>JAKUBI010000004.1:0-668832 GCA_030563165.1 Teunomyces stri
ACAAAAGGCTTGCCAAGGGTACAACATCAAAAATTGGTTGGTCTATCTGGAATGAAAGACAGCTTGGCTTAAAGGAGGATGTTGAAATCAAACCTTGAGAGGTGTTGGGTTAATCCAAGCAGTCGAAAATGAAATGCTGGTTGCATTTCACATGCGCGAATTACCAATTAAGGATTAAGATATTGGTAATCATAATTTGTGTTACACGAATTGAGTGCTCGTCAGATAGTCTAAAGGTTATTTGATTGAGAATGATACTATTAGATACTGATGAACTGGCTCAATATTTGGATATATAAGTTTACATAAGTTTCCAACTTCTTAGTTTATTTGAAGAAAATATTTCTATTTACTTAGAGTTACAAGAAAGTAAATCATCAACAATGTCAGTGTCCAACGATCCTACTGCATACCAAAGACAGTTCGAGGTATCACTTCAACAATGTAAACTTATATATCCAACTATTGAGCCAGCTCATCCGTATCCTATAGTATTGTTCTTAATCAGTTAACCTTTAGACTATTTGACGAGCACTCAATTCGTGTAACACAAATTATGATTACCAATATCTTAATCCTTAATTGGTAATTCGCGCATGTTCAATTGCAACCAATATTTCATTTTCGACTGCTTGGATTAACCCCACACCTCTCATGGTTTGATTTCAACAGAAACGACATTTTCAAGAGAATCTAGAAAAAAGTCTGGTTCCTACAAAGATTGAAAAATCTGTGTAATCCTATTTAGAGGGGCCTACAAAATCATTAAGATTTACTGTAACATGAGAAGCATCCGACTTTTTTTAGGTTTCGCGGTCGGATTTCACCTAACAGTGGGTGCAACTTTCTATTGAAATAAACTGTAAATGAAGCTCATCAAAATGACTAAAGGTAATTTATTTTGTTGAAGAAAACTATTCATATATACTTAGTGATATAAGAATATAAAATTGATTATTATGTCGGTCCATCAACAAAATATTGCTGCCCACAAAGAGTTCGAGGAAATACTTCACGGATTACTCACTAACAATATCAGGCTTGATTCTAAAACTATTATGGAGTTAACCTCACGCTCTGAGTATCCAGTGTGGAAGTCCCGCTTTGTCACTGCTCTTCGGTGTTATGCTTATGCATTGGTCCCGTACTTTGAAGGACGTGAAGATCCTCTTAAGGATATGCTTCAACTTACAATACCTAGTCTGGAGTTGTTCACTGATATTGAACTTAAGCAACTTAAGGGTCACCTTGATTTTGTCTTTACGGATTATGTGATGCAATGGCTATCTCCCTCCATTCGGGATGAGATTCAAAGGTTATGTTTTGTTGGTCTTGAGATTTGGGAGTATCTTGAACGACAATATAAGCCGATTCAGGTTGCTGATTGGGCCGTGTTTTATGTTCCTGTTATTGAAGCTATTCATAATGGTGATGTACTGCAGTCCTTTACGGCCTTATTTAGAACTCCGCGGAATATCCCTAATACTCTGCAAAATGATGGTGTATTATGGATGGCTGCCACTTGCTTACTTGCATCGCCCGAGATTGCCCAGCATGTTCGCAAATATCCTGTTCCATTTGCCGAGTGTAACATCATGGATTTTTACTGGTACATGAGAGATTGTCCTGGTTTTGAAACCCCTTTGCAATCGACTAATGTTGCACAAGGGCGTTCCAAGAAGTCTCGACATTCTAAATCGCGGGAATGATAAATATGTGACAGTATCGACCATTTCTTTTGAGATATAGTTGGGAACTTCCTAGTTTGATTCTCTAATTAGCAGTTCATCTAGCCGGCTACAAAAGTAAAAATGAACAGCTGTTGATATCGATAAGATTGGGACAGTTGATAATACAAAGAAGAATATAAAGGGGAATTCTTTTGTTCACCAGAAAGGAGAACCTAAGTTTGCACTTTTGAGTGATTAAAGAGTCTATAGCTTGCTGAATACCGTGGAGCAATCAGATTCCCAAGTTGACAAATTGGTGGAAAAATTATTTACTAAGTTTGAGGAGCTCAAGATCAGTCGGTCAACAGTCTACAGATTAGCCAGATATTCTTGCACTCTCGCATTTAAGCTGTCAAGAATAGACTACATTGAGAGAAATTCTCCGTCAAATATCTTACAAATAATTGGATTTATCACAAAAGGCCTAACTAATGATATTGATCACTTAGAGAATTTATCTTTATTAATGTGACCTACCCCACATAGGCTTGATGCTCTCGAGTGGCTGAAATCCCAAAGAAAGGACTCTAGTATTTAAGGTACCTGTACCATATCGGAGAATTGTAAAATTCGCATAACAATATGTTCAAGAGTGTTAGTCCAATCGAGTTTACGAGAACATGAAGTAAAGCTAGCTAAGAACGTAAGCTTAATATCTGTGAGCCTCCAAAAGAAACTAGAACGTAGATTTTTAAATCATGATCAGCAGATAGACTTTCAGAAGAATGTCAATAGGGAATTGGACAAACAAAGTTTAACAAGGAAGTTATGAATGTAGAAGATGTATTTTGATTCTTGGACTATATAAATAAATCAGATGGCTCCATTTCTCATTAAAAGTAAAACTTGGTCTCTGACTGATAGCATATGAAGAGTAAATCTACACACGTCGTAATCCATACATAGTTTGTGATACACTGGCAGATAAGAATTTCTCTCTAGAAGTATAACAGTTGCAAAATATTCAAGTTTAAAAAATCAAACTAATTTATGTTCTTAACTTCCGTACTTGAAATCTTCTTGGAGCAACTTGCACTTGGAGATTTTTATTAAAGAGTATTCAGTTTGCAAGTTCATCAAAAAAATACATCACTTTCCTTAACATCGTTATCTTGAATCTGCTGACTTCATTAATCTGGTGCTGATTTGCAAGTTCAGGATCTTTGGTGACCTCTTCTTAATACATTTCGTCTTACTTTCCAAATACCACCGACTGCTTTTTTGTTGTCAAAATTTATGAAAGGTAAATCCAACTTGCATCCAAACCTCTTCTCGTTTACCAGCTTTTTATACTTTCTCTCAAGGCCTTCTAAAATGCAAGGATTTAAAAATTCAATACCCGGAATTTCACCTTCTCCCCGAACTAACAATGCTTTGAAACCCTGTTGAAATGACAGTTTTATCCTATTTTCCAATATTCCAGGAACATAAATATTCAAATATTTGTGTTCTCTATTGATGCTGTGTACCAAGATTTGTGCCATATATTTTACATTCAGACTATCACCGGCAGTGATAAGCTTGTGATAAATTGAAGGAGAACAATAAATAGGTATCGAATCTTGCTTTTCGTTATTTTGTGAAGATCTCATCTTTGGAACTTGTTGGGTGTAATAATCCTCCTCAATAAAGTATAAACCCATCATTGTGGACTCTATCATTAATGGAAGATCCTCAACGTTGAAACTGATATCAACATCGTTATTTAAAATGCAAAATAAATTTATTCCTTTGAATTGTAATGGTGATGATTTAGTTTCGTAAGAAATCCTTAGCGGACTTCTGTTGAGCAAATGAGTTTTGAATGCAAAATTTAATTGGGTATCTTGATGAAAGTAAAGTAATTTGTTGAATAATCGTAGTTGTGCAGGGGAGTATTTGGGTGTTTGAAAGATTCCCTGGCAGATTCGAGATTTCTGGTAATTCAAACTATTGAGAATTTCAAAGTTATCAGGTTGTTGTGGATCCAATGAATTAGATAATAAAACCAATTCATCTGGTAATATAAATGATGTTATCTCTCTTAATACTTCTTTTCCATATCCTTTGATCCAACCTGGAGTATTTATAATTAAACTGTTCTTGGATTTCTGTCTTTTATAATGAGTAAATAAGTTTTTCACTATTGAAACATATAGTTCCGGGTCATGAATTGGTGTTGTATACCCAAAAAAGTGCATTATCCCCTCTCTTTGTGGACTTGGAGTACTCAATCCAAGACATGGTGTCTTTTCCGTCGTTAATGATAGGGTGTATGGGTCTGAAAATTCTGATTGACCTGGATCCAAGTCCAAGTATGAAATTTCCAGTTTCAGCAGAGCAATATATGAGTTAAGAAGTAACTTTGAGAAAGTTGACTTCCCAGTGTTCTTGTTTCCAATAACCATGATTATTTTTGAATTGGAATCATGCAATTCTTGAACCACATTGTTAACATGAATCTTCCATTGGTCATCAACATACAATCCCAAGCTTCCACTATCACGCATTAAAAATTGAAAAGTGTATTTTCCAAATTCCTCGCATCTCTCTTCGCTTGATAAATCTTCCTTATTATAGAGTATATTTTTGAACGGAGGGTGGTAAAGACCTATATTCTCTATTCCTGTTGAAAAGTTCTCTAGTGAAATTATTGTATCACATTCAGGCATGGAGGTATATAAATCATTCGCTTGTCTCCTTGTCAGGGTACCTGCAATTATTGGAAGCGCATGTGATTGTGGTGCAATAATTGGATAAATAACATTAGGATCAGACAGCAAATAAAGATGATTATTTAGTAATGCTGTTCCACGTAATATTTTTAACGTCACTTGGCCGTTTATAACGAGATATTCATTGTACTTTAACCCCACTATCATATTGCGTTGCAGATGATTAATATTTTCCTTGCTTGGGGTAAACTTTGAATACGTTACTTGAGAAAAGGCAATTGCCATTGGAACAGCTTTTATTGATTCTCTTGGCGTGACAGAGGCTGACAGTCTGTCTTGAGAAAAGTCTTCTTCTCCTTGGCTATCAGCTTCTTCTTCTTCATCTGAAGAATTCTTCTGATAGTTCACAATATCTTCATCCTCGTCTATGTTCAAGCTATCATTTAACAAAGAAGCTACTGATGATTTCTCTTTCAAAGCGGCAAATGCACTCATCTATCGAATAAACATACGGGTGCAAAGAACCTCTTCTCAGAATCAGATTAGATGATTTGAATGTTTTTGAAGTGCGTGCATTTTTCTTGAATTATTTACAGGTTGGAAAAAATACTTTACACATTAGTGTCAATGTGATGTATCACGTGTTAGTATTGTTTAGTATTCACGATAACCAACAAATGTAAAATGTTTGTATAGAGAAACAATGGCTGAAACATAGTAACTTACATGAACTAATTGCCAGAAATTTTGGCCGCCACACCCCATATTAGACCAGAGGCAAAGAAAGTACTCAAGATAGTTTGAATTTGTTGTTGCATCCTGAAATGCAGGAAGTAATTCAAGCAGAAAGGGTAAGGATGAAACTGACCCAATGAAGCAGAGTAGGTGAGAGAACAATGTGAACGAAGTAACGCTGGTGAAAGGGGAAGCCAATTGGACGAGAAGTCCAGTCCAAGAAAATGCAGTGAATGAATATACGTGAGACTGCAGATTACAACATGAACTTGCATAAGTCGACATGGACCGTGAATGAACTTGCATGAGTCGGCAGGTCCCCGAGTAATTTTAAGGGTGAAGAATTTCTCAATATTTGATAAGATTGAGGAATTTAGATAATTACCAAAAATAGAATACTATGTCTACTACACTCTCAAGTGAACGCCAGATTACATATCTGGAGAAGGTAGAAACAAGATTACAACATTTGTAGACAAGCACTATGTAATTTCGGGCCTATTAGGAAGCCAAAACAAATTTCAAACTATCACGCATCTTGTGCCCTGAATTATTTCTGAGCGCGCCTTTTAGACTATACATCCACACAACCGAATGTTGGCTGGCAAGAAAATCAATAAGGAACCTGTTGCATTGTGTGTTTCGGAAAGACGATTAGTTGCCGATAGCAGATAAATCAATGGTACATACTCAATGATGGTTGATGAGTTTTGAAGCTTCACACTAGTGTCTACCACAATCTTAAGATACGCTATGGAGCTTATCCTCGAACATTTAAAGGCAGCGATCTGCCCCCCAGTTGATTGAGAACTAATTCGATTAGATTGGTTTTGTAACTTAATATTGTCTCGAACAAGTCTAAAACACTTCCGTATTAAGGTTGCGGTAGCAAGGTAGTCCCTCCATGTTACCTCCGTTTTTTTTTTGGTTTTCATAATTTAGATCCCCGTGTTCTGGAACTTATAAAATCACGCAACGTTGTCAGCAAAATTTACAAAACTAAAAGCAATGCCTTATTACGCTGTTGCTAAGGGTAGACAGACTGGAGTCTATAACAATTGGTCCTCCTGTAAAGAGAATGTGAACAGTTACAGTGGGGCATCCTTTAAAAAATTTGACACTCCAGGAGAGGCACGAGCATTTGTTAACTCCAATGGAAACTCTTCACTGAGTTCTGGTGGTTCTTCCAATTCCTTATCTGGTGGTTCAAGTTTACCTTATGGTGGTTCTTATTCCTCTTATGGAGGCTCTTATTCCTCCTCTAAATCAACTAAAACTTCCCTGACAGGGAAAGTTACAAAATCAAACCATATTTATACTGATGGTGCTTCAAGAGGTAACGGTAAAGCAGGAACTCCAGCATCAGGCTATGGTGTGTATTATGGTAAAGGGGATTCCAGAAATGCATCCGTTGCCTTAGACACCGTTGATGACGTTACGAAAATCAAACCTACCAATCAGAGATCTGAGTTACATGCTGTTAAGCATGCATTGAAGAATATTCATTCTGATATTAAAGAAGGTAAGTTTGAAAATAACACTATCTATACTGACTCACAGTATGCTAAAAATTCCCTTACTAATTGGTCAAAAAATTGGGAACAAAATGATTGGAAGAACAGCAAGGGAGAACCAGTAGCAAACAGGGATATCATTGAGGACGCTGTGGGAACTTTGAAAAGCATCAATGAATCGTATAAGGAAAACAACCTGGGCACTATTGATATCAAATATGTTCCAGGTCACAAAGGGGTCTCGGGGAATGAAGCAGCAGATCGTTTAGCTAATGAAGGTGCGGATAAGATGACAAGAAATCTGTAACTCTTCATTCTGGTATACTGAAGCTTAAAGGAAGTTTCCAGATTTGTTTTCTTTTTGTTCGACTTTGAATGAAGCTATGTGTATATCATGCTAAGTTTGCTGGTACCTTGTTCTTCTCGCAGAATTGAGAAATGTTTACACCTGCTTATATATCTATATGTTTATGTAAAATGTTCAAAATTTACTGTCAACCACTTGCAGTAGTGTTATGAAGAAGACTTGGTTAGTGCTTATATCGGATAATTCAATATAACTTCTGGGATTGCTAGATTCAACCACAGGGTAGTATTCCAAAAGAGCTACATTTTGAATCTTTTGGTTGTGAGGGAAGGATTGAAGCTTTCTGAGTTCTTATATGTAGTTCCAACGCATGTTTGTTAGTGCTCACGGGTCACACGACTCTTTAAAAGATTTAAAAAACTAAGGGTTCTATTCATTGTAACATGAAGATGCACAATATAGTAGTGGTTTAATGAACTAATTTACCGTCACAGCTGTTTTTTACTGAGTCGTAAGTTTTAGTTTTAACATTTTCTTAATACACGGAATTATTTTGAAAGTAGTCATTAAATTTCTTATGAATTGACGTTATTGATTGACATTGCCCTAGATTTTCTAACAAAGAAGAGTTTGGTATATTTGGATATCACTCAATTGAACCTGAATTATTCTTTGGCAATCCTACAGAGGGGATATATTACTTTGTTTTTCTTAATAATTCCCGTATAGTATTCTGTAACTTGATTCAAAAAATATTTCGCTTAAATTATTAAAAATGTTTACACGTTTAAAAAATTGCGATATTGTTATACCATAATCTAGAAGAGTTCTATTTACAGGACCTCGGAATTAGTAATGAGACATAAAGGTACAGTTCTCGGAAAATCTTATGTTTTGTCCTCTAAATAAAGTTTAATTGCCCGTACGATATCTGACCCAACGATTCAAATTTCTTAATAAAGTTGATCGTGGCTGAGAAACTTATCTTAAAAAAATTCAACGTCACATTTGGTGCTCGCATTATCCAACCTTTATTTAACCATCAGTAATATTGAATATTTTATGTCTCCTGAAGGTACTTATTGTTCTATTGTTCAGCCCTTGCAGTTTCGTAAGGGTCTTACGATTAATGATTTAGCACTTCATCTCCAGATGCAATATGCATCACCCCACTGTGAGCGGAGAAAAAATATCGGAGTACAGAATTTCCACCACGCAGAAAAGGATGGTAATGCTCCGTGTATAAAAACTCGGAAATCACTCATGCGTATTTTTCTTAGCCAATATTGTTCACTGTTCCTTTTTCATTAGACATTTGAAAACATAGACTATTATCCTCAACCATGAATAGCGAACTTCAAGCTGCCGTCGATAAAATTGTTAATGAATTTAAGATCGACAAAAAGTTTTTACTCGAGGCTACCGAAGAGTTTACCAATTCTATGAACTCTGGTTTGGCCAGTCCAACCTCAACAAGAGAATTTATGCCAATGATTCCTACCTATGTCACTCGTATTCCTACTGGTAAGGAAACTGGATTATATTTGGCTGCTGATTTAGGTGGAACTAACTTCAGAGTTTGTTCAATCAACTTGAACGGAGATCATACTTTTGAATTGAAGCAGTCTAAGTACAAGATCCCATTAGATTTGATGGCTAACAACACTGCTCAAGAATTGTTTTCCTATTTGGCTAAAAAGGTCGAAGCATTCTTATCAGAGCACCATGCAAACTACGACAGTGAAGAACATTTAAAGTTGGGGTTCACTTTTTCTTTCCCCGTTAACCAAACAGCGTTGGACAGAGGTACATTAATCCGCTGGACCAAAGGATTTGACTTGCCAGATTGTGTGGATAAAGATGTTGTTGAATTGTTACAATCGAATATTACTGTGTTGGGAGCTAAAGTAAAGGTTGTTGCGTTAGCAAACGATACTGTTGGTACTTTGTTATCAAGAGCTTATTCTAACGATCCTTCAAAGTCGAACGCAAACACTGTTGTTGGTGCCATCTTTGGAACTGGTACCAACGGTGCATACTTTGAGAAATTGGAAAATATTACCAAGTTGAAGGATGCTGATGTTCCTGAAGGAGCAACAGGAATGGTTGTAAATACCGAATGGGGCTCCTTTGACAATACCCTTAAGAAATTACCACATACTAAGTACGATCAACTCGTGGATGAAGAAACTGCCAATGTTGGTTACCATTTGTACGAAAAGAGAATCAGTGGTATGTTTATGGGTGAAATTTTAAGAGTTACTTTGATGGCTTTGTTTGACCAGGGGTTATTATTTCAAGACTTGTATAAAGCAAGAGGTGGCTCGCTACCACACAGATTATCTGAACCTTGGTTGCTTTCTTCAGAGGTTTTATCCTACTTGCAAATTGATGATTCTACTGACTTGAAGATGTCTGAATTAGTATTAGAAAACCATTTGAGATTGTCAACGAAAAAGGAAGAAAGATTGGTCATTCAAAAGTTAACCCAGGCAATTTCTCACAGAGCAGCTTACCTTTCTGCTGTTCCTTTGGCTGCTATTATCAGCCGTGTTAAGGGCCAGTATGCAAATGATAAGAAGGACATTGAAATCGGTTGTGATGGTTCTGTCGTAGAATTCTACCCCGGGTTTCAAAACAAAATTTTGGAGGCCCTTGATTTGATTGATCCATTGAAGGGTGAAAATAAGAAGATTTTCCTCAGAATTGCCAAAGACGGAAGTGGGGTTGGTGCTGCATTGTGCGCAAGTCTTGCTTAGAGTTGATGTTAGATCAGGAATACATAATTTTATGTCTTATATATCTAGTTTAATGAACAAAATTAGTTTTTCTTGTGTTAGGTAGACAGTTATGATACCTAAATTCTCCATGCAGATCATTTCTGTAACAAAATTCTGACACGGTCGCGTCCAAATTGGATCGAAGTTTTCATTTCTTCAAGATTCAGACTTTTTCACTTCAGACTTAAAAGATGAAATTGAACTTTGTTTTGATAATCGCATCCCTTCTCAAGCAAGGTTATGCTCATATACCTGATGTAAGAAATGGAGAACCCAACCAGCATGATATCCAACATCACGACGAGCCAGGCGCATTGACACTACCAAACTTGCTACAGATCAATAGCCTCGAGCTATTAGCTCCAAATTGGCAAACCTTTAACGAAATAAAATTGGATACGGGGAGATTGCTCTTTCAAAGTAAGGGATCGATTTGGTCCGTCCCAGAACTAGAGAAATCCCTGGAAGAGTGGACAATTGAGGTCGTATTTAGAACATCCGGTACTGCTAGTGATTTGTCTTACGCATCTCAAAATGGTTTGGCATTTTGGTTGATTAACCCAACAAACTCCCTTCCAATTAACTCTGAAAATTCAAACAACTTCGGAGGTCCTAGTGAATTTGATGGATTTCAGTTTTTGATTAACAATTATCAGCAACAAGGTTTAAAAATTTTCAATAATGATGGTACGAAGACTGTACAAAACACTCTTGAATCATCCCTTGGTAGCTGTGTTTTTAACTTTTTGGATTCTCAAGTTCCATTTACGTTGAGAGTCTCATATTCGAAGTCTAAGTCATGGTTCAAGGTTCAAGTTGACAACAACCTATGTTTTAAAACCGATAAAATCAACATTCCTGCTGATATTGGTAACTTCAAATTTGGTATCTCAGGCCAGGTTGACCCGGCATCTAAGGAAGTTTTCGAGGTATTTAAGTTAAACGTATGGCTGCATTTAACTGAAGATGCAATCGATGATCATGGTCTTATTGCAAGTGGTCAAATACAGAATCAAGACGAACAGGACAGTAAAATCAGTCAAGGATCATCAGGGCCCCATGTAATCAGACAATCTTTAATGGAGAGGACTAGACAGCACAGGGACATACTTGAGCATCAGGCATCTAATATAAACAATGATCAAATTACTGAATTATTGAACCAGTTTAAAGTGCTGTTTGATCACTTTGACCGCACAATAGATACTTTAGACAAAAGTTTCTCCTATGATTCGAAGACATTACTTTCACATATTAACGAAGTAATGACAGTTCAAGCCGAACAAAGGGAGACGTTAAGAAATTTGGAAAACAACCTTAACGAATTCAAAGCCAGCCTTGCACAACAATACTCTCAAATGTTGAGTGCTGTTTCAAAGTTGAACGATAAGGTTATCGGTGAGGTTAGAGAACAGCAGTATGGGACGGATGAACTAAGTAAAAAAGTTGACCTACTTATGAAGAATCACAAGGAGATTGCCTTCCAATACCAAAAGCTGAACGCCAATGAAAATTATGATTCGAGCATTTTCAGTTCAGTCATCAAATGGGTTTTGTTTCCTATTGCTGTTGGTTTAATCTTTGTTACCGTCATTATTGCTAGACTTAGACATGACATTAAGCATTCTAAGTTACTTTAGTTAAGGTTTATGTATGTAATAATTGGGTTCAAAAGTTTCTAAATATCAGACAGATTAACTACTTTTCTTCCTTCATTAACTTACTGGGTGACAAAGATTTTTCCCTGGTAGGTGGTTCAGGGCCGGCATCAAACTTATTAGCTAAATCTTTCACAGAGGTCTTTCTTCCCAAATTAGAAACAAATTTTGGTTGTGCTAGATCCGAGTTAGATGAATTTGGAGAATCGACAGAAGAGCTAGACTCATAGATGATATCTTTTTTTGCTGGTCTTGATGATACAATTTGATTAGTTGATGGTTGCTTTTTTCCATCAAGTAGAAGAGAGCTCAACTTTTTCTTCTTTGGTGAAGTAGAACGCTTCAAAGAATTTGGCGTAGAACTTTTGGGTGTCGTTGGTGGTGGGGTTGACGGAACCTCATTAGGAATCTCATCCGAATCTGAAGATGTTTTGGAATTCAGAGCTTCAGGAAGAATATTTTCAATATTCCCATCATCTACTACTTCCTTCTTTGGTTTCTGTACCACTTTTTGTAACTTGGATTCTAACCTGGTCTTGGAATTCGCAACTGCAGCGGTTCGAGGTGTTGAAGGGTGTCTATCAGGTATTTCATTTTGCAGGCTTACTTTCCGAGTGGAATTTCTCCTTCTTAATTCCTTAAAGATTCTTTCCTTGTACTCAAAGAGATCATTAATAAAGTTAATCTGATGCTTGTCATTAATATTGGACCTTGAATTCTCTAAATTGAAAGAGTCGAATTTAGGCTTGAGTACTAAACTACCAAATTCCTTAGATAAACTAATTTGGAATTCGGGTGCAAGCTTTTCATTCTTCGATCCGATAATTTGGATTAATCTATTCAAATGCGTCAAAATTGCATCCAATGTAGCCAAGTTGCACTTGGGAATATCAATCAATACGTTTTGCAATCCGTTAATTCTTGCTTCTGTCTTGGTTTCATCATTTACTGGATAGTTCAAATACAATGACTTAATTAAATCATAGTAATTGTGTGGAATTATTGAGTCGGGAAGTTCCATGAAATACAATTTCAAAACATTCGTAATAATAATAGGATGAGTCTTCAAAAGAATTTCACTTATAGTGTTAGGATCATTAATGTCGTTTAATTGAAACCGCAATTTATGCACACTTGTCAAATGAATTGGCTGGGTCCATAAATTAACTCTTTCCTCGTCATTTGCAATATCAGGATATACTTTATCCAAGTGTGACAAGATGCACTGAATAATAATTGGAACAACTTTCCTATCCAATCTTGATTTAACATTCAAATCAACTCCAAATGTTTGATTGATATTAGAGTCATAATAGTTATCATACAATATGACATGTGGTCTAAACTTTCCTGTGGAGTAGTTTTCAATCAAGAACTTCAAATCATTAACGGGATTAATAGTCTCCTCCAAGAGAAGTAATTCGTCACACATCAGCTTCATCGATGTAATTTTGCTTGAAAAACTTGAGAGGAAATCAAAGGTAACCTTTTTCAACGCTTTCAATCTGTCAAGTTCACACTTCTGCATGAAGGTTAAGTGATCCATCACTAGTTCTTCAAACTCACATCTTAACTTGTCTAGCTCTACTGTCAGCCTGTAGTAATTCAGATCCAAGTAGTTGACTTCACTTATCAACTTGGATAATTGAGATCTGTCATTATAGTCAATACTATTGACACCCATCGCTTGTTTCATGTCTTCAAAATAGTCCTGAAATTGGTTCTTTCCTAGAGCAATGGAGGAAGAGCGACTTAATGTGTTCTCTTCGATCGAACTTTTATCGTTGGCAATCTTGGTTATTTCAAAGACAATTGGCTTCCACTGGTAGTAGAACTGGGTTGAGTTGATGAAATTCTTCCCTCCACTCATAGATCCAATCAACCTGATAAAATTGTTGTTCAATAAATCTTGTCCGAAAGCTTCTGCTTTAGCAATATTGCCTCTGAATTCAGACATATTGTCGATTAACCATTGTGTGATGTCACTTCCAGTAGAAACATTATGATAAGTACCAAGAATAGGTACTTTGTGAGAGTTGAGTTTAATATTGGACAAAATATCCTTGAGCAAGTGCTTCACAGCTCTTTGGTCATACTCGGTGTTTCCCAAAGAATACATCACGGCTTCGTCATTCTGGTTACTCTCGTTACTTTCTTCAGTTTCAACGTGTTCTGAAAAAGAAGCATCCCGTATTTCTTCATTTAATTCGTCCTCAGTGTAATGTGACTTAAACTCCTCTAACATTCTGCATTTGTTGAAATATTTCTTCTGTAGCTTTTCCAAAGTATGGTTAGTACCTTTAAACTCCTTATACTTGCTGAAAATAACTGATTCAGAAAACTCAACTCTTTGTTTATGCTCTTTACACCACTTGGTGAATGGTTCTAATACTGAAACATGGATATTAGATGCAATCTGCAAGTGATACTCTCCTTGCTTGGTGAAGTTTTCGTTCATCTTCTGGTAGGCATTTTTAATAGAGGATACATAATCATCATTTGCTTGCCTTTTGGAGCTTGACTTTGTAATGGACCTTTCAATTGCTTCTAATTGATTTCCATAAAGTAGCTCTGACTCCATTCGTTTGTTGAATAGCTGTACAAAGTCCTCGTTTTCATTGACCCCTTGGTAAAGTTGATCAAACAATACTTTGAAACCCAGGTTATAATCCTGAGACCAAAATCCTTCAGCAAAAGACATTGTAGGATTGAGCAAGTTCTAAATTGGGTAATTGATCAATAGGTGGACCTGAAAATTTTACCTGCGTGGTAAAGAGAATGATTCTTTGATCCAGATTTTTTAGTCAAATGGTGACGATATAAGAACCACGCGTACTTTTTTTAGAAGTGCTCTCAGAGGTAAACAAGTACGAACACCGCAGAAAACTTGATAGATTCAAAATACTTCAAAATAGAACAACTTAGCAACATTCGACAGAATCTGGAATGACATTCTCCTCTGTTACAGACCAATTTAACTTGGTCTTGCACGACCTTCAGTCTCATATGTTTGAAAAGTTTAATTAGCCGATTCGTTTTATTAAAATATAACTATAAAGTATCTGCTTTCATATTACTATTCTTCTCGGTATTTTCTTAAATTATCCCACCCCACAGTGTTTGAATTTGGGATCTTCACTATTTCAATCTTATTCAATAGTTCTGGATTATTTTCATCTGGATAATATGTAATGTAGCGAATAGGTTTCTTGATTGTTGGTATTTCATCATCGTTAGTTTGGTGCATGTTTCTGAGATTTAAAGGTAAATGTCTAGTGATCTCCTTATAATGAGTTGGTAAAGTAAATCTGCTCAAAACATCAAGTTGTGGGGTTTCCACAAGATTAGGTGGAGGGATAGGTGTTGTTAAGTCCTCTTCGTCATTCTCTTCATCCTCGATGTCATCCAACTTAACACTATCAAAGGGCTCTTCTTCAGGGCCATCCAAATTAAATACTGAATCAGGCTCATCTCCAAATGGATCAGCAAATGAAGCTTCAAGTTGCCGTCTTCTTCTTGATTCCTCTTCGGCTTTTTTCCTTTGGATCTTTTCATACTCAACCTTTTCTCTCCTTATTCTTTCTCTACCAATTTTCATGCTAAGTTTTTGTTGTCTTTCAATTTCTAATCTTTGCCATTCAGTTCTATCTCTCATCTCCTTTTGTTTTGCTTCTATCTCAAGACGCTCTCTTTGAAGAGAGCCTATTTGTTCAAAATCAATCGATTTGAACTTGAAGTAGTTGGTCCAGGTTTCCTCCGAAAGCTCTCTATAGGTATTAACTAACAAATTGAATTGCAAGTTATTGTGAAGCATTTCTAGGTTTAAGTAATCCTCGGTGTATTTCCTTTGTTGAGAAAGAACAGACTCAACAAATTCTTTGTCAAACCTTTCATGAAGCAACCCCTTGAGATTTTGGGTATGTCTCTTTTTATTCAGCTTTATTACCTGTTTGGTGACTTTATGATATCTTCTTGGTGTATCCAGAGTAGTATGAATCCTGTTGATTCGATTCATAAGTGCTGCATCTTTGTAGTTTCCACTACCCGGGCCTCTGTATGTTTTCGTATAATAATATTTGGAGTGGTTGTAGTTGTCACTTTCACTATTAAAAATAAGCTGTTGAACATTCTTGGGAATCTTTAAGTTTTCGTTAAAAAGAAAGGATGAGTTGGAGGTTGGGTTCAATTGTTTTAAACTAAATGGTGCGTTTGATAAACCAGTAACCTGACTGCTTGTGATATAATAATTGGGGACTTTGCATAAGTGGTTGACGTTAAATTCCTGAATATAACCTTGGCCAGGGATATTTGTTTCCGTTAAGTCGATTTTATTAACATCGATATTGACATTATGTTTCTTGCTTCTTCCTATAGGTTTTTGTGTGACTTTAGACTGTGTTTGTTGTGTTTCAGAATTTTCTTCTACCACTATCTCTGAGTAGTCATAATCTCTTTCGAGCAATTCTCTTTCGGCAAAATTCAACTTAGAATTGGGAAGAAATTTGTAAGCACCAGGCACAGACTTATAATAATTTAACTTTGCTATTGGCAATAATGTATTGTATGACGAATGATCAAAGTGATTCACAGATGCATTAGCACCATAAGTAGGAAAAACTTGGCCAATGGTTATTCTTTCGTTAACATTTGACTTTTGAACACCTTTCTTGTTGTCTGGTTTAGTTTTTGAATCCTTTGATTGTATATCATTAACGCTTTTCTCAGTCTTACTCTTGTTCTTTGATTCTTCTTTGATGTTCAAAGTGGCACCAGCAATAGAATTGATTTCCTCCTGGCGATTTCTCGATGTCATGTATTTATTTGACTGGGGTGTATTTTTGTCATTTTTTGGATAAAAAACTTCCTTATTCTCAATAATTGAATAAAGCAACTCAAAACTTAAGTAGAAGAGACGAAGGCTAAGCTCTTTCTTGGTGATAAAATCATTTTCAAATAACCAAGCATTTATTTCTTCATTTGTTTTTAGAACAAAATCATCTTTTGGAATTGACGACTGCTTTACCAATCTATTAATCAACTGATAGGATGAAGGAAAGTTCCAGGCAAAACACAAATCTTTGACTAATACGTGATACTGATTGTTATATTTGAAAAGTGGAATTCCAATCGATTGTAAGGAGGAGATTGGAGTTAGACGTTCAGGGTAGTTATTTCCAATAATTAATGTTGTTTTCTGTAAGGTACCTTCAATCGGCTCTAAATAATTATGGGGCTTGTATGACTCCATGATAGATTGGTGAGGTTTAAAACACAGAATAACTTTGTTTAGACACAAGTCGTAAATGTTTTGTTACTAGACAAGGTCGTGTCTGTGAAAAAAGAGGAACATCAGCACATCCATACAGTAGTTTAATTTCCAAAAATTCCCAGTTATGATAATGAACAGCGATTCGTACAAAGGTTTCCAATGTGAAAACGGGTAGAGTAATCTCTGGTTCTTTATGTTCATTTTGTTCTGATTTGTTTTTTTATGAAATTGTTTTATTTAAATTTTTTGTTAAATATTTGGAGAAATGAAATTTTTACAGTAATGACAAAAATCTGCCACGAGTTAGTTGAGTTAGAGATTTTCCAAAGTTTAACCATCTAGAAGAATGGATGGTGTTTTATCTCAACATTCATTTCTTTTTAATCTAAATCCTTTTAATCTAAATCGTGTTAGTTAATATCTTGGTGTTGCAAAATAATGCATATGCTATATATGCATTTATGTTACAGAATTAATAATTACCCATCCTAATGTGAACAGATGTACAATTCCCGGTAGATTATTCACATGAGTCTCCAGATACTCCACGGAATGAGCTTTGTATGAAGGATTCTAAAAAAAAAAGTGGAGGTGGAGAATTTCTAGTTTGCCTGGTTGACCGAGGAAAAGCAACCCCACTTTTTCGAGTACAACCTATATAAATGAAATCCTAAGTAGTCTTTGGTTAACGAGCCACACAAAATTTCAAAATGCTGGAAGGACAAGACATCTTATACGAAGTTAAAGACAAGATCACTGTTATCACATTGAACCAGCCTAGAAGGTTGAATGCTCTTAACGGTGAACAATACTTGTTGTTAGCTAAGTTGGTCGAAAGAGCTGACAGGGAGGAAGATACGATTGCTACGTTGATTCAATCCACAGGCCGTTACTTCTCCGCTGGTGCAAACGTAGCAGACAAGAAGGTTTCTCAAATTGACGGTGAAGCTGTGTTCTCTCACGAATACTGGTTGTCTAACTTTGTTGCAAGAAATGTATACTTGGCAGACTTGTTCCACAATCACACAAAGATTTTAGTTGCTGCTATTAATGGACCTGTGATTGGATTGTCCGCTGCTCTTGTTGCTCTTTGTGACTTGGTCTATGTCATGGAAGAACTGAAATTTTTCCTCTTGGCTCCATTCTCTAATCTTGGTTTGGTTGCTGAAGGTGCTGCCTCTTCTACTCTTTTCTTGAGACTCGGTTGGTCCAAGTCGGCTGAAGCTTTGCTCTTGGCTAGACCAATTTCAGGCAAGGATTTAAACAATTTGGGTTTCATAAACAAAACTTACGATGGTCAATTCTCGACCGTTGAGGAATTCAACACTCACATACAGAAGGAATTGTACCAAAATTTCAAGGATTTGTATAAACCATCCATTTTGGAGAACAAGCAATTGTTGAAGGCCAACAGAGATCAATTGATCAACAGTGCTAACTCTAGAGAAGTTATCAAGGGTTTCAACAAATGGCTTGAAGGGATTCCACAAAGAAGATTTGTTCAAATTGCCCAGAAAGAAAAGAAGCACAAGCTCTAGGTTACTTTATTTATCATGTTTAGTTTGAATTCATATTCAATTTAATCAATTCTATAGTAAGGACATTTTTTTTCTGACTTTGAATTCCCCTCGAATCCTCGAGTTTACCAATGAGCTTCAATTTACCGAATCCCAGTTTACTCGGTATTGTCTTAATTATATCCACTCACAGTGGTCCCAATCTTGCTTTTAAGTATCCCAATGACTTATCAAGCTCTTCTACCGAAGAAGTAGATACAGGACAAGAGGAGGAAGAGGAGGAAGAAGAAGAAGAAGAGGAGGAAGCAGAAGAGGAGGAAGCAGAAGAGGGGGAAGGTGAGGAGATAATTGACCTGAAGGACGGGGAAGAGACGCGAAAACAACGCAATAAGAAAGAACGGAATGATAAATCTTCAGTACCACATAAAGGGCAGGACTCTATAGGTCTGGGATCTAACATTCATACAAAAGCGAAAGAATGGGACCCTCATCATCTAAACTACTATATGGGAACAAAGGGTGATATCCTACTGTTTCTCGATCAACAAGAGCTTAAGAGACAGAATGGAAAATTGGACTTGAACTCAACACCTTCCAGAAAGAAAACCAATTCTGTTGGTATCGACAGCCCAATTTATGGAATGGAACAGGCTTATTTATGTGAGATGTTAGCTCCTCCTAAGAAGATGTGTAACTCCAGATTTGAGATCATGATTGATGACAAGATCTTCTTGGGTTTGCCAATTCACAAATATGATGATGGTTCATGGCGAAATAAAGGATCAGCAAAGGAGAACGACAATGTGTCTTCCAGATCAGGAGCAAAGAGTACAAAACCTTCTGGCAGTGTTCGGACAGGAAGCAACAAGAAAGTAGACATGTCAACAAACTTGAACATGTTTCATTTGGTGTTTATTATGAACCCTCCTATAATCGAGTACAATTACAGAATAGATGAAATGTTCCATTTTGTTGTTTCTAGATTATCATTGGTATTGAGATACGAGCAACTGAAATCAGATTATATCTCTAGCCAACTAAGATTGATTTTTAATGAAAAAGAACACTCAAAAGATTCTGAACTTGTTGAAAATTTGATTAGTAAATCGTCTCTCTGCAAGATGATTGTTGATTGTTACGATGCTATTTCTACTTCAAAGATTGCGAACTTATCGATTAACAACAAATTAAGGTCTTTTCAAATCCCAATAAAGACAGAGTTCCATTCCTTGCCTGAACAGACTGTACCGTATCTTCCTGGTTCCCATTTGTCATCAACTGTTAATTTGTTGGGGAATTCTGGACTTATAAGCGTAGGAGAAACTACGAGATATGGACAAAGTAACAATATAATGCGTTCAAATTCCTCGCAAAACTTAGAGATGGAAGATGGTGCAAATACAGCAGATGATGTAATATATTTTGCATTGTTATTGCTTGATGATCCCGAAACAATTATAAGGGACATCAAGACAGAACTGGACAGTACTTTGGCGAATTTCATCAGAATGATTAAACCGTCAGAGTCACTCTTGAAGCTTTCTTTGAGAGATACAACCCTAGATCGACTGCAAATTAAATCATTTGCTTTTCATTTAATTTATTGGAGAAGAGCTAGAGTGATTCAACCGTTAAGTCCAAGATCAGCCTATATAATATCACCAATGGCACCAATAACAATCAACTTATTCCATGATATAAAGGCTTTTAAACAATCATTCCCAATGTTGCTTTCTCTTCCTCATTTTTTGAAATTATTTTCAGCAAAGTCAGTCAAACCACGTCAGTTTGCAACAATAATACCGTCAAAAGATCACAAAGACATTTATATTGAAGCTCTTGCTTGGTTGATAAGGTTTGGATATGTTACTCAACTACAGACATTTATTTGGATAAAGATCTCGAGAAAGATAAAGATTAAAGTAGAAGAAGATTTGGAAAATGAAAGTTTATCTAAAAAGAAAACTAATGTCGTTAAAAAAGTAACAGTTGGTGGAACAGATAATACATCCAAAGAAAAATCAACGGATAAGAAAGGTCACAATGCTACTGATAATGTTACTACAGAGAGAAATGAAATTGACAACATAAAAGAAAGATTTAAGTCCACTTCAATGGGAGGGGTGGTGACATTAGAAGAAGATGAAGATAGCATTATTCTAGATCCCGGAAGGGCTTCAACTTTGGAAAGAAGATGGATTAACAAGATCATCTTTGAGGAGTGCAATTTGTCAAGTGAACTCAGTGGTGTATTTTTCAAATTACTAAAGTATATGAATGGAAAGAGTCCCCTTGAATTATTACTTTTGAAGGAAAATGTTTCCAGAACCGAATTGAGGAATTTGTTACTAGCAATCGAAGACCATATCATCTCAGTTAGACATTGGTGATACATAAAATTTAAAGATTAAAATATAATACTAGGTAATAATACAGATCATAAAATAGATTTAGTCAAACATATCCTCAATATCTGCTCCTGTATCATTCCCTTCAATTTCATTGAAAGTGAGGAAATGAATTGAACGATGAAGCTCATTGTAGAACGATATTGGAACATCAATTTTTAAATCATAAATGTTCTTTGGATTCCAAATTGACCCAAGGAAGAAGTAGTTCCACAAATTATCACTTGGTACCATAAATGAACCAACAATCATGTCAGATAATATAAGTTGATTTCGCTTACTAAAGGTTGGAAGGAATCCCTTTGGTGACGGGGAAATAATATCTGCATTGTTCTTTCCCCAATTGAAACCTTCCTCACTGGTTCCAAATGCTGCAAATGAGACAGACCCGGGAGTCAAGGAAACAACGAAAGTGGTAAAATGCTTATCGTATGTATCAAGCAATTTAGCGACCTTAGTTACGTCACCAGGGGATAAGTGATTTGATTCCTGAGACTGAGTATGAATCCAACCCAATAGATCATACTTGTTTAATTCTTCATTTTCAGGTAATTTGTCAGGAAATTGAACTGACGTATTCTTGCCGAGTTGAGGTACCAAAACTATCGACTTTATCTCTTTAACTTCCTGATTGTCATCTGGAGATGAGCCATAAAGAAAAGCCCCAACATGAATTCTTAAATCTGAAATTTGAATGAACTTCTTCAATAAATTTTGAGGCATAATGTAAGTATAAGAATCATCACCAACAAAGTCCTCGGACAGTACATAAACATTGTTAGCACGTAAATGCAAGTTATTAGAAGCAATTGCTCTATTCCTCCATTCGTTCTTGGAAGAGAATGACAGTTGCTCATAGTTAGTGGTCGTTACTGTTACTATTTCTTCTCCATGAACATTCGTTGTAGTGGTCTTCAAGGCAGTAAGTTCCTTGTTTTCAACTTCCTTGTTACCATTCTCTAATTCAGCCAACTCTTGTCTTTTTGCAGAAGGTGCTCTGATATCTTGACCCAATATCAAGTCACGGATCTCAGACTGTGTCAAGGACTGGATATTTACATTATGCTGCTTTGCGTAGTCATTCAATATCATGTCTCTTAACTGCATTTCAACATCAATCCACTGTTCATCAGTAAAGGAAGGCCATATGTGATGGTCTTCGACAACCACACTAGCGTCTGGATGCAATATCAATTTTGCTCTTTCTGGGTTAATACCAAAAGCTCTCAACAACAATATCAACCGTGAAAATGCTGTATAGGGTGAAATAGATCTCAACCAATCGTCATAAATATTAAATAATACCATCTGAGGTTCATTTGCCTTCAAAACAACATCAGCTAATTTGTCAACCTTCAAAGCAGAGGCGAATGGAAGGTGCAATTCTGAAGAACGAATAGAAATATTTGGAAAATCTAACATATGAACTTCCAAAGGATCTAACATCCCTTTTCGCGTCACAATTAATTGCTTAGGCTGTTCTTCTCTAGGCAACGACCGGATTAAAGCAGACACTTCTTCAGCAGTTTTCCATTTAGCTAATTGTCCCAATCTTTTTTGCCCAGACCAAACTGACGTATGAATAATTTTCAAAAACAACTGACCGGTCTTGGGGTTCAACATAAAGATGGACCCATTGATCGGTTTGGTCGTCAAATTTCCTTCAATAGTTTTGTGTACTGTCACACGATAAACATTTGTATCATCAATGAATAACTGAGTGTCATTGTTAAATAATTCAGCATAATTGTTTGAATTCAAGAGTGCTTCCTGAGGTTGGGATTGGTACAACTGCAAACTCTTTCTAATTCTCTCCCGTAAAACATAAAGAGCAGGATTGGCTTTCATAATTTCCTTCATTGCATTTTGAACTAACTGCTTCAAACCAGGGAACCAGTTCCCGTAAACATCATACATGTTATATGCTAAATCAATAGCAATAATTATTCCAGTAGGAGAAGGATATGCACTGGAGCTATCTGTTGTGTAATCCAAATACTTGGATCTAGCATATCTTGAAATATCATGCGAGTCGAAGTCTCCATACCTAAGTTGGACATCAATCCAAAACTTGTTGGCACTAATATCCATCATATCATTCTTGTCAAAAAGTAATGATGGCCGGGAAACATTCCATTTATATGTGCTGTTCAAAACGATATCAGCACATGATGAATTCATCTTGTAAGATTTTCTAGGGTGAATGGCTTGTTTTTCAACACTGTCAATCTGAAGTACATCTAATTCTTTGTCCAAAACCTGACACATATCCTGAACTATACTCTCATGAATCTTTTGCCACAAATGTGCCCGGAATAACTGAATGAGAGAAATCTTTAAAGTTGGAATCTTACCATGTAAGAAAATACCAGTTAAATCAAGTTGAACTAAAAAGCCCACGTAAACATTTGCACGATTAATAGTAGGTGACCACCAAAGAGTAAAACGTCGATTTGGAATTTGACTCAACCCAGATCTTTGGGCATTCGTAAGCTTTTTAAACTTCAAGGAATCTTCAAACCCAGAGGCCTTTTCCCAAAACAAACTCTCCCACGAATCAAATCCTGTACCCTTGAAAAGTGTATGTTCAAGAATAGTCTCAATGCCTCCCAATGCTTGAATTACATCGGTTCTATAGGCATTAAGATTCCAAAGTTTACCATCATGATGATTGCTCGTCCACCAGAAGGGATTGAACCGGGACAAATTGAATTGTTTGAATTCCCTTCTAATTCTATGACCTTTGTCATACGCTAACGTGTGCCGATCTTTTTGAAATAAGGTACTAATACGAGGCAACCCTCTATCCCAATTACTTTCCATATCCTCAAAAGTAAGACGACGATTTTCTGCCACTGCTTCCTGTCTCTTAATTGCGTACTCTGCCCAAACTCTTTGAGAATCTAAGAATTCATTTTCCCACGTTGTGATATACCTAAAAATCGTGGGAATAATTTTAGATTCTTGATGTGTCATACCTGCTCTAAAATGAGTGATACCGGTATCAGTTTGTTTAGACCATTTGAGATCAGAGGCGGGAATGAGAATATGGGAAGCACTCAACATCCCAAGCCCTCCTAATTCCTTAGGTGTATAGAAAACTGCAGGTGGAAATCTAGTAGGCATTTTAGAGTTGAGCCCCATTTTCACTCTGTTCTGAATCTTAGTCTCACACTTGACTAAAATATCAAGCAAAGCTTCCGAAGACACTACTGCTTCTCTGTAGTAAGCAAAAAGGGCAATCAAGGCAGTATTCCACTTAGAGGCAACCTTTGTAAATGTGGTGGAGCCTGACGACATCAAAATTTGGCGAATTCTATTGTAGAAGCTATCAATAGCACTCTGAGAAACTTGAAGAAAAGCTTTAGCTGTTCGCTCCTTTGTTGATTGGTTAATTAAGTCCCATACTCCCTCTTGCGAAGAAGATTCATCCTTAGTTCGAATTTTTGGTAGGATTCTAACTTCAAATCCACACATTGAAAACAACAAGTTGGGATTGTCTCTTGAGTAAACAGATGCAAAAGTATTCTCCCATTCAATGGATGTTATGGATTTCGGTATACGACCAGATATTTCCCAAAAAACTGCCCGACCAAGATTTACATCATGACGCATTAATCTCATTCTAGAATCTCTCGGCCAACAGCGATGATTATTATATCCAACAATGTTTGCATAGTTAGGATCTGGGTTTTCAGACAAATAATCCAGAATCAACGCATTCGCTTCGTCATTATCGAATCTGAAGAAGATATGAATCTTATCTAAGTAACGGGAGTACAACCTAATTGGACTTGCCACTTCTGTGTTCAGATCCTTAAATTGTAGGAAGGTGTTGGGTTGCTGCAGAGAGCCTGCCAACTCATTTGCTCTTTCCAATCCTAAGATCAACAAGTCGACAACCAAACCATAGTATTGATAAATAAAGGAGGCAAATTGTAAACCCCTTATGAGCCCTATCTGATTGACATGGTCCATATCCTTATACGTAAGATTGACATTGTTCTTTGACGTCATATAATCAGCAATATTTGGATCCACGATCAACCTTAAAAGTCTGTTCAATAATGTGAAGTCAATCTTTTCAGTTATTTGGCTTAGGGAGGTTTCAAGCATTACATTACACTCCCCATTTGATGTAGTCCACACATTTTCCAAGTTATTTATTCCTTGACACCATTTGTAAACAAGCAACGGTGGAACTTCATCATCGCTAGGTTTGACCCAATTGGGAAACAATCTTCTCTTATCAGCTTCATACCACAAATATTGATCAAGGTAGGCATCTGTAATCTTTTCAAGAGGGTCAATAGAATAAGTTGGCAGTAAATGACTATAGTAGTCCATCAATTCCAATCCAACTTCTTTGAAAATTCTTTGGGTTAACAAAAACTTTTTAACTCGAGCTAAACATTCATGAGGGTTATCATATGCCTGCTCAATCAATGCTAACTCTTCTCTTTGAAGAGAATTCATACGAGAATTGGCATTATAACTCTCCTTTAAATTTTCAAGTGCTAAGACTAATAGCTTTGTATCATGCTTGTAAGATAAAGGAGGGAATGGAATTGCACTGAACTTTCTACCCTCAAGCCAATGAACCATAGTTTGAAAGATTGTGACTGCTTCATTTGGCGTGACATATGGTCCATCTTTTGAATAGTTAGTTTGAGATTCCTGTTCATTTTTGATCCACAATCTAGTTAAACGACCCAAGTTCTTCTTTGCAACGGTCTTTTCAACTGACGCACCCTTTCTTATTCTATCTCTATTGTAATGGGCAACCGAAATCCAACCGTCAGCCTTGGCTTTGATGTATCTTTCAATAATTTTTTCAATTGGTTCAGGTAATCCAGGTACCTTCCAAGGTATGTTTGCCTTCCAACATCTCCATGCCTCACTTAAATGCTGCAAAATGGTCTTTGACTTGTTTTGTTTTAAGCCTTCTGGAATCATGTCCAAAATATCGTGCATAACCTGAGCTCTTAATTCCAAATCAAAATAGGAATCAACTCTTTGCTTTGTGATAGTCTTTGCAACATCGTTGCTTCGTCTTCCTTCAAATTGCCTGGTTAACAAATTTCCCAACCATCTTTCTAAGAGTGGGACTATTCCCCTCAAGAAGAAAATCCAGACTCTCCAAGCAGGCTGCCAAAATCCAACACCTGGTCCTTTGCCAATAATTCGATTAAATCTAGTATAAACCAAATGTTTCAAATCTTTGCATGCCCGTATTTGATGCATGACTTTATATTTGTATCGGTAAATCCCAGTTAATTGACCTAAGTGATTCAAAATATAGTAGATCCCATCTGCTAGTTGATATGCGTCAACTGATCCCAATCTATATTGCACATGAGAATCGACAATTATTTTAATCACTCGTAAAATTTCTCTAATCAAATGAAATGCATTACCAAACCTAGATTTCTTTCTTTCCTTCGTTGTTAATGTTTTTGTTGGTTTCAAATTAAAGTTGTAATCAAGATGCAAGTATGTCAAGCCTTTTCTATGAATCAACAAGTTTAACATATTAAAACCCTGACGACAAACTTGTAATCCTGCTTCCACCCAATCAATTGTGGTCTGTTGAAAGTATTTAGTAGCCTTTAAACTTTTCAATAGAGTAGCTTTTCTCCTGTTACTTGCAATTGACCCCGTCTTACTTCCTGGAGGATTGTGTAGTTCATTTAGCACATAATTCTTTAATAACTTTTGATAAGAAATCCTGACTTTTGCTACACTATCTCTGGGTGCATGCTGCTTAAACCACGACTTGACCAACGCAGCATCTTGTGCGCGTACCATCTTGCCACTACGACTGTTAAATGGATAAGGAGCCCACAATAACTGCAATGCCATTTCTATTCCCTGAGGCTCAATTGGAAGTTTTGTGTCGGTGTAGTCATTTTCATAGTACAAGAACGGTGTGATCGTTTCACCTAATTCAAGATCTTCAACATTACTTGAACTTTTAGTTTTATGAGGAATAATTGGGTTGTATTCTGAACTGAAGGCGAATGCAGATTCCGAGTTTTTCACGAAACAATTGAACGGCTCTTGAAAGAAACTTAGACGAACCAGTTTGACAAACGAATTGTATAAATACGGATATGCCACTTTATATTCAGTTCTTAGAGGCGTACGAATTATTACTCTATCGATTGAGTTGAATTCTGTAAAATCCTCAAGTTCTGGATTGTTGATCTTGTCTTTGAAGAGAGGCTCAAACTTTGGTCCTCCAGGGAGTGCAACATTTAAACTTTTTGCGGTAGTAAAGGCATTTATATCAAATAAATTCGAGCTTTCTGGTAACAAAGGTTGAGATAATTTGTATAAATGGCCCATTTTTTCCAAGTCAAGGTTCCACCTGGAGTAGGAATCACCATTGACATGATTCTTTTCTTCAACTAATGGCTTTTCATCGTAAAACCAGTCAATCAATTCTTTTTCTTGAATCTCCATCTGAATTGGTTCTGGTGCTTCAAGTTCTTCGATATTTTCCAACCAATCCAAAGGCGGTTCTTCGTCATCAAATGGAGGAAATCTCATCCGTTTGAAATGCTTTCTATCACGCTTTTCCTTACGCATCATGTTCCAAACAGTAGCCCATTGAGCTATGTATACAGGCTCAATGACTCTCGGAGCTTCGTTAACAAAGGTAATTGCTCCTGTGACGTGATATAAGACCTTGACTTCCTTAGTTTCCTCCCAAGGATGTGGCATATTTTCAAGTAATTTGAGAATTGCATGGGGCATGTACTTCAAGGAACCCAAATGAGCTTTTTTATCTGATGCAACATTTCTCGATGAGAGATCACCATGGTCTATAATTATCTTTCTCAAGTGTTCTGGGGGCATCTCAGGTTTGGCTGGAGTAACAAATCCTCCGTTACTTTTGGGAGCATTAACAGAAAATCTATTCTTTTGAATCTGTAGCCATGTTCTTTTCTTGGATTGCAAATCCTCTTGTGTAACATGAGAGATGGATCTCTTTGACGTTTCTATTGTATCAATTGATGTGGTCACAATGGATGGAGGAGGTAATATAGAGGAATCATGCAACGATTTTGGTATTTGAGTTGGACGCAAAGGTGGGGGAGGTGGTGGAGGTGGTGGTATATTAATTCTCGATTTATGGCTCACCAGAGGTAATCCAGGTGGAGGCGGCGGTGGTGGTAAATTTCTGGCAGACTTTGACTTTTTATGTTTGTTATTAAGAGGTCCATCAGGAAGACCTAATGGAGGAGGTGGTGGAGGTAGTTTGGGACCCATATTGTAAAGTAATTGTATCTCCCTCTTAATCAATCATTAGTTTTACAAGTTTTAGGTGCTCATCTAAATAAATATCAATGTCGCACCATTTACGACATTTTATGTCGTAGATTCGAAAATAAAATATTGACAGGGCTCAAAACGAATTTCTTTGGGTCAAAAAATAGAGGGGCTTTGAGTGGTACTAATCAGCTTGAGATATTCAAAAAGCTACAAAGAAAGTAATTGTAAGAATGGAAGCGGCCAGCACAATAGCGAACGGTACTTTCAATTCAACAATTGCACAAAATGTTTCCACTTTTTCAGAGGAGGATGATTGGATACTGCTTGGCTTCTTTCAAGCATTTGTGGAAGCCATATGGGAACAACGCGAGCAATCCAACATTACCTGGGATAGATACACTGCATTGGCAAGTTATTACAACTCACTCTATGGGATAGCTTGTCTAGCAATGGCTCTTATCTTGAACAGAACTTTGGTGTTGGCTTCTACCAACACCACATATATCCAACAAATGTACATTAATCGAAATCGTGGAGTACTTACTACTACTAAGCTGGCCGAGTTACTAAAATCACTAAGCATAATCAGTTTCAGAGTTGGAATTATTGCATTGCTCATTCACAGTATCTATCATGTATTGATAGCACTAAACCTTTGGGGTCATATCGGCTTACCGAGCGGTGATGAAAAAGCTTGGTTCTATTCACTCATTCCAGACAGTTTATTTGCATACGACCCAAAGGTATTTTCAGATAGTAAGTATATGAAAACTTACGATACCCAGGTTCTTATTGGTCCTTCTTCTGAAATGTATTGGCCCATTTTTTTGAACTTCTGCTGGCTGTTGTTCACCGAGACCTTTATCTCAGTAGTACAGGGAAAGAAACCATATACTGAAAGCGGAATAACTATATTTGAACACTCAGTAGCGTTTCAGGAATTCAGCTCAAGTGGGGGGATACTTTTTGGAAATACAAAGAATCATAGAAGACCTACAGAACAGGTTTTAATTTCGACCCTTTTTCTGCTTTTGAACCATTTGAATATACACGTCGGTGGATTAATAAACAATAACAAATACAGATTGATCCCACTGTCCATTATTGGAATTGGCTACTTATGCTACTTCATTTCATCTTTTATGAATGGAAAGATTTGGGGTTTTCCAGCAATTTTGTTTTTGACAGTCACTCCACAGGTCTTAATTTTAACAATTGTGATAATTAGTCTATTCATCTTTTTGTTAGCAATTGTTGCTAATGGATTTAGACTCCAGGATTTGAACTATTCAAGTCTTCTTTTGTATAATGACACAGAACAGGAGTCTGCGGGAATGAATTTACATGTTTCACTTAGTGATGATTTCTACACTGCAATCTTACATGCTGGAAATTTGGCCATCACCTTTGCTGGTAAGTGCAGCTATATAACAGAATTCAGTCTTGTTACCCTTGATCATGATACTTGGGTTGAGAGAAGCATTTGGGATAAATTTACCCTGAACTTTCAGCCTGGAAACAAGCATAATAGCGGAAAAGCCCAGAGTATCATCAATTATTTAAAAAACCATAATACTTCAAGATACTCAAATATGATAATGCAACCTTCCCAAAGGATGATATCTGGGAACGAGGAAACCACTGGAAATGAAAATTCACAGGATTCGAAACGTATTAGTGTTTTCAAAAGAAGATATATGTATATCAAGGAGATGTTTTTAAGATTGTACGAACTTGTGTGGTTTCTTGCCCTGGATAACTTTATTGTTAATCCAATCATAAACCTATGGAGAAAGCAAATAATGAGACAGACTTCGGGTGATATAACACAGAGCTGCGCAAACGAGACTGATGAACAGCTTCAGAGAAGATTAAAGTCGGTACCTAAATTTCTTAGACCATATTTGAAACGCAAGGTAAACAGCACTGTGGAGAAAACCGTGGATGTGGATGAATACAGTAAAGAAGAGATTTGCGATAGTTATCTCACATTGTTGAATGGAAGTATTATGTCGGAAGTTGATAATTCCAATGATTATGAAAGTGACTATGATGAAGAAAGTGAAGTTGAGATTGATTTAACTACGCAACTGGAAGAAGTGGAAAAACAACCATTGGCAGAATTATTTACTGCTGATGCCTTCCAAGAGATGATGACAGAAACAAATATGAATATCTTGCACCATCATTTAAAGTATGACACTGAAAATAGAGGGGTTATGACAAGATCCAGGTTTAGGAAATTGAGGGTAGATTTTCATGACCAACGTACAGAAAATGTTTCTAACGATGAGACTACAAGATTATTAGAAGTTCTTCTTTCTAGAAGGGCTGAACTGGTTAATGGTTCTGGCCAAGATGACGAAGACTTGGCTTCAAGATTAGATTGCGTCATTTGTCAATCTAATACTAGAGAAATAATAACGTGGCCATGTAAGTGTTTTGCTATATGCGAGCCCTGTCGGTTAACGTTGGTTACGAAAGGTATTGAGAACTGTGTTTGTTGTCGTCGGGAAGTAGAAGGAGTTTCCAAGGTATTCATACCATAGAATGAATAAACGGCCTGCACACTATAACCCAGTCACGACCCAGCTTATTTTTAGGATTGGTGGACTTGGCGGCTTTAAACGCGTTCAACGCGTTCAACGCGAAGTCAGCACAGGACATACTAGACCTTTTGGTGGTGGCGTAGCATCAAAATCTGAAATATCATGTTTGTTTGAACTGGTGTATCATTTTTCTGTCAAGCTGTGAATAAGCATAAGACACCTGTTCCGAAAGAATGTAAATGAAATAGGGGTAACAAAATTACAATTGCGAATGTACATACGTTGCAAATAAAAATTAACCGTAGCAAGTACCGTTAAAAGGTTTCAGTATCCTTTCTCGTATCTATTCGGATCACATGCAAGGATCTCTTCTTGTTTAAAGCATTGTAATTCTGAAATTGTGTCTCGTTAATCAGTTCATTTTTTTTTTTTGCAAGAAAACTCGTCCAAAGAAAACCCTGTTACGCCCGTACCTCATTTTGCATTTTTGATTTTTTTTTTGAGAATCAAACTAGTACACAACTTACGTGACCGAAGACGAATAGGTTAAATAGTAAACGTGCACAGTTGATTCTATCTTTACTAGTGGATCTGATTCTAATTGTGTGTTTTACTTAATCTTTCTTCTTACTTTTGGTAACTCAGCCATTTTCCCCTTCCTTTGCACAGTGTAACCTGCGCTGTCCAACATGAGTGTTTATACCACAACTACAACTACTACCGCAACAGCGACAACGACGCTTGCACCTACTTGGGAAGTGGTCACTACCACATTGGCCGACTCGTTTGTTCGTTATTTGAATAGCTTGGACAAACTTCCTGGTGGCAATATTGTTTTGAGATACATCAAGGCCTCTTACAAAAATGACCCTGTGAGATCCATGTTTGAATTAGCATTGTTCATTTTTGCATTGAACTACTTTTTCTCGTCAAAGAGTAAAGAAAACAAATCTGAGATCGTCAAGTTCTCTCAGAGAGAAATTGACGAGCTTTGTGACGAATGGCAACCTGAACCACTAATTGAAGAATTGACTGATTTGGAAAAGTGGCAATTGAAAGCAATTCCAGAGATTCAAGGCCACAATGGTGCTCAGGTGAACTTGAAAAACTTCTCTGGAAAAGTGACTAACTTAGCCTCCAACGACTTTTTAAGCTTAAACGAAGACGCCAACATCAAAGAAGCTGCTACAAATTCTATTAAAAGCACTGGTGTTGGTGCATGCGGCCCTCCAAACTTCTATGGTACTCAGGACGTTCATGTCAGATTAGAAGAAGACATTGCTGATTACTTAGACGGGGAACAATCGATTTTGTACGGTCAAGATTTTGTCACTGCTGGTTCTGTTATTCCAGCATTTTTAAAGAGAGGTGATTTGTTGGTTGTTGACAGCGGTGTCAACTTGGCTATCCAAAAAGCTTTGATTGTCAGTCGTGCTGATATTGAATGGTACGACCACAATGATATTGGTCATTTAGAGCAAATCTTGACAGAAATTAAACCAGTATTGGACAAACAAAAGCAAATTAAGAGAAGATTTATTGTTACTGAAGCTTTGTTTTCCAATTCAGGAGACTTGGCACTTTTGCCAGAAATTGTTGCATTGAAGAACAAGTTCAAGTATCGTTTATTTTTGGATGAAACCAATTCAATTGGTGTTTTGGGTAAGACTGGTAAAGGTATCGTTGAACATTTTGATATCCCAAGATCTGAAATTTCCATTACGATTGGATCTTTGGCATTGGCACTTGGTTCATCGGGAGGTTTTTGTGTGGGTGTTAATCCAATGGTACATCATCAAAGAATTCAATCGAATGCTTACGTTTTCAGCGCTTCTTTACCACCATATTCGGCAAAGGTTGCTTCTCAAGCGATTAAGGAGATCTCTACCAATTTGAATTCGGAAGGGAAGTCCAAATTGATTGAACAATTGAGCAATAAAACATCTTTTGCATATGATCAAATAGCCAAAGTTTTCACCAGGAGTCCATTCTTGGAAATTGTTTCAAGTCCACATTCCCCTGTTATTCACTTGAGTTTGACTCCATCTTTTAGAGAAAAGCTTAGTTTCCCAAAGATTTATGGTAATACTGACTTTTTGACTAAAGGTAAACCCGCCAAGTACTTAAATCAGTTTGATCAGTATTACAATGTTGAGAACTTTATACTACAAAAGATTATCGATAGGGTTTTGAATGATGTCAATATTCTCATCACCAGATCAAAGACTCTTTTGGAATACGAAAACTTGCCAGTGATTAATCCACATTTGTTGGTTCACATTAACCGCAGTGTATCAAATGATGATTTAAGCCGTTTGGCACAAACTTTAGAAGTGTCAAGTAAGGAAATTTTGTCAAGCATCTCCAGCGAAGCAGATTTACTTAGATTGAACAACGAGTTGATCAATTACTAGTCAAACCTTCCCCAACAAACACTTTTCCCAAGAAGAAAATGTGTGCTAACACCTCTCTATTAATTTATTTTATCTTTAAGAAGCTCATCCCGTATATAGAATAAGTTTAATATTTTCACGCATATTCTATTCCCATGTTAATGCTAAATACTCGAGATCCTCGTTCCCATCATTCTATTTCGAGCCTCTCGTGCAATTGCTCTAGCTTCTTCGATTTCGTGAGCATTGCTTTGATTCAAGTCTTTGGCCAACTCATACGCCTCTTCGTATTTCCGGTTCTCTAAAGCATTGCTAGCTAACCATAACCTAGCCTTGGAGGTTTCGTTACTAATTCCCCACTCAAATTCTTGGTCAAAGCACACTTTCATATACTTATAAGTATCGGCCGTTCTTCCTAGCTTTTCAGAAATTATCGCTAATCTGTAACATATGTGCGGATCCACATTGTGTCTGCCTTCAGAGGCATCGTCATGCTCGGATTCAATCAAAAATGCTCGTTCAAATGACTTGATTGCTTCCTCAAGTTTATCAATCTTTTCATAACAGTTTCCAATCGCTTGCCACATACGCTTGTCCAATGGCTGCAAAACTGTAGCACGCTGATAGTAATACAAGGCATACAAATGCATATCCAACACTTCGTAGGCCTGACCAAGCCCATACCATGCTCTAAAATCCTTAGGGTTCGTGTCGACTGCCCTTCTATAAGATTCTATAGCAGCATGAGAGTTCTTCAACTCAACAAATTCATGACCCATCAAAGTCCAGGCACTTAGGCAATTCTTGTTAAGCGTTAAAGCCCTTTTGTAAAACATGATTGCTTTCTCATGTTCACACTTCATTGAGTGATAATTGGCAATGATGCAACATGTTTCGGGTCTAAATTTGTCAATCAGGGAGGCATACTGAGCCAAGAATGATAGCTTCGATCGTTTCTCCATCACATACAACATATTGGAATATGTATCCAAGTCATCAAGTCGCAATGGATCATCAAAAAGTAGTTGATCGAATATACTTTCAGCCTGGAAGTAATCAAGACTGTGATAGGCAACAAGAAATTGTTGAATTTTAAGAAAATTGAACTGAGGGAATACCGAGATAAGGCCCATCAAGTTATCAGAGAGTGAAACCAGTTGCTGGTAGAACTCTTGCATTAAAACAACTTCAAAGAACTGAACCATTATGTTACCAGATAACAGAGTCTTGGTCGTTTTTATTTTGCTGAGGAAGTTAAGGGCATCTTCCAAGGATGTTAATGAGGTAATTAGCTCCTGCCAGCATGACCAGTTATAAGGGAATAATTGAAGTGAGTGATAAAAGTTTTCTTGAGCCAAATTGTATTTCTTCTTCTTGTTGTAGATAACACCATTCAAGTAGTATAGGAAGGCATTCTCTGGGTTATTTGCATGAAATGCTTGGGATTCCTGGATGATTTTTGATAATCGAGCATTTAACGAATTAACCACATCATCTTTGCCAGTAGGGACTGGACCAGGTCCAAATGAACCAGCACCATCTAAGAAGTCACCCGATTCCGAGGAGGATCCTATATTTACTGAGCCATCTGTCTCTTCAGTTGCTTTTTTATCAACTGATATAAAGATGGAGTACAATCTCAAGAACAAGGCATCACCACTGCGGCAATCCTTAAGTACGTGGGCTGCTCTATCAAATTCTTTGCAATGAAAGTATGTACTAGCAAGAAGGACCTTCTCTTGGTCCAACAAGTCGTGTTTGTCTAGTGTTGCTTGTGGGTATTGAATCGGTTCTGAATCTTTTGGCAATGGCGGTAAGCCCGCAAGGGCCTCAGCACACCATTTTGCTGCTTGGAAAAGATTCAATTTGGAAAGTCGTTGACTTGCTAGGTAAAGATCGGATCTGAGATCCATGATTCAATGATATTGGATATGCACGCTTTGTTTGGATGACAATGTAAACACTCGATCTTGATCCAGCAATGGTGTTATAGAAAACAATGGAGTATTAAACGATTCACAACAACCCAAGTATAGGATGAATATGAAACTATGGGCAGTCTAGTTGACTAAACCGATGAACCAGTTACTAGATAGATGTATATTTATCTTGATAGATATTATGGGACTAACAACTTTTCCAAATGGATCCGCAAAACGATACAAAAAAAAGAATAGCCCACAGTAAAACAATTGCATTTTCCTCTGTATATTGCTAAAGAAAGCACATGGCCGAGTCAGATATAGAAGCGTTACAGCGTGAAGTAGCAGCGCTGCTTACTACATTTGGTTCAGCTAGCAGCATGTTGTCTGTTCTTCATGAACGCCTTGACAATGAGACACCAGAATCGGTACAAGACAAGAGTATCAAGAAACAGTTCATCCTTGACTCATTTAAAGTCAGTAAACTCCAGAAGAATTATAAAGAATGGGAATCACGTCTGTTAGATAAGTTTATTGCAGAAAATATTGGTCAATACAACAAGGTTTTGGGCCAGATGTCCCAGACCAATTCTAGAATGGAGATTCTCAATTCTGATTACGAAAGTTTACAAGAATCCGTCAAGCTTCCATCGTTCAATTTCTCCATACACACATTGAAGGCATTTGGTAACGACTCCATACTTCAAAACATAACGAAAGATGAAAACGGAGAATATCCATCAGTCATAAGTATCGATGAGATTTATTCGGTAGATCCGAACTCAACATTACCATTTCCTGATTATAAAGTATTCAACCAATTGGTTAACATTGAATATCGACTTCGGATTGAGAAGAGAGTCAAGTATGAACTTTTGTTGTTGTTCAAGAATCAAATAGTTTCCAACAATTCCAAGTGGCAAGCAAGAGACCAGAAATTGACCAAGTTTTTGAACAAAGATTTGGCAGGAATGCTTCAAGAGATCCAGAATATAAAGGATAGTGAAGGTGAAGACTTGCGTATGCTTGAAGATGAAAGCAGCGAAGATAGTTCATTTGAACAGGAGATTGAAGAAGAAGAGCATGAGGAAGAAGAAAGAGAAGACAATGAAGATCGCCACGGAAACGAGCATGATTCGTTAGGTATCGACGAGGAAGAGATGACACTTGCCAGTGCTTCTGCAGTTACAGACTATCCAAAATCAGAGGATCAATCAGTTCAGACGGCTCAAGAATCTGAAGATGACATGCTTATAGACAGCTAATATAATGTAGAATAATTGTATAATTAGTACCGTAACAGTTTATTCGTTTATGAATATATATATAAATAGTGGATGATTGAAAATACAACATATGGATTTGGTACATTCCATCTATCCATTAATCTACAAATGGAATTCGTTTACTTGGAGACAGCAGCAGGTTCTTCTGAGTCAGCAGTCTTTCCACCAACAATATACTGGAGTATTTGTCCAGAACTGTCGCCTGCCTTGGATCTGTAGTCAGCGATTCTGTAGATTTGATAACCAGCAACAGCACCAACAAAAAAGTTAACACTAGCCAACAACTTGTTTCTTGGCAAGATAACAAATCCAGCCCATCTTGTCCATATAGCACCAGTACAGAATAAAGCAACCTGTTGGGTACCACTGATCTTTTCCACGGGTCTTTGTAAGTCATTCAAACCAGCAAAGACCAAGGCCCATTTCATAACTGGAGCCCAGAAGTGAACAGTTTTGGGACCGGTTTCAGCATTAAGAAAACGAGCAAACTTGGATGTGTGTTGAGCAGCAGTGGCCATTGTATCTAATAGGTAATTGCAAGGTCTCAGTAGTCCCGGCTGGAATACTCCGTAGAAAATTGGCCGGACCGCTTCGCTCCAAAACATTGGGCTGATGCACGACTTCTCCTCCACAATATATAGAAATGAGGGGAACTGCAACCCTACCGAATAATCCGTTTGAGCTACTTCCCTTACCCTAAGCAAAATTGTTGAGATACGGAGAGATGTCGGTTGAAAGTAGCTTTATATAATCTATTGCACTAAAAGCAAGATCTGACTCAAAATTTATTTACTCAGAATCTTCTTCAAATTCTAACTCGAATTCAGAGGAATTCGATTCATCCAGACTCCATACACTAAACTCATCTGTGAAGAAATGTTTCTCTTCTATTAAATTGTTCGTTTTATTCTCTGCCTTTTCACTCAAGTTAAAATATTCGTCTAATGTGTAGCGTTGCATTGCCAAATCATCAAGAATGTTTACTTTGTTCCGGAAAAACTCGTCTAGTTTTTCCAATGTATTTTTGCCAATATTTGTCTGTAATGGCTTATTTAACACCAAAACAAAGAGTTCTGGAATACCTGTTTGAAGCGTTTTTTCTAAGATGAGATTTTCATGTGGGAACTTTTTCTTGAATATGTCACATTTGTTTGTTAACCATTTTTTTGAATTTGCAGTTATTTTTCGCTTTTGTAAATTTGTAATAGATTTGCAACAACCACTTCCATATTCTGTAGAATTCATAAATGATATTAAACCAAATATCAACTTTTCAACTGTCCATGCTGGACTCCAACTTTCCTTGTGAAAAGATGTCATTGTCATACAAATTGGAATACGTGTTAAAAATCGACCAGTCGGTGATATCATTTGAATTTCTGGTGGTGCAAAGGGGTAGTTAGGAGGAAACAAAAAGACCGCCAAGTACAAACCTCCTTCATATGGTGTTCCTACTGTTCCGTGAATTAGAACATACCAAACACAAATGTTCAGTTCATCAAAGATTACAGTTGCATTATCTAGTTGATTCCTCAAAAGTGACCTGAACTCATTCTGTAGTATCTTAACCGTAGAACTCAGTGGAATTTGTTGGAAGGTGCTCTTATTATGTAGAGCGTTAGGGACTATGATTCTATCGTGTTCATTGGCAACGAAATTCATTAATGACCAAAGAGTCACAAATATATTATAATTTAATCTATATTTTCCTCTAAAAAAACCCAAATAATTGAAGCATTTTTAAATGTAACCACCCTGTTTGCACAAGCTGTAAAAAATGCCGTCTTCATTCTTAAGAAGATTTTCCGGAGTATCAAACTCCTTTAGTTCTCCTTGATCAAGAGTAACAATTCTATCGCTATCCATCACTGTTTCAAGTCTGTGCGCAATTGTAATAATAGTTTTATCCTTGAATTCAGAACGGATTGTTTCCTGAATAAACTTATCTGTTTGAACGTCAACAGCAGCTGTAGCTTCATCTAGTACTAATATTTTGGAGTCATTCATTTTTAATAAAACTCTTGCCAAGGAGATAAGTTGCCTTTGGCCCAGAGAAAAGTTTGACCCACCTTCGTACACCCTGACATCCAACTTCGAATCACTTATTTCTCCCGTTTCTTCGTCCTCCTCAATTTCCATCGTCAATATATGATCTTTCAAGTGAGCCAACTCTAATGTTTTCCATATCTCTTCGTCACTGTAATAATTAAATGGATCCAAATTTTGTCTGATGCTCCCTGAAATCAATTGAGAGTCTTGAGGAATAATCGATAAATTATGTCTCAAATCATATAGCAGTAACGAACTTGAATTCAAGCCATCAATGGAAATATTTCCCTCAACTGGCTCCAAGATTCTAAAAATCGACAAAGCCAAAGAGCTCTTCCCTGCCCCAGTTCTACCAACAATACCAACTTTTTCACCTGATTTAATTTCCATGGTAATGTTCCTTAAAATAAGATCAAGGTTTGCTCTATACCTGGTCGAGTAGTTGTCAAATTCAACAACCCCGGTTTGAGGCCAGGCAATTGGTGGTTTGACAAATTTTCTTGGGTTACCTTCATCATCAAACTCTTCTTCTTCAACAGGAAGTGAATTATATTCCAAACATCTTTCTACTGCCACAATATTAGTCTCGACTTCTGCTGAAAGACGAACCACCAACTTTAAAGAAGAAGTAACCTGCAAAGCATATGTCATAACAAAACCAGCCATAGAAGAGGTTAATGGATTTGCAGTTGTCAAAGTATATACTGCCAAAGTTGATGCAGAAAATACACCAAGAGAACCAATAAATTGTAATCTGAAATTAAGCCATCTATTGATGGACCTCAAGGTGTAAACAGACTTAAGATTAAAGTCCAAGTTGGAGTTATTAATGTAGTCAAACCTATCATTCTGATCAAATGCCCTAATAGTTTCCAACCCATTCAAGGACTCTCCCAAATGAGCATAGATTGGAGATCTAGAAATAGAGACCAATCTCTTAAGCTCCCGAGAAATAGACACATAGTAAATCTCGTAGTAAATGTATAACAATGACAAAATAACAATGACAATAATATAGAAGGGCATCACCACTCCCACAACTCCAAAGGTGAACACTGTCTTTATCATTTGCGACAAAAAACCACCAAAGGTACCTGGAATCTGTTGATCAACCTTGTTGATATCGTTGGTAAAACGGTTCATAATTCTTCCAATAGGTGTGGTTTCAAAATAACCCATTGGGGCTCTAAGGATTCTGGAAGCCATTTGGTCATGAATCCTAATAGATGCATTAATTGCTAACCAAAGATTTAAAACTAATCCACGAACCATTGTCATTATGCTTGCTCCCAAGCCAAAGAAGGCGTATACGGTGATAAAAGTCCAAACATTATCGTTTGAGCCAGATTCTGAATTTTGTTCAGTCCAATGCTTAAGCCAATAGTTACCTCCAACTGAAAGAGATGCTGTTAGGACCAACAATGCAAACCAAAAAATCACACCAGGAATAGAGCATGCCTTGATATAAGCAGTATAAACAGCCCAGGCAACCTTACCCTTCTGTGAGACTTCGTTTGCATGTCCACTACGAAGGTTAGGTAAAAGCTTCTTCAAAGGTTCCCATTTGAACGTTTCAACACTTGCACATCTTAAACTTTGCGAAGAAGGTGTAGAGATTTCTTCTTCAACACTCCCAATGGCTAGTGTATCATCTTTGGAAACACTTGCACTTAAACTTGCGATTGAAGGCTCCACCGATGAATCATTTTTTCCAAACTCTGTAACTAACTCATGCAAAGCTGGATGGTTTGAGGAATTAATGTCAGAAAAAGTACTTCTTTCAGTTATTTTGCCATTTTGAATTAGCGTGATTTCATCAGAAAAGTTCAACACAGACATGGAATTGGTACAAATAATGATCGTTTTGGAACTCAATAAACCCAGTTTACTGAGAACATTTTCAATAATCTTCTTTCCAACATGTGAATCAACTGCACTTAAAACATCATCCAATAAATAAATATCAGCTCTTGCGTAAACTGCTCTTGCAAGCGCAAGTCTTGCTTTCTGTCCACCTGACAAGGAGACACCTTTCTCACCAACTTGTGTTTCATCACTGTCTGGCAAAATTTCCAAATCTGGGCCAAGTTGACAGGCTTCAATAGTCTTTAAATAGAATTCCTCGTCGTATCTGCAACCAAATAAGATATTCTCTTTTACCGAAGCATTCATAATCCAAGGCAGTTGTGAGCAATACGCAATTGATCCATGTAACTTAATGGAAGGCTCAATCGTTTTTTCAGCACCTTTGGTCACAATCAATTGTCCCAATAAACCATACAATAACGAAGACTTACCAGACCCAACTCTTCCAACAACACAAGATAATTGTCCTTTTTTAACGCTAAAATTGACATCAGTCAAAGCATATTTATGGTTTTCATTGTCCTCCGAATCTGAATATTTGGATTTCGACCATAAAAAGGTAGAATTTGCAATCCTAACAGAATCGTCACCTGAGGACACAGCCTTTGGTAATTTCAAGATTATTTCTTCATCAATTTCAGTCGACAACAAAAAAGTTTTGATTCGATCTACGGCAACAGAAGCCTCTATTATAGAAGTTATAACCTGAGGAAAAGATAATAATGGACCGGACAATAAATTCAACAATGCCATTGCAGGGAATACAATGTCAGACGTCAATGGGGTAGTTTCTGTTAGAGCAAACGAGGAGAAAGTCACAAAAGAGATCAAAAATGGCATCAACACCCAAACAAAAAGTGAAAACAGACCAACAACTCGTATCTTCTTCAAATTCTTTAATTCTTTATTATTTCTGGAATCAGATAAGATACTCAACATTGGTTTTTCCCAAGCATATAACTTAATACTTTTAATGGAAGTTAGAATGTCATTAATGATCCTTCCCCTATTATCTTTTAACTTCATCTGGGCCTTGTTTAACTTCCTCATCTTTTTTGCAATGGTGACATTTAATGGGATAAGGAGTACCATCACAAAAAACCCAGCCAATGTAGACCTCCCCAACAAGGGCCAAAGGGAAAAAAGACATAGAACCACATCTATAGGTGCCAAAACCAATGTGCTTATATCCTGAGACACAGATTGAATCCTGTTCACATCAACTGTCATCAAGTTAATGATATCTGCAGAGGATGTCTTCAATTTAGATTCGGAAGAAAGTCTTAAACTTTTTTGATAAATTATGGAAGTCAATGCCGAACGACAAGCTAATCCAAGACTGAGGTTTTTCAAGAAATATATGTTATTGAATATGGTTTGCAAGATTGTAACCAAAAACATCAGAAAACAAATGCACAACCCTTTCAACAAAGGAGGATTAGATTCTTCAAAATATCTTATCAAGATTCTAAGGAATTGTGGTTGAACGAAATTCAACACACGCGTAATCAACTCATATAAAAAGGAAATGAATGCAATCGACCCAAAAGCTTTAGACATAGAAAGTAATAAAGAGGAGTTTTGAGAGTTGAAACTCCAATGTTTCAATAGCTTGTTTGTAGAAACAACAGCAGATAATTCAGCGGGAGAATTTGGTAAATCTGTTTGGGACACAGTTTGATTTTTAAAAGATTCTAGGATTAATCCATTCATCCAACTGAAGGTAATCCGGTCGATAATGTTGGGTTTAGATAACCTGTGAACCAACGCTTCATCTTTGGAATAGTGTAGACTTAATTGGTGAGATGGTTTCCAGTCTTTCGCAGAGGATTCCAAAAAGAAAATTGATATAGAGTTTATTATGAGAAGCACTTCTACCGTCATTATGGTCGACCCAGAAGTTCTCAGTTTCAAAACCCTCCAACCAGTGTAGTTGTCTTGAAAGAATAAAGTAGTTTGTATTGCAATCAGACAGAGCCAAAAAACTATCAAACTATCATGAGGAGTTGGAGAGTGGGTGGTTTCAACAAAGTTCAATGGTAGCACGGTACTGAATAACACTAATGTCATCGAGTAAAAGGCGATGATTTTGGCATCAGCAAACCGTTCATGTATATCAGTGAAAGAAGCCAAGTAAACAAAAAGAATGCAGTGGAACAACACGGAATTTACACGAATATAATGCAAAAGTCCAGTACTTTTTGGCAAGTAGTTTCCATATTTTGGTGCTTTCAAGCATTTGAACAAACTGGACCCACAAACAAGAAAGGTGGCTGCCGAAAAGAAAGTGATAATCCAAGTGATGAAACAGGGATTAAATGCATTTTCGTTGTTAGGAGCAAACGGATGTAATACTGCGTACTTTCCACAGACAACTACCGGATAATCCTTCATAGTTGAATGTGACAGAAGTAACCCTTTTAAAAGCTTCTGACCGGCTTTCTATATGACAATATCTTGGGTGCAGGACCAAACATAATACCACGTTGTTTTGCCTACGAATACTTGTTGCATTAAGATCTTCAACCTTTGATTCATATTACAATATCATATACCCATAAAGTGAAACCAACCAGAGGGTCAAGTCACTTTGAAGTTGCGACTCAATTCCACCTTTTTGCATTTAGTATGACATACGTAGTTTGTGTTTTTGTTTATATTTTGTGTTATGAGCCCAACGGCCTTACTTTTCTCACGAACCAAAAACGTATTCTTTTAATTTTCAGATGCCTACGGACATAACGCGCAGTTGTATCTTAACCATGATAACCGAGCTAAGATATCATGATATTTTACATGTAATAAGCGATAAGTAATATACTGGTATAAAAATGTAATCCTTAATGTGTAAGGAGTAGGTTTTTTGGAACCAGGCGGGTCATTCTGCACCCGGTTGGCACATGGCAATATACAGCCGGAATAAGCTTTCCCCATATTTAGGACCTTGGGTCAGGTTTAGACTGGACGTTGATTTCCTTAGTCGGGCCCGAAAAAAATTGGCCAATAGACTCGCGAATAATTGAATCCTGGAAAAAGTTCGGAGTTGATTTTCTCCAGATTTCGCGCCAACCGAGGAAGATCCAACAAGATCTCCCAAGCACAACAACTGGAATTGGAGCTGGTAGATGTAGAAATTTATGGATTTTACCCAGCTAACGGTAATATATATAGATACATCATACAAAAACCCCCTTAAAAACTACTTCAAATACAATTTTCAAAAAAAAAAACTGCCCACGATGAAACTCTTCGCATGGACGCTCGGTAAAATTTTTGTATTGGTAATTTAGGCCCTATTATTGGGCAGTGCCGTGTACAGGCATGAGCGCACTAGTATATAACCAAACAATCCCCAAGTTGTTGCTCGGATTTTTTTTCCTCTTCTAATTCTAAACCCAGTTCTTCTTAAATATGTTATCTGCTTCGAGAACTGCCGTTAGAGCTCCACGTTCCATCCGTGGCTTGGCTACTGCTGGTTTGACTAGAGACTCCCAAGTTAACCAAAACTTGTTGGAAAGTCACTCCTTCATCCAATACAAGAAACAATTTGAAAACGTCAAGATCGTCAAGGAAAGATTGAATAGACCTTTGACTTACGCTGAAAAGTTGTTGTACGGTCACTTGGACGACCCTCACGGACAAGACATCCAAAGAGGTATCTCCTACTTGAAGTTGAGACCTGACCGTGTCGCCTGTCAAGATGCTACCGCTCAAATGGCTATTTTGCAGTTCATGTCTGCTGGATTGCCACAAGTCGCTACTCCATCCACTGTCCACTGTGATCACTTGATTCAAGCTCAACTCGGGGGTGAAAAGGATTTGACCAGAGCCATTAACTTGAACAAGGAAGTCTTTGACTTCTTGGCTACTGCCTGTGCTAAGTACAACTTGGGTTTCTGGAAGCCAGGTTCCGGTATTATCCATCAAATTGTCTTGGAAAACTACGCTTTCCCAGGTGCTCTTTTGATTGGTACTGACTCCCACACTCCTAACGCTGGTGGTTTGGGTCAATTGGCTATCGGTGTCGGTGGTGCTGACGCTGTCGATGTCATGGCTGACTTGCCATGGGAATTGAAGGCTCCAAAGATCATTGGTGTTAAGTTGACCGGTAAGATGTCTGGTTGGACCTCTCCAAAGGATATTATCTTGAAGTTGGCTGGTATTACTACCGTTAAGGGTGGTACCGGTGCCATTGTTGAATACTTTGGTTCTGGTGTTGAAACCTTCTCTTGTACTGGTATGGGTACCATCTGTAACATGGGTGCCGAAATCGGTGCTACCACCTCCGTCTTCCCATTCAACAACTCCATGGTTGACTACTTGAACGCTACTGGAAGATCTCAAATTGCTGAATTTGCCAACTTGTACAAGAAGGACTACCTTTCTGCTGATGAAGGTGCTGAATACGACCAAGTCATTGAAATTGACTTGAACACTTTGGAACCACACGTCAACGGTCCATTCACCCCAGATTTGGCTACCCCAATCTCCAAGTTGAAGGAAACTGCTATTGCCAACGACTGGCCATTGGAAGTTAAGGTTGGTTTGATTGGTTCTTGTACCAACTCTTCTTACGAAGACATGACCAGAGCTGCTTCTATCATCAAGGATGCTGCTTCCCACGGCTTGAAGTCCAAGTCTATCTACACTGTTTCTCCAGGTTCTGAACAAGTCAGAGCTACCATTGCCAGAGACGGCCAATTGCAAACCTTCGAAGAATTCGGTGGTGTTGTCATGGCCAACGCTTGTGGTCCATGTATCGGTCAATGGGACAGACAAGACATCAAGAAGGGTGACAAGAACACCATTGTTTCTTCTTTCAACAGAAACTTTACTTCCAGAAATGACGGTAACCCAGCTACCCACGCTTTCGTTGCTTCTCCAGAAATCACCACTGCTTTCGCCATCTCTGGTGACTTGGGTTTCAACCCAATCACTGACACCTTGAAGGATGCTGAAGGTAACGAATTCAAGTTGAAGGAACCAGTCGGTGTTGGTTTGCCACCAAACGGTTACGATGCTGGTGTTAACACTTACCAAGCTCCTCCAGCTGACAGATCTTCTGTTGAAGTCGTCATTAACCCAACCTCTGACAGATTGCAACGTTTGACTCCATTCCAGCCATGGGACGGAAAGGACCCAGAAGGTTTGCCAATCTTGATTAAGGCTGTCGGAAAGACCACCACTGATCATATTTCTATGGCCGGTCCATGGTTGAAATACCGTGGTCACTTGGAAAACATCTCCAACAACTACATGATTGGTGCCACTAACGCTGAAAACGGTGAGGTTAACAACGTCAAGAACCTTTACACTGGTGTCTACAAGGGTGTTCCAGAAACTGCTGGTGACTACAGGGACACTGGTCACAGATGGGTTGTCATTGGTGACGAAAACTTTGGTGAAGGTTCTTCCAGAGAACACGCTGCCTTGGAACCAAGATTCTTGGGTGCTTACGCCATTATCACCAAGTCTTTCGCTCGTATCCACGAAACCAACTTGAAGAAGCAAGGTTTGTTGCCATTGAACTTTGTTGATGTTGCTGACTACGACAAGATCCAACCTGAAGACACTGTTGACTTGGTTGGTGTCACCACCTTGGCTCCAGGTAAGAACGTTATCTTGAGAGTTCATCCAAAGGATGGTAGCGCTGCTTGGGATGCTGAATTGTCCCACACCTACAACGCTGAACAAATTGAATGGTTCAAGTACGGTTCCGCTTTGAACAAGATGGCTGCCGTCGCTGCTGAAGCCGCTAAGTAATTTCAGGACTAGCTCTGTCACTTTTTGTCTTATTTTATGAATAAACAAAAAAATGTATTAAGCTTCATAGTTATTTATTCATATATATTCATTATTGAGATTTCTCTGTTACGTATTAATGAATGATTTTGTCTTGTAAAAAGTATCAACAGCTCAAAAAATCTTGCTTCATCAAGTCATTAGCAAATCAGTATTAAATACGATGTACGCATATATTTTTGATAATTGAAAATGATGATGGCTACCTCAGCTTCGACCAAGCTGCAATATATGACAGCTTGGTGGCATTGATATTGAAACCAGCCCAAGTTTTTAAGAACTTTAACGTTTTGAATGGAAAAAAAAGAAAAGCCCGACGCGGGAGTCGAACCCGCAACCTTTTGATACCTTATAAAGCGCTATAAGTGACTTTTAAAAGTCAAACGCTCTAGCCGATTGAGCTAGCCAGGCTAATCTCAGTAGAGGATGTTCACCTTAATGTTCATAACAAAAGGTGATTAAGAATATTTCAAGGCAATTTTACCTAAACCAACCTCAATTACCAGGATAAATGATTCAATTCTATGTAATTATCATGGACGTGACCTTATTCCCCTTTTAGTAGCTACCTGTTATATTTGGTTCCCAATTTAGACAATGTGCAAAAGGAGAATCAGGCCAATGACCCCAATTATGTTACAATAAGAAACCAAATTTTTCAACGAAGAAGAAAGAGATATTATGGAGATCAGGCAGAAACAGACCGCTCCATTTTTGGAAGATTACAAATTTTAGTGGAAAGAAGTCATTTTAGCATTAACTGAAGTAAAGACTTTCCTGAAAACGGCCGTTCAGTTTTGTCAAGATAAAATTTTGTTTGGATTTTCAACTTCTCTTCCTTCTACATTGAAAAATGAACTTGGTTTTGGTACCCTTGAAGCACAATATTTAAGTATTCCTGTTTACGTTTTGGGTGTAATTTTAGTGTTATCGTTTTCTTATTGGAGTAACTGCAAGAACTTAAGATAAGCCTTTATCTTTTTCTTAATCTTGTTGGAATGACTGGATATATTATCTTGTTGGCTAACCATAACAACACGACCAAGCACTTTGCTTGTTGCTTGATTAGTATTTCACTTTATCTTGGAACTGGAGTCGAAATTAGCTAGACTAGTGTAAACTCGGCACCATTGTACCGGAGAAACACTGTTATAGCTATTAATCAAAACCTTGGTAACATATGGGGTGTGATGTCTGATCAAGTGTACCATAGGGCACCCTTTCTACTTGGAAATGTCTTTGCTTTGGGATGTCTAGTCGTTTCAAATGTCTGTATTCTTAACAAGTGGAGAAGAAATCATTTGGCTGCAAATTAGGGTAATTGAAGGAATTGCTGATTTGAAAATACCTGTAAAATAAGAACTTGACCTTGCCATAGTACTATATGTTGTTCTTCAATGGGTGCAACACCACCCGGCTCAATGATAAAACTCCTGAATCTTCCACCAATTATTTAGCAAAAATTCATTGAGTTGCTGAATATGCATCACTAAAAATAAAACTCCGACACCGGGAATCGAACCCGGATTTCGACATGGAGAGTGTCGAGTGATAGCCATTACACTATATCGGACTTTATTGCACTGTTTCATGTTCCATTTTGTTTGGATTAGCAATACTATCTCGCTGCCTTTAAGAAGTTGTGCTCTTTAGAATATCTCGTGGAAAGCCTGAAATTTTATTCATGTGCTTAAACTAATGTAGAATACACATCCAGCAGTTCGGAAAATGTGTAGCCCTGAAATCATAGGAAATCAAAATTCTCGTTTGCTATTGATAGATGACACTGAAGCGTCAGTCATTTAAACTTTAAGATCATCCACTTCTAAAGGAAGTAGATACTGTCACATGACTGCAGTTTTTTTAGGACGTGGCCCAAATAGCCGATAGTTTTTACTAGGTGAACGGTTTTTGAGATTATACAAAGATTTGTGCTCCCCAACTCAGTCTGAGTACGGCCTGGCTTTGCTACTAGCATACGAATAAATACCAAGAGGATTATCTAAATATAATGCTTAAAATAGTTGATTAAAGCATCAAGTATTTCGATCATCTCTTCCAGAGGAGGTGATCTCTGCCCAAGGTAAGGTCCTATGTTCACAGTAGAATAGGACCTCTATTCATGAATATAGTCTCTTAAATACCAGAAGAATACAACAAAGTCCGATATAGTGTAATGGCTATCACTCGACACTCTCCATGTCGAAATCCGGGTTCGATTCCCGGTGTCGGAGTTATATTTTTTATAGATTTTTTTAAGTATATACTTTGAAGGATATTAATCTCCTGTCAATTAGAGTTACATTTCATTGTGTTCAAGTGTGGTACCTTACCCCAAGTCATGATGTTGTATGTTGTATGTGGGTGGTGGATATCATTAATGGTGGTGGATATCATTAATGGTGTTGATAATTTGTCCCGATTCGGAAATTAAAGCCGTGTATGCGAATCTGATCTATTAAGAAATCAAGGAGATAGTGGCCCAGTTGGAGAAGAACCAGTATCACTATCATGCTGAATTTTAGACCCTATGGAAAACATGAGGTTAGAGTCGTTAGTGATCTCTCAAGATTTGAGCATGAAAGAATAACGCCCCGAAACCGATCTCGAAACGCTACTCCAACTTTTCTCGACGATGAAAAATCGAGTCTAGTATCATTTGAAACAATCATCCCACCTTATTCATCACGAATTGAAAGACCGCTGCACAATTATCCATATGGAGTAGGGGATCATTTGGAGGTGCCAAAAGCACGACATCCCCCACCTTTACCAGCCAAAGATGAAAGAGTGACACCAATGAAAGAATATCCTCAACATCAAACTCCATACAACATGGAACACACATCAGAAATACCTAATCCTGATTCCTATAATGAATTACCTGCTGCCATGGATCCTAGGACATACCAACAAGGCAGAATATCATCACATGGCTCATTGCAGAGCAAATCTTCCAAGCAAAAGGAGATGAAACATGGTTTAATAAAGTCAGTAATGAACCGACCCATAATGTCAATTCCTGCAAACAAAATCATACGCCTCGATGCTTTTGAGGATAGAAGCTTCACCATTGCGGCCAATTATATCCTTTATTTGTTTGAAATAATATTCGGAATAGTTGTTGTAACACTCGCAGCAATTTTAATAACCCGAGACTCTCAAGTAGAGAAAGGAATATACCAATATATCATAGCTGATAGCTCGGTATCGCTAGCCGTAGCCTTATTATTTATTACTAAAGTCATTGATTATGAAGAAAGGAACGGAAGTTTCTATTGTGTTGCAGCAACAATCATGAAAATAGTTTCCTTTATCATGACCACGTCTCATATAATTCCCATGAGTTGTTCTGTTCAAGACGTTTGTGGAATGCGGAAAGCACTTTCAGCATTAGCAATAATCTCCACATTTCTATGGGTTGTCAACCTTACGATGTTTCTAACCACAGTATACATCTCAAGATTGAACTTGTTGGAAGATATCAATTTTGATTTTAGTGAAATGGGAGCTGTTAAAGAGTACAATGCTCCACTAAAGGCACCCACCCCTCAGGAATTATTGGACCATCACACGGGATTACCTCTCCGCAAATTCTACCTCAATGAACAGGGCGAGATGTACGAAATTGACGAAACAATGGATATGTCCGGGAAAAATAAGATACTTGTGTATACGTTTTGATGAATGGCTGCAAATAAAAATAATTTTGTCTCGCGAGAGATGTTCCACAAATAAAAAATACTAAATAATCAACACTTGGTTTCTCTCTCTCTCTCTCTCTCTCTCTCTCTTCCATTATTAATGAAAAAAACTTTCATAGATGCAATTTTCCTCATTGCAAGTCTATGTCGTGCATTGATAGTTCCATTACCGATTAATTTCCATGAGATTCTGGACAGCCTTGTGTATCAAACGAAGGAACAATTACTTGACAATTTAAAATCGATTGTACCAAATAATATTACAACAATCACAGCCACAGAAGAAAATAGACCCGATGATCTTTTTATAATACCGAATTCATTATTAGCCAATGATACTTATGCCAAGTTTAACCTGGAAGGCTTGAGTCAGGTTTCCCTTCCGTTCAATAACCAACACAATGAACTTCAAGAACAATTGCTCTTACCACGAGACGTGAAGAATTTGTTTTTGTTTAACTCAAGTAAGGTGTTGCCACTTCCCTCAGATATTTCTAGTTTCCAAGAATTTCTTGATAATTCTCCTCCTTTTAGTTTGCCTTCAATGACGAATCTAATTGATTATTATTTGGTCATCCCAAAGGAATATTTTCAAACAACACCAAAGAACGTATCAATTGATGAAAATTATAACAAGAAATTCTTGTCATTATCTTCTTCACAATTTCCCGTTTTGAGAAAGGCCATCAGTGACCAGTACCCGTTAATGGTTTACATATTCAATATTAATCCTTCCAAAGACACCACCAGTATCAAGAATCCCATAGTTCACTTCAATCACTATATAACTACTGGTATCTCGAAGAGTATACCTTCCTTTTTTGACAAATTTGCAAGCAGATGGTCAAGATTGATGGGGTATAAAAATTTAATCCATTCATCCTTTTGTTCAATTGACACACTCAATCAATTTGACAGTTACTGTCTTTCGATCAAAAATAGCACTTCAATTCAATGGTTGCCAGCATTTTTTGATATATCCAAGTCAAGGAAGAATAAGCGAGACGAATTTGTATTTGAAACACAAGTAATCAAGGACTACAAAGATATTACTGATTATTCACAAGAATATTCCAATCAATTGAGCTTTACTCAACTCTCTGATTTGTCACGTAAGATAGAGAGCTTGCAAGATGAAATTAATTCATTTTATGAAACAGATTTATCTAGATCCGATGAATTTACTGACGATCAAATGAGAGAAGCAAATGATAACGAATTGAGAAACAGCAATACTTACAATAGTTTGATTTTCCCGTTGTGTTTGGTAAACTTGACTGATACATCGAACAAATCAATCCGACATAAAAAGAACAGGCAAGCGGTTTATGAAACCGATGGGATAGAACAATTCGAAACACTAGTCAGACGTGATTCCATGTACAGCAGTGATAATGACTGTGAAAAGATTACTTGGATCAATGTATTTCGTCACAGTATATTTGGGAAGCCTAAATTTTGTGTAAACGAGACTAGGATAAACTAGTTAAAAAAAGATAGAATCCATTTTGAAAATATAATGTTGAAAATAAGCTATTTTACTGAGAAGGCCGTATCATCTTCCTATATGTAACTTCCACCCTGGGTTTTGGAATTAAACTGATTATTCAGATAAGCACCGTGATATTGCTGTTGGTTTGGAGCTGGTGTTCTGTTAGTGGAAAAAGAGGTAGGCCCGTAACTAGTATTGAAGCTACCCATTGCTGCATTGGGGTTCCCTACAATAGTAGATGTAGGTTGGGTTGGTTCGATACTCTCCAAATAGTAAGAGTCCCTCTTGGAGAAATCCAGATTCTCTCTATCCTTACCAGAGTCTGTGAAACGGCTATAGGTTTCTTCCTCAACAACGGAGTCATCGTCATAAATGTTACCTGGCTTACCACCGTGTTCATGACCCTTCATGGCTGTTGCACCCAAGGCCATCAATTCCATATCTGTACCATTCTTAGCGGTAGATCCCAGCTTTGGATTGTCAAATCTAGGCAAGAACGAAACTCTGTCGTCTTTCATTGGTTGGTATCTTGTATCTGGATTCTTGTAGACCAAAGCTAACACACATGTAACGATGGTGAAAATCAACAAGAATAAAGCAAAGGCAGCGTTCAAGATAAAATAGACAACAGCCATGACAGATGCAACAATGTGTGGCTGTTTGAAGACATAAGAAAAGAAAACAAAGAAAAGCGCATTAATCGTATTGATCACTGAGATGGCAATATTGAACCCATTTGTTCTCTTATCCATGAAAGGTCTGATCCAACAGACAGCGATACAGTAAAAAAGTTCAATGAAGAAAACAATAAGTGATTGAACCTTACCGTGAGATTGCAAAACAGCGACAAACAAAGACTTGGCAAAGATATAAACCAAACTGACAAGAACAAAGTAGTAGCAGTCGGCTCTGAACTGAACGTAGATAAATCCAAACTTATTCAAAAAAGCCCCATCTCCATACAACAAGTAGGCTGGGTTCTTGAATTGTCTAACAGACTTTCTTCCTAAAATAACAACTCTGACTGCTGCCTGGAACAACAATACGACGGCCACAATAAGCAAAAACACAGCAACAATAACTGTTGCTACGGAATCTCTTGTAGTGAATTGCCAAAGACACATCACTCCAATTTGAGGAAAAGCAATAACAAGCAATCTGTACAAGGCACCCTTGACAATATGAGACCAGTGTTGTCTGTATTCATTAAACTTTCCTTCGTTCATCATCTTAGAACGAATCAAGATTTCAATAATAGCTTTGAAGAGGGTTAAGCAGACCACCATAACAAAGGCAAAGAATAACAAGAAGAAAATCGTCGTCATGAATAAGTTTGTGATTTCAATACCGGCCAAGTACGAGACTCTTTGAATACCTCTCAAAATCAAGATCTTAGAAGACAAATTTGGATCATCTTCATTGATGGTGTAGTATGTACTATCCAAGCTATCAGAGTAGCCGAAATCTTCCGAGTCAAGGGTGATTGCTCTCTTTTCGAACAAGGTCAAGTGGTTATCCTTCTTGGATTCCGAGTGTAAGAACTGCAAGAATGATTCGGCAGATCTCTTCAACTTTTGAACAGAGACAGATAAGTAAGGGGATTTGATAATGTCAGTAGCCGAACCCCCAGTAGATTGGACGTACCAGTTGGCAAGTTTCTGGACAAAGGCGACTTTGACGATACCCAAGGACCACTGGAAGTTTTGAGCCCAGGCAGCAGCGATGGGTGGAACCTTGGCCACGGCCAACATGGAGGTGACAGCTAAGGTTTGGAAGTAGATAAACAACGACATTGAGTTGGAGGCGATATGAGCTGCAGTTGTGGAATGGCCAATGACGGAGACCACACCAGAGGTAATGACACCCAAACCCGAGATGGCAGCTATAGGCCACGAGGCATACTTGGTCTGTACAGTTTTACCGTTGGTCAATACAGCCTCAACACATGCCAAAGGCTCCGAAGTGTTTGTGTTGTAGAGGTAGACTCTGACTCTGGCATCCAAGTCAGGAATGGTGTAAGCGACACCTGGGATTTGGCTGGTGATATCCTTTGTTACTGTTTGACTGGACAACAAGTCCATGTGCCCCGTGGAGAAGGGGCAGATTGTTTTCCACAAGTCGCAGAAAGTGACGTTACGGTTGATGACATTAAGTCCATAAGCAATCAACAGGACTTCTGCTCCCACGTAGGCATCGATGTTGGAGATGGCTGTGACATCGAAATTGACGGTATTGTTATCGGGGTAGAAGATTACATCAAAATGAGACGCTGTGAACTGGGAGTTTTCCATACATGTCAACAAGGAGGATGACTTGATGTATCGTTCAGCATAAGTGAACTGGGATAAGAGTATGACGATCGCAAAGCAGACAAAGTTCATCTTGACGATCTTTGGATGTGGTGAAACGAATAGGAGTAGTGAGAAAACAGATACCTATGGCAAAACTCTGTAACAGTTGGGTGGATAATTTGTGATACTTTGTAGTTATAGCGATGGGGCAAAGGATTCTATTCTGGCACACACAATGAAAACGGTTTTGATGGCGTACGTTTTCACAAGATTCAGCTTTTTTGAAGTGCCTAGGAAGTTTAGTTTCCCAGTTATTTTTTTAGTTTGCGCAGTCCAAATCTGATCTCTGTTTTCGTCTGACCCAAAGGAGTATATACAGACGACGAGTAGAAAAATATATTTGTGGGTTCTTCTACTTGGGGGAATAAGAGACGTACAATATATGAAGTGAAAAAAAGTATCTGGAGAGAATATAGGAACTCGAACAAAACGGTTTTCTAGCTGTGCCTACATACCAGGGCTTAAACTTGGGCCTACCTGTTTTATTTTATTTTTATCCTGCCCAGCCCTATTTGCTCTTTCCGTTATTTATAGAATGTTTCCTAAACAAAAAAGCACGCAAGTCATGTGACAAGAACTATAGTAAGTTTGCTTGCAACAATTGCGCCTCTCACTTTCCCTTCTGCACACCCCGCAAAGACTCAATGACATCATCATAAATAATATATATATTTTTCATATTTAACAATAGTAGAGTTTTTTTTCTCTTGCAGTCTCTTAGTAAGGGATACCGTTGGTGATTCTTTGGAACTCGTCGTATCCCTTCGTGTACAAACTCTCCATCGATTTCTTGACCAACCCTTTCATATATAACCCTGCTTCCTTCTCTGATTTCTTTGGAACAAACCGTTGTCTCAATTTCTTGATAGTAGTATCCTTGAAACATGGTAAACCACTCTCCAACATGGGGTTGACGCACCGCACAATAGTTTCCATATATGGACGACATGCCAAGTATCCCTTGACACACAATTCTTCAAACCACTTGAATGCTTGGGTATCGCTACCTCCGCCTAAAACCATAATCATCTCGTGCGTAAGCTTAAATGGTGCAACCTCAAACTTAACCCCACCAGGAACAATATCAAAACAGAACCCAAAGTCAATATGCAAAATATGTCCTTGGTCATCATACATAATGTTCCCGTTATGTCTATCCTTGAACTGCAAAATGTACGAGATAATCGAATATGCTGCCAAGGATTTGATAAAGTTGGTCCGTGCCTTTTGAAACTCGATCGAGTTCTCCGGTCCAAACTTGGTGGTGAAGTACTCATACAACCCATTCACAGCCTCTCTTCCTAACATATCTCTACTGACAGAATTGGGTAACACCTCAATCACTCCACATCCGGGTGCCGTAGCAACAACCCGGTATGGATACACAAATAAGTCCAACCCGGCTGATGTCCAAATGCTTCTAAACACAGATATCAATTGGATAGCCAACACATCTTGACGACAGTCATCACCAACCTTGAAAATACAACTCTGCCATTTCTCAATCGGTAAAATAACCGTTTCACCATACTCATCCACATCCTTGATCTCCTTCCTAATCTTGAACGTAGCCAAGAATGGTGCCTTGGCATGCGACTGTAATGGCTTACCTGACTTTCTATTGATATCAATAACGGAGCCATCAGGATTGGTAGGCAAGTAAACTCCTTCCTGAACCTGGATCTTGAACATCTCCTCATCAATCTTGACCTTTTTCTCAGCCTTGGATTTCTTGATATATGGCTTTAACTTGCCGGAAATAGAAGTAACTTCGTTAAAGAATCCAAACTCCTTTTCATAGTACTCCAAATCGCTACGACTAAATCCACCTGTAATGGTACCCTGGATTCTATCCAAAACTGGCTTTAATGAATCTGGTTCTCGTGAATCCTCATCCTTGTAGCTATTGGCCAACATGTTCCAGATAATTTGATGAGCAAACAATTGAGATACTCGGGCAGTCTCCAGAATAAATCTCTCAACGTAACCTTTACCGTCAAATCTCAAACTTTGCACAATCTGTGGCACATAAAAGAATGTCAAATTGACATCATGATATTCCAATGATCTCATGGTGTACTGTAATAAGTATGGATTGTTGCCAAACGGAGGTAAGAATAACGTGATAGCATCAACTGGCGACAATGGTTCCCAGAATAAAAGATGGTAAGAGGGCATATTTGTCCCACTATTTATTCCAATAAAGAACTGGACAGCATCTGGGTAAAAAACAGCTGGCAATGGATCCTTCGTGATCAACCTTTGTAACAATTCATCCAAGTTTTTAACCTTGTACCGTAAGGCTAAATTAACTGCCAAAATAGGATCAAAGCCATAACTCTTGGTGATATGGTCCCCATTGATCTGATTCGCAATATAAGAGCCTCTGGTTTCAGTAGGGTTCAAAGGATTCAACCAAACAGACATCTTGGATATTTCATCATCGAGGAAAAACATCAAAATGATCTTCTTACTTTCCAATTTCTCCAAGCCAAACGTCGAAGTATCTGACATCAATTTTGCAACTTCCTTCAACAATTCGTAATCAGATTTAATCTTCAAGTTGTTAGATCCATAAGGATAATGTGCCTTGGCCTTGAACCACGACAAGGCTCCATCAAGGATCAATTCAGTCAACTGATAAACTATTCTCGAACCCAACTTGCTGTGGTAGTTAAGAACATCAAACGAAAACCTGATTAATTCAAATCTACTCAATCTGGCGAACGGATGAAGACTTGCAATGCTCAAGTTCTTCAAACCAATTTCAACAAATCTCGTAAACATTTTCAAAAGGTGATCACTTTGGTTTAAAGTCGCTTCATAGCTTGAAGAAAACAATTTGATAATCTGCAAATGGGGTTCAAAACTTTTGTTGGTAAGAGCTGCAAGCTTATTGATCTGCTTACGATCACTTGGGGCATACTCCATCGCACTGAATTCAGGACGTCCAACCTCGTGTTCCTTTGAGTATAAACCCATACGCAATTCAATCGAAGTTTCCCACTTCTTGGCAATCTCAGAAAGTAAAATAACCGATAAGTTTTGACGGTCTTTCATTACTGCAAACCAAATAGCAATCGCAAGATTCATGACACTGGCTTCAAATATCTGGAAAGGAATTTCCACCAAGTATCTAATCATTTCTGCACTGTTGGCATCCGAAACAACAGTAAAGCCAGCAATTTCACTCAAAATCTCAACCACCTCATCGTTATCTGGACGGAAAGATTTGCTGGTTAACTTCAGTTTAAAACTGGCAACCTTCCATCTGATTGTTCTGAATGCATCGTCTGTATCCGCTTGAGTACGCAACGTAAACTTCTCTGTAAGCTCAGATACAAAATTCAGTCTCCATGAAAACTGAGAAATTATGGCGGGCAATGTGTTAAGATTGCGGATTGGGTAGTTGGAAATATTTGATAATTCCCGATCATTTGGCAAAACACTGCCTGCCATCTCCAAGGCAAACGAAACACCAAACTGAACCTTGTTTATACGCTGGAAGCTATCCATCTCTGAAAGATAGGCCTGGGTCAAGCTCTTGACGTCCACGTTACACTTTAACAAGAGCAACTTGACCCAATTCTTGGCCTTCTCATGAAATCTATTGAATGTTTCAGTTCTCCATTTATAAGAGTCAGACAACAATAATTTGATTCCAGTTCTCTTCGTACGGTACGAAGTCGTTGGTTCATATTGATGTTCATCGGCATCAACGATACTATCAAACAACAAAGTCAATAAATCAAACAATGCAAATAAACTTTTTTGGTGACATAATGAAGATGGAACCTTACCAATCAAGAGATCACAACACTGTAAGGCAGCATCCTGTAAGTCTTCCAATCTATGGCAACATAATGCAAGTATATTAGTCACTTGTGTAGCTATGTTCTCTGCACTAAACTGCTTATTAGCTCCACAGTTCACAAGGTAAATGTAATCCTTTGCAATCTTAAAGGCCATTGGTCCAAGATATTTATCAACACCACTTGTCTTTGTCGAAGGATCTGAGAAATAGTGTAAAACAGTAGAGCAATCTCCAGACTTAACTCTCAATGATTCGACAAAAATGGTTGCTGACAAAAACATCAATTTAGGATACGAAATAGTTCTGTGTACTTCAAAGATATCCCCCATAATATGTCTATGATCCTTGACATTATGGTTCGAGGAACCTCTTCTCAAGACAGTATTCAATTCCAAAGAAGTTTCAGTTCTGTCCCAGGACAATTCTGATGCAAGGGGAGGACTATTGTATGCAATTCTTTCCAACTCGGTGGAGTAATCCTTGGCAATATTGGCATTCATGGAATAACCATGGACAACCATATTGAACCAAATATTTCTGAACAAGTTGATTGTTTCTGTATTTGAAATAACCAAAGGAGCTTCATCCTTAGTAACGTCCGGAAGCAATGCAGCCAAGGGTTTTAAATAAATAGTAATTTGTTCTCCAATGGAGCTAATTTCATTGTGTGATCTGTGATGCTCCAAAACTTGAACATCCCCCTTATTGATAATGGCTTGCAAGGTTTCATGCAAGTAAACCTTAAACAACGGGTTTTCCTGATGAAGTTTATGGGAAAGTTGAACTCTTGAATTGATCAACATATTCAACAACTTGGTTTTCTTCATTTCCCAAGCATCGGAAGATAATTTATTCAACAACTTCACCAAGATAATGAATTCACGTTCTGGTAAGAATGGACCACACGACGTTAACCCAGTTAACAAAAGGTCACCAATTGGCGAGTCCAACTTTGTAGTTTTCTGGGACAATAAGGTAACTGCCAAAGAAATGACTTTTTCGTCATTACAAGCTTGTGAGATTTCAACGATGGCAGAAACAGCGTTTTCACAGACTTTACGGTAATCCATTTCATTGTACTGGCCGGACTTTGTACCATTGGCGGAATTGTTGGCAGAACCAAAGGAGGATCTTCTTGAAACTGAATTTCCTATTGATAAATTGTCTCTAAGCATCCCTGGTCTTCGAATAGAATTTCTGGTTTGGAGTTGCAAGCCATCGTTCCCTACAAATAAAAGATTGGTCAATGCATAGATGGTGGTTATGACAGCATCCTGTGACATAACCTTACTTGCCAAACCAACACTCTTTGATGACTCAATACAGTGTTTGGCGGTGAATCTTGGATTGGCAACCAAGGAAGTAAATGCTCTAGTCAACGACGGACCAACAGCTTCGTCTTTGAAGACAAGCAAAGCACCCAATTGAATGGCACTTAATCCTAAATCTGGATCAAGCATGACGTCTTTGATTTCCAAGCAGTTCTTCAATAATCTTTTGGAGGTGTTGATGTCAACATTGTCGGTGAACATACCAGCACTGATCACTTGTAAGCTGTAGCTTTTTGCCAAGTATCCCAATCTCAATCTATTGTATGTCGAGTACACAATATACGTTTCACCTCTGTCTAAGAACTCCATTTTCTGAATAGCAATGGACGATAAGACTTGGATGAATTCCATGTGCTGCGATGACATATTCAAGTCCTGGTTAACTGAAAACTGCAATTCACTGCTGCCATCATCATCTCCAACATCAAGGTCATATTCTTCTTTGTCAAAGCTCTTGGAAACCCTGGATAAGAGACATTCCAACAAAGGTTTGTCGTCATTCTTGAGGATGGCATTAATCAATGAACACATCAATTTGCTTAAGCTTTCAAGAAAAAGAATAGGTGAAAAGTCAATAACGTAATCCTGATCCAACAAGGAAGCATAACTGCCTGTGTCAGAGGAGTAAATTTGGTTGGAGTAGATTTCGACTTCGTTCAAAAAGTCGAAGTTGTCAATACAAGTGTCCAAAGTACGAAAGATTTTAAAAGACTTGGAGGAATGAACCAAGATCTGGGCCTTAGAGGTCAATCCACCAACAAACCCCAACAATGTAAAGTAGTTTGATAATTCACGGTGTTGACTCATAAAGAATCTTTCGGTAAATTCATTAAAGATGTCCAAGACATTGTCCAAGTAGAGTTTATCAAACTTGAGAGCCAAATTGACTAATGCGGTGGTCAATTTCCAAGCAAGATGAGTCCAAGTAGACGTAGAAGGAGATGGGGACACGACTCGGGAAGCGAAAGTTTGGTTAGGGAGTTCTAAGAAATATAACCGAAGTTTCTTGACAAGAGCCTTGGCCTGGTGAGGGAACTTGAGTTCAGAATCTGTAGCTTCACATAAAGCAATCAAGACTTCGTACTCTTTTTCTGAGATAGCAATACTTGCCAACTCATCATTGACGAGTTCTTCCTTTGCTGTGGATGCCAACAATCGAAAAAACCCGTCGTCCTCGTTGTGGTGAAGTTCTGACTCCGGTCCCGAGCTTTCAGTCACAGCTAGTCTGGCCAATTTCTTAAGAGCTTCTGCTCTGATCGTACCTCTTGGTACACCGTAATAGTCCATTAAAATGTGTGGAGAATCGGAGGGCCTGAAAAGCTCGAAAAGTGTGTGTTTTTGTACCTGCGTTCCTTAGAATATCATAAGATCGTGTTATTTTTCTCCAGTTTGTTCTGCATACAAAGATTCTTTTTGGTCTTCTGCGCACATGATAAAAAGTACGATACTTTTAGTAGTCTTGATTGGTGTGAATTCTTCTAATATACAGATAGTTAACAAAACACATGGGTGAATGCTTAATAAGTTTCAATCAAGGTGTCTCTCAAGTTACCTGAAATAGCATCAGGATGACCATCTTGTAATCTGAAAATAGATTCAATGACAGACAATTCAGGAGCAGTGGTATCTATACCAGTGACCGATAACCAGTCATTAACAACCATACCGGCACCAACCACGGCCGAACCTCTATTCACGGTACCAGCAACCAATGGGACCTGCAACAACGATGACAATTCTTCTTGATCTTGAATGGAGGTCTGTGGATGCACCAAACCACCCTGGTTGGATAAGGAACAGTACGAACCAACCAACACGTTCCCAGCAATCGTTTGACGGAACACTTCGACACCCAAAACATCAGCAATCAACTCTTCTGTTTCTCTTTCGATATCAGGATGCACCAACGCAACGTAGTCATTACAACAGATCACATTCCCTAACGCAGACAATCTTTCTTCAACCCTTTGGATCTTGACACTGTCAGGCAAAGAGTTTCTCAAATGCATTAATTCTTGGTCAGTGGTCTGTGTAGGAACCAATAACCCACGTCTGTTACCAGCAGTCATTCTCCCAACAATACGAGTCCCGGCGATGGTGGTGTGGACAATCGGAATCACATCCCCCAATTCGGCTTCAAACGCAGAATAGAAGTTTTCAGAGCCTCCAACAGCAACCAACGAGTACGAGTTGGTCAACTTGGAAAAAACACCAACTTCATTAGAGTTTTCAAACTGAGTTCTAGACGCCATCTTGATTTATGGTTTTTTGAATAAATTTAATGTGATGCGTTTGCTTTCATTCAAAACTTTTTCACGATGAGTAATTTGAAAAATCCTGCAGACAAACCATGCCACCATCACAACTTCCACTACTTCTTCTAACCATTGAAGTGTGTTATAAACTAAATATCAGAACTAAATAAAACGTAAAAAGAAAGTCCATTTCTTTCTCTTATAAGTAGGCATCGTCGTCATCGTCATTTTCGTCGGTATCTTGCCAGTCTTCCACATCATAATCAGCCATGTCAATATCTTCAATGTCATGGTTTGGCAAGACTTCCAATCCCTTTTCACCCAATGTAACCTTTGCTGTTTCCTTATCCTTGATCTGGCCCTTAAGCAACAAAACAGCCAATCTGTTCAACAACTCGTTCTGGATAAGACGGTTCAAAGGTCTGGCACCCAAATCGGGCGAGTATCCGTTTCTGCACAAGTATTGCAAAGCAGCATTGTCGAGTTCTAACGATATCTGCTTGCCATTGGCAGCAAACCGATCTTGTATTTCCTTCAATCTGATTTGAGCAATCTTGGCAATGGCTTTCTTTGATAATCTGTTGAAAATAACCGTGCTCGAAATACGGTTCAAGAACTCGGGTCTAAAGTGCGATCTAACCGAATTCATCACAAACTCCTTTGTCTCCTCGGTGATATTAGCACCCTTGGCAGCATTTACATACTCAGCTCCCAAGTTCGACGTCATGATAATGATAGCGTTCGAACAGTTCACCACTTTACCCTGAGACGACGTAACTCTGCCATCATCCAAGATCTGTAACAACACAGTCAAGACTTCTGGTGCAGCTTTCTCGACTTCATCAAAGAGAATAACCGAATATGGACGTCTTAACAATGGTTCAGTCAAAATACCTCCTTCTTCGTACCCAACGTAACCGGGGGCAGCACCCAATAACTTCGAGGCCGACCATTTGTCACCAAGTTCAGAACAGTCAATCCGAATCATGGCTCGTTCATCAGCAAACAAAAAGCCAGCGACCTTCTTTGCCAACTCAGTCTTACCAGAGCCAGATAACCCCAAGAACAAAAATGAGGCTGGCTGGTGTGGGTTGGCAAGTCCAGATCTCGTCAATCTAATGGAATTTGAAACAGCCTTGACGGCTTCGGATTGACCAACAACACCAGAAGATAACTCCTTCTCCATATTGATCAACTTGGAGTTTTCAGCCTGTGTCAACTTCGTCACTGGAATACCAGTCAATCTGGCAGCAGTCTCAGCAACCTGTTCGGAACTGACAACGTTTCTGGCAAGTGACTCGGGTCCTGATTGTGCTTCTTCTTCAGCAACCTTGATTTCCAATGCTTCAATCTGTTTCTCGACGTCTGGAATAGCGAAATATCTCAAGTCAGCAGCTGTCGCCGTATCGTGTCTTCTTTCAGCATCTTGGGCCTTGATTTCCAATTCGTCCAACTTACGCTTGGCTGCAATTAACAAATCGTGGCCGGCACGTTCCTGGTTGAATCTTTCTCTCAAGGGTCCCAAACTTTCTTCCAATTGACTTCTCTTCTTTCTGGCAAGCAACAAACGGTCCTTGGAATCAGCATCGGCTTCCACGTCTCTTTCCAAAGCGTTGATTTCCACTTCGACCAAATGCAATTCTCTTTCCAAGTTATCCAATTCTTCAGGCTTGGAGTCTCTTGCAACAGCCACCGTAGCAGCCGTTTCATCAATCAAATCAACGGCTGAGTCCGGTAAGCTTCTGTACGTCAAGTATCTTGAAGCCAACTGAGCAGCTGCAACCAACGCACTGTCCAATATACGGACTCCGTGATGGATCTCGTATCTTGGCTGTAAGCCTCTCAAGATGGCCACTGTTTCAGGAACGGTTGCTGCTGGAACGTCGATCTTTTGGAATCTCCTTTCGAAAGCACCGTCCTTGGAAATAAACTTGCGGTATTCAGTGAATGTGGTGGCACCAATACAGTGCAATGTGCCTCTGGCCAACATTGGTTTCAACAAGTTGGCGGCGTCGGATTTCCCATCGCCCATCAACATGTGGATTTCGTCAATAAACAAGATAATGAACTCCTTTGACTTTTCAATCTCGTTCAAAACACCCTTGATTCGTTCTTCAAACTCACCCTTGTATTTAGCACCAGCAGTAAGTGCACCCAAATCCAAGGCAAACAAACGTGATTGGGCCAAGACGTTAGGGACATCGCCATCGATGATTCTTTGGGCAACACCCTCAACGATAGAAGTCTTACCTACACCTGCTTCACCAATCAAGACCGAGTTTGACTTTGTTCGTCTTGCCAAAACACGAATCACCCGTCTGATTTCTTCTTCTCGGCCAATGACAGGATCAATTCTCCCTTCTCTTGCCTTTTCCGTCAAGTCTTCACAGTACTTGTTCAAGAACTCGTACGATGATGACGAGTCTGCTTGTCTCGAGTCGATTCTTTGGTCGCCACGCAACTCGATGGCTTGGTTCTTTAGCGTCTCCACACTAACACCAGCTTCCTTGAAGATATCCTTGATCGATGAGTCTTCTAAGAGTGAAAGGAATATATGGTCTTGGGCAATGTAACTATCTTTTTGTTGTGCTTTAATCTTATTGGCTTTGGTTAAGACCTGACCGGCGGCGTAGCTAGGTCTCAAGTCTTCTGGTGGTGGATTCTGAGAGGGAAGACGTACCAAGTGTTTGTTGACAGCACGCTCAAACGTTGCCCATTCAAACCTGCCCTTTTGAATCAATGTTTTTAAGTATGGTGTTGAATCTTCGCTATCGGTGGGTACCATTGCTGCGAGAAAGTGGAGTGGTACAAGTTGTGTATGTGCATTGTCCTTGGCCAACTGAGTGGCACTGGTAATGATCCTCAATGCGTTGTCTGTGTATTGTGTTTCGTCCATGATATTAATGATAATGTTGATGATGGAGATGTTTAAACAAAGCAATCCATCGGTGCTTATATATGCTTATATTATACTGAATGCTGGAACGTTCTGGAATCTACGCGAAAATTCCCGAATTAGCTGCAAAAAAAAAAGATTATATTCAGCCCCTGCCCTCGAGAGCCAGACAGATTGGTGCTGGCACGGGCTTCTGGCTGTTCTGATTGGTCCAGAACTCGCACAATAAACACATTCACAAATAAACACAGAAAAAACTCGCATCTAAACACGTTAACACATCGAGGCTTGGTCAATTCGCAGCCATTTTATATTCATACAACATAACTTTTAAGACATATATCCTTTATCATAGTTTCATCTCCAGTACTGCTGTTGCTGACTGTAGGTATTGTATCCGTTCTGCTGCTGCCCTTGTGCTTGTGCATGTGGCTGTGCAAAACCAGTATATTGTGGCTGGAACTGTGCTTGTAATTGTTGTGCTTGTAATTGTTGCGCTTGTAATTGTTGCGCTTGTAATTGTTGTTGTTGCAATTGTTGTTGTTGTTGTTGTTGTTGTTGTTGTTGTTGTTGTTGTTGTTGTTGTTGTGCTTGTTGTTGTTGTTGTGCTTGTTGTGCTTGTGCTTGCAGTTGTTGTCCATTACTTACAGTAACCACATTCGACATAAACTGGTTCGGCTGGTTGTACAACGACATGATATTCTGCTTGTTCGTCTGCTGTGCTACCAACTGCGGATTGTTCATATGAAGAAGCTGCTGTCTGTGCTGTGGATTGTTGGGGTCCAAATACTGCTGTCCGTTGGTGTCAATAAACAGAATCTGGCCCGTAACAGGATCCGTATACTGGTAAATCTGAGGCTGGCCGTTATTGGCTGCAACCTGGACCTGTGACGATGCTGCCAGGCCGTTTGCGGACCACCATTCGCCCGAAGACGCAGCAGAAGGCGCAGCAGCGGACGCAGCAGCAGGCGCAGCCGCAGATACAGCACCCGAGCCCGGTCTTCTTGGCAAAACAGGCGGAATTTCCGACTTGCCTGGATTTGTCCGTGCGTCCTGGTCCAAGATATCCAACGCCAAGTCAATGACCCCTTCACTCAACAATAAACTTTCCAAGATCGCATCGGTATCGGTGTATCCAAACGTCCTTATCTTGGCAATCTGAGTGGTAAAAAGTGTATATTCAAACGTGGTCAATTTGCGGTGGGACAAGTGAGGAATATCTTCTCTGATGACAGTGCTGCTCGATCTCAGTCTGCCAGTAGGGTTTGCACTGAGTCTGACGTGTGAATTCAGTCTCGAACGTGAGCTACCAACGTACGAGTTCAGTCTTGAACGCAAACCACCACCACCACCACTGCCACCACCAATGTACGAGTTCAGTCTTGAACGACTGTAGCTGGGCTCGGCGCCGTAGTCACTGCCGTCGGAATAGTAGCCATGGTCATCATCGATTGGGTCGTCACGGAACTTGCCCAAGATATACTTGTCACGGAGGTATTCTTCGACGGCAGCGATATCGTCGTCGCCATCGTATGGAAACGGGACTTTTTTGGGATTCCACTTGCGTTTACTGCGTTTGTTTCCGATTTTCTTAATCTGAGCCAACTGGTCCGGTGTCCAGTCGTCCAACGTTAACGATTTGACCAATGAGATGTTGTAGTTGGGTGGTCCAAGCACCCGGCGGTGTGCCAGCGCGCACCGGCCACAGAGGAACACGCCCAAACTGTACGATGCCCATGTTGGATACTTGGAACCACACTCCCCACACTTGTTGTCGTTTGCACGGTTGTTGACCAAGTCGATCAATTGTTTTTCTGTTTTTTGTTGATGTTTCTTTGCCATGGTGGAAAGAGCCGTCACTAACTTGCTTAGTTTTTTCGCGGAACGCCGGAATATCACCAAATATGAGACAAGAAAAAAGAATTAGCGAGAGCCTCACTAGAATTTAGTGAGCGGACAAATTATATATTACACGACGACTAGCGGCACGCTGACGGTGCTGTCGCCAGTGCTGATTTCTATTTCAGAGAGATTTACCACCACATCGTCAAGCTCAGCACCAACATCTACTGTTTCTAATACGGCGTTGATGGCAGCGAGATCAGCACCGCCAGCAATCGTAGCGGTCTGAAACGTAACGTGGAACTGATGGTTGGGGTCCAAGTCGCGCATGCACTCGAGGTCAAGGAGTTGCCGGTTAGTGGCGAGAATATCGCGAAGTTCTGCAAACCACCGCCGTGCGGCCACGGAATCGTCACGAAGCGTCCCCGCTAAAAAAACATTGTCGCTGTGTGCACTGCCGAAACACCGGAGCGTGCGCGCGAACCGCAACTGGACCTGGGGCCGTGGCGCCGCGAGCTGCGTACCGACAAACTTCAGTAATTTCTGCGCGCGCACCGCCGCTTCGTCGTCGTGGCCCACGAGCGCCGGGTCCACCGCCATTTGACCCACAGCATGCCGCACATTCTCACTAAACATCGCCACCCGTCGCTTATCCCCTGTATAGTTCGCTTGAAGCAGAATATGATACTTGATCGCCCCGCCCCGTGAACTCTCCTGCCACTCCACCAGCTCCCACGCCGTTCCCCGGAGCGCTTTCCGCGATGCCGCCCGGAGCCGCGCCACAACACTCGCCAGCGGCCGCCACGGCATATAACTAAACACAGAGCTTTGGCCAATCATGTTCTCAGTATACTTCTGAGAAAAGATCACAGGAACCTCGATCTCTTCTCCGTCCTCGGAGTCCAGTGAATTGTAAGCCTGTAGAAGCTCCATGATATGTTTAGTCACGTGAAATAAAAAGTTTTCTTCAATACCTACATCACGTGATACAGTAGTACTAAATATAAATACAAGTACATACATGTATCGTCATGACAGTCACAAGAGTGTAGTGTAGTGTAGTGTGTACATCTTCTTATATACACAGCTCGTTGTCTCTCCAATTTCTCATTTTTTCCTTATCTTTCTTAGAATTTTTACACTTTTGATCTGGTTATGAACCGCAGTGTGGGGTAGATAAGAAGCCATGTTTATAAAGCACCCAGCGTCCATCCCTGCGTCTCGTGGTCTGTATCCTTTTTAGAGACACTAGTTCTTGTTTTAAGAGATACAATTGTTTTAATAATAAAACAACCGGACTTATTCATCATACATAAAAAATACTGTCCGGACTTATTCCTTTGACGCATAATGTCACTTTTATCGAAACTCGGCACGCGTATCAGCCATGCGAGCGATTCGTTGTCGGTCAAAGAAGAATACGAAGATTACGACAAGATTGAGATTCCACGTGAGATCTATAACGCACGCATCGTGCTTATTGCCGTCACAGCGGCGTTTGCAGCCGTGATTATTGGTTACGATGCTGGTTTTATTGGAGGAACCGTATCTCTTGCATCTTTCCAGCACGAGTTTGGTATGGACAAGATGTCACATGCCCAGCAGACAGCGATCAACGCCAACGTTGTCTCGGTGTTCCAAGCAGGGGCGTTCTGGGGCTGTTTATTTTTTTACCCCATTGGCGAAATCTGGGGTAGACGAGTCGGACTTGTCATTTCGGGGTTTCTTCTTACGTTTGGCGCAGCTATTTCGCTCGAGTCACGGCACAGTACTGGATTGGGTGCCATTTATGCTGGCCGAGTCATTTCGGGCGTGGGAATCGGTGGATGTTCGGGTTTAGCGCCGATTTATATCTCCGAGAGTTCCCCTGCGCTTATACGTGGCAAGTTGGTGGGTCTCTGGGAGATTTCGTGGCAAGTGGGCGGGGTAATCGGGTACTGGATCAATTATGGAGTGGTGCAGAACCTTCCTGCCACGCGGAGGCAGTGGATGGTACCGTTTGCCATGCAACTTGTGCCGTCGGGACTCTTTTGGCTCGGGTCGTTTTTTATTCCTGAACTGCCCCGGTTTTTGGTTAGTTGTGGCAGAGTAGACGAGGCACGTCGATCGTTGGCGTTCATCCGTAAGCTTGCCGTGGATCATCCGTACTCGATACATGAAATGGAGGTGATTGTACGTGATGTAGAGGAGAAACGGGCCATGTTGAACGGTACCGGGTTTCTTGCACCCTTACGCAAACTTGTCACGTCTTCCAAGTATCTTTATCGACTCTTTCTTTCCACCTCGTTGTTTATGATGCAGAACGGGTTTGGGATCAATGCTGTGACGTATTATTCACCAACCGTGTTCCGTTCGTTTGGGATCACTGGTTCTAATGCTGGGCTTCAGTCAACGGGGATCTTTGGGCTTCTTAAAGCATTTGCATCGTTGATGTGGATCTTCTTTGTGGTGGATACGTTTGGACGTCGGACCGCATTGATCTGGTGCTCAATTCCGTGTTCGCTTTGTATGTGGTACATCGGAGCATACATAAAAGTAGCAGATCCTTCGGCACGTATTGCCAAGGGCCACACGGGTCAAGATTCAGGTGGCCGTGCGGCCCAGGCACTTCTTTATATCTGGACACTCTTTTATGGTGCTCTGTGGAACGGAACACCATGGGTGATCAACTCCGAGATCTTTACACAAGAAGTCCGTACAGCATCACAAGCCATCAACGCTGCATCCAATTGGTTCTGGGCGTTCGTGATGGGTCGCTGGACCGGCCAGGCCTTGGATGCGATCGGGTATCGGCTCTACTTTATCTTTGCGGCATGTATGGCGGTGTTTCCGATTGTTGTATATTTGTTGTATCCCGAAACAAAGGGCGTGCCGTTGGAACGTGTGGACATGTTGTTTGCGGTTCCAGCGTGGCGAGCACATAAATATGCTATGAGTTAGTAATCGACGCTGGTACATGATAAAAAGTAGACAAGACCCGCGGCGCTCGCGGCAGGATTAGCGACAACGTCGCTATTTTTCTCGCTATTTTCGATGATGCGTCCCGCAAACCCAATCGGGCCGCGATGACACTCGCCACACGTCAACAATCTTTCCACCACCAACACGTTTCCGTCCACTGCCACTGTCGTGCCGATCCCTGCGTCTCGCGACACCGCCACGTTATCGAAATCCCACACGTCGTTAATTCTATAGAACTCTCCTTCTGTCTCTTCTGTCTCTTTCTCTTTCTCTTCATCATTTACTTTAATCATCGCTGGTGCAGTGAGTTTTACCCTCAGTGCCACCATTGCCGCAGTAACAGGCACAACTGCCGTTCCACATGCCGCAAAAACACACCGTGTTTGTTTTCCTGCTGCGTTTTCAGCCTCAAACCTCATTAAAACCTTAAAGATAATATGGATGTTTTTTTTCTCAATTATCTACAAACATCAACAAACATCAACAACAACCATTTTATGCTACCGTTGCTATTATTCTTTTGTCTGTGTGTGGTTGCACGGCCATGGAACACCGTGTACGCATATTCTGCTGGAAAAGTATACCTCCATCTCCGCACCAACGACATCGTGGCACTCAACTTTTCGCTCGCTGGCTTTGATGACTTGAAACTGACGGGCTACCGACTCCTGGACGTAGCATACACGGCAGGACAAGAAGTGGAAGCGTTAGCGCCACCGCCTCTCAATTCAACGATATTTGCTATGGGAGAAGATCTCTACGCTTTAACAAATGACAACACACAACAACTGCAGATGACACTGTTGCAGCAGCAGCTGCTGCCTCTGATACTGCTTAATGATATTTGTGGCAGTGGATCTCTTGCTGTATCCAAGTACAATCCTTCTTCCAATACATGGCACACGCTTCTGGGTCTCAATTTTAGTGGGGTTACCGATACGTCGTTCTATAGCCATTCCACGATCCTTACGTCTCCGATCAACAACAGTACTGTGTACATCTATGGCGGACAGTGTGAACAAACAGGTTCCGTCACCAGTCGTCTTGTTTCGCTCGATATGTCACTGTTGCTGGTTGCTAATATCTCCACTGCAACAAAACCACAAGCGTTCTACGGGGCAGGTACAGTCCTGGCACCCAATCCACAGACCCAATTGGTGGTGGGAGGCGCCAGCACCGATGCGTGGCTTAACATGTACCAATTGGCGACGTGGGACTTTAGTTCTGGATGGCTGTTTCGGCCAGTGAGCGATGTTTCCGGATCATCGCCCGTCGAATCGCGGCTTTTCCCACTTCTTCTTCCGGTATTTGGCCGTGTAGCGAGCCTGGCACCGTCAGCGATTGCCAATGACTTGCTGGTGACGCAGGTGTTGGTTATTGGCGGTGCGGTGGACGGTCGCGATGCGCTGCCGCAGATAGCGACGCTTGGAACCGGAGCCAACGACTGGACATGGAACCTGAGTCATGTGCCGAGCCACTTGCCAGACGATGTTTGTGGTGCAGCGACAATCTTCAACACATTGGTGACGATTAACGGCACGCAGGGCGCATACACGGTGCAGTTGTACGATGCCGCGACGCTTGCGAGCGTAACGAGTCTTCAGCAGAACGTAAAGCTCGCTGCGACGTTTGCCGTGGCGCCCAGCGTGCACCGTACGTCGACGGCCACGAAGGTGGTGGTGGGAACGGTGGTGCCGCTTGTTGCGATCGCGATGGGCGTTGCTGCAGCGGTGTACGTGGCCCGGCATCGGCGGGCGAAGCAGCGTGAGCAAGAAGAGGTTGAGTATGAGTTTGGGAACTACGAACGGATGCTGCTGGTGCCGCTGGATCCGTTTCTGCTGCCGCACGAGATGAGTCTGGCGGTGGACATGGCGTCGATTGATGTATGGAAGAAGAAACGGTGGGCGTACGAACGGGGCGAGCATAACGAGCTGCGCGAGTTTCTTACGCGAAATAGCGAGGGTCTTGCGGGCGACCAGTACGATGAAAATAGGGACAGTCTCGCTACGCTAGCGACAGAAACCAATCCGTTCGGTAATCCTAGCGAGAGTCCTCGCTACGCCCAGGCCCACACGCACACACCCACGCACGCCCATGCGCCGAGCGACGATGTTTCTGATCTCGATGTGCAGGTGCTTGTGTCGCTGAAACGGCGCTCGGTGCTTCGTGTGGTGAACCCCGAACATGTACGTAGCGATAGCGACGGCAGCATTCGCCAGCGTGTGCCGCTGGGCACCCAGCCCCAGCCCATAACACCGCCGTAGCGCGCGGGCGCGCGGGCGCGCGCGGGTGCGCACTAATTGTCGCTAATTGTCGCTAATTGTCACTATTTTTGTCACTATTTCTACAGCCGCGCCCGCTGGTCATTTGCGCACTATATAGAACCAAATTATCTACGAAAAACTGGCAACACCAAACCATCATGAACGACGCCCACGACGAGCATTTAGGCGCGCCCCAGCGCCACAGCCCGCAGGCGAGCGATACACACACCACGGGCGACATCACACCGTTTCCCCAGCTCCAAATCCCGCCGTTTTCCGCCGAGTCCGACCCTGGCCCTTCCCATCCGTACGAGTACATGTTCTACAACGGGAGCGATGCATCGGCGATGCCTGCGCTGCTGCTTGCGATGCACAGCGCTTTCCATGATGCGATGGATCTTGAATCTCCACCATTTGACACCGATAAGTCCGATCACCAACACCATCAGCCGTTCCATGAACTTCCATCACAGCCGCAGCTCCGGCCCGACCTCCAGCACGACCTCCAGCACGAATTCCAACACGAGTTCCGCTCCGAGCTCCATCTGGACCGGTCCCGCAAACACACGCTCCGCAAAAGCTCCATCGATAGCTACTACTCCACCACCAACCACCATCCCAACACGTACTCGAACGCGAGTCTAGCGATCAACAATGCGCTCTACAGCGAGCTCTCACCGCTCACGACGACGACGTCACTTACACCGTCTGTTGGCTCGGTTCATTCGACTCAACCGTCCTTCTTTTCGGCTCACCAGTACCTCAACCGACTGTCGTTCGACCAGCCTCCGTCGCTGCTCCATCGCACGAGTTTCGATATCTACTCGCCTCATCGTGCCTCTGTTGATAGTCAGCACTCAGCATCGCAATCACAGCCCGCTGGCCGTTACACGAGCTTTACTTCGTCCATCAGCAACATCATTCCATTCATGGGCGACCGTCGCTCACCAAACCAACGACAAATGCAACAACAACAACAACAACAGCAGCAACAACAGCAGCAGAAACAGCAGCAGCAACAACAGCGTCAACAACCTCAACAGCCTCAACAGTTTGCTAAACCGCCAGTTGAGCCACGACACTTGATTCGGTCTATATTCAAAAGCTCAAATACCGAGCCTGAATTCGATGAATATGCGTACTACGAAACAGACTTTCTCGTGACAAGCCCGACACGCGAGGAGCCTGAAGATATGGACGTGGTTGTGCTGGCAAAGAAACCGAAACGGTCGAAACGGAGCTTGTTCACCCGGTTCAAGAAACCTGAGACAGACGAGTTTGACGAACAACACCAGCAGAACCAGCACAAAAACAGTTATAGCGATAGCGATGGCGTTGATAACAGCATGACCGGCAACATCTCGTACCAGACACTGATGATGAGCCGAACGCCGTCGGGAACCACTGGCTCGAACGAGCTCTTGGACGCAGTGGTGCTGGAAGGCTCGAACCACGAGCCGGAACCCGACTACGCTGCGTTGTTTGAGAACGTGGGGAAACGGTACCGTAAGACCAAAGCGAAGGTGAAGCTTGAGGCAGAATCGGAACATGAGAAACCGTCACCGTTCACGTTCAAGAAGAAGGAACGGCCAGGTGTGGATCCACGAGGCGATGCCACTGACGAGTCGTTGGCGATCTTACGGGTTCAGTCGGCCACCAGCAGCTACCACAGTCGTAAGAGCACGGGCAGTTGTTCAGGCACGCTGTCGTTGAACAACGAGGAAGAAAACGTGATGTTTAGTCCCACGCCATCGTCATTATCAAAACGGATCTTGGGCTCAAAGATTTCGCTGAAAAAGAAGGTGCTGCTGGAACCACCACCACTGGAACACAAGCCACAAGCCGCGCAGGATCTTGGGCCAGTAGCCACGATGATCTCGAACGGAGTCGAAGTTGAGGTGGACTTGAAGTCGTTGGATTTGCCTGCCGATACGCAAATCTATCCCACGAGTATCATCAACTCAAACAACCGGACTCGCGGCCGCAAGGAGAACAAGGAAGCTGATATGGTGGATCTGTCAAAGATCTACTTGTGCAACTACTGTTCGCGCCGGTTCAAGCGGCAGGAACACTTGAAACGTCACTTCCGACTGCTCCATACGTTTGAGAAACCATACGACTGTTCGATCTGCCACAAGAAGTTCAGTCGTTCCGATAACCTCAACCAGCACATGAAGACACACCGTGCCGAGGACGAAGATGAACAAATGCTCGCAACTATGAACGAAATTTAAGCATCTACAATTCACAAATCACACACACACACACATATAGAGATAGTAGGAATAACATATTTATAGGAGTCCGTCGTACGGACGGGCCACAGGCAGAAATAAAGCTATGAAGAATTAAACGGTTGCAAAATGAAATGAATGGCTGCGAAAAAAAGTTCTTCGGTTCATGTTAATTTTCAATGTAATTCAACTCACTGGTGAGTTTGGCAGTCGTGAGCAGGTCAAGGACCATGTGGCTATGGCTGTTGGCGTGTGGGGGCTTGGAGATGCCGTTTTTGACTCCACGGTTGCAGATATTGCGGAACTGGTGCTTTGCCAACGCATCGACGCGCGTAAACACCTTGCCACACTCACACAGCCATTTCTGGGTCTGTAAGTGGCCCTTGACGTGGCGCCGCAAGTCGTGCTGCCGCACAAAGCGTTTCGGACAGTACAGACACCCAAACGGCCGGTCACTGAGATGTGTCTGGATATGCGACCGCACGTTGTACCTTCGCGTAAACTTCTTGCCGCAGTTCTTGTAGTTGCATGTGTACTGTTTCTGGCTGTCGGGACCCTCCCAGTACTGGTCCAATTCGCCGGGCGGCAACAACAGCGTCTTGTTCACCTTTCTATTCTTGGTTCTTTCCTGGATATGTTTCTTCAAGTCGATCGGCAGCTTGGCGTTGGGCGATATCACCGGCGACCACTCAAATTTGATCTGGTTACGTGCTGGCGTGTTGGGCAACGTGTTCTTGAGTGGCGTAAGCTGTGTGATTGTGGCATTGGCATCGACAGTATCGTCGCCCGTCATCGGCACGCTCCGTACGGGACTATTGCTATATTTGATTGGTGATGAGTTGAGCGATGCATTATTAATATTGTTATTGTTATTGTTGTTGGCGTAGATTGGCGATGACTGGAGCTGGCTCGCAATCAGCAGCATGTACGGTGCCGGCTGCTGGTCGCTGAGAATGTATGGGTCCTCGGAAAAGAACTGGGGGGTATAGAAATTGACGTCGTTGTTTCGTAACTGTGGATTTATCGGCGATGAAAACCGGTTCCCGTTATTTTCACGAAGCAATGATCTGCTGGGCGACGGAGACTGGGGTTCGGGCGACGACTGCCATTCAGGAGACCCGTTGGTCAATGTAGGCGGCGATGGTGGTGGAAGAAATGCGTTTTTGTTATTGGAAAGTGGAGGATACTGGTCCTGTTTGCGGAAGGTATTCACGGGCTGCTGCACCGGAATGGGCACGTACTTGGCATTGATGGGATTGTACTGTGGTTGCGGTTGTGTAGGAGGAGGAGGTGGTGGCTGGTCGGTACTGGTACCCAAAAGCGGGCCGATATCATCGACATATTGTGGCTTGAACTTATTGTTCAAGTTCTGTAAGTATTTCACGGAATAATTGTTTACCAGCTGGAATTCTCGTGGCGACGAGCGGGTCCGGTCTTCTCTGATAGGTGAAGGTGATGGAGGAAACTTGTATGATCTCGGGTTCTTATTGGTGACATGGTACTCTTGTTGTTTTCTGATGGGTGACAGTTGGGGCAAGACATCGATCTTTACCGGTTCTTCGGGCTCAAACTCGTTTTCTTCAATCAACAACACTGGTTTGGGTTCCTCAAAGTCAAACCCCAATTCAGCACCGGGGTCTAGTTCAAGATTATCGTTGCTTGTTGAGAAAGAACGTAACAAATCGTTGGGCGAAATCGACTTGCCCAAATCCATCGAATATTTGCCTGATTTGTACAAGTCGTTCGTCAAGCCTCCAATGGACATTTCACGATTGTGTTCTGTGAAGCCAAAAATAGCCGTACCACTCACTTTCCGACTATGCTTCGCCTGTTGTTGTTGCTGCTGTGACACTGGGTCCTGGCTCATTGCGAAACCGGTCGGGATATCGAGGTCCTGGATCCCGGTCAATGTCTCGTTGAACATGTTGTCGATCTCATCATACTCGGTGAGGTACTGGTCGAAGTTCTCGTGTGGTAAAGGTACGGCCTTGGAAGGTGTTACTTCCCACGTATTGTATTGATCCATTGTGCTGGGAGAGAGAAAAGGACCAATGAAGTAACAAACGGTGCTTGGTTCTTGTTTTTTGTCCCGTGTTTGTTATTTGAAAGATGTATTAGCAAAAATTCTGTTGATATTTACAAAAGAAAGTGATGATTAATGGTGGGATTCTTGTACTACAAAAAGTTGTCAAATGATGGAAAGATTGCAAAAGGGTTTTTTTTTATTTATTTCTATTTCCCGATTAGGAAAAAGGTAAACAGTTGCAATTACAGATCAATTTTGGGTTTATTTTTGTTTTGTTCCCAAATAGGCAACTTCCAATCCAACCAGAAAGGTTATGTCTGTGACCCAGGTGAGGTTATACGGAGACGAGAATAAAAGAAAGACCTAAAAACAATAAGAAGCGCTGAATAATTTATTGTAATGATGAATTGTTTCGTGTAAAAAGAATGAGATTATTCCAACAACAACATCTTTCTTGGATCTTCAATCAATTCCTTGACGGTTTTCAAGAAAGTGACGGCTTCACGGCCATCCAAGACTCTGTGGTCGTAGGTCAAGGCCAAGTACATCATTGGTCTGGACACAATTTGTCCATTGACAGTGACTGGTCTTTGCTTGACACCATGCAAACCCAAAACCGCGGTTTGGGGCAAGTTGATGATTGGAGTTCCGTACAACGAGCCGAAAACACCTCCGTTCGAGATGGTGAACGTACCACCACTCATATCTTCCAAGGTCAACTTACCGTCTCTAGCCTTCTTACCCAAGTTGGCAATCTCTTGTTCAATGCCCAAGATCGACAACAGTTCGGCATTTCTCACAACTGGAGTAACCAATCCCTTTGGTGTAGCAACGGCAACCGAGATATCAGTGTAGTCTCTGAACACCATGGTGTCGTTGTTTTCTATAGAAGCATTCACAGCAGGAATCTCCTTGGCAGCCAACGTGGACGCCTTGGCGAACGCACCCATGAATCCCAACTTGATTCCGGTCTTGTCCAAGAATTCATCCTTGTACAACTTTCTCATGTCCATCAAGTTAGACATATCGACTTCGTTGAAGGTGGTCAACGAAGCAGCAGTGTTTTGTGATTCCTTAAGACGTTCGGCGATTCTCAATCTCATTCTGTTCATCTTAACTCTTTCTTCGTTTCTGGAGAACGAAGTGAAACTAGTAGCTTCCTTCTTTGTCTCGTCCTTCTTTGTCTCGTCCTTCTTTGGTTCTTCCTTCTTTGGAGCAGGAACAGATTCTTGCTTCTTAGGAGCTTCTTCCTTCTTTGGTTCTTCTTCCTTCTTGACTTCTTCCTTCTTTGGAGCTTCCTTTGCACCACCTTCTGGAGCAGCACCCTCTTCAACCTTCAACAAATCCTGACCAACTTCAACTGTTTCATCCACTTCAACCAAAAGCTCGGTGATGGTACCAGCAACAGGCGAATTCACCTCGATATCAATTTTATCGGTTTCAATGGTAGCAATCTGCTCGTCCTGGTTAACATAGTCACCAACACTCTTGGTGTAGGCAGACAACGTTCCTTCCGTAATAGACTCGGCCATTTCTGGAACCTTGACGGTGTGAGACGCAAAACGCTTGAAACTCAACGTATTCACATTATTTTGACGTGTAAACGTGGAGGTGATGGACGTGGCCATGGATCTGGAATAGACGACATTGGCACCCTTGAACGATGCCTTGATGGCTTGCTTAGGAACAACGGCAGGAACACGTTTCAAACTGGACTTGATACTTCTAGACAACATTCTTAAAGATTACTATTGTTGCTAACAAATTATTATATCTTTGATTTGGTTACTGGTCAACTTTTTTCTCTTCTTTCAACACCTAAAAAAGTCTATTCCGGCCCCCTCGGATTTCGCAGACGTTCTCCTGGTCCTAATTGGTTGCGGTGCGCCCCGGCGTATCTCGGCTCAGCCTGAGGTCACCCCTCGTCCCGGAAATAAAGAAAAAAACGCCTTACATCTTCAACCTGTCCACCGCCGGGCACACATAAACCTTTCTACCCGTATACCATGCATACAACTGCATGTCACACTGCATCCTTTCATCAATTCTTTACACATGACCTGATTTTTAAAATCAAAAAAAATTAATGAAGGATGCGAGGTTCGAACTCGCGCGGACGTTCGTCCAGCAGATCTTAAGTCTGCCGCCTTAGACCACTCGGCCAACCCTCCACTTGTATATATTGCCTAGTATGTTTGATGTATAATCATAGATTATTGAACCATTCTTAAATTGAAGTCATCTTCGGTTAATCAATTGGAGTGGTGTTGCAATTATAGTAAATATAAGTCAAGAAATTATAAACAGCTTTAAATTTTTTAAATCTTCGAAATTTGCAACTTTACTTCATTTTTCCTAAACCATTCTCTTATTTTTCTTTCACTGCAGAAAAATAAATAACTTTTACTACGAGTAGGATATTTACTTTAGGACTTCTTTTCATAACCATGTGGTGATATTCCGATAAACAGTTGCTACCCCATGTGTTCAACCAATAGAATCTGGAATTTCATTATGAAAAAAAAATGAAATCAACGAAAGCCTCAAGTGTTACCGTGCCATCCATGAATAATTTCGAAGAATAGAGTCGTTGGCCAATTAAACCTGGTGTAGCAACGTATAGTTGTTAAAAGCTATATAAAATAATCGGCAGAAATAAATAATAACCCCATGAATTCGTAATGTCCGGTAAATCCCGTTGGGATATATTGTCTTCTTCTGAAAGCCAATTATTAATGGTGGGGAGCAAGCGCAAAATTTGGGGTATTTCTCAAAGTCAACATGAAATTAGACATTGGTAACCCAACCATTCTCATTTACAATTGTGCACACAACACTTTCAATTATATTACTTTCAATGCTTTAATAAATCAGTCGATTGGTTTGTTACGTATCTCTAAGAGATCCACAATAAATTGATCAATCTTTTTATGCTTAATTGACTGTTCAATGTGCATTTCATCGCTTTATTATGTCAAATCGGGGCTCATAAATCAAATAACTATAAGTTAAAAACTAGGTTTTGATCAGAGGAGTCTATAAATAGTCGCCTTTTTTTACCCGAATTCAAATCTGTATCATAAATTTACTATGTTATTCAGTGTTTCTATTTTCTGGCTAGCATTACTTGTCTCAAATGTTTATGCCTCCGGGATTGGCTATCGACCACCGATAAACCAGGCAATTTCACCCATATGAGGGTTGATATTAAGGTAATCGAAGGTGCCGTTGAAGGTTACTAATACACAAGAATGTATTACTTTAACCAAGGTGCTTATGGTTCTGGTGGTTATATTGGGTTACAACCAAGAGGTTCAAACAAAGTGAACCATTTGACTTTTAGCTTCTTTGGAAATTCAACTACTAATCATCATAGTTTTTCGCCAGGTGCTGATGGTGGAAGGTGTTTCGAGTGCACTTAACTGGCCATGGTAATTCAACAGAACGTACATCACGGAGGTTCGTCTTCTCACCCATAATGCTAATGACGCGAATACATGGGTTGGTAACCTTATTAACAAAGAAACTGGAGAAGTTGTTGAAATAGGGAGTCACACCACTGCAGTAGGATATGGAGTATTCAGCGGTGCCACAATTCAATTTGACAAGGATTACTTGTCCCAAGTGAGAACTCCTTGTTACAAACATTCCAAGTATATTCATTACTACCCAAAGTATCACGTCCAAGAAGCAAATGAATACGACTCAACTTATCGGTATGGTCAAGGGGATCTCGGTGATGATGCTTTTTCTAAATATTGGAAATGCAGTAACTACAATTTCACCAATGATGTAACCCAAAAATTGTTTATTCTTGAAAATAGAATTTTACCCCCCAGCACCAGCAACATCAAGTTCTTGAAAATAATTAAATTTGTAACTCACATTAACAAACTTCTGCAAGAATTAAGTGATTATTTTTTATAAATTTATTTAGTATCAAAATTTTAAAATGCTTGATTAAATTTCTAGGAGCCTCTGTATCGGCATAAATCCCACATCAGAATCAGATGTACTTATTAGTTTTAAAGCAAATAGGCTCCAATATTGAAAATTACAGTTAAAGTACAACCAACGTCAGCATAAAATAATTATTTCAGAAAGCTTTACCGAATAATACTAACATATTTCGTTAACAAATCAAGAAATTTTTGGTGAATCCTTTTCCCTCCTATCTTAAACCTTGTTACTATATTCAGAAATGTTACAATGTTGTTGGTGTCCTATCTTGGCTTCTTTATTCTTACAGTCTAAAAAAAATGCTTCATTTTTAATAGTCTATTCAGGAATATAGCTCATGGCTGAACACAGGAATTTTATTTCTTATTTCACACAGTATTTAAATTTCTTAGTGCCCAAAATTGATTTTGAGGTCCTTATCTTAGAAATCTGATTATGTTAAAAATACGTTGTCTTTAAATTTTTGATGTACCAGGCTGTTTTTATGTGTGCTCTTATTTTTATAACACTACAGAATAAATGCAATAGGCATTTACTTAAATGGAGCCTACGAAATAGGAATAATTAAAAAAAAAAACTGTGTAATGTTACTGTAAAACAGAAGATGATCTACACGAATAATAATAGAAATAAAAAACTTTCTCTTAAAACTAAATCAAAAAACAAGATTGGATCAACCAATCATTTTTTAAGAAATAACTTGAATGTTAGAATCAGAAGTGTAACGAACTTGAGCAATTCCAATAGTGAGATCATCCAAGTTATAGACAACATAAGCACTTCTTAAGAAAGTGTCACCTAAGGTAATACCACTCTCGCCTTCTTCAAGAACACCAACAGCACAGGATCCTGTTGGTTTGTTGTTGGTATCAAGAATTGGAATGGCCAAGTCAGAAAATGGAACATCGATCTTAGCACCTTGCCCAAAATTGTAACTTACTGTCTTAGAGGCGACTTGGCTACAAGGGAAAATATAGGCTTGCTGAACTTGGTCATAGTGACTATTGTCATCATTGAAAATCACATTAGCAATTTGAGAAGGAATGTAGGAAAGCGTTGTGCCAGAATCAAAAAGAGCTGGCTGGTTGACTTGGTGGGTATTTCCATCGATGGTGATGGAATCTAAGGTAATTTCCAATTGAGAATTGCTTGTAACCTTGTTTGTAATCAAATCACCAGTATATTTGGCATGATCAATTCCACCAAAAAGAACAGAGCCTGTAGTGGCATCAATTCCATTCAAGTACAAAGAGTATGCATTTGTGGAAATAATGCCCTGGCTCTTTAAGGCATAAGGAAAGTTTTGGTATACTTGCAGACGCGAAGCTTCGTTGGTATCTAAACCAATACCAAGAACACCTTTAGCAGAAGATGTTTCCGAAACTGCAGCAAATTGCAAGCTTTTAATAGTAGGGCCACCTGGAATCAGAATATCATCAGTTACATACTCGCCACTAGATGTTGTTCTGTCAACATATTCAATAAAAAAATTTTCACCCAAGTCGTTGTATGTGGTTGACTGAGAGCTGTCGTAAGTACCGTAATGAGTACAATAGTCATAAGATTGACCGAAAGAAGGATTTTCACAATAGACATTGTTTGTTGGAACCCACAAGTCAGAACTTCCAGTATCAACAATGACAGAAATTTGCTGCTGAGAACTTCCGAACAATAAATTGGTAGAGTAATAGACTTCTTGGTTGACCAATGAAAAACTGGTAGTTCCATCTCTCTTGTCAACAGCACTTTGAATATAGTAAGATTTCTTTGGAGTACCAACTGTGGAATTGGTAGCAGAGCTTTTGATGTCAAAATCCAACTTTAAAAACTTAGGTTCATCTCTAACTTCAATAGCATCAGAGTCAACAGGAATAGCCATACCATTGGAGAAAAGGGCAAGAGCCAAAGTTAAGAGAGTTTTGGAAGAAAGTGAAGTAATAGAAACCATTTTGTGTGAATGTTCTTGAAGAATGAAGAATGAATTGACGTTCTTTTCATGCCCTTTTATCTTATTTTCAGATAGGCAAGTGTTGGTGGGAAAATGTTATCTGTCGCATTCAAATGCTATCTGTGGCTCTTTTGCAGTTGACTATTTCAGATGTTTGAGTGTCTCCACTAAACGGCCCAAATTCCACTTCAAAATGTAAATAGAACTTGAACCTTGTTTCTATTGTTCGTTCTTAGAGGGTTATGATATTCTCTTATACAGAATCCAGGGAAATTATATGAAGTAGTATGGTTAAAGACATAGCGATGTTCAAGAATGTCTCAAAATGCAGAGTTCTAACATATTACAGAAACTAATTGTTTCTAGGCTCTCTAGACTTACCATAAATTTGGTTGTCACTTTATTGTACTGCTTCTAGAAATCATATTCGAAGTAAAAATACGCCACGCCCTTATTTTCGTTTACATATGGTGTCAAAAAATATATCAACTGTGGAACTGGTCGTACGGCCCACTTCTTTGTCTGCAGTCGACATTAGATATTGACTAAGATTTCCTTGCTTAAAAGCCTTGTTATCGGTATGTTGCATGATAACTAAAGTATTTGTTTGTTCCTGCAAGTACAAGTGAATCCTATTCCAGGCGGCCAAAAAAGCGCATCTTCCAAAGATGAGGCTTAGTCATGTTATCAATCCATTCCGATACGTGGTCAAGTACCCACTGGCAGGATAAACAGGTTGCATCGAAGCTGACATCTTATTGCATATAATTGAAACATACCGCTTTGGCTTCTTGTTGCAGAATGCAGATGTATTTTTAAAAATAAACAGAAGCGATCTGTACGTTCTAAATTGGTATTGTGAGCTGGCTTATTTCTTGAGCTCTACATTACTAACTATGAATATAAGTTCCCAAAAAATATTAGGCATAAATTTATCATTGTTGTTTCTTCTCTGTGGTGCCTTACCTTGTTTGTAAGGGAATTTGAACTATTCAAAACTTCCCCATGCCTTGTCAAGCAAGAATGCGCAATTTTTTTTTTTGCATAAAAAATATTTTTTAGATTGTTTATCGCACGGGCACAAATTATCAGCAATTGCAACACCGATTATTATTGAGGTCGCACATTCATTGTCGAGGATTCAATCAGGATTACAGGGTGCTATTTCCACAACTCAAAAACTGAGGCATTGAAATTGCAAAGAAAAAACAAGGTTACACACGGCACCAATAAGCCAGTAGTTATGAGATCACACTGCATACTTTTGATATTTCCGGCTGATAATGCTCAAAACCGGAACTTCATGTCAAGTTACCACAACTAGCAGAATAGACTTTTTCAGAGACCATAATTTCTATTTCTGTTATTTCCAGTTCTCGATAATAGCATGCATCTTGTTAAATTTATTGTAGATGAACCGTTGACAGGTTGAATGCTTGGCATGAGACCATTATCTAATTCTGATATTTCTGTATATAGGAAGGGTAACCCTGCAAACAGGGACAGACTTCAGATCTTGAGCATCATTTTTGGTGAATTGTTTTGATTTGTCTCCAGAAATATCACAAATAATACGAACATATACTTAGTCAACGTGTGAACACAAACAACAATATGTTTGAAATCCGAGGGATTTGAAATGGATGGGGCCATATCTGGAGGCTGATTTACAAATGAGGATGAATCTAGATTATGGTTAACAGGAGACATGCACATGGGGAACGTACGTCACCTTATGATTTAATTTTAATGATTTACAACGAAACACTATTCCGTTCATCCCCCCCCTCCCCCCTAATAGGGAATGTATTACACATTAAGGACCCGTTTTATTTTTTGGGGGTCAAAAATGGTGAAACGATTTGCACTTCGCGGAGAATGAAATCCGTTTTTGAGTAACTACTCAAATGATCAGCCCTTCACCCATGTGGCTTTGTTTCACTATTATTTCGCGGAAAAATAATATGTATGTGTAAGCATTATGTGTAATACTCAAGAGACAAGAAGATGCTGCTGGTGAATTATTAAGGATTGTGACAGAATGAAAATGCTATTTCTCACCAAAGTAATGATTTAATAGATTTTGTCCATTTTCTTGTGATACTTTTCAAGAAAAACCCCTATCGTTTTAAAGGAAAATTTACCCAGACTTCATAAGAGTGTTACTCCCCTTACTCAAGATATCACAAGCAATAATGATTTACTAAATTGAACTCAAAGTAGATTCAATCCATTCAGGTTGAGAATACTATGATGGTTACAGTATAATTATTCCAACATGTGGCACTATTTTTTAATTGTCATTAAAATATCTTATGACATCCGAAAATGGTGTTCGGAAATATACTCGGACCACGTCCCCACAAAAAATATTATTATCTTTTCCTAGAACGGTCATTAGCGCTTGAAAACCAACACTAAAAATAGACTTAATTTGTCAATTGTAGCATTTTTTGAACGATTGAAGTCAATTATATAAACTTTGAGGTGAATATAACCAAACCGTGATCTTCGACTTTTCTAACAAACTCTTTACAAAAAAAATAGCATTAAATGTGGTTCCACCAAGCATGCAGAACCAGCAAATGCGTTTAAAATTATATGATCAGCACTTTAATGCGATATAGTAAAGAGGGGTTGATAATTATCCAAGACAAGAAATTTTGACACCTGTCTAGTTTCAAAGTTTAACACATTTCTTGACATAAGTACAAAATACAAGAGAAATATCAATCTAACTTATTCTTTGAAAGTCAGAAAGGCACACAGCGTGCCCAGAAGCCTTTATTACTTAGCGCAATTGTTAGCGGACTAGGTTCCGGATCACTGGAAATATGAAGATTCGCGATTTCACTTACCATCATTGCAGTAATAATAATTTACGAAATGCGGTATGAGATCATCACCAGGTGAGATAGTCATTAATTGCAATTGAACATCGTCCACCATGAATATAAAAGGGATGAAACATGCACTTGGATTGAGTATTATCACGACAAATTTGATATGTTGTTTGCTACTACTTTTTTCTGGATTAGTTTGTTTTTTGGCTTTGTCCAAGGTTACGATTGGTATTCAATCACTAGTGAACTAGGAGGTTACAACCGTATGACTGCTGATATCACTGTTATTGATGGCGAAGTTCACGGATTTTTCTACGCTACTGAAGTGAGCCTTTCGTCAGGTAAAGCTAGTGCTTACATTGGATTGCAACCAAGACAACCTGGCACGACTAACCACTTGACATTTAGTATCTTTGGTTCTGCAACGTCTAAACATCACAACTGCAGTCCAGGAGCTGATAGTGGACAAGGTGTTTCGTGTGCACTTGACTGGCCTTGGAAATATAACACGACTTACACTACCGAGATTTACAGTTCTCCAAACCCAGATGGATCCAATACATGGGTAGGTAACCTTATTGACAAGACCACTGGACAAGTTATTAACATTGGAAACTTCACTACTGCAAAGGCGCTTGGTATTCTCACTGGTGACACCCTTCAATTCAATGAAGACTACTTAAGTGCAGTAAGAACACCCTGCTATAAGCACACCAAACTTAATCAGGGTTTCGCAAAGTATTACAAGGCTAACAGCAATGTTCCTTATGCCACCAAGTATACTCATGCGGAATATGACCTTGCAAAGGGTAGACAAGACGCATGTGCCAAGTACTGGAACCATACCAACATGGCCTTAATTGTTGATAGCAGGGATCAGATCTACAAGATTGAGACTTCGATCTTGCCTCCAGTTCCAGTAAAACATTAAGCTTCTGAATAAACACAAGAATTTATCATTGAAAATGTATTTCGCATAAAAATAAAAAAAGCCCACTGTAAGAAATCGCCCCAAATATCCAAATAAATAATTTTCAAAGAATGGCTGCGAATTATCAACACAAATACAACAAGCCGCTTAAAACTAGACGGTTCTTCTAGAAAGTCCACATTGCTTTACCATTTTGCTACTTAATACAATGGACCAATTGACGTTATATCCCCTGCTACTTGCTTTAGAGAATGATTCTAGAATTGAGACCAGTTTTGGGTTTCTCCAGCTAACTACCACAGAGTCTCACTACCTTATCGAGTACGATCACAATTTCTCCTCCATGTCAATGTATCATGAAAAAGAAGATATTGTTAGTTCTTGGTTAGAGTTATCTTTTCGGGGTAATGACTATTGCTTTCCCATTGAGTCAGACCTGGTGCATGGTGATGTATTTGAGCTGTCGCCATCGGAAGAAACCAGTCCTGTTACAGAAGTATTTAGTCCCGAGATATCAGATTTTGGATACCAGTCCCTTTTTTCAGAGGATTTTGTTGGATTCAAAGAGAATACTATGTCCCAAGTCACTTTTATTGAACAAAAGCCAACACGTAAAAAAGATCTAACCGATTACAATTCTGTTGTGGTTGATTCTCAAATAATTCTGTCGAGACTTCAGAATCTAGCTAGAAATGAGATACTAGAAGAGACAAGAGTTGGGATAGAGCTGATGCTCGTTGAAAACTCAACTATCCACGAGACGGAAATTATTAGAACAAGATATACACGGCCAAATTTGATACAAGAACTCCAAGATCAAGGTATGTTGGCTGGAGGTCGATTCCTGTACGAACGCAATGCCAGGTTTGCTTTAAGTATACCGTATGAACCTGAATATGTTCGTTACGAAATGGATCCACAAGAACAATCACCCATGAGTGGAACACGGCATGCGCTCTGTCCGTACTGTCACGAGGTCAAGTTTTTCCATATCAAGACGTCTGGTTATGGACAACATATGGCATTGTTTCATGGACTCTTTCCCTCGGGCCAAATTACGCCTGATCCGCTCTTTGGAGGGATGTTTTACATCAAAAAGATTAATGAACTTAATGGGAACCGCAAGCGACAAGCACATGAGCATGCACGTCCAGGAGTGGTGTGTCCTGCCTGTTTCAGTGTGGTTGAGACAGAATGTACAAAAGCTACACGAACCCAACGGCCATTAACCAAGTACTTGCGACATTTCCGTGACTGTCACGTTAAGAAACAAGGTCCATTATCTAAATATCAAGAATTTAAGAAATAAAAAAAAAGAAAGCCCGACGCGGGAGTCGAACCCGCAACCTTTTGATACCTTATAAAGCGCTATAAGTGACTTTTAAAAGTCAAACGCTCTAGCCGATTGAGCTAGCCAGGCTTGCTTCGTAGAATGAAGGAGATTTAGGAAACGTGTTTTGATACAAAAAGATAAAGGTGAGTATTTATAGTAGGAAACAGACCTGTGAGTCAATGTAACTGTATAAGGATTGTTCAGCGGTGTTTGGAAACAGGCAGGATTTCAGTGGGTCACGAGGACACGTGAATGATAATATTATTTCCGGGAGTCATCACAGCTGCAAATATCCCTGTTCGTAAGTACAAGTCCGGGCCGCAATTAGTAATAGAACCTACAGTGTATGTGTGTGTCAGGGTTTCTTCCGGAAATAAGACTCCTATTCCCTGAAGCATATTTAGTGTCTGAGGCACCGTCACCGCCACATTGGGGCTGGTGGTGGTCCATAAACAAGCAATAAACTTTTGCAGCTCCGGGACTCGAGGTCACCGGTATGAGTTTAGGTGGTTTTGTGACCGGGAATTTTTTTTTCTTTTCGCGGACCAGAGTGAAGCAGCCGGATCTGATTGGTGCATATATAGCGACGCACTTCTTACGGTTTACCGCCATTTTACCAAACATACATTTACACCCAAACCATACACACACAATACAATGTTGAGATCCTCCTTCCAGAAATCCAGCAGACTCAGCCAGTTTGTCAGATACGCCTCCACCAAGTACGACGTCGTTGTAGTCGGCGGAGGTCCCGGTGGATACGTTGCTGCCATCAAGGCGGCCCAATTGGGCTACAACACCGCCTGTATCGAAAAGAGAGGCTCCTTGGGAGGCACCTGTTTGAACGTGGGTTGTATTCCTTCCAAGTCATTGTTGAACAACTCACACTTGTACCACCAGATCCAACACGATGCTGCCCACAGAGGGATCGATGTTGACGGTGTCTCCATCAACTTCCCCAACTTGATTGCTGCCAAGGACAAGGCTGTCAAGGGTTTGACGGGCGGCATTGAGTTGTTGTTCAAGAAGAACAAGGTCCAATACTTGAAGGGTGAAGGTTCGTTTATCAACGAAAAGACCCTCAGTGTCAAGCCAATTGACGGAGCTGAATCCTTTGAAGTCGAAGCTGACAACATCATCGTTGCCACTGGATCCGAACCAACCCCATTCCCAGGCATTGAAGTGGACGAAGAAAGAATCGTCTCTTCCACCGGTGTCCTTTCCTTAAAGGAAATCCCCAAGAAGTTGTCCATCATTGGTGGTGGGATCATTGGGTTGGAAATCGGATCTGTGTACTCGAGATTGGGTTCGGAAGTCACTGTCATTGAATTCCAGAACGCTATTGGTGGTGCTGGTATGGATGCTGAAGTTGCCAAGACCACACAGAAGTTGTTGAGCAAGCAAGGCTTGAACTTCAAGTTGGGCACCAAGGTCACCAAGGGAGTCAGAGAAGGCGAAACCGTCAAGATCGAAGTCGAAGATGTCAAGACCGGCAAGACTGAAGAATTGGAATCGGATGTTTTGTTGGTTGCCATTGGTAGAAGACCATACACCAAAGGCTTAAACTTTGAAGCTGCTGGTTTGGAATTGGACAACAGAGGCAGATTGGTGATTGACGACCAGTTCAGAACCAAGCATGAACACATCAGAGTCATTGGTGACGTTACCTTTGGTCCTATGTTGGCCCACAAGGCCGAAGAAGAAGGTATTGCTGCTGCTGAATACATCAAGCACGGTCATGGCCACGTCAACTACGCCAACATTCCTTCGGTGATGTACACCCACCCAGAAGTTGCCTGGGTTGGACAAACCGAACAGGAATTGAAGGAAAAGGGCATCAACTACAAGGTTGGTAAGTTCCCATTCATTGCCAACTCGAGAGCCAAGACCAACTTGGACACCGATGGGTTTGTCAAGGTACTTGCTGATGCCGACACCCAACGTGTGCTTGGATTCCATATCATTGGACCAAATGCTGGTGAAATGATTGCTGAAGGTGGTTTGGCTCTTGAGTACGGTGCTTCGCCAGAAGACATTGCCAGAACCTGCCACGCCCACCCAACGTTGGCTGAAGCCTTCAAGGAAGCTGCGTTGGCTACGTTTGACAAGCCAATCAACTTTTAAGGTATTTAATAATAACGAATATGTAAAGAGAGGTTTAGAATGTCGCGCGACATCATTTATTTAAGTATACAAAATTTTTCACTCAACTTGATCAAACCCAGACCCAATGCCTTCGTTGCAGAAATTCCATGCGCAGGTAGAGCGTCATGTCAAGCTGATGGATAAGAACTTGTGTGCGAACTTGATACGTCACGAGTATATTGTGACGACACGGACGAAAGCAAAGAGATCGCAGGCCAAAATCGAGACGTTTCTTTCGTCTGCGTTGGCGAAGAACAAGCAGATGAATGATCAAGATACGAAGGTGCGGTTACAGAACAACGAGGCATTGAACTACTTACAGCCACCAGACCGCTTAGAGATCGGCACAAAAGTGATTGAAGATTTGGCTGCCCGGTTCCCCAACCGTACGACTGGTTTTACCCGGATCATCAAGTTAGAGCCACGTCTTGGCGAAGATAAGGCACCGATGTCGGTGCTTGAGTTGGTGGATCTGAGCTACGAGATCAAGATGTGGTATACGGCGAAGATTGTGGCGCGGCTCGAGTTGCAAGGGCTTGAAGTGGACGACATTACGCGACACAACGTGGCCAAACTCACCGAGAAACGTGTGGGTGGTGAAGGTGAGTTTCGTCAATGTGTAGAAAGAGCCAAAGTTGAGTTTTTCAAGGTGGATCCGGAGACTGGAGCCGTTACGGATGAGGAAATACAACGGAACTTGGCCAATACGCCTCAGAACGCAGCGTTTAATGGTGGCAGCATGAGTGGAAAGACATTGGTATCAAAGAAGTTCAAGACTGTTTCTAGAACCAGAAACCAGCAGACATCGGATTCTGTTCCTCCATCGCCATATTTGGCATAGTGTAAATAGCGAAAAACATAAAAATTATTAAAATTATTAACAACTTCAAAGGATGTGGTTTTCACGGAGACATCTTGAGCCAAAAGGTAAAACGGCTGTGATTATTGGTGCGTCGCAGGGTTTGGGTGCAGAACTCGCACGGCAGTTGTATCGCGACGGGTGTTCTGTGGTGTTGGTGGCACGCCGCGAAGCCAAGTTAGTGGAACAAGTTGAATTGATTACTGAGAGTCTGGCGAGCGAAGGTGGTCCTACCGCGACGTATGTAGCGAGCGACGTGTCGCAGTACGAAGGTGCCACTGCGTTGTGGAACGAAGTGTTTGCTCGAGGCCAAGATCCTGACTTTGTCTTCTGTTGTGCTGGACTGGCGATCCCCAAGTTATTAGACGAGCTTACCCCGGCTGAGATCAATAGTGGGATCGATACCAACTACAAAACTGCATTCAATGCGGTGCATGCGATGTTTGTCAAGACCAAAGAGGTGCATCAGATCCCACACCACGAATATAAGAAACGACACATTGTGCTTTGCAGTTCGGTGGTGGCGTTCTTTCCCTTTATTGGCTATGGCCAGTATGCACCCATGAAGGCTGCGCTCGCGAGTCTTTCTCTCATTCTTCGCCACGAACTTGCTCCATACAACTTCCGGGTCTCGTGTGTGTTTCCCGGTAACTTCCAGAGCGAAGGCTACGATCTCGAACAGAAAACAAAACCAGCCATCACTCGTCTGATTGAAGGACCATCAACGGCGATTCCAGCCCATGAATGTGCCACGCTCATATTGGACAAGCTCAGCAAGGGGTACGATACCGTCACAACCGATTTTATCGGATGGGTGCTAGGATGTCTGATGTTGGGGATGGTGCCGCGGACATGGGGCTTTTTCCAGGTATTGGTGAGCTTTTTGCTTCTGATCATCGCTCCCATCGCCAACATGGTCATCTACAGCGATATCCACAAGTACTTCAAGGACCGGGAAACCAAAAAGAAAAAGTAAAAGTAAAAAGTATTATTATGTTTTATTTAGTTATATGATTGGCGATTTTGTCGGCCATCAGCATCACCTTTTTATCAGCAGCAACACCCCACGCGTACCAGTCGAGTTTGTAGAGCCAGTTGACCATCGTGACGATCTCGTCATTCCAGATATCCTTACATGTTTCACCAATGCTGGGACGCACGGTGGTGGAGATATGTGAGTTGGTAAGAACAGGATCGGTGACTGAGGGAGAAACAATATTATTGGCAATAACAGTCAGTGTACGCAACAGCTTCGAAACACGCTGCTGATTATGACGAAGATACTCGGCCGTAAAGTACGCAAGTGACGATGTCAACAACACACCGCCCAAGAAACCATGTACTCTGCCCATATTATAAAGATGATGATATTTAATGATATGAATTTTTCGTTTTTTTCTATGTACAATTTAGTTGGTTTGAAAGTGCACCAACGCCCGTTTAATGAACGGAATCGCCTTTGAGTTGTCCATGGTGACCGTAGCGCCCGATTCACGCAATCCACGGACCTCAGCGACAGCCGTGTCGACATCCTGAAGCAAAAACGGCAATTGCTCGGCAACACCTGCCAATGGCCCCAAATCGCTCGCGGCTCGTGTCGACTTGAGTCGTGCTACATACTCGAGCCCTGCCACAAACCGAACATCCACATCCTCGTCCACGTTGTAGTCGCTGAGATGAGGCTGGATCCCAAAAAACGCATACTGGAGCCTCACCAACTTCTCATTGTAACTCACCATCTCGGCTGGCGAGGCAGCAACGTACCGAGCCTCAAAGTCGGCCAAGTACGTCTGCTGGCGCTCCGTGAGCGTCTGGGCCCGTTCATGTGCCACCTGGCGTTCCAACAACACCTGCTTGATCTTCTTGTGTACTGCCACAAGCTTATCATCAAGATCACTAAAGGTATTGGTGTGACGGTACTCCAACAGCTGCGCCAACCGCACCTCGCGCGCCAACACGTTACGTTCACGAAGCACAACGTACCATAAACGATGCAAGTCATCAAACGACTTACGTCTCAACTCAGCAAACGTCCATTCACGTGAATCGGTATCGAGCTCGTCCCTAGCCCGAATCGCACTGGTCGTCTCGTTGCCTTGAGGAAAGAACGCCCACAACGGATGGTCTGGCGACACATCGAAGTTCTGGTGTGAAGGAACGATTGGTGCACGTAACTGCACGTTCTTCAAGTCACCCAAGCGCATCTGCTTGCGCGCACAGAGACGCGCAGTGCTGGAAAGCTTTCTTATCATCGACATGGTGAAAAATTTTGATAGTTAATGAAAACCCGCGACATTTTTATTGATAATTTTTCAGGATTGTTTTGTCTATTTTTTCAGGAACTTTGTTTGTTCAGTAATGTCCTCCACTATACCACAGCAGCAGCAGGAACCGCTTGATTTGGTCCGTTTTCAGTTGGACGAGTTTGTTCTGGTCAAATTGCGTGGGGCACGCAAGATGAAGGGCCGCCTTCAGGGCTACGACCAGCACTGTAACATGGTGCTCAGCGAGGCCGAAGAAACAATCTATTCCGACTCCGACTCCGAACCGGTTGTCAAGAAATCAGAGATGGTGTTTGTCAGAGGCGACTCCGTCATCTTGATCAGTCCCATCAACAACATATAACTATGTATTTAACCTATGCTTCAAGTACTTCGCTCACTGCCTGTAGCTTGGCGGCGTGCGCGCTCCAGCGTTCACGGTACTCCGTGCCTTCATCAAGAAGCTGTTCAATCTGAACAAGCGTGCTGCCAATCATTTTATCGTACTCATCGATCGATGCCTGGGCTCTGCTGAGCCGGAACTGGAGCTGCCCGTGCTCGGGCTCGCCGATCTTGTCAAAAAGCTTACTGTTGACAAGTTGTTCGTCCAAGAACCGCGAGAAATGCGTCTCGGATTGGTCCACAAAGAGACGTCGTATTTCATCGGGATGAAATGTAAGTGACTGGAGATCAATTTGAACAGAATTGGAATCGTATTCCTGCTGCTGTTGCTGCTGCTGCTGTCTATGGTTTCGTGGGATCCTCACCGTTTCAAACGACTTGACAAGCAGCTTCATCTTATCGAGCAACGGTTTCTGGATCTCCTTGATATCTTTAATCTCCTGTTCAAGCTTCAATGTCTGTGTACTCATCGTATCGTACTGCAGCCGTAACTCGCCAACGTACGGCGAACTCACCTTCGTTTTGGCTTCAAGCACTCGTGCCATGGCACGCACGTGGCTCGTGTACGTCTCCAACACTCGCGCAAGCTCAAACTCGAGCTGCGGCACTAAAACACTCGTATCGTCGGTCTTGCCACCACAAACATCGGCGTAGGCCTGGAAAATGTCCTGTCTGAGCTTGAGGTACTGTGCTGTATATTTATCGTAGTACTTGACGTGGTTCAGCACTGCATCGTCGATGAGTTTCTGTTGCTTGTTGTTTACAAAAGACATTGGTGATGTTTTTCAATCATTTGCGAAAACAATTTGTATCTTTAACATGGATACCATTTACGTTGCCACACTCCATGCGTTGGCGTTACCACCACCAAAACAACTCGAAGTTGTTGCTATGATCAGAAAATTTATTGATCACCACCACACATTGCAAACATACACGGTGTTGCAGCTTCTTGTATGCTTTTCATGTTCTGATTTGAACGTCGTGGCACAAGCAGCAGGTACATTACTTGATCCCCTGCCGCCATCATACCCAGACTTTGACTACGATGAAGACGAGTTTGTCAATTGGATCGTCAATGCCACACAACTTACGGTGCCTCCACTGTCGGTGACACAAACAGCACACGATTTACGCTACGAATGCGATTTACGGTGCCACGAACTCGGATTCGTCCCGGAAACCGACCAGCAACAGCTTGCATTTGGGTTTGTACGTGCCAAAGTCCTTCAAGCATCAAAGTTCACCGAAGGAATTGACGCATTACGTCCGTTGTTTGCCTTAACAGCACTGTTTGAACCGTTTGAACGCTGGCAACGCGGTGTCCTTGAACCATACGCATACTACTGGCACAACTACGGCTCATTACACGAATCACCGCTTGCGTTTGACGAGTACGTTTGTCTTGACTTGGCAGCGGCGTTTCGGCTCATGATTCTGCATGGTTCTGAATGGTTCTCGCCCGTTGTTCTTCCATTGATAGTGTACCATAACAAAGACTTTGGGCCACTTGTATCGTGGCTCTTTCTTGAAGATCACTGGCAAAACACAGCCAAGTACGAGATATGGCACGGTGTCATACGATCGCTTATTGAGTCTAGAGACATTGAGTTTGCCGATTATGCTGTGATCATCAAGTACTTTCTTGCCAACACGTACCATGACGCTTTACTTTCTCGACAAGCAACGTCGATCGAAACCAGTTCCATTTACGATACCATCAATGCCACCCTAGCGTTGATCACCACCAACAAACCGCCTCACCTGTCACTCCATTTCTCTTTGGTAGAGATGGATGCGTTTTCTGCGCTTCTGGTGTTTGTTTTATCACCCGAGAACCCGCTCCATATCTTATTTGAACCAACGGGCTCCTCCATTGCCACGTTGAAACAAACCATCGACGTATGCCAGACCTTGTATCCCATCACCAAACTCACGATTGCCAGGTACTTGGAGTTGAAGTATACCGACGTTGAAGTTGGCGATAAGATCAAGGAAGTCGGTCGGATCTTGAGCAGCGTGACACCCAGCAACTGGTCTCAGTTACAGAACGCCGTCCGGTTATTTGTCACTGAATTCATTGGCGATGAACATACGCTTGCCGTCAACAAGATGATTGTGGAGCGGCTTCTCTTTGCCAATATGTATGATACGGTTCTCCAAATTGAGATGGATCCTCATGTCTTGTTTGAGCTTGTGCTGGATAAGTTCTGGAGCAGTTTCCATGGCGCTGCGAGCATCAATGAAAAGTCCGGGAGACTTGTGGAGAGCGTTCAGTGTCTCGAGCTCTGGGACAGTGTTGCAGCGACATTGAACGAGGACCAACGTCACCAACTTGTTCGAATCAAGCACCTTTTCAAGGCGATGAATAATCTCAAGAATTTCCGGCTTGTGGTTGATAACGGAGCCATTACTCCGCTGGTTCTTGTGCGGTTCAAGCCTGGCAGTGAGGATACGCCGGTGCTGCTTGTGCTGTTTGTGCTTGAACAGAACCCCAAGGCGTACTTGGCGTTCGAGAAGTTGTACAAGGTGGTGAACGATATGCTTCTTTATTTCGAAGTAGCTGATGGTGCCAACTACTTTAAGCAGCTCAAATCGGCGTGTATCGAAGCCGCATTGGTCGATAACAACTTTGGCTACGCGTACGTGCAGTTGCAGCAGGTGTACGAGCACTACAGTGACAATAAGTCCAACTTGGCTGAGATCTGGTTGACGTTTTTCCAGGTGGGAAAGTACGTATCTCCTGCGTGGTACGAGAGTGTGGTGGTCCCTGAACGGTTGCTGGTGATGATACAACAGCGACAAGTATTATCGTGGCTCCTTACGTTTGTGCCGCGAGACCATCTTCGCGTGGTGGTGCGGCAGTGGGATTCGCTCCACCGCGAAATCACCGCGTCATTTAGCGACGAGCGCGTGCGCGAACGCCAGCAATTTGACGGCGGCGCGTACGCTTCGCACCGCGAAATCGGCGCGCTCGCCAACGATCTTCTCAACAACGCAGCGACAAACTCGTCGCACGCAGGCGAAAAGATCTCGAACTTATTTGTCTCGGGCTTGGGATGGGCCATTGGTGCCAATCGATAAAAATGTCGCGTCCATACAAAAACAAAAAACAATAATACCTTAATCTTTATGTATCGCTGTAGACATCAGATACGGCGCTTATACATACACAGACCCAGACATTTGATGACAGATTCACATGTTCGAATTAACCAAGATCTTGAGGCGCTCGACGGTATCGATTTCAGCTCGTCGTTTTCAGATATGTCCAGTCAACCACCACAAAATGGCGACGACTCGTTTGTGTTTACAGATGACGACAATGAGATATTAAAAGCAGCAGAGGAGTTTCAACGCACATTACACGATATCACCAACACCGTTTCATCTAAAAGACCCGCATCTTCGCCTGCCAAAGTCGAAACAAAACATCCACGAAGCAACGATCCCTTTCGCATACCGTTTCCCTATAAACAACCACTCGTTCAATCGAGAAACCTTTCTTCATCCACATCATCCAAAGCAACTACAAAGTACTCCCTGATCCAGCTTGCCACCCAGAAACCATTGAATCTTCACGATGCAGAAGCCATTTCAATTATCAAACAAGTGAGACCGATCATTCTCTCGCCAGAACAAGAACTCGTGCTCCAGCTGGTCATGGCCGGTACTTCCATGTTCTACACCGGGTCAGCAGGAACAGGGAAATCCGTGTTGCTTCGTTCCATCATCAAGGCATTGAAAAATAAGTATCCTGATGGAGGAGTCGCTGTAACAGCATCCACCGGCTTAGCGGCGTGCAATATTGGCGGTATTACATTGCATAGCTTTGCCGGCGTGGGATTGGCTCAGGGACCGGTAGATCAGCTCCTCAAGAAGTTACGGCGCAACAAAAAAGCACTCAATAAATGGCAATCAACCAAAGTACTCATTATAGACGAAATCTCCATGGTTGACGGGATCTTGATGAACAAATTCAACGAGATTGCAAAGAAAGTCCGCCGTTCTCAAAAACCATTTGGTGGAATCCAATTGGTTGTCTGTGGAGACTTTTACCAGCTTCCTCCGGTGGTGAAAAAGACTGCACCAGATGGAACAGAGTTGGAAACAGCACCGGAAGCAGTTTTTGCGTTTGAATCTGAAGCTTGGGAAGAAACCATCGAACAAACAATCATTCTACAAGAAGTGTTTCGTCAACGCGGTGACCAGATGTTTATTGACATGTTGAATGAAATGAGAAGCGGTAGGGTTTCTGAAGAAACTGTTCGTGAATTCAACCGATTGAAACGACCCTTGGAATGCCCTGGAGGGATTGTTCCAGCCGAACTCTTTGCCACGAGACTGGAAGTCGACCGAGCAAACAATACCCGATTAAACAGAATCAAAGGCCCGGCTCTGGTCTATACCTCACTCGATGCTGGAACGCTTCCTAATCCTCAAAGACAAAACTTGTTATCCAACTTTCTTGCTCCCAACCAACTCTTTTTGAAAAAGGAAGCCCAAGTTATGTGCATCAAGAACTTTGATGATACGCTTGTCAACGGATCCTTGGGGCAAGTAGTTGATTTTATGGATAAAGATACATATATGAAACTGATGGGATCGTGTGAAGAAGCTGAAGTGGAAGATTCCGATTACATTTTTGACAAAAATGCTACCAACAAAGATGAAACAGCAAAGTCTACCAAGAGAGATTCGAAGGAGACGGAAAAGAACAAGATTCTTGTTAAATTCGAAGAGCATCAACGACAAAATCAACAAAGAAAGGAAGAACTTGCTGAAACGTTTGAAAAGGATTCCAAAAAGAAGAAGTATCCGTTGGTCAAGTTCTTGTTGCCAGACGGAGTCAATACACGTACAGTTCTAGTTGAACCAGAACAGTGGAACATAGAAGATGAGGCACACCAGGTGTTGGTTTCCAGAGTACAGTTGCCATTAATATTGGCATGGTCGCTTTCTATCCACAAGTCACAGGGTCAAACATTACCCAAAGTCAAGGTTGATTTGAAGAATGTGTTTGAGACCGGACAGTCGTACGTGGCGTTGTCAAGAGCAGTGTCCAGAAATGGATTGCAGGTTTTGAATTTCAATGAAGGAAAAGTGAAAACGCATCCGAAAGTCATCAAGTTCTACCGTTCCTTGTTGTCTGCTGCCAGTTTGAAGCTGAAGGGACAACAGAAATTGGATATTGCAATGATAACCAACGGTCGCTAATCTATGGAAAACTAATGGGTATGGAAAAGGTTTAGTAAGTAATATATATACAAGATAAAAGAATTAGTAGTGGAAGTCATATTGTGGTTTAGCTGGAACTAATTGCTTCAAAGAATGGTGTGCCAAAAGCCCGTTGTACGAAATGATTTGGCCAAGACGAACAAGATCCTGTTCGTGAAGTAAAGTGACTGCCTTTCTATGTTGAATGTTGGTCAAATCTGTAACAAATACAAGGTTTTGAGTCTTGCTATTGAGCTTGGCTAAATAAAAGCTCAGCAAATCGTTGAATGGATCAATAACCCCATTGATAGACAGACAGTATGCTTTATGGGTCTCTGGTTTATAATGTTTCGGTGAGGCAAATGCTGTTTGTGGTAGCAAGTTATCTATACCCAAAAGAACCACGTTGCGATAGTCACCGAACGAGCTGCCCAAGAGCTGACTTGGAGTGATAATCATGCTCGAGTTTTCCCTGTTGTCAGCAACAACCAGTTCTTTCAAGTCGGTAAGACGAGCTGCAATACGATGAGGATTGGTGTAGCCTGGAACAACAAAGAGAATTGGATCCTGGTTGACGTTTTCTCTAAATGACTCAAGTGTTTTCTTGATCAACTGAGCCAACCGACGAGATTCGCTGCTGGTAATCAATTCTGCTCTTGCTTTAAGGTATGATTTTTCATGGTTCTTGATGTTTGCTCTTTGAACATGTTGCTCCATGAGTTGCATGGTTTCTAATTCACTGGGACACTTGCCAATATCTAAATCCTTGATTTCAATCGTGGTGTCTCCATGGAATACTGGAAAGTATAAGTCGAGGGTGCTTTTGGTATCATCATCATCAAGTTGACTATTGGCAATGATAAGTTTCCGTTCTCTTTCCTTTAGTTGCCGTTGTTCGTCACTAAACCGAATCATGCGTTCAATATACTTTGCCAAGGGATCTTCGATATCTTCGTTCCATTGGGTACCCTTTTCGACCACGAGCTTGGTATATTCATCGAAAATTCCACTCGATTTTGCTGATATTGGAGACTTTTCTGGTTTCTTCTTAGTAACTAAATCAGCTTTGGTATTGAGCATTCGCTTATACGTTGGTTCTGCCTGGGAAATGAAACAAAATTGAATTGGTTTGTAAAGAGCCTTTCTTCTGACCTTAATCAATCGTTTGAGAAGTTCTTTATCGGCTGGCCCATTTAGCGTTTCTACTTCTTCGCTGGTTAATCCATCCAATACCAATTCTCGATGATTAATTTCGGATATGGAATGATTTCTCTCGGCATACTTGAGTCTATAGTTCAAATCCTTTGAGTATGCTTCCAAATGCCTTTTCTGGATCGTTCGTATCACTTTTTCTATTTTGTTGAACGATTTCTTCTTCTTTCCTTCAGCTCCAACAAGAATATCGTTTCCAATAGCCGAAGTCTTTGTGAATTTGTCCATTTCATCCACTGCAATGATTCTTATATCTTCCAAGTGCTTGCTCTTTGTCACACAAGTGTTGTCGTTATCGTTATCGATAATGTTAAGTATGCCCGATAACGTAGTCACAAGAATCTGTGGAGCATCAACAGTGGTTTGGCCCAGTGATACAACCATTGATTTGTTGTTTTGATACACAAACTCTACACTCAATGGTTTTCTCGTGAGTTCATAGGTGTTTTTCACAGGGATCAATTTATCGGGACAACAGTTGGATGGAATTCCCTGGATCAACTGTTCCAAATGCACACGATACTTGTCAACCAATGTATTCGTAGGGACAATAATCACCGTATCAACTCCTGAGTTTGTCCGGACCATTTTATAGTTGGGTGTTCTTGATAATGTAAGGTTGATTGCGTGTACAAGCAATGCAAATGATTTACCGGTCTGATTCCCACCATTAAGTATCACACTGTGGTCTGAATTCAATATAGAAAGCAATTTCCGCTGGTCATCAGTTGGAGGCACGTTATTCTCAACTTTTGAAACGGTGGGAGCTAAATACTCGTTGATCTTCTGCTGAAGAAACGGTAAGATGTTGAACGAAGTAAAATCTGATTCCTTGATGGTTGGATCGAATTTGAGGCTTGTTTTTCCAGATTTTGGCAGTTTATAGACACTATTTGGTAACTGGCCACTGATTCTTCGTACTGCCACAAACCTGGCACTGCCAAGCCTACGGAACATATCAATATTTCAATCCAGTATAATGTCAATAAATGGTTGGTCTAAAATAATGAGATGGGTTGATTATGTAATTCATCGCCATTTCTAGATTATATAATCGTACAATGAAACTGGATGACGTATCTAGAATCTATCTACATAGTATCTATTCATCACCCGAATGACAGGTAGACGCAGTTGGTTCTCATACAAACTATACTTTGTCATATACTATTAATGTTAAAAATAAATAAATAAAAGGCCTGGATTAAAAGTACAGGCTCAATGGGTGCAAAAAAAGAAAGATGGAGTTAAACCGAGTTTCTTCTATACAACGGTTTCTTTTCGTCGTGGCGGTAGTTTCCTGACTCCATTCTTCCAGCTATCTTGGGAAATTGGCCCGTTGTGTCCCATAGTTCAAACAACTTGTCGGCATACGCAAGTCCAACATGGTAAATCTCATCAAACTTTGCAAAGTCCAACGTTGCATAATTATCAATCGGAGGCCGCAAATAAACCACGCCAGGTGTTTTCTTTGCAAGCTCAAGGGCATTGACACTGGCCACATAAGCCAATCTTAACTGGATATCCATCATGTTAGGAACGTTTGGATGTTTTGAAAACGGATTCCATCGGTTGAACAACACCCAGAACCCTGAAAGAGTATCGCCGTAATTCATGGGAGTTCGATCATCAGCAGAACCAACATCTACAGAAATAATGATCTTGGCTCCTTTCTTCTTCATCTCCATCACCGGTAAATTATCAATATATCCTCCATCCAATAACATACACCCTTGATGAGTTATTGGAGGTAAAAGCCCAGCTAATGACATCGATGCCCGGATAAACCGCCACGAATAACCAGTCTCGTGAATATCCATCGTCGAATTGGTGATGTTGGTCGAATTACAAAAATACTTGATCCAAAAATCTTCAATCTCAGTAGTTCCAAATGTCTTCCAAATCCCACGGTTAAATTCGTACCCAGTAATATACGACGTCACTGGGTACGTAAGATCAAATATAGATCTCCATAGCGAAGCCACTCTCTTAGAAAACTTCTTTGCACGAGCATAGATTGAAACAATGTTGTAATCTTTGGCGTATAGTCCACCCACAAAGGAACCAATCGATGTTCCTCCAATTAAATCAATTGGTATTCCATGTTTTTCCAATGCAGTTACCACACCAACGTGTGATATTCCTCTTGAACCACCACCACCCAAAATCAACCCGACCGCTTCGTTCGATAAAATTCTTGCTAATCTTAAGAAATCATTCTTATGCGATTGCGTCTTGATTTGAAGATGATTGACATTCGTAAACCGATTATTATTAATGAAGGAAAATATCGGATTACTCTTCACATTCTCAAGCCGTGATTTGATGTTAGGGTTGGTGTTGCTGCTTATCTTTTCAGCCAATTCACGAATTAAATTTTGGTGTTTCTTCTTAGACTGCCGCTCATCGTCACTTCGTGGTATCTCCATCTGAATATGATGGTGTCCCTGGACCCAAAGCCTATTTTTCAACCAGATACTCGTTGATCCTGGAACCACTGATTTTTCACGGTGAATCAAACACAAGTCTGTTCTGGCAGTGGTTTTCATCTTGATTAACAAACGTTCATACTCTCCGATTCCAGTAGCAACCACATCATCCTCTGCATCTGCCAACAACAATATACAATCACCCTGTGAAATACAAGTTGAAGTCCAGTTGGATTTCAACTGAGTATCACAGACATAGACAATGGTTTCATATTCTTCTTCCAAGTAGGCAAAGTAACCAGATAATTTAAGTTCTGCCAATCTTTCATCAAACGCATGACGACCCAAGTGATTCAATGTAGATGCCTGATCTAAAGCAATCACATTCCGTCCGATCGTTTTTAAAGCTTGGACAAGTTTATCTGCAAATTCTCTCACCGGTAACCCACTCACTGTGGGAAGAATGGTGATGGTCTTGTAGTCGTTTGATAAGTAGGAAGTTGTTGAAGAAGAGACCAACCCTGAGTTTAATTGTACGTTTGTATCTGATTTGGATATCGCTTTGCCTGCAACAATTCGAGACACCTTGACCATGAGGGATGGGTTCTGTAAAGATAACATTTCAAAAAGTGTTCTGGGGATTCTTGCAGTTTCGGAATCACGAACAGCAATCAATGTACTTTCTCTTCTCGAAGCAGTCAATACTTCAACCTCTCCGATAGATTCTCCGTGTCCATATTCACCTAAGATTCTAGTGTTTTCCTTATTTTCTGCTACTTTCGGGTTGTTTGTTTCATCAATCAAGTTGTGGTTGTAGTCATGAAAGGGAGAATCGTTAGAACTGGGCCTATCAATGTTCTGAATAGCCCGGAACCTACCACTCAAAACAATATGGAACCCATTGGCCCAATCACCCTGTGAATACAAGGCACTTCCAGTTGGGTTGTGGCACCATTCAAGAGCAAAATCAATAGTTAAGAGCTTTGAAGTAAGCAATTCCTTCAACCTTGAAGCAACTGGAAGCAAAAGGAAGTAAAATTTATCCATCAACTTCAGATAATCTGGTTTGGAGATACATGCAACAATTACCCCTTTATCCTTTGGTGTTTTGATACTAACCAACGACTTGAATCCCACAACAGATGCCAAATAACCAGCAATTCCTCCTGGATGCACGGTGTACAACTTCTTTTTGCCAGCATTTGGTGAGTTTACTGGAACGTAGAGAATATCCAACGAACCGTCAATGACATAGTATAATCCGGCACTGTACGATCCTTGTTCGACTATGGTGGTGTCTGGTCCAACGTATTGAATATCCAAAACCTTGGAGAATTCGTTCTTGACATTGTTAAACGATTGTTCAATTTTGATCGAATTGCTATGGGCCATTGTAGGTTTATTCTTTTGTTGAAAATGTTCGGGTCTTATCTCGTCAGGAGAGCTATCCTTAATTGTACTAAAGTACTTTATTGGGGTTGCAGATCTTGCGGTTGGTGTTGAGTAGTTGCTGAAGGAATCGTACCTGATTCTTCCTGTTGAAGAATCGTAGACTCCACCATTGTTGGCTGTCTCTTCCATCAAGCTAGAAAGACCAACGTATGACGATGAGTTTGAAGACAGATTTGATAATGAGCCTCGATAGTTATTTCTATTGTTCAAGCATGCAGACTTTTCGTCGATACCAACAAGTTTGAAGATATTTTCGATAATAGCAATCCGTAACGATGTATCTTCAGTTTCTTCTCTTTCGTCAGAAAAGAGACGTTCACGGATATCTTCAATGGGATTGGTGGAGCTGGTATTTCTCTTTGGTGACATCAAGTGTTTGGCGTTGGCAATGGATTTTCTGGTGGGGATATTTACTTCCAGAGGATACACTGATGGTAAGGGAGGAGCATTGGTGTGTGTTTGGTAATAGTCTGCTTTTCTCGATAAGGGAACTGACGATAATAAGTCTCCAGGATGTGTTGCCTTGAGGCGTGAATCCAACACAACGTACCGTGAAGATTTGGTGGTGATTGGAGTTTTTTCAGGAAGTGTTCTTAGTGCTAGAGAGCTTGAGCTAAGGGTGATCCTGCCATTGCTCCAGTTCCGTTGCTTACTTATGGATGTTGTTGAGGATTTATGATGTTGGATCAAGTTATCCGAGCCGTATACCTTTTCCAAGACCCCGTCGTACAAGTATCCTGGAAGATTCTGTTTTTCCGTGGAAGAATTCAAGAGGATTTCACTTTCAATAATTTCTTTCGTGAGTCCCAAGTAGTTGTGCGTAGTATTCATGGTGACCTTGTACAATCTGGTGATAACCATGGTGACTATATGCGATGTAGCCTTGGGATACTTGGTCTGGACGCGTTGAAATGCATGACGTGGAATAATTGCAATTGTACCTCCATGATGCCTGCCGTAGCCTGGTTTTGGACGAGCAACAATGGCAGGATACGTTGATTTGGCTACTCTTAGTGAGTTGATTGACGTATCCTGAGACGTGTCAGACGTGTTTGAATAAGTTCTAAGAAGGTTATCAAACGGCGATGCGGGTTTTCTGTCTTTGGCAAACTCAAATGGTTCGTGGGAATCACGAGGCATAAACAAGTCAAGTGTACTGATCAAGGAACTTAGAGGTGCTCCGCTCTTGACTTCGTTGAGCAATTGGTACCGTTGATTACCGATAAAAAGCACGTCGTCCTTTTCGTAATTCAATTCGTTTTCATCCTCGTTATAGTCAGCAGTAGACGAAGAAGCGTCGTCGATCTTGGTATAGACCTGGATAGTTCCCTCTACCACCACCGAAAACCCCAACTTCTCGTCGAGGTACAAGATTTCATTGGGAGACAATTTCTGGGTCGTCATGCTTTTGGTCAATTCGTGGAACACGGGTTTTTCCAAGTATCCAAACACTTTGATGGCACTGAGAAACTCATCCAAGTAATTGTTGGATGTTTTGCGTTTGCGTTTCTTGTTGGCAGTTGGATCTACAAAGTCTATCCCCTGCTTTGCCAAGTCGGAAGCTCTAGTAGTTTTGGAGTATTCTGTAAGGAAACGGTATCGTACCACCATAAAACAGAGACCACAAATAACAGTTAATGAGATCAAGATGGTGGAAAGCGAAAGCGATACTTGGTAATTCTTGGATAAGAGATTGAGGACCATCGTGGGAAGATTGCAGACGATCCAATTCATGATTTTGAACAAGAACCAACGGACAAACCAGAACGTAGCACTGACCAATGAAATCGAGGCCGAGTCCTTGACCAGCGGCAACATCACCAGCGTTATCTCGGACGCTGTGGATGTATGTTCGGAGTCCATGGAAGAGAAAAGGTACGAAAAGTGGAGAAATAGAAAATTCGCGATAAAAAAAAAGATTTAAGTATTTATATGTATTTAATTTTTTTCTTCAAAAAAACATAATTAATCTAAATTTCATATGGTAAACATCCGAATTTGTGCAAGATCCGTTCGATTCCGTCCATTCCCATTTCTAATTGGTGCAATTCAGGTCCGTAACTGATTCTGACGTAATTGTACCAAATAACGTCTTCTAAACGTGACAAGTTTTGGGGATTAATCAAAAAGAAGAATCCAGGAACAATAATCACCTTTTCATGTAAGCATTCATGGAAAAACCCCAAACAGTTTGAAAGTTTAGCTGGTAAGTGTGAGAGATTGAGCCAGAGATAAAACGTCGAGTTAGGAGTATTTCTTTCATCAAACTTGAACCCCATCTTCGATAATCTGCCGATAATGTAATCGAGCTTCATCTTGAAATGGAGCTGAAGGGCCTTCATTTCTTGCTTGACCTTCAATGGAGGTGTCAAGAAGTCAACCGCAGCAAACTGGAACGGAGCATTCGTGCCTCCATCCAAGAACGAACCAGCAGAACTCAACGCATTGATGTAGTCTTCTGGACCCAAGATCCAACATACTCTCCAGCCAGGTAATCTAAAGGCCTTGGTAAGACCGTTAAGGATAAGTACCGGGTCCTGGTTGACGTCCTCGACGTATTCGGCCGACGAGATCGACGAGCCCGTACATCCATCGTCGTAGTAGTAATGCGAATAAAACTCGTCCATAATAAGCAAACATCTTTCACGACACAATTGGTGCAATCTCTTCAACTGCTTGGGTTTCATTGCCTTCCCCGTGGGGTTTCTGGGGTTCGACGTCAACAAGGCCGAAACACCACGGACCAATTCTTGCTTGATCATATCCAAATGAACCTCGTAGTTGTCAGCTTCATTCAATGGTACTGGAATGGGCGAGAAGTTCTTGAAAAGCGACAACATCTCGGCATACGCAGTATAATCAGGTAAGAAGAACGAGAGGTAGCAGTCGCTGATGATCGAGGCGATTCTTGTCAAACCAGCTCTTCCACCAGGAACAATACACACGTTCTTGTACGTGTACTTTGACAGCTTGTGTCTACGGTACGTTTCGTTGTAGTAGTGGGCCACGGCTTCACGTAACGGCTTGACTCCGGCAGTAGGTGCATATTCCTTCGACTGGTCAGTGACTGGGATCGACGTGGGTCTCTTGAACGAGCCAGGAATGGTATCGCCATGTTCCGGTGCACCCTGACCCAAGTTTGCCCATTCGTGGTTGTTTTCTGAGTTGTAGCCATATTCGGTGGCTCTTTCCGTGACCCAAAGCACACCTGTCAGCGATTGCTTGGTGTTCATCGCTGGCTTGTGGATATCTTCATTGAACTTGGGTCTGGGAACAGGGATAGGAGAAAGGTCTCTGCCATGATGGGCTCTTTCCAGCTGCTTGAGGTTCTGGATCAAGTTATGGTGGTGTCTCGAAGGTGTACGTGATGAAGGATAACTGCCGTGGAGCAAAGGTGAACTGAAGTGGTTTTCTCTTCGTTCAGTCTGAGGAGCCGGAGTTCCCTGGTTGTTGGCCAACAATTCCAACAACGACGTGGCTGACCGTTTGAGCGCATCAGGAAGGGTGGATTCTAAGCGTTCAAACTCCAAGAGCGATTCTTCATCGGAAACAGAATCATCGTGTTCGATTGGTGGAGATGTTCCTCTAGGACTTGACATCGGTAAAGGAATATTGATATGAAAAAGATTGCTTGAAAGGACCGCTGTTTGCCGGTTTCATCCCCTTCACCCCAGAAACGCCCCGGTGTACCAAACCGGACCGGGGGGGCTTGCTTATGTCAGCTTCTTCTTGTGCTTCTGATTATGTCATTGTGTTAGCTTGATTATGTCATCGAAAAGAGTGCAGCAACGCCGTGTTTCTTCCTGCATCCAAACACAACGGTCAGGGACAGAAAAAACCTTGAGGCATTTGGCGGGAGCGATGACCGTTAGACGGAATTGGCTGATCCAAAGCGGAGTCCCTTGAGCCACTCCATAACAAACAAGAAAAAAAAATACACGATAATCTTAAATCATACGAAACTTCGTCTCCTTTTTATATTGTGTGCTATCAAGCTGTGGGGTCATTAATTCCCTCTGTGGTTTACGTGCTTGGACAGTAATTTTGAACCTCTTTTTCTTTATTCTTATTTTTTTTTCTGCCTGTAGCGCCGAGTCGGAATCGGAGGGGAACATTTTATTTTTATATAATAATGCCCTTGGGATCCCTTTTGCAACACGGCCCTGAAAAAGTCGTTAGGTTTTTACCACCAGTTCTAGATAAAAACTAAACCACTTTGTTTTAATACCTTTTTTTTGTTTTGTTTATATTGTAAGAGTTCTAGAACCCTTTTGATAGTCCTTGTGTTTTCACACACCCACTCCCAACCCTTTGCTTCTCCCTCTATATACACAACCTTCCCGTCCCGGTCCCGGTCCCTCCCCTCCCTCCGATGATTGACACCAGCTCGGAAACCAACCTATTCAACCTTTTTCATGACCCCATACAACTCCCTCCCAATTACAGCACTCCAAACCTTTATACGGAAATGGGCCAACAATCAAGCACACCGAGGCCTCCCCATCCCGTGACCAAACACTATCCCGAACCGGGCCCGTTTCTTTATCCCATCGTGTCTAATGAATCGTTTTCGTATGAATCCAAATTGAGTACTGATGTTGTGGTTCCTTCTACCACCGATGATGATGATGTTACTGCTGTGGCTGCTACTGACGAAGAAAATGACTTCTCTCCCCTCCTTTCACTACCACTAGAAATCTTATACCGCATCATCGAACTTGTCTACTTTGATGACAACACCAACTCCATCAACTCCAACCTCGAGTCGTTCTCAAAAACAATCCCTCTCTTATCGAAAAAAATCAACTACCTTTCCCTCTGCTTCCTTTACAAGTACACCATCTTCAACAGGCCCCATTCTTTCGATAGATTCCTACACAACCTTTTGCATAACCCCGTGATCGGCAAGTATGTCGAATACATGGATTTCCAGCAGTTCACATCCATCGGTTTGGGCAGAACTGGAAGAATGAACCAAGAAATCCAAATGGTCACCTCCACCACCATCTCTACCGCTCTTCTGTTGACCCCAAACCTCATCGAGTTCCTCGCATCGGAAAACATCCAGGACGATATGGACGTGAATGTGTTGCATTTATTGTTCAACGATCTCCATAAAATCCAGGCCCTCGACTTCTGCGGCGCCCTGTCCGATAACTTTGTCAGAGCATTCCACGCCCTTGAAATCCACGCCGATGTCACCAAGCTCCTCAAGCTTTCGTTCCATGACTGCTCCAGCTTGACCCCAGATACCTTTATCAAGATCATCCCTCGTTTCCCCAACTTGCGGCGTCTTGACTTGACTCATACATCCATCACTTCAAACATTTTATTGACCCACTTGCCCCATTCGGTCAGATTGACCCATCTCTCACTTGCACGTTGTTCGAGACTCACTACCAAGGACTTGATCAACTTATTGACACAACATCCAGCCGTGTGCAACAACTCTTTGACGTGGTTGAATCTTCAGATCGATTCGAACGTGGTTAGCCCCTTGACCGACGTTTATTTATTGTACACCCTTAAGCATCTCAATGCATCTGAGCTCCGTTACCTTAATCTCAGTGGGCTCCCTATCAACAAGAAGATTTTGGCGGTGATTAAGAACAAGTTCACGCAGCTTGAATCGTTGTGTTTGGGCCACGCCACCATCTCATTGGACGACCTCAAGCATTATTTGGATGAGAATCCTACCATTAAGTTTCTTGATATCACTGGAATCAAACCGGTGTTGACGTCATGGAACTTATCTTCGATCTTGAAAGCAGCATATTTCGCCACACCGTCGCTCGAAGCCATTGAGTACGACTACAAGCTTTTGTACGAGGTGACAGGCGGTGATTATGTTAAAGTGACACCCGTTCAGCAATCGTTCAACATTGATTACATTTCGACACCGCAATTGCCGCAAATCTGGAAGTTTTATGATAATGAAGGGCGGCGCGCGTGGATCTACAAGATTCCGGAGTCGGATGCGCAGTACAATGAGATCTTGAATGCACATGGGCGGCTCCAGGCACCACAGCAGTCGAACTTGGTGTACTATGACTTGGAGACTGGTGATAAGATTGTGGCCAAGGTGACCAAGCCTTCGTTTCTCAAGTATGGTTCGCGGAAGATCAACTGTTCGATTGGATACTTTAACTTGACGCATGCACGGGCCAACTCGAAGGGTCGGTTTACGGAAGACTGTTGGCCTGTTGAGTTTAGCCAGCGTGGTATTTACAACTACTACTCTTTAAATATAAAGTAATGAAATCTCATGAATATTTCTCACATGATTCCTCGGGTACGCGACCTACCCCACATTAGACTATTTAAATATATTTGGCGAGGCTTCCTCTGAAACTGCGACCCAGTTTACTTTTCTTTACACATGTCTGCTCCCGAGATCACCGAGGTGAGACATCCAATTGATGTTGGTCGTTTGACCACGTACCTTGCTTCTGTGAATGCCCAGACACCGCAAACGACGCTTGGAGTTCGCGTTCCCGATTTTTCACAGGCCAAATTCGAGATTCTACAGTTCAAGTTTGGTCAGTCGAACCCCACGTATCTTCTTAAGGATGGAAACAGGTCCTTTGTGTTGAGAAGAAAGCCATCTCCCAATAACAAGTTGGTGTCGCGTTCCGCACATGCAGTGGAGCGTGAGTTTTATATGTTGAATGGAATCAATCATTTGAACCAGGACACCCAGCGCAAGGTGCCTGTTCCCGAGGTGTACGTTCTCTGTGAAGACGAGTCGGTGATTGGCTACGTGTTCTATGTGATGGAGTATATCCAGGGTCTCCAGATCAAGAACCCTGTGATGGAAGAATTGGAGCCTCCGGTTCGTGAAAAGTGCTGGGACTCAATCATGGAAACCATCTCGGCCGTCCATATGTTGGATGCACACAAGTTGATCCTGCTTTTGCCCAAGGAACATTTCCCTCAGTTCCATAACTTGGCCAAGTTGGCCAATAGCTCGTACTTTGAGAGACAGGTCCGGACGTTGGCCGGTGTATCCAGATTGCAGCTGGAGACCGTCGAAGCCATCCCTCACTTTGACAAGACATGTGAATGGATTGTCAAGAGGGCACCACGCGATCCTGCTAAGTTATCGTTGATCCATGGTGATTTCAAGATCGATAACATTCTCTTTGATCCAAAGACCCATAAGGTCAACGCTTTATTGGACTGGGAGTTGTGTACGTTTGGACATCCGCTCTTTGACTTATCAAACTTTCTTCAGCCGTTCCAGACCCCAAACCAGCTCAACCGTCTACTTTATCATCCTCAAGATACAGATATCGGGCAAGAAAACGCCAATTCCATCAACACTATCTACGATAAGTTGGCATTGTATCAACAGAAGTACGGCAGCAAGTCATGGGATCCACGCGATGCTTCAAATAACCCTATTTCGCTCTGGTTAGTGGGCTACGTTTTTGGTTTGTTGCGGTTGAGTGTAATTTCACAGGGAATTGCCATGAGAGTCAAGAAAGGACTGGCTTCTTCTGGTGATGCCAGTGGGTTTGCTCAGCTCTACTTATACTTGGCTGAATTATCGGTGGAATCCCAGAAACAATACGACTCCAAGGCCAAGTTGTAGAATCCATATAGTATGTCTTTTAGAATATATCACGTGCAGTCGTGTTCTCGCCGAAACCGGAACGATGATGAAAAATTATGAATCATCTGAGACCTAGAAACTTTTACTCTGCAAACCAAAAAAACCATGTCTTCATTTGGTACATTATTCAAGGTCACCACATACGGCGAGTCACACTGTAAGTCTGTTGGATGTATTGTGGACGGATGTCCACCCGGACTCGAGTTGACCGAAGCTGATATCCAGACCCAATTGACAAGAAGAAGACCAGGCCAAAGTGCGTTGTCAACGCCGAGAAACGAAAAGGATCAAGTCGAGATCCAGTCTGGAACCGAAAACGGACTCACGTTGGGTTCTCCCATTGGTATGTTGGTTAAGAATGAGGACCACAGACCTAAGGATTACTCTGAGACCGACTTATACCCACGGCCATCGCATGCCGACTGGACGTACATCCAGAAGTACGGGACCAAGTCGTCGTCAGGAGGAGGCAGATCGTCGGCCAGAGAAACCATCGGGAGAGTTGCTGCTGGTGCGATTGCAGAAAAGATCTTGTACAAGGCCAACAAGGTTGAGATTGTTGCGTTTGTTTCGGCTATAGGTCCTGTGTCGATGGAAAGAAACCCATTAGACCCAAAGTTCCAGGAGATCTTGAACACTGTCACGAGAGAACTGATTGATGCTACAGGACCCATCAGATGTCCTGATGCTGCGACCAGAGACGAGATGGTCAAGGTGATTGAAAAGTATCGTGATGCCCAGGACTCGATTGGAGGAGTTGTTACTTGTGTGGTGAGAAACTGTCCTATTGGTTTGGGAGAGCCTTGTTTCGATAAATTGGAGGCCAAGTTGGCCCATGCCATGTTATCGTTACCAGCAACCAAAGGGTTCGAGTTTGGTTCGGGGTTCTTTGGGACTCAGATTCCAGGTTCCAAGCACAACGATCCATTCTACTTTGATGACGAGTCGCAGAGATTGAGAACCACCACCAACAATTCCGGTGGTGTTCAAGGTGGGATCTCCAACGGGGAAAACATCTACTTTTCCGTGGCATTCAAGTCGGCTGCTACCATTTCGCAGGAACAACAGACATCGACCTATGATGGTAAAAACGGTGTTTTAGCTGCGAGAGGAAGACACGATCCGAGCGTGACACCAAGAGCCGTACCTATTGTTGAATCCATGACCGCATTGGTGTTGGCAGACCAGTTAATGATCCAGAAACTGAGAGAAGCCACCGGTGCATTGCTTAAATAAATTTATTGTATATGGGTCGTGTATGACAAATGACGCGTGTTCATGAATGAATGAAAAATTCGAGTTTGCTCCCATAAAAAACAATAATCAAATCCATAAAAGACGACAGAAAATGAGACTTGGTGCTTCTATTGCTGCCTTCATGGCGATGTTTGTTCATGTGTACGCTGCGCACAACGTGTTGTTGGCTCCGTACGGTAAGCAGTGTTTCCATGAGATGTTGAACCGGAACGATGAGTTGGCGATCAGTTTCCAGGTTGGGAGCAGAAACCCCCACAACGCCGACCAGTACTCGGTTGATTTCCTGATCACCACGCCTAATGGCCAGGTTGTGCTTTCGAAAACAGGTATGGATCATGGTGATGAGTCGATCAAGACAGAACACAGTGGAAAGTACACTTATTGTTTCTCGAACGAGAGATCCGGCGCGGTTGATCTCGATGTCACGTTCAATGTCCATGGTGTCATGTACATCGATATGAGCGACCCTAAGGCAGATACATTGGAGTATGCGGTGCAGAAGTTGTCGCAATTGACGAACGACGTCAAGGCGGAACAGAGTTACTTGGTCATCAGAGAAAGAACACACAGAAACACCGCCGAATCAACCAACTCAAGAGTCAAGTGGTGGTCGGTGTTTCAGATCCTTGTTGTTGCATCCAACTCGATCTTCCAGATCTACTACTTGAAGAGATTCTTTGAGGTCAAATCTGTGGTTTAGGAAAGAGATACATATTCGAGCCAGGCTCAATCTTCATATTACATAAAAAAACCAAGCCGTACTTTTGGTCTAGAAAAATGTAGAAAAAATGTAGAAAAAAGGTTGCAGAAAAAGCACCAAGAAAGTAGTGCGAAAAAGCACCATTCATGACCAGGTTGCGAAGTTGGTTCCAGCAACGACGACGAGCGCGAAAATTTTTCGAGGAAAGCCGCGACCGACCAAAAAAAACAAAAAGAAAAATTAGGCCGAATGGGGAAAAGGAACGGAATATTTATATTTTTTGCAGCTCGAGTCGTATGACCGAGATCAATCAACAATTCCCCCGATGTCCGACACTTCTTTTGATTGTTATCGTGCGTGTAATGTTAAGCATAGAAAAAAAGATTGATAACTGAAGCCTCTGTTTGATTGTGTAGCAACCTGGTCACTATGACCAGCGTTCTCTGACTCTTGTTAATAATGCGTCAGATCTTTTCCCCAGACATTGCCCAGGGTTTACGTGCCCAGGCCATGGGGAAAAGGGCCCGGTTTGTTCCGCACCCTGCACATCCGCTAAGCGCTGGGCCCCAAAGTCCGCTTCGCACATCACATGACATTATTCCCCTCTTCCTCTTCAACCGTGGCAGCAGGACACAGAAAACTTTCTATCCCATATAAAACGGCGGGCATTCCGAGACAGAAACCTTTCGTAATTATACTCATTCTCCTCCATACACATCCCACACTCACACATATAACATCATGGCTTCATATTTCCCTGGTATCAAGGAACTTCCTCCAGACCCTTTGTTCGGATTAAAGGCTCGCTATGTGGCCGATGCCCGTACCGATAAAGTCGACTTGGGTATTGGTGCATACAGAGACAACAACGGAAAACCCTGGATCTTGCCTGCCGTGAGATTAGCTGAACAGAAGTTGATCCACTCCGCTGGCTACAACCACGAATACCTCTCCATCACCGGTTACGCACCTTTCTTGAAAGAAGCAGCCAAGGTTATCTTGGGCGAAAACTCCAAGGCCATTAAGGAAAACAGAGTCGTGTCACAACAGAGTTTATCAGGAACTGGTGCTTTACACGTTGCTGGAACGTTGTTAAAGAGCTTTTACAGTGGCAACAAGACCATCTACTTGTCTAAACCTACTTGGGCCAACCACAACCAAATCTTTTCTACGTTGGGCTTCAACGTGGAAACTTATCCTTACTGGAACAACGACACCAAGTCGCTTGATTTACAGGGCTTCTTGTCGGCCATCCACGCTGCTCCAAGCGGCTCCATCTTCTTGTTACATGCTTGTGCTCACAACCCAACCGGATTGGATCCTTCCAAAGACCAATGGACAGAAATCTTTAGAGCATTGAACACCAACAACCACTTGGTTCTCTTTGATTCCGCTTACCAGGGCTTCGCCTCGGGTGACTTGCACAAGGACGCTGATGCTATCAGACGTGCCATTGATGACTCGCTTATCTCTGGTCCAATTGTTATTTGTCAGTCGTTTGCTAAGAACTGTGGTATGTACGGTGAAAGAGTCGGTGCCATCCACGTCATTCCTAACGAATACAACGATCAACTTAATAGAGCTCTTGAGTCACAGTTGAATAAGATCATCAGATCCGAAATCTCGAATCCTCCTGCTTACGGTTCCAAGATTGTGGCTGCACTCTTGTCAGACCCAGAATTAAAACAAGAATGGGAAAAGGATTTGATCACCATGTCTTCCAGAATCAACAAGATGAGACACCGTTTGAGAGACTTGTTAACCAACGAATTGCACACTCCAGGTAACTGGGACCATATTGTCACTCAAACTGGGATGTTCTCGTTTACTGGTTTGACCCCAGAAATGGTGGCTAGATTGGAAAAGAATCACGGAGTATACCTTGTTAGTTCAGGTAGAGCTTCGGTTGCTGGATTAAACGAAGGCAACGTTGTCAAGGTTGCCAAGGCAATTGATGAAGTTGTTAGATTTTACTCCAAACCAAAGTTGTAATCCAGCAAGTAATTATATACATTTATCCTTATGCTAAGTATCTACGACTTTTTTGGTTTTAATATTACTGTTTTTTTATTAAAAACATATTTTTTTGTTTTCTGTGTAGTTGTTTGGTAACTGAGACTATAAATGACTTATAGTATTGAAACTATTGGTTCTCTATGATATACAGTTGTAAAGTGGATGATGGGCTTTGTGAGTTGAGTCCGTTTACTTTTTTCTGAAAGAACAACCTTCAGTCAACTTAGCCTTACCACCGGTTGGGGTACACAAGACAGTGGAACAAGAGTCACAGGTGACAGCAGTTTGAGCGTGGGAGAATACAGTGGTGATGGTCAAACAACCTTGACACTTGACATCCATGAAGTAGGATCTTGGAGCCTGAACCAAGTTCTTCAATTTGTGTTGTTGAGCTTCAGTAGCAGCAGATGGGTGCAATAAATCTTGAACTAAAACCTGAATGATGTTAGTAAATGGGTCTTTCGATATTGTCGTTGGTCAGAAATCAAGGAGCTTCTGTTCTCTTGTCGTCTCACACATTACTGAGTTTCAATTTAAGCATGAATTCAAAAGAACTTTGTAAGTCAGTGGTGTCCTTTCCTTCTATTCGTCCCATGTACTTGACTTCTGACTATACGTTTCACCGTTTTCACATACCATGTTGACTATGTAGAATTGATCGATATGAAAATACGAAACTTTTGTACAAATTTTTCAGTGAAGCTGCGTAAGGGAAAATTTGAAATGTTACACAAACATAAAATCCTGTATAATGAATATAAATTATATTAGGGTTGGTCACGTGTATGTTTATACATTCACGTGTTTGTGACGATTGTTTTACCACCCCCACCCAGACATTCTTCCAACAGAATTGAAGAATCTAACCCGTTTATCTATCTCGTTCCATGTTATTGATACTTCAGTGATTATTGTGAAGGCATATATTGAACATAATAACATAAAATAATTTGTAAAAACACGAGTACAACTGTAGCACGAAACGATCATAAATAACAAAAGTGGATAACAACAACAACGACGACGACGACGACGACAATCAGCAGACACCATTGGTTACCCACCTAAGACTCGATCAGTCTAAATCATATTCTTAATCTTTTTTTTTTGCTTTCTAATATAAATAAAACAAACAAATACGATACTAAATAATTAATCATTGGCCAGTTTTCGCAACCATTTAACCAAACGTTTTTTAATACCAACACTGACATCCTTTTTTTGTTGTTCAATCCAGTAGCATCTCAGCATCCTCAGCAGCATCCAAGCAAAGCATCGAATCCTTTCGAACAATCACTTCTTTTCTTTGATAATTATAGTAGACTATAAAAATTTTGTAAACTAAAGATACTAAAAAAAATAATAATAGAAACAAGAAATGAAGGCTGTACGAGTATACAAAGTAGTGTGATTCATATACACTTCTTCTTATTCAACCAATTGAATAAAAATCCAGACCAACTTCTTTGCCAAAGTCTCATATTTCCTTCATGAACAGTACAAAAAAGCTTGTAGGAAGAGATCTCTGCTATAAATAAAATATAAATCTATCTTTTTTTGATGTTGTTCTCTCCCTGCTCTATATATGTGTAATTTTACAACAAGGAATTTGATAGATAAAAACAACCATTAAGGAGGGAACATTAGTATATGTACAAGATCTTTTTGATGTAGTTCATTCAGACGATGGCAAGGAATGGAATGGAATCTCAGTGGCTTTTTAGTTCAATGTAGATTTGGATAAGATGAGACAGTTGTGGGTGGTAGGGAGGATATGTGTAGATGTTTTGAATTGAGTGTGAGACAATTTTGTTGCATATAACCAACACTGTGCCTAAAAGCTTGAATGCCAATTATTTGAAACTGAAAAAATCAAGTAAAATAGGAACTCCGTTGAAAAAAATCAAGCAGTAGACACAGTGGAAGTATTAAAAAAGTTAGTAGGAGTAGGAGTAGGAGGACGACGACGTAGTAAAGTAATAAAATGGTTTGGATGACAATTGGATGAGCTTGTCAATTATCATTATAAAGTATCATAATAATAAGAGCAAATGTTGAAAAGTAAGATTACTTACCAGTCTTCTTAGCCTTTCTTGGAGTAGCACTAGGTCTGTTGTTGGCGGCGTTGGCAGGAGGGAATCTTGGCTTTTTATCAGCTGGTTTCAAAATCTGGAAGGAACACAATAAACTTTCGTCCACACTCATCATGGCACCGGCATTATCGAATTCACCACAGTAATTTGGAGCGGAAAAGAGGGTCACCAATTGTCTCTTGGAGAAGAATTCGTAACCGTCTTCAACAACTTGATGCGCTCTGCAAATCAAGTCCATATCATGCTTTTGTAAGAATCTTGACACCACGTCAGGACCAAATGTGAAGGAAACACCTCTATCATTCTCGGACCAACCAGTGATATCCTTGTCGGGATCTGACCACAATAAATCACACAAGAGACCGACGTCAGGGATATCGGTAGGTCTCATGACTCTCCTAATCTGTTCCATAGAGTTCAAGTCAGGTGACAAGCCACCATGCATGGTGAAAATCTTTTCGTCAATGATGGCAGCAATTGGCAAACAGTTGAAACAGTCTGTAAAAGTCTTCCATAATTTGATGTTGTATCTTCTCTTACATTCATCGTAGAACCCGTAGATTCTGTTGATGGATGCACATTCGTGGTTGCCTCTCAAGATGAAAAAGTTTTCTGGATATTTAATCTTGTAGGCTAACAACAAGCAGATTGTTTCGAGCGATTGTTTGCCTCTGTCGACGTAGTCACCCAAAAACAAGTAGTTTGCTTCTGGAGGGAAACCGCCGTATTCGAAAAGTCGTAACAAATCGTAGTATTGGCCGTGGATATCACCACAGATCTTGATAGGAGCCTCTAATTCCAAGAGGATTGGTTGTTGGATAAAGATTTCTCTTGCTTTGGTGCAGAGGTAACGGATTTCGTGTTCCAACAAAGTGACTTGTTTTCCTGGTCTGGAGCCTCTGACTTCCAAGAGTCTGTCGACGATAGAATCGATATCGGCCTCCTGGTGTTCGGTAGACATGGTTTGTGGATTCTTTATAGGACAAAAATGGTAGGTTTATGTAACTAGAAAGTTCAACAAAAAAATGTTGTATACGTATGATGGATGATTACGGATACAAATTTGAGGGATGTGTTGTCGGACGTGTCACGATCAAAAATTAGTATGGTGTTTTTTTTTCGGGGGACGGTAAGGCGAAGGGGGCGAGCAATAATATTTAGCACAGGGCGGCGGGCGGGTAAGCGGGGATAGCTGGGGTTTTAGGGCAAAGAAGCGTAAACGAACCTTTTTTAAATGATAATAATAATAAAGGCTTATGATAAATCTGGCAAGAAGGAAAAAGCTATGAGAATGAATGGGGGAAGTTAACCAACGTTGACAGAAGAAAACAAGAAAACGACGTTAACGACGAGAGTATCGGGACAGGTGGAACGATATACTTGTACTACAAAAAAAAGCAAAAAAAAGCAAAAAAAAAAAAGGAAAAGGAGAAAAATGGAAATTTGTTATGGCGGTGGCGGCTGGTCCTCCAGTTGAAAAATTTTTGCTCGTATTGGAAACGGGAAAAAAAGGTGGGATTTTTCTTGAGTTTGTGTACATTTTATGATTAGATTGCTACATTGAGGGCCGCACTTGTAATGTTCCAATTGGTTCACATTGTAAACATACAATGAAACGAGTGGCTCGGCACACTTTACACGAGGGATGAGAACAGACACGATGTGGGGATGGATTATTTGTATATATTTGTGACACAAATCGACGTAGATTTATTTGTCATTTGCAGTATGAGTGTCTACTACTTTTGTCAACTTCTTTTGTCAACTTCTTGTGTCAACTTCTTGTGTCAACTTTCTACCTTTTGTCTGTCTTGTGTATCTTTATTTCTTCTGTATCTTATTTCTTCTTCTGTAGATGTTTCCTAACGAATATTCTGTTAAACAAGTGGCTGCTACTGATGCCAAATCGTGTACAATCTGCCACAAACCATCAACCACCGTTCTCTTATCGTCCAACAAAGCTGATTTCTTTTATGTGTGCGCCGTTCATCTTCAAGATGAGCAATTTGCTACTCCCATCAAACCTACCGAATATCAATCGCTCGTCACGTTAAAGTCCGATCTCGAATCAAAACTCAAATCGCTACACGCAGACTTTGAAGCAAACAAACCGTACATTTGGACAAAATTAATGCTGGCAAAGAAAGATGACGATCCCAAACACACTGTGATTGAGAAAGAAATCACCACCGTCGAAAAGGATCTTGCAGAAACAACAGCTTTACTCAACAAGTTCCAGTTCAAATCGTACCTGTTGGACGCCAGCATCTACCGCTCGCGAGTCCAGCAGCTCGTTAAAGCACGCACCAACAAGTCCAAGGCCCATAAATTACAGCTGGATCCATCCTTCTTTCCCACGGTTCCCACAAATAAGATTGGTTAGTTAATTGACCACCTTTTCATCAAACCAATTCTGCCATGGCTCGATCTTATTCTTCAATACTGATCCAGGAACGAAATCCATGTTTCCTTCAAGCTTATCAAACGTAAACGTGCCTGAAGTGCTGCCAATCACCGATAACCAAAACTCTCTCAATGTTTCGTGGCCCACGCTGGCAAACTGATCGTCAGTATCTTTGTCGATATCCGATTTCTTTTCCACGTTGTTCAATTCGTTATGTACAAGTTTATTGATTTCGTCTTCCAATACCTTGCGAACTTTATGGACCGGAGTTGAATCAAACAAGTCGTTCTTGTTGACAGCAAATAAGAAATCAACCCCGGTACTTAAACGTTCAGTGATGGAAAACAAGTTGAACAAGAACTTGGCGATGATCTCGATGTTTTCGTTATTATTACCAAAGAACTGTGACGACGAATCAATCACATATACCACGCCACGGACTTTCTGCAACGTGATATCTTCAACAATCATCTTGTTGAGAAGCTGGAAATATTTCAAGTGGCCAGGATAATCAACCAACTGGAACTTCTTGCTGATGGATGGCTGAGCAAATGGAAGACTGGTTTCAGTGATGTTGGGCTCGATGGACGATACTGTGGGTGTCATTTCCGACTTTTGGTCCGCGAGACGATAGAACAAGCTCGTTTTGCCGGCGTTCCTCGTTCCTAAAATCAAGAATGATGGTTTGTAGAACGGTGACTTTGATTTGCTGCTCACCGCCACAAGTTTGCCTGACTGTAGTGCAAAAAGAGCAAGCACAGCCACAAGCCCAAGCACGACGCTCAACAATAATTTCTGCACGGTGTCCATTCCATAAAAGAGAACAAGGATGAGTAGATTTTTTTTCACTGCGAATAATCAATAAACCATAATAAACATCATAAACATCATGGAGAATCCTCATGAACAAGCACAGAACGCGTTGCTTTCACGAATCATCAACAACATGGTAAGTCTTAGACTGAGACTTGATCTGAATCTTAGACTCATGAAGTCATAAAGAGTTGTATTAACCCCAGGAAAACTTGAACGAGTCGGTGGTCACCGTCAACAAATGTCTACAAGAAGTCATCCGCAATAACTTGGACACAGAAGTGTTGTCACAGATGTGGGAAAGTTATCTCAGAAACGCAGAGTTCAATTTGGAAACAACAGGCCAGAAACAAGAACCGTTATGATTCACAATTAAGTCATTAAATGTCTTTCACTTTGCTTCATTTCCATATTTCCATAATTTCTGCTCATATCTGCTCTCTCTTTATTTCTTCTTATTGTATATTCATTATGTATAATCAACGTATCTAATCCTTTTGTTGAGTGGGTAACAAACCAAATCTCTTCTTCAACGTAACTCTTTGTCTCGAATACTTATCATCTGGCGAAAATCTCGCAGGATGCGCAGACTTTGTGATCTCGCCCTCTTCCGTAAGTTTCTTTAACGTATAGATTCTCTTGCCGTCTGGGCCTAAAGTGTACATTAAATGCATGGTGATGGGTAGCTGAAATTTTTCAAGATGAGCCTGGAAATTTAGTTTGACCTTTAATGAGATGGTGGTAAGTGCACGACTTTATTCTAATCCATTTTAAATTCTCTGGTTTCTATAGAAGAAAGAGTTGATTGGAATGAACCAATCAGAAACGAGTATTGATGTATTTCTTGCTTCATGATCGACGTTAATTCACGCCTCATTTCTGTTGTGTGTTTCGTGTCTTGATTCTCTATCCAAATTTTATTATGCGAAAGCCCCACGAAAAATTAAACTGAATCAATCTACACATCGCATGCCTCCTAAGAAAGACGCGTTTGCTGACCTTTTCCAGTCTGCATCGAACTCATCGCCAAAAGCAGCGAGTTTACCGTTGCTGCAGCGCCAAGCAGCAACTTCTCCCGCTCCAAACAACGTCTTGCAGCCCAAACAACACTCGAATCACCCATCAACAAGTGATCCGTTTGATATCTTTACTTCAAAGCCGTTGCAGCCCAGCAGACCCGAGACACCGGTCAGTCAAGCAGCCACGCCTGTGTCGCAGCTGAGTGCAAGTCTCGGCGGTCTTTCGTTGTTGGATGATGAGTTTACTGACGTGTTCACTCCTCCACCGCCATCAAAACCCCAACCACGGGTCCAGAGCCCACAAAATACGCCTGTTACTACCCGCAGAGATGCTGTTTTGGCTGAGTTGGTTGATATTGGGTTTACAGTTGACGATTCGAACGCAGCAATTGATAAAATGGGCCCTGATCTTCAGGCATGTGTCAATTATATCATGAACAAGCATCAAGAACCAGAGAAAACAAGACCAGTTCCACCACGAAACGTCTCAGCAGTATCACTGGAAGGAATTGACTTTAATCAGCTTGGACAATCGCTCTTTAGCAATGCCAATAAGTTGTTCAACAAGTCGAAACAAACAGTCATGAAAAACTTGGAACAGTTCAACAGTTCGGGCAACGACAACGTGCCTCAATGGATGAAGACCCAGGAAAAGTACAAGTCAGATGCGGTGGAGAAACGGTTTGCATTGGGCCACGAAAATGGCGAGTTGGATTATGGATCTGATTCAGAAAATGTGAACCACGCCGATATCGCCAAGTTCATGCAATTACAGAAAGAAAAGGACCGAGAACGGGCAAAACAGCGCTACGATAAGTTACGTGACACAGCATTGAATAAGGTGAGAGGTAAGGGGATGAATGAACGTCCACGGTCAAGCCAACGTATGGAATCACCAGATTTATTTGATTCGGGATCACTGTCGAGTAATACTTCAACAGAGATGAAGCCAACAAAGTCTACAAAGCCAGTGGTGAAGCCAGTGGCTGAAATAGACTTGTTGGAAATGCCAGTGAAGCCAATCAAAGAAGTGAAGCCAAGCAAAGAAGTGAAGCCAAGCAAAGAAGTGAAGCCAATCAAAACAGTTAATGAATTCAAGCCAGTTGGAGGTAAGCTGGTGGCACCAGTGGTTGACTTACTTGGAATGCACCACGTCTCTCGACGCATTACCTCTCCCCTCAACCAATTCGATGAAACCGACTATACCACTGCCAAATCTACCGCACAAGAAGCATTCAAGTCTGGTGACTTTGCATCTGCACTTGAATCGTACCTTATCTGTCTCAGTCGTCTTCCAGCCACGCACGAGAAACGGGTGATAATCCAGTCGAACTTGGGGATGGTGTATAAACAGCTTGGAGAGTTGAACAAAAGTATGCAGAGTGTGGACGATGCACTTGGGCTTATTGGACAAGACGAGCTTGAGACGAGCGCCACGATTGCCGACAAGAGTGTCAAGTACTGGTACACGAAGTTGGTCAAGACACAGGCTGAAGTGTATGAGTTGATGGAGCGGTACGAGCAGAGTTTGGCGAGCTACGGCACGTTGGTGGCGATGGGAGTTGTGGATAAGAAGGTATTGGATGGTAAGAGACGAGTAGATAAGATTGTCAATCCCCATAAGCACCGACCAAAACCATCATCATCAAAACCAGCACCCAAGCCAATCAAAAAGATACTGAAACCAAAGGCTCAACCGGTAGAAGGTGTTGATGGATTGGTTCAAGATGCGATCAATGAGCGACTTAAAGCATGGACACAAACGCGTTCTGGGCTTCGGAACTTGTTGATTGAGTTGGATGTGATAATTCCGGCGCAGATCGCGATGAAACCATCGTTACGGCACTTGACTCTCAATGAATTGATGTTACCGAAACAAGTGAAGATTCAGTACATGAAGGTGATCAGTGCAATTCATCCCGATAAGCTTGTGGCACAGTGCAAGGACGATGCAGAAACGGCACTGGTGTGTAACGGGGTGTTCATTATTCTCAACGAGTCGTGGGAGCAGTTCAAGGCCGAGAATGCGCTCTAAATTTTTCAAAATATATACAAGAATCTGCGTAGAGGAGACAAGACCAATGGATCTCGAGGAGTACCGGGCGTTGACCCTGACGCTTCATGCGTTCTACAGTTATCATGTGTGGGAAACGGCGCAGGCAGTGACTCCGCGCGTGGTGCGCTACAATACGCTTGGTGATGATGAACGCAAGCTTCTTCCATGGTACGAAACCCATACGCGCGAAATTAAGCAGTGTATCGAGCACAATCGAACATTTACGCAGGCCCTCGCGCTCCGGATCGCCGGCGACTGGGGTATGCCTCGTGATCCGCACCAGTGGGCTGCTGCGGATCACGGGGAGTACGATAAGGTGAGATCGACGTTGTTGCAGGTAGCTCGTGAGTGGAGCAGCGAAGGTAGAGACGAACGCCAGGCTTCGTTTGGCAGGATTGTGGATGAGGTCTGTGCATTGTTTCCACGAAACAGACACAGTGTCAGGATACTTAATCCAGGCTGCGGGATGGGCCGGTTGGTACTGGAATTGGTGCTGCGTGGGTTCTGGTGTCAAGGAAATGAGTTCAGTTACCATATGTTGTTGGCATCGAACTATGTGTTGAATTATTGTGAGGTGGAAGCGTGTCTGGTGTATCCGTATATACATAAGGCATCGTATGTGGAAAGGAGAGAGAATATGGTGAGGGAGGTGAGGTTTCCAGACCAGCTCCAGCAGCACGAGCTGCTGCTTGAACTGAACAACCTGAACAATGCACTCAAGCTGAATATGGAACCTGATGATCGTCCAGAGCTGAACGCTCTGGACTCTCCTCTGGACTCTCCTCTGGACGCTCTGGATCGCATGTCAATGACTGCCGGTTCCTTCATCGATCTCTACGGTCCTCCCAGCCTCACTCCCTCCGAAACATACACCAGTGATCCCGTAGCTTCCCATTTCCGAACCTCAAACCATTCCTCCTTCGATGTCATTGTTACCACCTTCTTTTTAGACACTGCCAGTAACGTCATAGATTATCTAAAAACTATCGACTATTGTCTCAAGCCTGGTGGATACTGGCTCAATTTCGGTCCGTTGCTCTGGCACTTTGAAGACGACTTATCTACGTCCACCACCACCAAGATAGTTGATGGGGTAGCGACTCAAATCCCCACGACTCCGCGTGGACTCGAACTCTCGCTCCAAGACTTGATTGAACTTATCGAAGCCATGGGATTTACGTTTGTGAAACACGAACAGGACATTGAAACAACCTACAGTGGCGATACGCGTGCTCTCGGGTCGTTTGTATACAAATGTAACTACTGGGTATGTAGGAAATACTAGTGCTTGACTGCTTGGTGTAATCTTGTTTCAACCACTTCATCATCATCGGTCAATACTCCAGCCATCTTGAGGATCTTACTGGTGTTGGCCACGACGTTCTCGTAATCGATTCCACTCGTATTGAACTCTACGGTCTTGATCCATTCCCTCGCATCGTCGGCAGTATAGTCCAAGTTCGCAGCGATCCAAGCTACTGCTTCATCGTGGTGCGTATTGAAATACGCAATTCCCCGCTGCAATCCCGCAAGAAACGCAGTCACCATTTCCTTCTTAGCATCATTCGACGCAGAAACCACCCACGAGGGCCACGGTGTATAGATCTCGCCAATCTTTTTGATTTCATGGTTATCATAATACTTTTTCAGCGTAAAGTGTTCCCACATAAACGCATCGCTGCTTTCCACGCCCTCAACTTCATTGACCGAGTCGCGCAAGTTCTTAAAGTTCTGTAACACTTTAAACTCGCTGAAAAACGGCTCGGCAAACTCAAGCTGGTGCGCCAATACAAAACTCATCACATACGATCCCAGCCCAATCCGCGATACACCAATCCGTTGGCCGTGCAACTCGGCTGCAGACTCAATTGAACGCTGTGCTCCAGTACTGATCGCCCAACACAATGGCGACTTGACATACGTATCGACCACCGAGTAACTGGCACTGTTGCCCTTACCGATATCGGCCACAAACGCTTCGGTCAATCCGATCGCCACGTCGACTTCACGAGCATTGAGCATACTCACAAGACGCGCCGTGCCTTCAATAACAGGCACCAACTCAAGCTCAACATCAAATAACTTCTCCCTGATCGCAAGATGAAGCGGGGCCGAAAAGTGTTCGGGAATATACGCCACCTTTAACATACTCTTTAACGTAAAACGGTTGATATTTTTTTAATAATTGATTTGATTTATTTTTTTTTTTAATTTTATCGGGTTTATTTGCATGATGTATTTATTAACAGGCACAGCCAGCATCACGGGACTCAGCGCTGGCACTCAAGTCAATGCGGCCCTGAGCCACCGGAACTGTAGCAGCGGCTGGCGCCGTGTCCTTGATCCTTGAGCCGATCCCAATAAACACATCGTTGACGTTGTGGCTCGTTTTGGCACTGGTTTCAAAGAATAGCAAGCCTTCTTCTAGTGCCAACGCCTTGCCTTCTTCCACACTGACCTTACGGAGTGCGTTTTCGGGATCCTCAGCGTCGTCCTGGTCGACCAAATCGTACTTGTTGCCCACCAACGCAATGGTGATGTCCGGCGCCGCTTGTTCATGGAGCTCCTTGACCCAGTGGCGAGCCTTGATGAACAGCGCCGGTTTGGTGATATCGTAGACCACCAACGCAGCCTGGGCGTTACGGTAGTACATCGGTGCCAACAGCGCAAAGCGTTCCTGGCCCGCAGTGTCCCAGATCTCGTACTTGATGGTGCGCTCACCGATAGTGCATTTCTGGGTAAGAAAGGCGGCGCCGATGGTCGGTTCTTTGTTCTCCTGGAAGTCGTTGCTCACAAAACGCAACACAAGCGACAGCTTGCCGACAGCAGCTTCTCCTAGCAACACAAGCTTGACAGGCGTGGCCGGATTAGGAAAACTCATTGTATCTGCCCCTGCGTGACGATATTGATTTTGGTTTTGTTCGCGCGAAGTAAAGTAGTGCGATGGTTCACCAAATGGTGTGGATTATGAAGATGAAGATGGTGTAGGTTCGTGATGGTGGTTGTAGATGGCGGTGGTTGTTGATGTGATTTGTAGACGATGTAAAGTTTCTTGTAAAGTTGTGGTGTTGGTTGTGATTTTGGTTGCTGGTAGACTTTGGTGATTTGCGTTTGTGATTGCTCGTCTCTTTTCCGTCAGTACCGATGCTGTTTCTTAAGGCACTGACGCTTCAGCTTCGGGAGAACTTCTCACACGTCAATAACGTTGAAAGTAAGCGGCTTGCAGCTGGATTGGGCGATCTGTCGCTGCTGTGGACGGTTGCAGTGGCTGCCCGGCGCGAGAACGCTAGCCGAAACCGATACTCAAATGTGTTTCCATGGGACAAGAACCGGGTACGGTTGCCACTCCGTCCAGGCTCACTGAAATCGGACTATATCAATGCCTCGTTTGTGTACTTGCCCGATCGGGAGTGGATTGCGTGTCAGGGCCCGTTGCCAGCGACCATCCATCATTTCTGGAGCATGGCGTACCACCAGGCCGAGATTGGAGAGACCGATACCGTCATTGTGGTGATGGTGACGCCATTAATCGAAGGAGGCATGGTCAAATGTGACCAGTACTGGCCAGATGCCGATACTGTGACAATTGACTGTTCAGAGCAGGTGGAAACTGACGAGATCGATGTTCCAGGGTTGCGCGTGACATATGTGGGTGAAGAACACGTTGAGGCCGGCGATTTCACGTTGACACTGCTTGAATTGCATGGCCGGGTCACCAAGAAGGTGTTCCATTACCATTACTATAAGTGGGCCGATGCCAAAGTGCCTTCGTCGGTCGAACCGTTGCTTGTTTTGGCCAAACATGTTCGAGCGCTTCAACAGTCGCTCGAACGGCGTCCGGTGCCGATAGTTCACTGTTCTGCTGGTGTGGGTCGAACAGGTACGTTTATTGCCATGGATTATCTTTTTCATGACCGTAAAGCAAGTCTCAATGAATCGATCAAGGACCAACCAAATAAGATCCAAAGAATGTTTTGGGGTGGAGGCCCCGAATATTTGCCGGAAACCGATCCGATTTTGAGTACAGTGCTCATGCTCCGTGAAAACAGGATCATGATGGTCCAGACAGTGTACCAGTACTTGTTTCTTTATGAAGCAGCCCGTCTAGTTCTTCAAAAGAAGTAATGGCTGCAAAAAAAAAAGTATTTAATTTTAATTACACACTAATGTTTGATTTGTATTTATATGATAAAGTTGCTTACAGAACAAACGGTGATGTTTCTTCTACAATGAGGTTTACGGTGGCTACAGCAGCAGCCATGGCGATGCTTGAAACAATCCACACAAACCATCCATTGATTCTTGTGAATAAAGTGACCACCAGCGCGGTTTATGTGGTGTTGGAAAAGAATCCGGGTCGTTTTACATGGGACGTGACCATCAATTCAGGGATGCTTATGGCCGAGATCAGAGCCATGGATGTGGCGATCACACCAATTGCAGCCGCGTATCCACGTCTACGTTCATTGCCGATTATTTCACGGTCTGATCTCTATCTACAGACATCATGTCTACAGTCATCACAATCCACGACAATTACCGTGATCCTCAACCTTAAACAACATCAGGTGAGTGCATTGATTGGCCACGCCGGGCTTAGACTCAACCATCTCCGATCCTTAACTAAATGCTCCATCACTGTTCTTCCATCAACAAGCAGAAACGGTAGCGGCCGTAAAAACACTCAGCAACAAGTCCAGGTCTGTGGATCACCATCCCAAGTCCGTCTAGCAACACAATTGGTCCATCACCATCTCTCCACCTTTCTTCGCTACAACTATATCTAGTGGTGGACGGGTAAGTGATGAGATGGTAGTAGTTGTTGTCACGATAGCGTAATTTTCAGGCTGACACATCCCAAAAAAGAGAGAGAGAGAGAAAAAAAAAATCGTCCTGCGCGGAGACCCGATGGCTAATAGGTGAAAAATTTTTCTTCATATAAATCCTTTTCCCCTTCTCCTTCTTTCTGTTCATCCAGTTCTTTTTAAAAAAGATAAAGTAATCATGGCTGACGGTGTTTTCCCAGGTGCTATCGGTATCGATTTAGGTACCACTTACTCGTGTGTTGCTACTTATGATTCTGCTGTTGAAATCATTGCCAACGAACAAGGTAACAGAGTTACTCCATCCTTCGTCGCTTTCACTAACGAAGAAAGATTGATTGGTGACGCTGCTAAGAACCAAGCTGCCTTGAACCCAAAGAACACCGTTTTCGACGCTAAGCGTTTGATTGGTCGTGCTTTTGATGACGAATCTGTCCAAAAGGATATCAAGTCCTGGCCATTCAAGGTTATCGACCAAGCCGGTAACCCACAAATCGAGGTTGAATACTTGGAAGAAACCAAGACCTTCTCTCCTCAAGAAATCTCCTCCATGGTCTTGACCAAGATGAAGGAAATCGCCGAAGCCAAGATTGGTAAGAAGGTTGAAAAGGCTGTCGTTACTGTCCCAGCCTACTTCAACGATGCTCAAAGACAAGCCACCAAGGACGCTGGTGCCATTGCTGGTTTGAACGTTTTGCGTATCATCAACGAACCAACCGCTGCTGCTATTGCTTACGGTTTGGGTGCCGGTAAGTCTGAAAAGGAAAGACACGTCTTGATCTTTGACTTGGGTGGTGGTACTTTCGATGTCTCCTTGTTGAACATCACTGGTGGTGTTTTCACCGTCAAGGCCACTGCTGGTGACACTCACTTGGGTGGTCAAGATTTCGACACCAACTTGTTGGAACACTTCAAGAAGGAATTCCAAAAGAAGACTGGTGCTGACATCTCCGGTGACGCCAGAGCTTTGAGAAGATTGAGAACTGCTTGTGAACGTGCCAAGAGATCCTTGTCTTCTGGTACTCAAACCACTGTCGAAATCGACTCCTTGTTTGACGGTGAAGACTTCTCCGCTAACATCACCAGAGCCAGATTCGAAGACATCAACTCTGCTTTGTTCAAGTCCACCTTGGACCCAGTTGAACAAGTCTTGAAGGACGCTAAGATCTCCAAGGCCGGTGTTGACGAAGTTGTCCTTGTTGGTGGTTCCACCAGAATTCCAAAGGTCCAAAAGTTGTTGTCTGACTTCTTTGACGGTAAGCAATTGGAAAAGTCCATCAACCCAGATGAAGCTGTTGCTTACGGTGCTGCTGTTCAAGGTGCTATCTTGACCGGCCAAAACACCTCTGAAGACACCAAGGACTTGTTGTTGTTGGATGTTATCCCATTGTCTTTGGGTGTTGCTATGCAAGGTAACGTCTTTGCTCCAGTTGTTCCAAGAAACACAACTGTCCCAACCATCAAGAGAAGAACCTTCACTACTGTTGCCGACCACCAAACCACTGTTCAATTCCCAGTCTACCAGGGTGAACGTGTCAACTGTTCTGAAAACACCTTGTTGGGTGAATTCGACTTGAAGAACATTCCACCAATGCAAGCTGGTGAACCAGTCTTGGAATCTATCTTTGAAGTTGATGCTAACGGTATCTTGAAGGTTACTGCTGTTGAAAAGTCCACCGGCCGTTCCGCTAACATCACCATCTCCAACTCTATCGGTAGATTGTCTTCTGAAGAAATCGAAAAGATGATCTCTGATGCTGAGAAGTTCAAGTCTTCTGACGATGCTTTCGCCAAGAGACACGAACACAAGCAAAAGTTGGAAGCTTACGTTGCTTCCGTCGAATCCACCGTCACCGACCCAGTCTTGTCTGCTAAGTTGAAGAAGTCTGCTAAGGACAAGATTGAAACCGCTTTGTCTGACGCTTTGCAAACCTTGGAAATCGAGGAATCTTCCGCTGATGACTACAGAAAGGCTGAATTAGCCTTGAAGCGTGCTGTTACCAAGGGTATGGCTACCCGTTAAGAGGAATTAAATGTAATAATTGTATAAATTTTCCATTTTTGTTAATATCTGTGGGGCACACAATAAACTATCGTTTGAAACTAAACTATTCTATTCCTCTAATATGTAATTACCCAACTTATCCATCTTCAAGTTCTTGTTTCCAAGTGACAATGCTTCTATGATCTTTTCGTTTTCTTCATCATCTTCTTCCTCGAAGTCTTCTTCTTCATATTCATCCTCTTCTTCTTCTTCATCCTCTTCTTCTTCATCCTCTTCTTCTTCATCCTCTTCTTCTTCACCATCTTCAGCACTAAAGTCAGAAAGGTCGTCTTCTTCTTCTTCAGTTATTCTCATTCCTTGAACAGCCTTTTCCAAGTCCTTGTCTTCTCTGTTTCCTGTCATTTTCTTTGCGTATCCTGAAGCCTTAACCTCATCGTCCAAGCTCTCGACTCTTTGGATGTCTCGCTTGAAGTTTGGGTATGCATACTTGTATCCATCACCGTATCCTTCAGTATCAAACATCGTGGGGTCATGGCTGGGTTTGTAGCGGAACTTCTTCTCAAAGAACGCTCTGATTCCTTCAACGTCTCGGTCAAAGTACTGTTTGGCATCGGCATGTTCGATCGAAACACACTGAGGGAAATCAATGACCACGAAATCGTACTCGTGTTTCTTGGCTTCTTCCTTGTCACGTATTATAATGTTGAATTCGTTGAAATCACAGTGGATAAGTCCATGGTTACCCAACTTGACAATAAAGTTCATCAAGTCCGAGTACAATTTCTTGTAGTTATCGTGTTTTCTCAAGTGTTTCATAGGAATCCCCTTGATCCATTCCATCATCACACAGTGTCTCGAGTAGTCATATGGAACAGGAACATTGAACCCGTTATCGTACAAGATCACCATGAACTCGTACTCCTTAGCAGCTGCAAGACGTGACAAGTACATCCAGTTCGATGTATGTTTGTTCTTGAGATAATCACGGTTGTTCTTAACGGTCTTGAACGACGTTCTTCCCAATCTATGGATCTTGAGCACTTTTTGAACCCCCTTGGGATCCAGAACCGAGTAGATATCGGACTCCTTCCCAACCCCAATCATACTTCCAACTGAATACAACGTTTCACGGTTCAACATCGACTTCAACGCCAAGTAATCGTATCCAGAGTACGTCAACCTAAATCCATCGTACTTGGCATTTCTTAAACGTGAAACAAGCTTAAGTTTGGCCAAATCACCAATAGCTCGATTGGTTCCTGTAGTAGACTTCATACCTCCAAGTGTATGGATCAAGGTGGTGGGCACCAACTCGTGGTTTCTCGATCCAATCTCCAATCCTTGGAGCACTTTGAAATCGTCAGAGGTCAAGTACCTCATGTGAGAAGTGTCTAACTTCATGGTTCAGTGTTGATGGATGAGTAGGATTTGATTTTTCACCTCATCGCATTTTTGGTAAACAATCAATATCTTGAGCTTGAATCACCAAAACTATACCAAATTTACCCAGAAAAAGACTAGATCCATGAACAAGTTAGCAAAAGCTTTGGTTAAGCATTAGTTTTCTTATAATTCTTATTTATGGTGATTCTGTTTCTGGTGATTAATACAGATTCTGAAAATTCACCCTGCAGGTCTTCACCAAATTCCATCAACACTACTCATGTTTCGGACTCGAAAGAGATCGTTCAAACGTAGAGGAAAACGTTTGAAACGACACGTCAAACCAGAAAAACAAGAACGCAATGCTGCCAGAATTGGATCCGATAGTTTGTTTACTGATTCCGTGGTTTCCTCGTCGTATCCATGGAGATCGATCCCTCCGCTTTCTCAATATAATCTCGGAGTTTCTGAAGGTTGTCGACGAATAAAATCACTCAAAGAATTGTGTGCTGAAAAGTTGGCTCTGAATGTTGATCAGATACATCCGTCGTATTTTGATGACGCTCCATTATCGTGTTGGCTCATGGTATGGAACCGGATATTGGCTGCGAATAACGATTCCTTCGAGGCATTCCAGCTTTTTGCTTCACGACTAGGACATTTGAACAGTTTCAAGTGTCACAGAGTATCTCGTATGTTGTCCCAGTCAGAGCTCCCGTGGTCAGGCCTTCAGGCTCTACGTAATGATGCCATTGAGATCACTCGGCTTCCATATACTTTTCATCATCGTCTTGAAAACTTATTTTCAAATATGTTTATTACTGACTTGGCTCAGTACCTACGAAAGTGGTCATATCTGCCATTGGTATCATTGGATCTCTCGTTGACCAACGTCTCGTCTGATGATTTGTTTGCTTTGTTCAATTTTGATCTTGTGGCCTTAAACCTCTCCAACAATAAGATGGTGGACGATAATTTCTTATACAATATGGTTTCGGCCATAAAAGACACCAAGTTGGACAAGTTGGCAATGATAAAGATCTGCAACTGTCCCAACGTGTCTGAATCAGCAATCCTCGATCTTATGACTCTGTCCAATACGATTTCGAGCTCGCTTGCATGTCTCCAAACCGATAGAAAACTTCTGATTTTTCAATCATATGTCGAAGGAACAAAATGGCTCATATTGGACAACGAGAACCAGGACGTCCGTTTGATTTCACGGCTACCACTTGCCCTAAAGATTCACAGCTTGCACAGATATTTTTCAGGAAACAACCTTGATCTTACCGACTCCGAATCACAAACTCTGCCGTTGTTGGCGAACCACATTGTTCTCGATATCATGATCCATGAGTCTCGTTTCAATGCATCGGAAGATCCAGTTCTGATACTTGAATCGTCGTGGAAAGCTCGTGTGCAGCAACGAAACCAGGGCCTTTTCAATGGATACTTGTATGTGTTTAACAACAAACACGAACCAACATTCATGGAAACAAAGAAACGAGTATCTGCTTCTGTCATGCCTGTTGTAGGTAATCCTACAAAGCGTCGAAACACCAAGAAATTTAAGCCTGATGCAGCGTCCTTCTTCAGTATGTAATATTTAAATATACAAGATTTTTTCATTAGTTTCCGTCCTTCTTCCAGAACAATTCCTTCATCAACTCGGCAGAATTGGCGTTCTTATATTGAATGCCTGGATTGTTCAATGGATTCGATGGATCTGTTGCTAAAGGACTGTTGCCATAAATTGAATGGTAACTGTCGAGTGGTTTCTGTTCTGAAGGATGAGACTTCTTGTTCAATAACGCAAGAAGACTGTTTCCTTGTCCGTTGGTGGCAGGTACTGAGTTAGAGCTGCCAAATGCATCCTTTAACGACTCACCAGGCTTCAAAAGCCTAATCTTCTTATGCTCTTCTTTTGGGGTAAATGCTGGTTCTGGTGCTAGCTTGGAAATATCGTCAACCAAATGACCAACATCCTCGTCTTCGCTATCAATATCAAAGTTGTGGTACAGTGATTTGGACAAGAATTGATCATCAAAGTCGTCAAAATCTTCAAAGTTCTCAAAGTTATCAAAATCATTTTCATCATCAAAATCATTAATTTGCTCGGTGGTAATTGGTTTCTCGAGTTGTGCTGGGGCTATCGTGGGGATTGAAGTTTGTGAAAGTGGCTTCTTATGGAGCAAGCCTAATAATTCTTGCGACGATGTAGGGGTCTTTTGTGGTGCGGAGTTCTTTGCAGGACCCTTTAACAAGTTCAATAGTTCCTTGGAAGAATTGTGTTCTTGCTTGGGCTTTGGTTCTGGTTTTGATGCTGGTTTTCCTAATAAACTTAAGAGTTCTGCAGAATTGGTTTCAGAAGACGAGTTTTGGTCAGGGCGTTTCAAGAGGGTTAATTTCTTGCCTGGTTCACTAGAAACAAATGGAGCCTCAAGGAGAGATCCTTCTAAGGCATTGGATGGTTGGTAGTTATCAAGAAGTGGACTTGGTTGTGTTGTTGTTGGTTGTTGTTGTTGTTGTTGTTGTGTTGGTTTCTTGAGCATGTTCGTAATTGTTTTTGTAGGATCTTCTTGTGGAGACTTGATCAATAAATTCTTTAATTCACGAGAGTTTCCAGAAGGTTCCTTCTTGTTATTTAAAATATTCATAATGGTCTGTGATGGAGTGGTGCTTTCAGTAGGAACAGTTTCCTCCTTTCTCTTGAAAAGATTCATCAAATTTTCAGCCTTAGATCTGTTACTTTGTACGTCGGCTGGATTAGAGCCCTTTTCTTTTTCTTCTGGTTTCTTACTTGGCTTATTCAAGATGGATAATAATTCTCTTGAGTTTGTCTCTGAGGGTTTCTTCGGGATAGTTGACTGTGGTGTAGAAGGTAATGATCCTTGAGGTGATTGGATCATTCTTTCTGGTGAATGGCCAGGGTATGGTGGTGGTGGTGGATGGAATGAGCCCACGGGGGTCATCTGAGGAGGATGTGCACCAGCACCAGCACCAGCACCACCGAAGTTGTTTCCTGGGTGTGGAGGTGGTGGGAAGTTATTAAGGAAGTTTGGATTGTAGAACGGAACCCCAGGGTTGTTAAAGAACGGAACGGGATTTTGTAAATGATGTGGAAGATGCATTTGAATGTAATGCTGTGTTGGAACAGGGGCATTATTTTTATTCTGAGGAGCAACTTTCTGGAGAATGTTCAATAATTCTCTTCCAGCATCAACATTGACAATAGGAGCCGAGTTTATGCCCAATAAAGCCTTCAATTTGACTTCAGCACTCCACATCAATTCCTCTTCATTCAAGTCACCCTTGGTCTTATTGATCCACTTCATGATTGGCTTAATCACCGTACCAACAATGAAAAAGTTGTTTGAGTTGGATTTCTTTTGAAGAGACTTGACGTCGTGCCATTGGATCTTGGCAATCTCGTTTCTTACGATTGGCTGAAAGTTGTAGTCTTCAGGGACATTTTTTACCAAGTATATCTTGTAGTTCTTTCCCTTAATTGTTCTTTCCACCACATCCGTTTCATTGATAAGGGCTTTGGCATTGAATCCTGTTTCTTCCTCGGTTTCTCTAATGGCACAGTTGATATCGGACTCATCCTTGGAGATTTTGCCTCTTGGGAACGACCACGAGTTGGATTCGGTTCCCTTAACAAGCACTACTTTGGAAAGATCTTTGTTGAACAAAGCAATTCCTCTGACGGGGATCGACTGCTTGTATTTTCCAAACCGGGCAAGGGCATCGTGAGGATCACCCCATTTCCATATCAAAGGACACTTTTCAAGAAAACAAGATGCAAATGTCTTCATCTTCATTCCTGGAAGCATAGGATTTATCTGGCGGATGAAATCGGTATAAAACCACTGAGCTTCTTCAACCTGGAAGAACACTCGTTCTATCGATGATAAATCTTCATCGGGAACATTGATCATGAACCTCACCAAGAGGTCCTCGAGAACAAGGTCCACCGACTGGTTGGTCAACCCGTCTCGCAATTGAATTGACATTTTGTTATAATTTGTAGCTTTTAATTTTTGTTTTTTGTTGTTGTTGGTGGTGATGTTGGGTTTATCTAACCTAGAAATGTCGATCAGATTTTTGCGTGGTCGTGTATGGTACAAAATTGATTTTCCAGGAAAGTGCCAAAAAGGTGCCATTAAAGAAGCTACCAGGAGAGAAAATGATGTCGATTCGGTCACTTTCGTACTCGACACGAGTGTTAAAGTCTAGTGCACCACGGTTTGTGACTACTCTTAAAGCAGGAGCCAAACCTCCGTTGGAAAAATCACATTCCATCACTCGACCATTCGGGTTGGATAAACCGTTGCTTCTCAATTATAAGATCACCGATACGTATTCTCTTGGAAATATACGGGAAGAATTGTTTGGAGCTGAGGCTAAGGAAAGAAGACAAAAGAAATTGGACTACGAAATCACCCATTCACCATTCTACGAATCGAAATCTTTCAGGAATACCAATGGTAAGATCTTTACTTCACCGGTCTCGTTCTTTAGAGGAGACAAGGCCAAATACTTTCCTGATTTCATATCATCAACTTTAGATGGTCAGGAACAAAGCCTTTTTGAAATAATCAGTGGCAAAGTGAGTATTGTCAGGTTATATTCTACGGTATCTGGTGAAAAGTGTGCCAATACTTGGTTCAATGTCGATAACAAGGACTACTCCGTGGCTGACTATCATGAATTCATCCAGAAACATCCTCATAGTCAAATTATAGATATCAACATTCCTCAGAATTGGATGAAGGGGTTCATGTTGGGCCTTTCAAAGTCGAATATCCGCAAAATGATCCCTCAACAAAGACACGATAAGTACTTTATTCTTCCTGATCATACGCTCCAGTATGATGTCAGAGAAAAGTTGTTATGTGACAATATGTGTTCGGGTTACATCTATTTGCTTGACCATAACGGAAAAATCAGATGGGCTTCAAGCGGATACGCTGACTCAGCCGAACTTGCATTAATGTGGAAGTGTGTAGGTGGATTGGAACGGGAGTTGCAGGCCTTGAACAAGTAATAGAGGGTGGGTGCAAAAAAAAGGAATTAATTACTGCGGCACGGGTGTTTGACATTTATTGTCAATTATATAAATAACAGAATTGCATATGCATTGATTAGAGAGCATAGTATCAAGTATTTCAAGCCTGTTACCAAGATAAGTAGGAGTAATGGCAATATTCTTGAATAAATTAATAAATATTTCAAGTATTTGAGAGATTTGTACAATTCTAAAAAAAAATTCCTTCTTTAACGATGGTATTTATTTATTCAAGATAATGCAATTGTTTAGCTTCAGTATCTGATAATCATAATCCAATGACAATCAACCTTCCACACTGGTTAAGTTGTTTTTGGTTAGGTTTTGCACCCAAACCAAATAGAGATGGTTGAAGACCATTTTAGTTACCCGGACACGGTTCACACACGACCACTATAATATAAAATTCATCGTTGATAATTTTGATAATGGGTAACCAGAAAAGAAAGTATGTACTTTAAAGAGTTATTATGATGAATATTTCAATTGGGAATCTCTCTGACAATCCAAAAATAAATACTGGAGAAAACCTAATAATTGTGATCTGACATAACGTGTATGTTGAAACAATACTAACTTCCAGATCATAAAGCACTTACAAACCCGTAAAGTAACCTAACCGTAGGAGTAGACAGTTTCGTTTCTGAAGGTGATCGATGAGGTCACGGGCTTATACCAAGTATTAGGGCTGGAGCCCCACATATCCTGCAGTACCAAAGAAATTTTTCTCTCACCACTCACTGCGTGCGGTGAAAAATCAAGATTTTATGGCACGCAAGAGAATTCTTTTCTTAACAACGTCGAATCATAATAACCGTCATGTCTGCTCCAATTAACAAGGAAAAAGTTGAACAAGAACAAGAACAAACCATTCATAAGATCAGAATCACCTTGACCTCCACCAAGGTCAAGCAGTTGGAAAACGTTTCTGCCAACATCATCAGAAACGCTGTCCAAAATGACATTGTCAAGAAGGGTCCTGTTAGAATGCCAACCAAGGTCTTGAAGATCACCACCAGAAAGACTCCTAACGGTGAAGGTTCTAAGACTTGGGACACCTACGAAATGAGAATCCACAAGCGTGTTATTGACTTGCAAGCTCCAGCTGCCACCGTCAAGAAGATCACCCAGATCACCATTGAACCAGGTGTGGATGTTGAAGTCACCATTGCTGCTTAAGTATCTTGAATACGATGATGGGTTTTCTGATCTTTTGGTAAAAGTGTCGTATCCAAGTGCTCTAGGCGTGCCGTGCATTTTAGCTAATGCACAGACGTTGTGGTGTTGCTATCAGGATTTGGTATGGTTGTTTTTAGATTGGCGAAATTCCTTCGTATACATAAATATTACATTGTCGGTTTTAAAGCTTGTAGTTTTGAAAGCTGAGTTGTAGCCAGTCGCAGGTGCGTTTTTCCGGGGTTGGCGCACATACAAAAAGTGTCCCTACTTTTTTGTTTCTTTCTTCAATGTTTGTGCTTTCTGTCAGACGAAGACTTTTGAATATCGCCAATAAGCAGAGCTCTAAGCAGAGCTCCAAGCGGTTGTTATCATCATCACGACCACGGAACTTTGGCGTATCGGCAGTTTTGGCCGACAAGAATAGAAACAATGGCACGAAAAGTGGCGCCGAACGAGGCAAGCTTCTTCATACCCGCAACGTGGCGTTGGTTTCGGGTTTCATCATTGTGGGTTCGTACATTGTGTTTAACCAATCAAACTATTACAATTTGGATACGCTTCCACCGCCCAATAACGGGGTCAATCCACGCTTGCTTCCCTCCAGTACCGGCAATGCAATCAGCGACGATAAGCGATACTTTTCCACCAGCACATCGTCAATGCACCAACAGAACAGTATTTCGCACCAACAACACAAGGAAGGAGTGTTTTTGCTCAACGAAGGCCAAGTATCGGCCAAGTTGCGTCAGTTTGAAGAGAGTTACCACGTCAACCGGGGCAAGGGTGTGACCCGGTACGATATCTGTCAATTACCTTCCAATTCGCCTATTGAAGATGATCGAGCAGAGGAGATTGTCCAGGTACCGATTTTACAGGACAACAACATCAAGGCATCGACGGATTGGATGTTTTTTGGAGTATTTGATGGCCATGGAGGCTGGACGACAAGCAGTAAGTTGCGTGACCAGTTGATTACGTTTATTATCCGTGAATTGGGCACGATTTTCAAGCCAGCCAACGACGATAACTTGCGGTACGTGCCCAACAGTGCGACGATTGACCAGGCGATCAAGAACGGGTTTCTTAAGTTGGACCACGAGATTGTCAATAAGAACATTGAGAAGTTGTTGAGCGACAACAACAAGGCCAAAGCGGCAGAGCTCTTGATGCCTGCGTTGTCTGGACTGTGCGCCTTACTTTCGTTCTACGATACCAACTCGAAGTTATTGAAAGTGGCGGTGACAGGCGACTCGCGGGCGATTCTTGGGTCATTCAGAGACAATCACTGGACGGTGCGTCAGCTCAGCATTGACCAAACGGGCTCGAATCCCACGGAGGTGGCGCGGATCATCAGTGAACATCCGGACGAGCCCAAGGTGATTCGTAACGGCCGGGTATTGGGCAACTTGGAGCCTACAAGAGCGTTTGGCGACTGTCGGTACAAGTTACCGGCCACAATCCAGGAACGGATCTACAAGCAGTTTTTCGGGCGTCGGTTACCCAACCACTTGCAGTCGCCGCCGTATGTGACGGCCGAGCCTGTGATCACCACCACGAAAATCAATCCCGAAAACCGTGATTTTCTCGTGATGGCATCGGATGGGCTCTACGAGATGTTGACGAACGAGGAGATTGTGGGGCTCGTTGTCAAGTGGATGGAGAAAGAGAAGATGGTGAAGCCCCAGAAACTGTTCTGGAGCTATTTCGGGCTGACGGAGAACAAGTTGCCTGAAGTGAGCGATGTGACTAACGATAAGCTGCTGAAAAAACCGGTGAGACGCACCAAGACGAGTACTGGTTTCTTATTGGAGGACCACAACGTGCTGACGCATTTGATCCGCAATGCATTGAGCAACGGCGGTCTGAGCGAGCAGACATCGATGCTTATCTCGATCCCGAACCCCGTTTCGCGGCGGTACCGCGACGACTTGACGGTGACGGTGGTGTTTTTCGGACAGGATTCGCGGGGCGAAAACGATGCCGGTAAATTGGAGATCAACGCCGCGGCCACCGCGGGCGGCCCCGACACTTCGAAGCCGAAGTTGTAGTGCATATAGATACTTCCCCATAAAAAAGACCAATAAAGACCAAAAAAAGAAAACTTTGTAATTATAGCATGTCCAAAGAACACGACGAAAACTTGGACGATTTGGATGATCTTCTTGATGATTTTGCTGACGAAGTGTTGAGCAAGCCGCCAGGAACAGCACTGGTTGTTGAAAAGTCCGCCGATAAACCATTAAATGATGAGTTCAAAGCGAACATTGAAGATCTTATCAAGGACCTCAAGATCGAGGATCCCGAAACCAAAGAACAGTTTGCTCATCTCGTGCAGCAGTTTGAGACTGAGCATCGACAAGAAATTGAGGCTGAAGAAGCAAAACCCGCCAATTTCGAGTATGTGATGAAGGAAACGATGGAACGGCTCAAGAAATCGGGCGAGACCGTTGACGAAAAGATCAAGAATGATCCTGCGGGCGCCAATCCCGAAGATATGTTGACTCAGTTGTTGGCAGGACTCGGTGGCGGTGCTGGTGGTGCTGGTGGTGATGGTGGTGATTTGGATATGTCGAAGTTGCTTGTGGATATGTTGGAACAGTTGCTGTCGAAAGACGTGTTGTACGAGCCAATCAAGGACCTCAACACCAAGTTCCCTGAATACTTGAAGGAGAAGCAAGACACGCTCTCGGAGCACGAACACAAGGTGTACACGAAACAGTACGGCATCACGTCCGAAATTCTTGCGGTGTTTGATGCGCCTGACTACAATGACGACAACAAGACGCAGCGAGACCGTGTCAACAAGTTGTTGGAGTCGCTCCAGGAATTAGGCCAGCCACCAACCGAATTGGTGGGTGAACTGGGTGATTTCCCTGGATTTGGTGGCCTCAGCAACCCCAACGACTCTTCCCTTGACTTCAACGACCAGGATTTACCCAAAAACATCGAGAAAGAATTGGAAGAAAACTGCAAGCAACAATGAAGTGTTTTTTGTTATTTATATAGTTAATCCACTACGGCTGGCAAACTCACGGTAATACGCCGTCATTTCGGCGGTGATGCCTCGTGAAATTCCACGGAGCGCATGGTCAAAGTGTCGTTGTTCGACTCGTTCAGCATCACGAGTCTCCATCACTGCAGCAAGCCCTGCTTCCTGACAAAGGAGCACGACCTCAGCACCCGAACATCCTTCTGTAAGTTGAGCCATGGTTTCCAAATCGATTTCGGGTGCGAGTCCAAACTTTTTGCACCCATTGGTCAAAATCTGCAACCGGGCTTCCAAATCGGGCGGAGCCACGTAGATATGACGATCCAACCGGCCAGGACGTAAGAGAGCAGGATCGATTTCGGTGGGACGGTTGGTGGCAGCAACAATGACGACTCCTTTAAGTTCTTCTACTCCATCGATTTCGTTTAATAACGACGTGAGAACATTCTGGGCCGCATTCGTAGCTCCATCAGCCTCCCGGTCGGCCAGAATAGCATCGATCTCATCAAAGAAGATGATTGACGGCGCAGCAGCACGTGCTTTACGGAAGATTTCTCGGATCGTGCGCTCAGATTCACCCACGTACTTGTTGAGGATCTCAGGACCTTTCACCGCAAGGAAATTGAGACCGGACTCCGTAGCCAATGCTTTCGCTGTCAATGTCTTGGAACAGCCCGGTGGACCATAAAGCAAGACACCTTTTGGTGCCAGCACCCCGAGTTTCTTGAACAGAGCTGCGGCCTCAAGTGGAAGCTGCACCACCTCCGTCAACTTCTGCTTAAGTTCGTGCTGGCCCCCAATATCGGTCCAGTAGACCTTGGGCATCTCCAAGAAGATTTCACGCATCGCAGACGGTCTGATTTCAGGCACTGCTGCAAGCACATCGGGCATCGTGAGCTTCAAGTCTTTCTGGACCACATTCAGCTGCAGACCACGCTGGATCGCTTTCATCACCGCTTCACGACACAACGCCGTAAGATCAGCACCCACGTACCCGTGTGTCTTGGCTGCAACCGCCACAATGTCCTCCTCCAGCAACTCATTCTTATCGCGGTTCATCTTCGCTAACTGTTTCGTCAAGATCTGAGCTCGGGCTCCAGCATCAGGAATCCCAATCTCGACCTCTTGATCAAACCTTCCGGGCCGTCTCAATGCGGGATCGATGGAATTGGGCCGATTGGTGGCTCCTACAACCACAATCCGACCCGTATCGCCCATTCCGTCCATCATCGTCAACAACGTCGCCACCACGCGTGATTCAGTCTCGCCAGCATCGTCAGAGTTACGATTAGGTGCCAACAGATCGATCTCGTCCATGAAAATGATTGCTGGCTGGAACTTTCTTGCTTCAATAAAGATTTGCCGGAGTGCTTCTTCAGTTTCACCCAAATACTTGGACACAATCTCTGGTCCCTTGACCTTAAGCACATGGGCACCGGTTTCATTGGCTACACATTCCAATAACATGGTTTTCCCGGTTCCTGGTGGACCATGCAATAAGATTCCTCGTGGCGGCGAGATCCCAAAGTCCGAAAAGAGTGTCGGGTTATGGAGAGGCAACTCAATTGTCGATTTAAGTAATGCCACCTGTTTATCGAGCCCGCCTACTTGGCTATAGTTGAGTATTTGTGGAAGCTGGGGATACTTGGTACGTGGAGGTTCGTGGAGATTCGATGGTTCGATCTTGGTGGTGGTGCTGTTGATAAGATAGAAGGGTGCCACACAGTCAGATTGTGCCAATAACACAACAGGAATTTCGTCGTTTATCGTAAGTTTTTTGAGCGAGTCTTCAATCGCTGTGTTATCGTTGATATCAACCACACGTACCGTTACTGTATCGCTGGTATACGTCAATCCAGGAGCAACAATTCCAATATCAGCAAGTGCTGCCTGTACCTCAGTTTCTGATCCCTGTTCAATATAAACACTCACGTTATGGGCGTACGGAGGTTGGGTGTTGTACTTGATAATCTCGATTCGATCACCAAGCGTCATACCGCCGAGCTGGCGCCAAAATGACGATACAGTAACCACATCCTGGTTAAGAATAGTATCGTCAGGCAGAATTGTCGCCACAATCCCTGGCAGACCGCTATCGGCACGCGAAACGTACACCAACTGTCCGTTCTTGACCTCGAGGGCCGCAAAGATCTCGCTATGAACGCTGATTCGAGCCACGTTTCGGGCCACATTCAGTACAGTGGGTCGTACAATGAAGGTTTTGGGTATTTTGATCTTTTTGGCCGGCGCCGACTCGGCTTTAGGCGCACTGGACTTCTTTTTAGATGACATTACTGTTGTTGAAGCTTTTACTCATCGCTAATAAACATAAATAATTATGTAAGAGATTACATAATGAATATATATAAAATGGTGAAATATTTCACTTTAAAGACTTCAAGCATGTCACGACGCCGAATTTCACAGCTTGTGGATATTCTGAGTAGCGACTTGTTCCAGAGCTGTGCTAAACTCAACAACATACATCGAATCAGTTATGATGGTTTTCGGTCACTGTTTTATGCTCGAACAAGCACCGAGTTTCCATCTCTATATACTCCTGATCCTGCCCGGATCTTCCAGTTACTTGAAAACAAACTGTTTGCAGCCGATATAGAACCACGAACCGAGCCACTCGTAAAGTTTCTTGGATTTCTGCTTCCTATCCATGAAAAAGTAGCCGTACTTTGTGGAGCCACCGATATTTCACTCAGACTCACAGAGAAACCAACAGTTACATGTCCTCCACAGCAGGCGTTTCCAGCAACACCGGTGCTTTACAGTACGGCAAAACTCCATCTGATTGGACAGGCACATCTCGCACTCCAGATCTCGCTCCATACTGTGTTCCAGTCAGAAAGATTCCTTTCGACAGCTGCGTCTGAAATCGCCGGAAGTCTCGATACGTTTGCCATGGTAGAACCTATCATTATTCAGTTTATGAAACGTAACTTGTTGTACAACTGCTTGATACCGTACCGTGGTACAAACAGAACTGGGGTTGCCGAGACGTTGGACGAGTACCGTAAAAAGAAAGACATTATCATGAAAAAGACATGTGTGGCAAGCTTCTATACATTGATTGGTTTGTTACATGTAAAGTATCCCAATAACAACGTGATTGATCGACGAATCATCCACGGACCGTTGGGATTGATCAACATCGCATTGCGCCAAGGTCAATGATCACAAGTACAACGATGCACAGAACACAATGTCTCGTTTGATCTTCTCCTGAGCTTCACTCATCTTGGCATGCAACTTTGAGTCTCCCACAATCAACGCAGCGTTCTTGACTTCACGACAGATTTCGTCCAATCTCGTGATGACTCTCACAATCGTTCCTTCAGCCTCAACACTAATTTGCATAATTTCATTGAAAGAAAGACCCCGTGCCCATTCATAAACCACATTGACCAACGCAAACCGCTTGCGTTCCACAAACTCAGACTCATCGGACGTCAAAATCACTTTCTTGTCAACAAAAACTTGCACCAACTTCTCGGTGATCTCCAAGATCCGGGCCTTTCCCTTCTCTAATCGTGGTGTGAGACACGGTGGTTCGTCCTCGTTGGTTCTGCCTTCATAGACAAAACACGAAAGCAACGCAACAATCTCCTCTGCCTCGAAATCACCAAGGAAGTTATCCAACACCAACTCGGTGACGACAAGTTCCCATCCAGAATTCACCTCACACGCAACCCGTCCCTTCAACACGACATTGTGGTTGACATCAATGAAGCCCATGTATTCCAAAACCTCGAGCCGTTGCTGGTAATCAGGCAACAAGTCCAAGTTTTCATCCGACAACGCTCGCTGAAGCAGATCGATTTGGAGCTGAACCATGTCCCGTTTCCGTAACTCGGAGTAATGAAGCTTGAAGTTGCGACACATGAGGAGTTCAGAGCTAGAAATCGATTCGAGCAAGGCATTTTTTTTGATAGAAAGATCGTACAACGAAAGTTGCGTGGCTGCTTCCAACGTAAGCTCAGCCCACTTGTGCTGCATCTTCAATGCTACCTGGATCTGCTGTATCGCTTGATCGATAGCAGTCTTATCATTCTCCAATATCTTACTCAAGGATGCCTTGATCAGATACCGACAAATATAATGGATCTTGTCGTACGGAACAGACTCAATACGCAACGAACCCTTGAAATTAATCCGGGGGAGATGCTTGAGGTACTTGGGGATCGGAATGTATGGCATGTAATGCTTAAGGGCCTCTTGTTCATAGGAAGCTCCGTGATCAAAAGTCAAGAGCAACAACGACTTATTTTCTCCTGTTTTGACCACAAACCCAACTTGAAGGATATCGTCCTTGTTTCTGAAACACAACATACGTCCAACACGAAGCAACTGTGATCTGATAAGTGGCAGCATCTGAATATCCTCAATGATCTGGCCATAAATATCCTCATATTCAGCAATGGTATGGTAAAGTTTCTCGACTTCGTTCATATCACACGTTGGACACGAAGTGATATGGATATCCTTGATAGTTTCAGACAATTCTTCAACTTTCTTCTTGTTCTCAGGCATCAAGACCTGTGTCGAGTTCTCACTAAAAGAATGCTTGATCATTTCTTCCACTTTCAAGGCTTCAATTCTCAAGAGATTCAAAATCATATTGTATGTCAATCTGAACTGCGAGGACAATTTGGTGGGCGTACCAAGAACGACCTCCTTCAAATCTAATGAAGATATAGGATCATTATATGCCATGACAATCACCGTACCAGTAGTATCCAACCCTCTTCTACCGGCTCTCCCAGACATCTGGGTAAATTCGCCCGGCAACAAGTTTCTAAACAGTCTCCCATCGTGTTTTCTCATGGACAGGAACACCACGGTTCTTGTGGGCAAGTTCAACCCCATGGCAAACGTTTCGGTCGCAAACAACACTTTGACCAACGTTTTGGCAAAGAGAATCTCAATACATTCCTTGACAATCGGTAACAATCCTCCATGATGCACAGCAATTCCTCTACTCAACAAGTCTCTGATCTTGAGGATCTGTGGAAGCTCACGGTCCTCTCGCTTCAACCGCGACACTGCCCGATCAATGAACATATGGATCTCTGACTTCTCACGAGCATTACAGAAATCAACACTTCCAAGGGTATCGGCGTACATTTCACACTTCTTCTTGGAAAAGACAAAAACCACCGCTGGTAACAAGTTGTTTCCCTTCAAGTACTGTACGAGATTGATCCAGGTATTCTTGTTGGGTCCATCCTGGCCAAAACGCTGTGATGGCCTATTGGAAAAGTTTCCTCTATTCGAAGAAACTTGCCCCCCACGGCCCCGGTTTCCACCTCTAGCACTTCCACCCGGTCCACCACGACTACCAGAACCCATCGTGGCCTTTGGTGGTCCCTTTTTCCCGCTTTCCAAGAGTGTTTTGTGGTTCTTGAACTCTGTATCCTGGAATCTTCTGTGGGCATCAACCACCTTGAAGAGCTCATTCTTGGCTGAAATGAAGATTTCCAATGGGACCGGCCGCTTGGGAGTAGAGATCACATAGATATCCTTCTGTTTAGTTCTTCCAATCCAATTAGCAAATTCAAACGTATTAGGAACAGTGGCTGAAAGTAAGATGTACTTGACATGATCTGGTAACATGATAATGACTTCTTCCCAAACCACTCCTCGATCGATATCGTTAACGTAATGGACTTCATCAAAGATAACAAACTCCACGTCTCGAATAAGATCTGCACCACGATACAACATACTCCTTAAGATTTCTGTAGTCATAATCAAGCAGTTAGCTTCGGGATTGATCTGAACATCACCGGTGATTAAACCAACATCGACATCATTAAATGTTTCTTTAAAGTCTCTGAATTTCTGGTTAGATAACGCTTTAATTGGTGAAGTATAGATCGCTTTGGTCATGTTTCTTGCTGTCATAGCAATGGCATATTCAGCCACCACTGTTTTACCGGCTGAAGTATGTGCTGCGACAAACACAGAATCCCCCTGTTCCAAGTGATACACGGCTTCTTTTTGAAAGATATCAAGTTCGAACGGCCACTCACGCGCCATGTTGGGTACTAATTCATGGAAGTTGTCCAACTTATGATCCAAGTCCACTACATGAGCCCAATTTCGTTTAGTTTCCTTCTCATGCTTCATGGCATTTCTGAGCAGCGAATAATCAAACGGAACAATTCCATCGATCTCAGAAACATCGTACGGCACATCTGCCTTTGATTGCTGCACCACACTTTCTTCCTGTTTAACTGTTGTAGTTTGTTCAAGAACTTCATCTTCATTTTCGATCTCTTGTAACTGGATGATATTTTCATTCTGTTCGTTATTGCCACCACCAATATTTATACCTCGTGATAATCCTTGTGGATGGTCGAAAAGTCCAATCTCATTGCGATGAAGTAACACCGTCGAGTCATTGATAACACCAGCGCCCGGTTGTGAATGGTTCAAGAGTCCCCCAGGCTGGAACGGCAAAAACGATGTTTTGCCTCTGAGCGACTCGTTCTTGGACGTATACTTTCTATTAATGGAAAACGAGTTGCCTGACGTCGCATTGTCAACGATCCCCAATCGGATTTCTTCCTTATATCCCGAGATATCGCCAGAAAGACCCGATCTCTTGAATCGGTAAGATGTGCGTCCAATCGGTTTGGGAATGTTCAAGAGTCGATCGTAGACGCGGTCTTTTGGAACCGTGGGAATTTCTTGAAGAAGATCAAGCAATTCCCATCCAAGTTCGTTCGATGGTGTCAATATCTTATCTGTAAATGCCATCTGTTGTTTTAATATATGTGAATAATGATGAGATAATTTATATTGGGTCGTGTGAAGGTAAAAATCAACAAGAAAGAAAAGAAACCTTAAAGAAGCAGAAAATGAACAGGAAAAAAAAGGCAAAAACAAAGAAGAAACAGGTGTGATACCAAACCATGTTGATTTCTTGTGATTTCTAGCGTTTTTCTGGTAATTTTATCATGATTTTTCATGATTTTTGGTGGTGGCTTAATTTCCTACATATAGCGCGGTTGCATTTGTACTAAAAAAAGCAAAGCGATGAAATTATTAACCCATCACCAACGAACCATGTCTCTTTATAAAACACGTCTTCAAGAAGAAAGAAAACAGTGGAGAAAAGATCATCCGTTTGGGTTCTATGCCAAGCCAATCAAAGGTAGCGACGGTGCGTTGGACTTGACGCAATGGACGGCAGGAATCCCGGGCAAAAGTGGGACGTTGTGGCAAGAAGCCGTGTATCCAGTGACGATTTCATTTCCAGAAGAGTATCCTCTGAAACCACCCAAGGTGAAGTTCCCCACCGGTTTCTATCATCCCAACGTGTATCCAAGCGGCACGGTGTGCCTTTCCATTTTGAACGAGGAACAAGACTGGAGACCAGCCATCACATTGAAACAGATTGTGTTGGGGATACAGGAGTTGTTGGACACGCCCAATCCCGACTCACCAGCACAGGAACCTGCGTGGAAGGCGTTCAGTAAAGATAGAAGCACGTACGAGAAAAAAGTCAAGGAACAGGCCAAGAGATACGCCAGCAGTAGTTAAGAAGGCGAAGCCAATGTAATTTATGTACTAATAAATATTTAATGAATGAATTCAGACCTGTTCCTGGCTGTCCTGTATCAAGTCCCTGCTCTTGGAGATGGTGCTGCCCGTCGCCAACTCGCCTAACTGCGACGTTCCCTTTTCTTTGTACGTCAGCACCGCTGGAATATCGGCCTTGATACGCGAGACAAGTGTCGAGTACGCCCGTGGTTCCAACTTGATCAATGTATGGAGCGGAATCGACATCCAGGGACTTTCTTCCTGCGGCACATTCATAAAGTACGCGTACAAACACCGAAGCACCGCCTGGTGCGTGATGATCAAGATATTCTCCTGTCTCTCCAACTCCATAATGATGGGCTCCAACCGTATCACAATGTCACGGTACGACTCGCCACCTCGGTACCGGTACTCGTACTTGTTGTCGTCACGAGCCTTAAAATCTTCAGGAAACTTTTGTTCAATCTCTTCGTACGTCATACCATCGCATTCACCGGCATCCAACTCGTCCAACGCTTTCCACTGAAGCTTGCGTTGGTACGGAAGAAACGACGATGTTTGTTGCGTCCGTTTCAACGTCGATGTCCACACCGTCAAGTTTGTATGTTTATCTTCTTCGCCGAGCGACCGGAGCACGAGTTCAGGCAACTTTTTGGCATATCGCCAGCCCCGTTCCGAAAGATTGGCATCACCACCGATTTGGCCCGATAAGTTGAACGCACTTTCGCCGTGTCTTGATAACCAGATTGTCCGGGGCTTGATATGAAGATTCATCACGTAGTACACGATCCGGCTTTCCAAGTACAGTTCGATGCGGTTCAACACAATCTGAGAATTGACATTGACAAGTTTGATAAACGTCAAGTCGGAATCAAGAGCCACGTCCATCGTCTCGTACACTTCTTCATAGTACTTGATCCGCTGGAGAAAGTCCTGCGTGGCAAAGTCAATATCTTTATCGACGTAATCAGGCAGCGTAGTCTTGACATCAACGATATTCAGAAGCACCAAGTTCTCGTCACAACAGAAACTTTCAAGAAACATTGGTTCAATCAGATTCTCCCGACAAAGACGCAAGATCTCGCTTCGTCTTTGTCTCGTCGAGTTTGTGGCATCAAGAATTCCCACCACGCCGTTTTCGTCCAGAAACCACTGCATCATATCCGCAATCGCAGCATCAACAGCTTCCTGCCGCGACTTCATGCCTTCAGCATTGTGGCTATCAAAAAACGCGGCCGAAACGTCCTTCAGCGCAAGCCGACGACGATACGTGCCGACATTAAAACATTTGGATTTGATCGAAAGCCACGAAAGATAACGCACGATTTTCTGTGCTATCAACGATTTGCCACGCGCAGGAAGTCCCACCATCACAACACACACACGCACATTCTCCACATGCGAGATTGAATACACTGGCATTTTGGGGTTTTAGAAAGCAAGTGGCAGTCGTTCAAGAACTAGTTCTCACAAACTCGCCGAAAAAAATCGTCACCAAATGCGGAGACAGGTCACAAAAGGTACGCAGCGAGTGCAAGCGAGCGAGAATGTAGGAAATGTCGGTAATGTCGGTAATGTCTGAAATGTCGTGTGACTCCTTCTGTTGTCTGGATTGTCACTGAATGTCGCACATCCAATTGCGCTTATGTCGCGATATTTTTTTTTCTTCATCCGTATCTTATCAGCATGAAACGCTTTCTTAACAGAAAGTCCGAGGACCACGAAGTCCTTGCTTCTATCAAAACAAACAGCTCGAACGACTCAGACCTGTCAAACGGCATGTTTCAGGATTTGGTCTCTTCAGCTCCAAAAAAGAACTTTAATTTCACCAACGACCCAACGCTCAACCTCAACCCTCTGATCCTGATCACTTCAGCCAGAGATGCCGAGACGGTGGGCGGTGGCGGCGGCAAGTCTATCTTTTCCGGCATCAAGTCGGTTTCCACCAAACTGTCGTCATTCAAAAGTTTTGTTTCGACCAAAAACAAGCCCGAAACGTTTGGTCAGACGTTACAGATTGTTGAGATTCCTGAGGACTTTAGCGAAGCCAACGCCGCCGATAAGATCGCCGATAAACTTACGGTGCTTCACCGTGACTTGGCGTACATTATGAGTCAGTACAAGAACAGTTTGGTTACACTTACCACTGCCGTTATCAACTCGATCGATTGTTTTAAACAGTTTGTGTTATTTGTCAATGAGTTGGACACGGGGTCGTCGTTCTACAAGTTCGATACGTACAACAACCAGGCGCTCCGTCGTATCTTCAAGATTTATCTTCATTTCTACGACAACTTGCTCCGTGACGATGTCTATATCAAATTAAAGCTTTTACTTGTCAAAAACTTTAATGACTTTACCAAGTTGCTTTCGTCTCGCCAAGATACGTTTGTCCCCGAGACGATCAGTAAGCCCCAGAACTTTGCTATTGGAATCAATAATCAGAGTTCACCCCACGAAGATATTTTGACTAAAATCATTGATAAATTATCCAAGTCCAATATTGCTATCAAGGAACAAAACGGATCCTTCATTGCTCCTATTTTACGTGGTTTAAGCCCAGACTTGAATATCTTGTGTCTCTACTTTGGATACCCCAACCCAACAGAATACCATACCAAACTCAGCCAGGGTCTTCATGATTTGTACGATGATATTCATATCGTGATTATGAAAAACCAGATCGAGTTAGCAGCGACGCCGATCTCCAAACTCGCCAATATCTCATCATACAAGCCTCAGCCACAGGAACCGTTTGCTTCCGCGCCAATCATCCATCCAACTCAAAAGTTTAAGCTTCCGTTCCGGATCCCTACCGATATCAATGCTCCACCAATGTCACTCTCGCTCTCGGTGGAGAATTCGAGCCGGACATCAGGTACGGTGGGAGGCTACATTTATCCGATGATTGATCTTAAAAAACAGCCTCATTTGGAATCGTACGCCAACTCCAAGTTTGCAATTTCCTGTGGCCATGTCTGTCTCGACAACTCCACCACTGACGGTGCGTATCCTCACGTTTCGGCCCCGCTGTCGGTGTTTATTTCGTTGTACAAACAAGCGTTGACCGCAGAATACGATAAGGTGAACGAAAAGGACGAGATGCCCTCGAAAGTGGCGTATGGAGCCATTCTCAAGCAGCTTGAACAGATGTTTCCCATGAAAAAAGTCAAAATCACCGATCCCAGTACCAAGCAGGTGACGTATGTGCATCGCAACTTGCCCATCAACCGGTTTGGCCAGATTATCTGGGGAGAAAGAACGCTCATCAATGCACGAGAAAAGGATAGTGAAAAGAAGTTGTCTGATCTTGCTATCATCAAAATGAACAAGAACCTTCGGTGTGAAGATAACTTTTTGGGCGACGATATTGCGTTCAACGAGTTTGATCCAACGTTAATCTTTGATAACTTGTACGTGAGACGAGTCATTGATATCAAACGGTACACTCCAAGCACGCTCAACTTGAATATCGACGAGGTCGATTCGAATCTTTCCGATACCCTCGATACGTACAGCGGGCTTCCGGTGTTCAAGTATGGCTCGACGACGAAATTCACTACCGGTAACTTGAATGGAATCAAGTTGGTGTACTGGCTCGACGGAGCGATCCATTCCAGCGAATTCATTGTAAATTCACTGGAAAAGAACACTGCTTTTGCCGCAGGCGGCGACAGTGGATCATGGATCTTGTCCAAGTTGGAAGATACCAGTAATAGCAAAGGATTGGGCGTGGTTGGTATGTTACACTCGTATGACGGTGAGTTCAGACAGTTTGGTTTATTTACTCCGATGACGGAGATCTTGAATCGACTCCATGAAGTCACAAAGATCAAATGGGGAGTGGTTGGAACCGAAAACAACAAGAGCCACGACACAGACAGTACAGGTACTGTGAGTAGCGACAGCGACTACGACAGCAGCATGGAAATAGATTAAAATAAAAAAACGTTCATCTAGGAATTGCAGCCGTAGTGTATATAACCTATCCTTAACGAGATGCATTTTTCAACCCAAAACGGTTGAAAATTAACTATATCATTTTAACCATGTCAGGACGAGGAGGGAAAGCCATTACGATTGTGTTTGTTTCGGTGTTGAGCTGGTACTCGGGATTGAAGTTCTGGAAACCGCTTCTTGTGGAACGAATGCGGGAAGATGGAACGTTACGGACGGATATTGAGATTGAATACGACGAAAACGAACAGCCAAAGTCATGGCAAGATCTCAAGGATAAAGTACGGACAACAATCCATCCCAGTTTGACAGAACAGGTTGAAGAGGAACGGAGATTGCGTAATAACTTGAGACTAATAGAAAATGTCGAGGCACAGAAAGGAAGTAAAAAATGAGCGAGCGAGTTACAGTGAAAGAGCAGAAAGTTTCGCTAACGGCAGAAGATTCGATGAGGGGGAATGTTACTGGTTTGAGTCTCAATTGTATGTATTATGTAAATGAATGAAATGGCCATTGAAAGAGTTTGGTGGTGCACGCACGAAATAAATTTTGAGATGAGCCTGGAAAGATAATTATCGACTACTAGGTGAAAATAATGGGAAAACTCAAGAGAGGAAGAAAGAACCAGAAAGCCAGATTGAATCCAATTGGTGCCAATAAGGATGTTAATGATAAACGCGATGATTCGACTCGTCAGTCCAAGATTTTACCGTTGATCAACAAGTTGTCTTCGTCGGCTGCCAACGATAGATCGATGGCACTTGGAGCCATCACAGTTTTGGCAGAAGATGCACGGATGAGACAATTATTGTTAAAGGAAAAGTTGGTTTTTATTGTTATGGAACAATGCTTGAACGACTCCAACGATGAAATCGTCGTGGAATCGTTTGGATTATTAAGAAACTTGGGCATAGAAGAAGGCTACGATGTCTTGATGCATTACTGGAGACAGAATATCTGGACGACGATTGAAAACTCGTTGAACAAAATTGAAACATCGTTCAAGTTCTTACTGGAACAGCAACAGAAGCAGCTGCAAGACAAGAGCAAGGTCACTTTGTTGCACGATTTCACTGAAAATATCATTTCGTTAATCATTGTATTGGCTTCAGGTTCAGACGAGTTATATGCCAATATATTTGCCAAAGTCGACCCCATCTTGAGCTTTGTGGTTGGCTTGATCAACCAGCAAGTCACAACACCAGGGATGAAGGTCAGTACCAAGCTTTTTAATGGATTATTGGAATTTGTCTATGAGTTTTCCACTGAGTCCGAAGACTTTGTCAAGAAATTGGAGGCCCATCAGCAGTTTTCCATTGATGCCATAGAGAAATATGCCCTGCAGAGCACCAACAGTTTGTCACAGATGTATGCTGAAGGAATCAAGTTTAATTTAGAAGAAGGATCACCCAACAAAGACGACAGAGCACAAGTTATCTTGCAGAAGATATATTCGATCTTGAGTCTGATCAACTTGGACGAAGTCAAGGAAGCATTGAAGACCAACGACAACGCCAAACCTGTTCAAAAAGAGGATGGCAGTTTAGTTAAAGAATTGGCAAAGAATAATGCCAGTGCAAAGGCCGATTTAAATACATTGGAAGTAGCTTTGGACTTGATCACTACTATTCTTGAATACCTTTCCATCAACGAATTGTCTGTTGTAGACGGGATAAATTTGAGTCTGGAGTTGTTGAAGGTATTGCTCGATAAAGTGTACGTCATCTTGACCGAGTTATTGAAGTATGAGACAGGAAATCCAAACACGATCCAGTTGATGGATAAGATCTTGGTAGCATTAAATAACTTGGTGTGGTTGATGAACTCGAACGACCATTTGCCCACTGAATGGTACGATAAATGTATCAGTTTATGGACCATGGTGATTGCCATAGCCGAAAAGCCAGACATCACCACGCAAGCAAACTGTCTCAATATCTTGTGGGGTCTCAGCAAGGCCCTTGGGCCCGAAGTTCGGAGTCAAGTCACGGCTCAAATGGTCGAAAGTCTTATTACAAAAGCTTGTGAGTTGGTTCAAACCGATGAAAATCTTCACTTGTACTTGTCGATCGTTGGGTTCTTGGGAAGTTTGGCTCCAATAATTGGCAACACACAGCTTACGTCGCAGATCTCTGAATTTTTGGTTGAATCAATAGTTAGAGTCAAAGAAACAGAGAATCCCATTCAGATCGAGATCGTGATTGAAGCCGTTAATCTTCTTTTTGTCATTTTTGGCGACAAGGACTACGAATACGATCACGAGATATTTGTTCAACAGAACTACCTTACCAAGTTAGTTGAATTGGAAACGATCGTTAAATCGATCTACAAGAAAATAGACAAAAATAAGGAAAAACAGTTGAAACTTAGAGGCGAGGAAGCATGGATAAACTTGGGGCGGTTCATCCAGTACAAACAGTCAGAGTGACACGCTTGAAGCAAATAGAAGAAAAAAAAGAAAAGAAAAGAAACAAGGGCTCTCTCTGACACATGAAACAGCATATATATGTAAACAAAAGATGCCCTCCACTGACGTCAGAGTGGTTTTCCCCGTATTTATTCCAGATCTGGATACGCGAGGGTCAACATCGGACACAAATAAATAAAGTATAACCCTAACCTCAAAGGTCAATAAAACTTTGATGTAAACAAACAGCAAGCGATGGATCAGAACCATCAACTTGTTTCGTGCCTGTCGCCTCAAGAATTGAATTGCGAAAATGATATTTTTTGACTTCGGGTTACCAACTGCTTCTTCCCAAACTATTATTAGTTGCAAAAACGAATAACAGAGCAAGTTTCTATTTCTTTACTATAAATATGCCACAATATTTCCCAATCCTTTTCTCAGTTCAACAACAATTACAATACAATTCACTGTTCTTTCTTCCCTCGCTTTATTATCCACCTCTGTTTTTGGTGCCTCTATCACTCTCACTACTGAATCGAACAACAATGAGGTTAACAAAAAGGGTTTAGCCCCAACTCACAAAGGTACTGCTATCGACTATCTTTTCTTGGGTGGTAACGCTACTCCTCTCAACTACGACAGTGACAAGAACTCCATTGTCTTTTCTCCAACTGCCCAGGACGTTGAAAGCTTGACTGTCCAAGACAACATTGTTCAGACTTACCCAGGTACCGTTTACGGTCAAATCAAGGTCACTTCTGACAGCTACTTGTCGTTCAACGGTACCGTCGATGCTTTGTACGCCTGTAAGAACATCAAGGAACCTTAACAATACTCCCAAACCGCCTACGCCCTTACTTTCTACACCTCCAACGCCCCAGATGGATGTATTCCAGTCAAGGTCAAGGTTAACACCGGTTCCTCTCCTTCTTCTCCAGCTGTTGCCCCAGCTGAAGATGCTGCTGCTGTCAACGATGTTGCTGGTTCCTTGGCTGTTGCTGCTGCTGCTTTGTTTGGTTTGATTGCTTAAATAAACCTCAAGTTCTTTATACCCAATTTTTTTATATTACAAATGATTTATTATTATTATTATTATTATTATTTTACGGCTGGTCAAGCCTGAAAATTAGTAGAATCAATAAATTTTAGCCGTGAATTGATTGTTATTTGTAATTATTATCAACTGGTTCTTTGTAGTACTTGCGGGGTCGAATCTGAAACGAAACGTAATTATTTATGACAATATCATTTTTTTTAATTTTATAACTTGATGACGCACAGTGATATCAGTGACAGTTCTAAACATATCGGATTTATTTAAAGAAAAAGCAACTTCGTCAAAGATGTAACGTGAAGTTGAAATATACAAGGAGACGTGTTACTATTAAAACTCGTGTTATTTTTGGGGTGTTTCTACAGAGAATAGTGATGCAATAGATAATATTTTCCGGTGATTGAATGGAAATATTTTTGCGCCATCATGCTACTATTTTCTCCCTGATGATTCTGGTTACATCTACGATACAAGTTTCATGGAAAAATTAAAGAAAGAAGATTTGAAGAATTGATTCATCATATTGTTAAAGTGAATCATGAAATATAATCCAGATCCAATTTACTCAGATCCAATCAAATGTCACAATGAAAGTATGTGGTGGTGAACCCTGAAAAGAACGGAAATAAAAAAAAAAAATAGAGTTTTCTTTTTTCTAAAAGACGTGTCTTTATCAACTGGGAAAACCTGTAAAACCGCACACTTTTCAAGGTAGTCTATTTGTTTACACTTTATACCACCTGTACACATAGATGCCTGCTCAAGACACGCTCAGGAACTCAATGCAAGTGCAGGTAGATCAGCAACACACTGCAGAGGCTCTCAGGATTGCAGCACAAACAGCAGCACAGCTGCAACAGCAGAGTTTGCATCTGCACGCCAACAGTCGTCAGAATCATCATCAACAGTCCCAACAACAGTCCCAACATGATCATCACCAACTCATATTGCAGCAACAGCAACAGCAACAGCAACAGCAACAGCAACAGCAACAGCAACAACAGCAACAACATCAGCAACAGCAACAACAGCAACAACATCAGCAACAGCAACAACAGCAACAGCAACAGCAACAACAGCAACAACAACATCAATCCACTAACCATAACTTCCATTCCTCACAGGGTCCACTTGTTGAGCTACTGGACTACGACTTGAAGTCAAGAGACTCTAAATATAGACGATGGACCCCGAAGATGGACCAGTACCTCATCAAGTTGTTGCTGGATGTGGTGCATAGCTACGAGAAGAACGCCGACGCGGAGATGACCAAGAAATCATGGGCGTACGTGTGTGGCCAGTTACGTGCAGCCAACCCAGAGACAGTGTACTCCACATACACCAAGTACTCGTGCCAACAACACTTGCTCAACGTCAACCATCACCGCTACAAGATATGGTACGTGTTGATGTTGCACCAAAAGACAAACCCCACGGCTGGCTACTCGTACCGGTGGAACCCCGATCTAGGCCGATTTCAGATCATCGACAATGCGACAGGGTCGCTCATTCTTGCCGAACGACAGGTCAAATCTCTCCTTTACTCAGAACTGTTGTCGCTCCCTTCGCTCTCTGCATTCAACAAAGGCAATCTCATCGTGAATGACTTCTTTTTGAGCGATAACCTCAAGTACATGTCGGTATACCACAATGAAGTGTTGCCCCTCTTAATACGCTTGGACCCCAAGTACGCCGAGGGTTTGGGCGACATATACCACGAAATCCCCAAGTTCGACTACCATGAAGCTCAGAACGACTTTTTCAAACCGTTGGTGTTTGCCAAAGTACAAAAACAATCGTCGTCGTCGTCGTCGTCGTCGTCACCGCTGGTCCTCACCAACAAATCAAAAAAGAGACACCATTCCGACTCGGACGAAATAAGCATCCCATTCTCCAAGACTTTATCTGTGATTCCTACCGAAGACCTTGAAGTGTCTCCTCCACAGTCACAAACACAGGAAGATGATTCAGTCGATCCAGCATTGAAACGATCAAGAACTACGTTGGATTCGGGAACAGGTATTGATTTTGAAAACGCATTGGCTACGGCTGCAATAGCGGCCATCAACTCTCCTCCAGTGATAAATGGCCGTGAAAACATTCCTTTCTACATCAAGGACCGCAAATGGTTCAACAAACTCGTAAACTTGCACGAAAATGGCCTTTTGAATGTCGAGGATGTCTTGACCGTATGCGAGGGCGTTCGTGACGGCAAGATCCCGCTTTTTATGTTGAATACTTTGGACCAAACATACTATCCAACCAGAAACAGTAGTGGAATCCCTGACGAGTTGACGGACGAGGAAATGGTGAAGCGAATCCGGGAGTACATGTTACCAATGGTATTTAACAGCTAAAAGAGCGTGTCAGCTACCCCCATCACCCTTTGTAATTCTAGTGTGTTTTTACTCTGCTAAAAATGAAAGTATATGTAATAATGTCAGTATAAACTATTTTATGAGACTTTAATAATTAGTGGTACTTTGTTTACGATGCTTGGAACTCGTGTCTTTATGTGAAGCAACTGAGTTTGTGCCCCAATCAGAACTAAACATCAGGATCGAGCCCTTCATTGATTTGATTTCGGTTTCGGGCTGAAAGATCTTTTGATTGATCTCTTTCTGAGCGATATTGTCTTCTAAATAAGATGATATTTCACTGGAAAGACCTTCCAAGTCATGAGCAAGTGACGTGTGTCCCGTAGATTCGGATTTCCGGTGACGGAGCAAGGCCAGATGATGAGATTTATCTGACGAAGAAGAAGCCATGATTTCGTTGGTATCACGTCGAGAGCCATTTGAAGTCGATAAAGTTGTGGTTGACCTAATGATGGGTCTCAATTGGTAAATATTAGAATTAAAAAGTGACCGATTCTCTTCGTCCAGAGGTTGATGGAAATAAGCTCTATCGGTATAAGTCGGTGAGTTCTTTGTCTTTGGAGATGAGTATGTCGATGATGATTTCTTTGGTGGAGACGCAAGTGATAGAGGATGATCGTAAATGCTAGCAAATAGATCCGAAGTGTAGCTGATTTGAGGAGATGGTAAGAGTTCGGAATAGAGCGATGCATTTTGTTGCATAAGCTCATCGGTATTGACCGATTCATCGGATGAAGACGACTCAACGTTTTTGTATAACGGTGGGATATTGGATGGATTAGTTCGATTAAGATCATTATTGAAACTACCTGAAGATGATGAAGATGGAGACGACGAATGAACGGACGAAAGCGATGCCATCATGGATTTCCGGTTGAAATGGTGTTGTTGCTGCAACCGGTACCCGATTTTCGCAGCCACCGTTCGCCGAAGCAATATTTCAAAAAGAAGCTTGGTGTTGATGTGACTGATTTCGGATCGGGTCATGAGGTTCTTATTGTTAGGAAACATATCAATGAACTTGGGAGGAGTGGTGTACTTTTGAGCAAACACGGCCGTCTTATATTTCAGATATACGATGTCCCGCAACGATACTGTACTTTGGTGACGGGCATGCAACGGAGCCGATATTGGAAGTTGGTTGGTGAGGACTGGAGCTGGTGGTTTACGTTGTATGGGTTTGTTGCTGGATGGAGGTTCGACGAGACGGAACCGAGACACGAGTTTTGGTTCTACGTGTAACAATTTTTCATATTCATAAAAAAGCATTGATTTGGGAACATATTCCTTGGTAAGCTTTGAAGCATTGATTCTAGTAAAGAAGTCAAGGAGCTGGCCACGAGAATGGAATTTTGGAGACTGACGGGGCACGCCGGCGTAGCTGAACGATCTGGCCCTTCTTACAGGTATCATAAACCTCATACCTTTTCGACGAGGTTTTTCCGTGTTTTTAGTAGTGTGTGGTTGTGGTTGAGTATGAGTGGGAGACACAGTCTTAGTTCTGGCACTCCTTCTTCTTCGGATGGTGGATGAGTTTGTGTTGGAACTCCGAGAGAGACGGGATCCTGAGCGTGCTAATTTTGGGCTGATGACGGTAACAATGGGTCCTGTGGTCGAGGCAATGGCATGGGTGGCTGATGGAGACCATTTGACAGCAGAAACAGAAACTGGTGGCAGTGGTACCGCAGCAGAAACGGGTGGAGAATGAGATTTCTGAGAATAGATGACATCGAACGGATTCGACTCGGTACGGACATGAGATATGTATGGGCTTGAAGAAGGAGAAGAAGACAGAAACGTTTGGGGTGTTCTTTTCATTGATTCTGGGGTGTTGGAAGCGGTTCGTAAGGGAGAAGTCTCGCTGTAGAACCGATAAATGCTGGGGATAAACGATTCGGGCGACGACATGGCAAAACTGCTAGGAGCCGTCACGAACTCACCCAGTGACATTGGGTCAACAATGGACATGAAAGTTCTGTGTTTGTAGGGAGGTTAATTTCAGTGGGAGGACCTGATGAAATTGCGATGGAGTTTAATATATTTCGCATCCATTCGAAGGCTGGCTAGTCCCAAAACGGAAAGTAAAGTTCCCGGCTAACTTCAACTATACAACCGGTTTTTTTAGGGACCTGAAATCCTTTGCTGCAAACAGAAGACGTCATGGATCTTAATCCTGGAAAATCAGACGAGCAATCAAGTCTCAAACACCGTATTTGAAACACAGCTCGAGTTTTATTGTTTCTGGCTAGTTATTGCAACAGATTACCTAAACGGGAGGGCACGTGATATATTATAACATTCACTAGAATTCGAAAAGTAGATTCTGATCACGATAATCAGCAACTTTCTCTTTTTCTATATTTTCTCACTTTTTCTTCTTCTTCTTCTTCTTCTTCTTTCTTCTTTGGTATCTGTTTCTTTCTTTCTTCTTTCTGTCTCTTTCTGTTTCTCTCTTTTGTGGTGGGTTGGGACTGCATACTGCGTTGACGATCAAAATTTTTTTTTCTGGACAGATCACAAAATATAAACATCGTGAGCGCTCCCCAATCGTGTCAATCACATTCCCAACAATTAAGACATAAAACAAGATGGACAAACTCAAGGAAGTAAGTATATGAAAAGGTAGAAATGCATTGGTTGTTCAGGGACAATCAATGCTACGTGGATAGACGTGCGGCAGGAGACGGCAGTTGCCACTGGTGCCGCCCAACCCTACGTGCCCGCCCCTGTTCCCCCTGGCCCCTGAATTGTCGAGCAAATTGGAGCGATACTTCATCCCATGAAATGACTATGCCATCTACAGCAAGAATACTAACAGATCTCAGAAACTCAATAACCTCAAGTTGGATGCCGAAAAGTGGCAAGAAAAGTGTGACGAGTACTCGGACAGAATCAAGGAATTGGAACAAGAAAACCTTGAAAAGGACCACCAGATCCAGTCTTTGACGAGAAAGAACCAAGTGTTGGAAGAACAGCTTGAAAAGGTGGAAACGGACTTGGAAGAAATCAAGCAGACTGCTGACGAATCGCACTCGCTCAAGACGTCGAACGATAACTACACCAAGAAGAACCAGGTTTTGGAAGAGGAATTGGAAGAAGCCGATAAGAACTTGAAGGAAACCACTGCTAAGTTGAGAGAAACCGATATCAAGGCCGAACAATTGGAAAGAAAGGTTGCTTCGTTGGAATCGGAAAAAGAAGAGTTGGAAAAGAAGTACGAGGAATTGGCCGAACAACACGGTGCTGCCAAGGCCGAATTGGACGAAATCAGTCAACAATTGGAAGCTCTTTAGATCTTGCCAGCAAGACTCTTGTTAGATATACCCAAAGAAATCGATTATTAGTATATAAAATACACACACACAAAAATAAAAATAAAAATAAAAAGAATACTAATAAAAATTTAAATTTAAAATTACAAGAGGGTGTAGAAAAGTTTAAATTTTTTAAAAGCCAATCCGTGGGAGTCTCCTTACTCCAAACAACTTCGAATTGCGTTAGATCCGTTTCTCGAAGCTGGGACGTCAATAGACAACACCTTCACCGAGACAAAAGAAGGAATAATTAAAAAGGGAGACCCCTCCGAGATCAGAAATTTTTAGACATGGCATTTATGGACTCGCTACGCAATCGATTTGCCAATGAGCTCCAGTCACATCAGATTGATGATGATTATACTGAACCACCAAGACGGTCACAAACCACTTCAAGTTCTGTACCAATCCCCGAACCCGATCAGTATGTGTATGATCCAAATGAGACTGTTCCACTGTATGAGACATCGCAATTATTACACCATCATCGCCAGCACAGCAATACCACAGCAGCATCACAGAGGGATCCACTGGCAGGTTCCGAAGCCATTTCTCCCACATCATCGAGCTCAGCCACACCCTTAGCCACTCCAGAAACGGCTACTCCACCTACACTGACCGATCGCGATGCCCGTCTTTCAATTAAACAGTTGGGCCTCAAGTTCCTCAATGCAAGACAACATTTTACACTTGCACTTAGCCGCGATGTTTCCTTGATTCCTCCCTTGATCGGCTTGGTCCAGTCGTGGAAACGGATGTTCCTGGATCCCGAAACTGCAGCATCGAGTCACTTGACAGGAGCTCGGGTTTCGGAACACTTTCTTACCGGAATGTGGTGTATTGTGCTGGCATATCTATCGTACTCGGTATTGGACGGGCTTATTGTTCGCTGGATCGTCATTTATCTGACTCCAGCAGCCATTGTCCGTGTTCTCTGCATGTCAACCATTATGATCACCATCGAACAGTATTTGGTAGCAACGTTTTCTGCTAACGGATACCAGTACGGACTCCATACATGGATCCTTATCAGCTGTGCCTTAACACTCACGTTTATTGGCCAGAGCTTTTTCACTTCCAACCTTGATCTCAAAAAGGGTAATCATCAAAAGGCCCGTTTCTTTGACTTCTACAATATCGCCGTTTTTGCTGTGGTACCGGTAGGTCTCGCGAGCTTTATCACCATGATTGGATTGCTACGATCCCTCCTCATACTACGCATCGATATCGATCAGCTAAAACTATCACTACACCCCTAATTAATATAAGATAATGAAGTAAACTCTTTGTAGGGCTATTATGTGTTGTGGCCGGGTAACCAACTTTTTTTTTAATCCATCATTTTTACTATAAAGTCTCTCGCATCCCCGCCAACTTGTTGTTTCTGGCTTTTTCCCTTAATCAAAAAGCTTATTAAAGCAAGGGAATATTTGCCACGGCGAGATAATGTATATTGTCAAGTTATACTCGTTGCCATTTATACAAATGTTTGCATTCCCGAGAGTAGTTTCCCTGTTAGGAAGTTTGGTATCCGTCGAGTCTCTTTGGTGAGGCGATGGGTATTGAATGTCGATTTTATGGGATACATCTGTAGTGTAGATCAACCCGAAAGATGTAGAAAACCAACGTATTATGTGGATTGTACTTAACTCAAGCCGAATCTTTTATGGTTCAGCCATTCTTTCTACCTTGTTTTCTACATTGAATTTTTCATTCTACACGGTTGGCAGGTCTAAATGTTAACTTATATTAAGTCGATAGGAGCAGACTTGTTTTCTTTCGTTTGCGTAGCAAACAACCCATTAATTATACACAGATCTTTCGATGGAATATGCGTGGTGGATGGATTTAACGGTACTTGTGGAAACCGATGTCAGAAGCCTTTTCTCTGAAACATTGACGACACAAGTCAATACCGTACTTTCTGATCAAACCAGTGTGGGAAGCACAGTGGCGACATTGTCTCGAACCTTTGCCGAATTTTCTTGGGTGGGAGTACCAAACAGTTTCGTGAGCCATATTGCTAAAGAATTGTTAGTATATTGTCCATTAGATATCAGGGTACATTGGCAATCTATCATGCGCGGTTCTTTCAGACATGTAGTTCTCCTCTCACATATGTGTCTGTCCCATTCATTTGCTTGTGGTTGTACATACAATAATCTATAACTTCGTTGGATGAAATGTAAGAGTGAAGGTTTAATATGTACGATAAATTTTCAGTCGGTGCCCTGGCAGTTTGATTGAAATTTTTTTGTGCGCTTTGTGTAACGCGTGCACGTGCGAGAAAAATAAAAAACAGTCATTCATCATTTTTATCGCGACAAGGGCTGTACCCTAAAGAACATCACGTGTAAATAACCTACATTTTTCAGGCCCGCATCTCATCGCAAATCAAACCCGTCTAAAGGTTATTCAAGATAAGCAATGGCCAAGGGGGGACATTCACACAGATCGACTTTGAAGAACGATCATAAACCCTTCAAATCAAAACATGCAACCAAGGGTCAATTAAAAAATGCATACAAGGGCAAAGTAGAAAAGACTGCTTCTGGCTCCACTGCTTCTAGACAATTGAATAAACTCGAAAGAAAGAATTTAGCCAAGCAATTGAAAGATAATAAGATGTTGGAGTCAAAACTCTCACGTAAGCTCTTTGAAGGAGCTAACGGAGCAGAGAAAATCGTCACTGTCGTTCCATTGACCAAGGATTTATCTGCTTCTGACATTGCATCCCAATTATTCAACCCGACTAAGGAACAAGATAACGAACCCATCATTACTTTTACCGAGCCATCAATCAACAACATAAGAATCAACCGGTTTAAGTCCAACTTGAAGGTCATAATCCCAAACACCACCAGCATTCTTGCTATTCTTGATGCAGCCAAGGTATCCGACTATGTAATCTTTGGTATTTCTGCTACCGAAGAAGTGGACAAGGAATACGGTGAACAGATTTTAAGAGCATTGATTGCACAAGGTATTGCATCTGTCATTGGTGTCTTGCCAAATGTAGTTTCTGCCTACCCAAAGAGAAACTTGCAGCTTGATATCAGACAATCTTTACAGTCCTTCTTCGACCATTTCTTTCCTCAAGACGACAAGCTCTTTGCATTAGAAAACCCATCGGAAGGAATTAATTGTTTGCGTACTATATGTCAGAAGTTCCCGAAGGGTATCAATTGGAGAGACTCGAGAGGTTACTTGGTGGCAGACAATGCTTATTGGTCCTCTGAAGACCCAACGGAAGGAACCTTGGTTGTGGAAGGTACAGTGAGAGGTATCGGTTTCAATGCCAACAGATTGGTTCATATCCCTGGTTATGGAGACTTCCAGATCGACAGAATTGAAAAGGTATCAAAGAGAAACGAAGAAAGTGAAAACTATTTGCCTTCTGTGGAAGAACAGGAAACTTTGGAGGAATTGAACCCCGAAGAAGTAGAAATGAATATAGATGAAGATGGGGACTTCAACGGTGATGATTTAGGGGTCAGAATGGATGGTAAGACATACTTTGATGACGATGGGTTCCATAAGGAAACTGTTAGAAAGTTCAAACTTCCAAAAGGTACTTCTGAATATCAGGGAAGATGGTTTGTTGATGATGTTTTGGAAAATGCTTCTGATGCAGAATTAGAGGACGATGAAATCGAAGAAGAACAAATGGAAGTCGATGAAATGGAACATGATGGTGGAGCCACCGCCACTGAATATGCTCCAACTGAAGCAGGTGAAACTGAAATGCATATTGACTTGTCTCCAGAAGAAGAAGAAAGACAATTGGCTGCCTTCAGACAAATGGAAAAAGATGACTTGGAATTCCCTGACGAATTCGAGTTGCACCCAACGGAATCGGGTAAAGAAAGATTGGGTGCCTTTAGAGGTATCAAGTCTTTGGCCAACTGTGACTGGGACTTTGATGAATATGACATTGAGGCACCTTCTGTCTGGAACCGGTTGTTAAGAATTTCCAACTACAAAGCCACGAGAAACAAAATATTGAAAGATTCAATCAAGGAAACTCAAATAAACAATGGGAACAAAGCCAAGATCTATATTAAGGCTCCTTCGTTTATTTTGGAAAGAATCACTGGTAATGAACCATTTGCCATTTACGAATTATTGAAGCATGAACACAAATTAGCGGTTTGTAACTTTTCCATGGAGTCATGGGAAGATTATGAAGAAGCAACTCCTAATGGTGAATCTATCATTGTCCAGTATGGTCCAAGAAGACAAGTTATTCAACCATTATTCAACCAAGCATCCAACAATCCAAATAATGTTCATAAATCAGAGAATTTCCTTCATCCTGGAAATAGTATTATTGCCACCGCCATTGCTCCAGTTTTGTTTTACAATGCACCAGCCATTTACTTCAGAATGAACGATTCCCTTGAGTTTATTGGTAAGGGTACATTCTTGAACTGTGACCATACCAGAATTGTTGCTCAAAGAGCCGTTTTAACTGGTCATCCTGTCAAGATCCACAAACGGGTTGTCACTGTTCGTTATATGTTTTTTAACCCTGAAGATATTAATTACTTCAAGGCCATTCCATTATTCACCAAGTCTGGAAGAACTGGGTTCATTAAACAAAGTCTTGGTACACATGGTTATTTCAAGGCTACTTTTGACGGAAAGTTGACTTCGCAAGATACAGTTGCCATGAGCATGTACAAGAGAGTCTGGCCCCAGATTTCTCAAGCATGGACTGAGTAGATTGTACAATAATATTTTAGAGGTTTCACTTTCGTGTATACTAGACTTTTTTTTAACTAATAATTGACTAAAATAGGAACCAATATATATTTTGGCTGCGAAAAAAAAAGAATTGGTATCGGTATCGGTATTGGAAATTAAGAAACACACACACATCTAATAGAGTCCTAAAGTGGCATTGTAGTTGGTGGAGTTATAGTCCGAGAAGAATGTCAAGGAAGTTGGTTGTCCTTCAGGAAGTTGACAACTTTTAGCATAATCAAGGTCGTTCAATCTACCTTTGATGTACGCAACAAAATCGTCTAAATGACACGAGAAACCTGGACCGGAGCTGCATTTTGGAATTGGAATAACCGCATCGTTCAAGATATAACGAACAAACGAATCTGTAGCATTCGAGTACTTTTCAAGGTATAATCTTGCGCCCTGAGGAACAATGGAAGAATGAACATAAGGGTTTGGGAATGGAATATGGTCCAGTGGCAATGGAGATTCAGGAGCAATAACTCCAAGACCAGCAAGATAAGATTCAATATCGGTATCGTGTTCGAAACTCAACCAGATTTGGTTAGCAGATTTGGTATCTTGTAACAAAGCCAAGGAAGCATTAACTTTGGGAGAAACGGCAACTTGGGTCATGTTGTTACCATTTCCAATAGAGTAATAGTAGTTCAAGTCCTCTGAGTACGAGGCTCTGATCCATTCTTCGTTGGTCAATGTAGCACAGAATGGTGACGTTCCTCTAACGTTTAATTCGTATGCACAAAGATCAACAAAGCTGGCAATATCGGAAGTTGATACATTCAAGCCTGGATTATCATTCTTGAATCTAGCCACAGCCTCGGCCAAGTAAGTAGTCGAATAAGCAGAATTGTTGTAGGCATTAGATACATTGAGCCAAACGGGACAGTTGTATTCTGGAGTCAAGGAATTGGCACCCATGGTAGTATTTTCAGAAATGATATTCATTTTGAATGCACCCTCGACTCCATATTGATCCCCCAAGAAGCCTCTGATAAAGTAATCAGCAGTTTGATGGACTCTATTGGAAGAGGTGGTGAAAACTGGCAATGTTACATTAGGGTTGTAGAGGGAATTGTACTTGCTTCTGAAGGCAGCACCATGCTTCAAAGAATCGGTGGTACCTGAAAATTCGGCGTTGCCTCGTAATGGACTAGTTTCCAACTCATAATAATTCTTATTGCCAAAATATGTATAGTCGTTCAAGAAAGCCAAGTCCCCCTTAAACACACCCTTGTAAGCTTGCAATTTGTTCACAACATTTTCCAATCTTTTACCAGTCGATGCAGATGGGTAACGTTCGCCATGTCTAGCATGGATCTGGACATGGTCAAGCGTGAAATTAGTTGGAATATCGGTGGAGATACCATATCCTGGTCTTTGAAGATAAGGGCCTGAACCACTCAAAAACTTGATTACGTTATATTGCTCGACAGCAGCTTGTTCTGGAGTTGCCAAATTTTGGAAGATTTCTTGACCAGCGAGAATAAGGGAACCTCCGATAAGCTTTGAAACAGATACCATTTTTTTTGCTTTCCTATTTCAGGTTTAATGTTCAAAATGGTGCTATATTGTTTCAATTTATACGATAGTTGCCGTAATTTGCAACCACGTTGCTACAGATAATACAATTGGCCATTGCCTAAGCCTCTAACCTAGGGGGACCAAAAGAGATGGGGTCGGTTGCTATATTTGAGCCCATGCCAATTGTCAGTATGTTACGGCGATTGCAGGATGTTACCTGGAGATAAGAATTTCCCTTATAGTTGAATTCTGATCCCAAAAAAAAAGGATTCAACAACTTTCAAAAAGACGTTTTGGTAGTTAATTGTTCCCTTTTCTTAACCATCAACAGCCGTATAGAAAAAAAGGACCATTTTAATTATGGTTTGGTGAACCTATTTAGCCATTAATTATTTTTATTGTTCTCCAGGGCACCTCCTTTTGTAATATTTTTACCCAATTAAGTCACTCAGTAGGGATTGCGGCAATATTTGTTCATGTAATGATTATAATAGTTTCTTCCTGTACAATGATATGAGAATGGTTTGATCCTTATTGGCTGGTTTCCATCAGTTCCGATCATCTCAAATGTCGCAATCTTTAGCATGTGCCACTTAATGTTAATTTCTGTAACAATCGGTGGACTTACTTGAAAAGTAAATAATTTCAAAAATCTATAAATTTCAAAAGAAGAGATGATGAAACATTAATCGGTGGATGTAACGGTACACATGAATAATTGATTGAACTTTGAAACCTGAATCTACATCAACGTTTCTCAATCTTTATTCAACTATAATACTTAATCAGGAAAGTTGCTTTACGCAATGCAATGCATATAGACACCGAGGATCAAGCAGTGATGGTGCGGATCAATACTTGTCACAATTTGGTGACACACGAAGATGCGTAGAATTTTAGTGCTCGTGACGTCACAACAAGAAAAAAATACTTTTCAGCGATTAAGAACAAACGTCAATTTGCAACCTAAAACCAGAAAAGATCTGACCGCAAATCACCACCAAAGAATGTATAATTTTTCTTTTTAAAAAAATGATCGGCAAATTTTGGCATCGTCAACAAATACGTCACCAGAGAAATATCAAGAAATAAAAAAGATGATCCTTATTTATTCATTTTTAGCTATGGGTAATCAAAAGTAGGTAAACTATTAGACATTAAGGGCGTTAGGGAGCAATTATGCAATCAAACCAAACAACAAAGCAGCACCACCAACAATGGAGCCAGCAACAGCGTTAACGCCGGCAGCGCCAGCGGAGGGTTGAACTGCTGGAGCAGAAGCAGCAGCAGAAGAAGAAGCAGCAGAGGAAGAAGCGGCACCGCTTTGGTCAACTTTAACCTTGACAGCAATACAACCGTCTGGAGCAGCAGCAGTACCGTAGTACATAAGAGCATAAGACTTCTGGGAGTAGTAGTAAAGGTCATCTGGGATGTTCATGCAAGCGTAGAAACCGTCGGTGGAGCCTTGGTATTCCAACAAGTTGTCAACGGTGAACTTGACTGGAGTTGGGTCTGAAGCAACGGAAAGTTGGACAATGTTGTTAGTGATACCGAAACTTTGGACAACTTGTGGAGAAGAAGTGAACGACAAGATGTTGGAAGAGTCGTTGTAGTCAATGGATTGAGATCCGTCACCGAGGAAGAAGTAGTTGATACCGGCACCTTCGTGGATAGAAGACAAACCCTTGGCGTTGACAGTGTCGTTGTTAGATTCAATGGAAAGCTTGACGGTAGAAGCCAAAGCAGAAGCAGTCATCAAGGCGATGGAAGTGAGGACGGAGAATTGCATTATGTGTGTAGATTGAGAGTGATGAGGATATAGAAAAAGCAGACACGAGGAGAAATTGACGCTGTTAAATAGTCGAGGTTTTTGGAATCAGAGCCCGATAACTAAAAATAGGTGGTGTGTACCAATACAGTAAATATCCCGACCAAATAGGAAATGTCAAGCTGGGGCGATTGTTTTTTTTTTCATTAGAAACAAAAATATTTATTAATAATTTTTCGGGTTTCACCAAAATTTATCACTTGGGTCACTCGATGGAAATAATTGTTCCGTCATTTTGACACCCGATATTAGCACAAGTTGAAGCGTGATCAAATGGTATGTGAATTGAACGGTAAAAACAATCGGTTCTTACAATGGTGGTGAGATTCACTCGGAGCCCGGCCAAACTTTATCTGGAACTGGGTGAATAGTTACCTTATGCCGTCACGTAACACTTGAAACATCTGGGGTATGTGTCTCTCCGCTCATTCAGGTATTATTTATTTTCTTATTTATTTATATTCATCTATTTCCAACCACATGGTAGCAACAAATAGAAAAAAAAAACAATATTTTTCTACTTGATGTACAACCCCACCATACTTTAGAACACTAAAACTCGACACATGTTAAAACCCTAAAAAAAATGGCATTGTTTGCTTGCTACTTCTGGAGGGGAATGATGTCCCATCCATATACGTGTGACGTAACAGCACTGGAAAAAAAATAATAATAATTATAAATATTTATGGAAAATAGTGTGCCCACATCGAGTGGCATTATCAGACGTAACTTCCCAATCCGAACCGACTATTATTGCCGGCTTTCATACCAGCAACAGATTTATCGTCAAAGTAATCCTTTCGTTCGGAAAAACTGGACGTATAACTCACGATCCGATCGTCCTTCTCACGATAATCAACCAAATATGCTTCCTTCATCTTTCTACCCAATAAATACTCCTCTAACTTCTCTTGCGTCTTAGAAAATCTGTCTAACATCTCATGGATTCGTTTACGCTTAATACTGGCGCCACCAGCACCGGTACCTGATGTTGGCGTGGTGACTGCTGGTGCAAGCACGCTGCTGGCAGGACCAGACATCGTGGTACTTACACCAGGACTGTCTGAAACAGCACTCAACCGGTTCTTCAATGTCATGAACGTCAGTGATTGAGGAAGAATCATCAATAATCCATATAATGATTTATAGAGGTACGGATGTTTCTCGGGTTCAAGCAATTGGAGCCTCAACTTGAGGAAGATCGGCGACTCGAGCAACTGGATAAGTATATCCAACTGCGTTAATAACAGAAAGGTAACTTCAAGCTCCGATAGCGATTTGATGATCAAATATGCGAGTTCATAGTTCGATGTCAAAAGACAAAGCGATAATGCACTGGGAGCACTATGACACCAGCTCTCAAACAAAGTGGCAAACAACGACCAATCCTCGAGCTTGTACACGTCGAGATTCTTCAACTTCTTCCGGAACCCTGCCAATTCTTGCGTGGTCAACAAAATCGTGTTTAGTGTCACCACCATCATGTTGACAAACTCCATGTCTTCGACATTCAAAAGGAGTTCCGAAAGTGTCTTAAAGATCTGTTCCGATTTGAGTGTCACACAAAGCTTACGGATAATGAACTCGATCTTGTTGCGTGAAATCGTAGGATTCTGTCCCTCCTGCTCGAATAATCGAATCAACTTGATCATGAAATCCTTAAAGAACTCCAGGTTCTCTTCAGATATCTTGGCCAAGAGCTGTAATACCTTCAATATAACCTCGTTACTCGCATCGGTGGCCAGCTTGAGCAAGTTGGTGATGTCGAAATCCTCATCTTTCCTGACAAACTTGAAAAAACTATCTGAATTCTTGGAGTATAAAAAGATCAACCATTCAAGCGACGTAATCCTCGAAACTTCGTTGGCTGATGCAGAATACTCCTTGATGATAGTATCCAAAGTATAATGTAACTGGAACTCCACAAACTCGTCGTACACCTCTTTATTGAGACCAAGAATGCCATTATCACTAACTTCACCTTCTTTATCCTCGACTTCACTGACTTCATTCAATTTTACAAGAAAGTTTTGGAGAGCTCGACTGAACCCCAAAAACAGGTTGCGTAGCTCATAATCCTGCTCGTAGTCAAGAATTGAAAGGTTCTTGATGATTATCGATACACAATCGGGCAAAAACTTGAGAAATCCCACCGGGGTAATCTCCAACATTTCTCCAAGCCACTTCAATACAAGAAACTGGATCTCGAGCTTCGTTTCGTGTGGTTCATTGGCGAGAGTCACGGTCTTTTCCTTGGTTGTGCCCGGAACTCTCAAGAACGAGAGCAAGATATCGATGATTTTGGGGTAATCAATAAAGATATCCTGACCATTGAGAAAGATTTCGCCTTCTTTCGAACCGGTCTCTGGTGGAGGTAATAAGTTGGCTGGTTCCTTATGGACAATGGTGGTTGAGTCAGATTTGATCGATGCTGTATCTTCAACCACTTCTTTCTTGGTAGTTTCCAACATTTGCTTTTTTCTGATTTCGTACTTGACCTTGAAGATGGCCTTGATTTCTTTGAGGAACACGTCGAGGATATGTTGGGTGTCGTGTCTGATATCTGCTGGAGAGTTGTACATCAAGAACTTGATCAATGGCTCGAAGAAGTTGGGGAGGAATGTGATCAATTCCAAAGAAGGAATATCGTCCAAGAGTTCGAGCCATCCAATCATGAATTTGCGAGCAAAGGGATCGATGATGAACATTCGTTCGAGCAACGTCGGGATGAATTTAGGGAGCGAAAACGCTTTCTGGGAGTCCTGGACATGATTGACTTGGATAGCCACGCCGTTGGCATCTACCAAGTGAGATTGGATATCGTTGGCTTCCTGTTGTTGTTGCTGGAGGATCAGGACGTAATTGGTTGATTTGGCACTGACGATATCCTTAATCAAACGGTCCAAGATATCGGCGGCGTTTTTCACCGAGCTTTCGCTATCGGTGACCAAGATACACAACGTATCAAACACTTCGTTGAAGTAGAGCAAGATCTCGCCCCGGGCGATCTTGGCGATGTTGTATAATGATTCACACGCGTAGTAGCGCACACGGGCGTCGGTGTCTCTGAACGTAGCAAAAATGGGTTTGATGATTTCTTCCAAGAAATAAGCAATGGCAAAGTTACCAAGGGCTACCAGAACACTGCCCAATGCGGTGATGGCACCCATTTTGGCAGAATTGGTACCTCCATTTGTGAGTTCGGCCAATTCGTTGATGATTTTATAGATCGTCTGACTATCGTTGTTGGTGAGTGAGTTTTTTGTCAAGCTTTCAATCTGAAACGCCGTAGCTTTCCGTTTCTCATAGATATGATTCGACAAGTCCTTGATGAGCGACGGTTCAAGCACACTCATGATTAAACTATATTAGTTGTGTTTATTAGTTTTTCGCACTTATCATTATTTCGTCAAAGCCATACAACACGGCTGAATAAATATATCGTTACACATTGGGCCGGCGTCGTTTATGTTCGGATGTCCAATGGCGTTCGTAGTACCGTTCGTCGTCCTGTTCATCGCCCAGCTCATCACCAAGTGGAATGTCGTCGTAGTTGAACGAGTTCTTGGGCGAACCGACGGGACTCAGCTGGATATTACAGAGCGTAGCTTCCATCACCGATCCTTGGCTACTTGCAGTGATAGCTGGGGGAGGCAAGATCTTATCCAACACCTTAAGAGCCAAATCAACATCACCAAACTCGTTGATTGATGGGATCTTGACCTTGAAGTTGATGAAAAGGTTACCTCGTTTGTACCTGCCCAAGTCAAAGCTTACGGCACGCACCTCATCGACCTCGTCTAAGTTCTGGATCATTTCACCGCCCGCCACAATCTCGTTGATCGGCATCCCCAAACCTTTAACAAGTTTGGGTTCGCCTGGCCGAATCGTACCCACACAATCACCAGCACCATGGCTATTGATAAGTACCTTGACCAGATGGCCCAGACGCAAGAAATCAGACAACACAATCTCTCCGCCTAGCAACGCGGTTCGGAGATCGATCTCGTGTTCCATGTACAAGTCATTGTACTGTCGCACAAGAAATGGATGAACAATCTGATGGAGATGGATCACCACATCACCAGGAACCACGTTACGTCCTTCGTCAGCTCCACCCTGCAACACAATTCGGTCTCCATCTTTGGTGCCAGGCAACACATTGACTCGAATGATCTTCTTCTCCTTGACATATCCTCCATTGCACAGACATCGGTCGCCAGCAGCAAAAATGATCCCGCTGCCACGACACGGCTCGCACAGTCCTTGACGTCGGTACTCCGAGAACGAGTTATAGTACGTCACACAGACCTGGCCCAGGCCCTGGCACTGACGACACGTTGATGCATTGAATCCACCGACTCCCAAACACTTGCGACACTTGCTGTTCTTGGGAAGCTGCAACTTGATCGTCTTGCCATAACACATATCGCCCAACGTGACGTTGCATGTATGGTGGATATCCAGACCACGCACGTACTCGTGATCAAATGGCGTACCAACGGGTTCCACATGTTTCTTCATGTTCTCTGTCAGGTTCATCTTGAACTCAAACATTGGGTTCGTGGAAAACATGCTGTTGATATCATTAAACACCTGTGAAAACACATTGGTGCATCGCGTATTAGTGGTTGTGGTTGTGGTTGTAGTTGTAGTGGTCGATGCTGGTGGCGGCTTGAAACTGCTATCCAAACCTGCTTCACCATAAATATCATAGATTTCACGTCGCTTAGCATCCCTTAACGTCTCGTACGCTCGTGTCATCTCCTTAAACATCTCGGTGAGTTTAGGATCATGGTTTGTTTTATCGGGATGACATTTGAGTGCTTGTTTCTTGTATGCTCGTGATATTTCCTCGGTGGTGGCATCCGCAGCTACTGTGAGTATATCGTAGAAGTGTGTTTCTACCACCATCGCCTCGTAGTCTTGTGTGAACCCTGTAGTTCCACCTTTATATCGTCACTATTCGAATTTTCGATTTGGTTCCATAGCTTATGTAATAAAATCTAGAAAAAAAATAAAGATTATGCTGCTGTGCCTAATAACTCGTCACGGTAATGTTTCTGGAAATTGGCTCTTTGGGGCTTGGTTCTGCGGTGGTGATTGTTCTTGAGTTTCTGTTCTATGCGTCTTGTTTCCTTCTCTTGCTTTGACACCTGCAGCACACTTAATCCAGACGCAAACCGCCGATCCACCAATGCCACGGTCTTTTCCAGATCTGTCCATTCACGCACCCCACCAATATTCTGCCGGTAATATCTCGCCATGGTCCGGTGCCCGATCCTTGATCCTGTAGGCAACGTCAATTCCACACCGCTTCTATCCACATGCACCAAAGTATAATTATCATTGATTCCATTATCTTCTTCTTCTTCTTCTTCTTCTTCTTCTTCGGTAAAAGCTACTTTCTTAGTACTGGTCTTTGGTTTGTCTTCTCCCTCATAAAAGTTATAAAACTCGGATATCGTCACCTTTTCTTCTTTAGTTTCGTATGGAATTCGACAGTGGCCCTTCGATGCCATGTGTTGACGTATACTCTCCAAGTTCTTGCCTTCAAACCCACACACCAAACACTCGTGGTCCAACGAAACCGTCTCGCTCAAATACATCAAAAGTCCGTCCAAATCAACCAAGTACGTTCTTTCAGGAATATAAAGCCCGTGCTTGGCAAACATGTGTCTGACATTCGTTTCCTTTTCGTGGTTATTGGTACCACAAAAGAAACAGTGAGTGATTGGAACCGCAGTCACGAGCTCTTCATCGCTCTCATCAGACTCAGCTCCACTACCTCCATCCTCATCATCATATTCACCGTCCAAATCAGTAAAATCAGATTCGGTATAGTTGAGTTCCGATCCCGTTTCCAACCCAGACTCGTATTCTGTAGGTGTCTCGATCGAGAACTGAGAGAAATCAGACACCACGGATCCTACAGGACTCGCAGTCCGTTCAGCAACCATTGGTTCTACTTGTGATACTCGGCCCCTCATTTCTTGAAGCCGTCCAGTTTTCTTTAACCATTTCTTTGTCATCTGACGGTTTTCACCAGTCGTCTTCTTTCTGTGTACATAGAACCCAAACTCATCTTCGTCATTCTGGTCCTCAACTGCTTTCAGCACCAAAACCTTTTCAGCAAACACATCGGATGTGATCAGGGGCAACTGAGCAACTCGTCTTTTGAGATTGTACCGATGCCACTCAGTTTTCATGTGTTGTCTCTGTAACTCAGCAGTCACAAACGTGATGCTACATGTATTGCATGTAAATGAAGATGTCAGTGGTGTTGAACCGTGTGCTAAAACAGCCATAGTGTTAAGCTTTATGAAAATGTGTGGGTTAAATTACATTTTATCACCATACATTTTTTTACAGATTATTCTCAATCTTTTTCTGAAAAATTTATCACTAATCACAAGAGCTACTAACAAGCATGGGTGTGCACGTCTTTGGTAAATCCATCAAGCACAACTCCTTAGTTACCGTACGTATTCCAACATCTTTCTTTCTATGGTGATTTTACTATTTCCAACAGCATTCTTTCTAGCTTCAATTACTAACGTTTTTCAGTTGGGTTTAGCTAAAAGTATCTTTGGTATTGGTCCTCAAACTGCCCAAAGAATATGTGCCAAGGTCGGCATATATCCTCAAATGAGAATGAACCAATTGACAGAACCTCAAATCTTGGACTTGAACAAAGAAATCTCCGAACTTTTGGTGGAAGGTCACTTGAAACAAAAGATAAATAACGATATCAAGTTAAAGAGAGACGTTGGTTCGTTTGCTGGTCACAGGCACGCTCAGGGATTGCCTGTTCGTGGTCAAGGTACGAGAAACAACGCCTCGACTGCTAAGAAGTTGAACAGATTAGATAGATACAAGATCTAATCATCCTGTAAATACAATAAACAAAGAGTATAAGCATAAGTCAAGCATAACCATAAGCATATGCATAACCACAGGATAACCAAAAAAGACAGTTTATAGAAGCAAAAATAATGGACGAGTCCGGAGTCGAACCGGAGACCTTTCGCATGCTAAGCGAACGCGCTACCAACTACGCCACACGCCCGTATTAAAGAAGTGGTCCCTAGCAGGATCGAACTGCTGATCTTGGCGTTATTAGCACCACGCCTTAACCAACTGGGCCAAGGGACCATTTTCTGATAGTCGGTTTTCTCTAATTCTTTTATAGTTACTCGAAACACCCAAATCCCAGACCCACTTTGTGGACTAACACCCAACATAAACCAATCATCCAAAACAAGTGCTTCTTTAACTATCATCAGTATAATCTGTATTAACAATCCCTTCGTATATTTATTTAACTAAAACTGTTGATTTTTTCAAATGTTTAAATGTTTTGCAGCCATCCTCAAAAAAAACATCAACATGAATATTCTTTCTTTACCACAAGATATAACCCATTCAGGAACTTATCTATATCCAGTATTTGTAAGTATACCCATTCATAAAGGAAATCATTACTAACAAGCAGGGTCTTTTTTATTTTCTCACTCGTCCCAAACTATGGCTTCTTTACCTTACGATTCTTATACCACAATTATTGCTTACCTTTATTATCTATACCGTGGTTATATTCACAATATTTCCTGTTGTTGCCCTATTGGCTCTGATCATAGCCGGTCCATTTGCTCTTATAACTGCATGGATCTTGGTTATTCAACAGGCAAACACGATTTCCTTGTTTGTGATAAAGCTTCTTTTGCTTCCCAGAATCCTGAAGCTTGCGTTTGATTACGTACTAACCAAAGAACTACCCGAAAACCCGTTTTTGATCAATAGGTTACACTCCATCAATAAGGTCCCGTTTATTGCTGTATGTTTCAACTATGTGGCTGAACTTCCACGCTACGCCGTTTTCCCTTATTGCATAGCTAAGGCCATTCTCATGGCAGGTGTCAATTTCATCCCCGTGGCAGGGCCATGCTTAACAATCTTACTTTCAGCCCCAACTAAGGGAGTCCAGGCACATGCCCGTTACTTTAAATTGAAAAACATTGAACCAAACCAGATTAAGCGTCTTTATCACAAAAACACCGGGGCCTACTTGGGGTATGGGATCGGAGCTACTCTAGTTGAACAGATTCCCATATTCAGCATGCTCTTACTTTTTACTAATAAATTGGGTGCTGCTTTATGGATTGCCAACATCGAAAAAAACCGTAATCTTCAGATTACATCAAGCTTCCAATTTGACACCATCGAGTTGTTTATTCAAGATAAGTCCAGTTAATATAAGTAGATGTTGTCGACACAACCGAAACCAGCGGCCACACCACCTTCATTGCTCGAACTGAACTTAGATCTTAATAAAAATCCAGCATTCTTGTTAGAGATAATCTCCCCGCTTTGCTCATTAAATAAGATCGTACCAAAGATCCCAAGCTCAGAGATGATATCTTCGTTATAGATCTCGCTGTTTCTAATAATCTTGTTCTTGAAAGTTGGAGCCTCGATCAACTCCATCAAGATATACGCATCCCATTCTTCTTCATTAATGGACTTCAAGAATTCAGGAATGTTTTCCTTATAAATATTGTTGCCTCCTCCTTCTCTTTGTGGCTTCAAAACAAAGTTTTCTGGTTGTTCAAATGCTAATTTCTTTGCTAAGTTACCTTCGTCTGAGTTGTCCAAGGGATAAATCTTGACAAATGTAGATAATAGCTTGGTAATTTCTGGCTCAGAGAGACGAGGAACAAACTGCTCGATAATTTCCTTCTTGGTCAAGATCTGTTGAATCTTCTTAGCACCAGACAATTGAGTCAAAACAGAGGGACACTTGATAGCTGCAGATTTTTCCAAGAACAAGCGTGCACTCCACGTAGTCTCTGGATCAGATTCATAATCTGAGGGACTGTACCCAGATCTATAATACACCACCGAGACTTCATCCATGGTTGACTTTATGTACAACTTGTGATCTCTTTGAGTGATATTGGCCTCAATTTCTTCAAAACTTAACCGTAAGGATTTAATGCCATGGGTCTCCAAGAGAGAGTACTCGATATGTCTCTGATCAAATGCATTTCTTTCACCGTTTTGAACTACGAACAAGACAATGGTCTTAGAAGAGCCATAAGCGGCGTCAGCCTCGGCCAATGCTGCAGCCAACTTGGCAGAAGAATCAGAAACAGGAATCTCTTCGTCCTCATAGTACTTGAACGAGTACTTATTGTCGTACTTGCCCGACTTGTTCAAGTAATTATGCAACTGACCTACCTTGGTGGATAATCCGCCAAAGGAGACACTGACAGTGTTGAATTCAATTTGCTTAATCTGTGGTTCAGTATTCTTGCTATCAATCATATAATCTGATCTAAAGAGCCCTAAAGAGAGTGGCTGGACCAATTTATTATCAGGACTCTGTTCCAAGACCTTCTTGTAAGTTTCCAACAACTTTCCAGTGAAATCTGGATCAAAACGTGCTAAATCAACAAGGACTTCAATTAACCATTCCTTCTGCTTGGTTATACTGTTGACATACAACTCATTGAACCCTTGTTGGACATCCTGGGCATTTTGGAAGGCTTTCTTTGGGAATGGAGTGGGGAAAAGCGTTATAGGAGCACTATTAGCGCTGTGCACGTTAAAGTTGGGTGGATACATCACCAATCCATTGGCAAGACACCATTGCAACAATGATTCAGATAAATGTGCCTCCTGTTCGGAATTTAACTCAGGAAATGGCCTCGACATGCTGTTCTTTAAAGGTTACCTGATCGGCGATGTTTAGTAATCTTAGACCGGGTGTGCATACAGTGCACTGTGGCTGAGATCTTAGATAACAGTTAAAGATAACACTTTTGGCTGCAAGAGAAAGACATAAAGAAACAGGAATACTTTGGAATGTGTTGTCAAACCGTTGTGTTCTGATTTCTTGTTTGAGAGATCGGTTCTAATGATATTGGCTGAGTACACTTTTTGTTAACACTGTTGCTGGCCAATGGCTGAGATTTACAAAGGAGCTAAAAATTTCAATAAACATATGATTGAGATACTGGCAAGATACAATTCATCTCACCCGAAAGGATGAATGATATTTCTCTTAAGGTATTGATATAAGAAATACTCTCTTTTACTCTATTGATTTTTTAAAAAAACTGAAAAAATTGAAAAAAACGACGAGAATATATTACTAGATGTAGCTAACTACATAAACAACGCATGAGCCCCATGATTATAACCAATGACAAGTAGGTTACTACTTAGAACTATCGATCTTACTATAATTCGTAACCAGATACAAATGTTAGCTTTTTATGCACGTGATTTTGGGGCTCCAGCCCTCCAGTCGCATTTTTTGAAATTTTTTCAACCTAGTTGATTTATTTCACCAGCGAGCTTATTTACAGTTACATATACCATCAAAGAAAAGTATGTGAAACCGAAAACCAAGAGACGAGCATTAGTGGGAAGGCGTGGAATAGATAAGGAGACAAATATACTGACATTTGAATCGTCGTTAGTCCTCGAGAGCACGGCGATGAGATGATTTCAGTTCCAAAGACCAACTCCACAAGTATCGAAAAGAAGATCAAATAGTATTTGTCATATCATTTTCCCAGCTCAAATGTCTTCCTGAACCAGGATTTAGTACTAACAAAACAGTGAAATACTTAGCTGCTTACTTATTATTGGTTAACGCCGGTAACGCCTCCCCATCTGCTGCTGACGTCAAGGCTGTCTTGGAATCCGTTTCCATCGAAGTCGAAGAAGAAAAGATCACTAAGTTGTTGGCTGAAGTCGAAGGTAAGAACGTCGAAGAATTGATTGCTGAAGGTACCGAAAAGTTGTCTTCTGTCCCATCCGGTGGTGCTGCCCCAGCTGGTGGTGCTGCTGCTGCTTCCGGTGACGCTCCAGCTGCTGAAGAAGCTGCTGAAGAAGAAAAGGAAGAATCTGACGACGACATGGGTTTCGGTTTGTTCGATTAAATAAAATTTCACATACAAACCTTTTTAATATATACGTTACAATTCGTCAGCAATAGCCTTCCTAAGTCCCATTGGATTGCCAAACACTTCGTGTCTTGCTCTGAGCATCTCGGAAGCAAATTCGGGGTCTGGCAACTCGCCTCTCTTACGTAAATCCTTGTGGTGTTCCACTTGTTCGGCCAACCACGTCATAAACTCCGTAGTTGGTTTCAATGACAGGTTTTCGGTATGAATGTCTTTCAACTGGTTAAAAAACGTCTTGAACTGTTCTGGCACAACTTGTTCGCTCGCCAATTTTTGTTGGAGATACTTGGAGAACTGGAGATCGGAATCTTGAGCCTCTTCGATCGATCTCTTATCCCGAACATTACTGACAATTCGTATAAGCTGTAAGTCTTCAAAGATATTGAGGAGTCTACCCTTAGCCTCCTTTCCAAGACTCAGGTATGTATCAATCAAGTTCAGCAAGCCAGAACTCGTGGTCGAGCTCGCATCGTTGAAGTACTTGGAAACAAAATGCTTATCCTGAATCAAGCCCTGGAATACACCCAAGATTCTCTTTTGAACAACGTCAGACAGCACCGGCAACCGTGAGTACAAGTAAGTTAAGAATTCCGGGGTCAATCGCGACAATACGTTAGCTGTAGCCTCAGGATTATTTCTCAAGGCAGAGCCCATGATGCGGAACACACGTTCTGATATCTGAGCCGAATTGTCTTTTGTTATCGCAATCAACTTGTTGAAAATGGCCGCATCTGCTGTCAATTGCTGGCCAAACTCAAGATCGTGACAAAGATCATCCAACGTAACCAATGCTTGCGATAAACGCTTCTCATTGTCAGTGTAACCGAGGATTTCGGCCACAGCAGAGTCGTAGCTATCAATATCTTTGGTACTGGACTTACGTGGCTTTTGGTGCTTGAGAATCTGCTGGTTAATTTGCTGGTGAAGCTGTTCTTGTTCTTGTTCCTGTTCTTGTTGTTGTTCGTGGATCGCCACGTCGCTGGAACCCTTTTCAGTCAGATCCATAAGTTTGGCTTCCTTCTCTAACGTATCGATGTTCAATCTAACGTGTAAACCCTTTGGAATATCTTGTCCTTCCCGTACTGTTTGCCACTCTTTGGTTGGATTAAAGACGCGAGGATAGCAATCGTGGGGATTTTGTTTGTCACAGATAAGTTCTTCAGATGTATCGACAATCAGCGCTCCAACTAACGCTATAAGTACCAATAATCCTGTGTATCTGCCAATTTGCATAATAGGTATATGTAACTTTATTTAAAGCTACGTCACATGTTTAAACTCGCTACATTTTTGTTTATACTTTCCTGCACATTATCCCATTACGTAATTTTCTATATATTTAAGCAGAAGCAGTTTCAATGGCCTGCTTGACGTCAGCCAACAAGTCGTCGGTGTCTTCGATACCAACAGAAACTCTGACCAAGTCGTCAAAAACACCAACAGCTTCTCTTGAAGCCTGTGGAATACCGCCGTGGGTCATGACGGCTGGAACTTCAACCAAGGACTCAATACCACCCAAGGATTCGGCCAAGGTGAAGATCTTGGTGTTGGAGGTGAACAAAGCAGCGGCCTTGGCACCACCGTTGATTCTGAACGAGATCATACCACCTCCCAAGCCGTCCCTGTGTTGTCTCAACACAACGTCGTGGTTGTGGTGTGACTTCAAGCCAGGGTAGTTGACCTTGGAGACAGCTGGGTGGGACACCAAGAACTCAGCAAGTTTTTGAGCAGTGGTGGCAGCTTGTCTGACTCTCAAGTGCAAGGTCTTCAAACCTCTGTGGGCCAACCATGAGTCGAAAGCCGAAGGAACTGAACCAATTGCGTTCTGTAAGAATCTGAATCTCTGGTGCAATTCGTCCAGGTTGACAGCAATGACACCCATAACGACATCAGAGTGTCCGTTGATGTACTTGGTGACGGAATGGACCACCACATCAGCGCCATGGTTCAATGGGTTCGAGATGTAAGGCGATAAGAAGGTGTTGTCAACTACCAACAAGATCTTGTTGCCGGTCTTTTGTTCGTGTTGCTTCAAGATACCAGCTACCTTGGCGATATCGGTGACGTACAAGGTAGGGTTGGAAGGAGTTTCCAACCACACCAACTTGGTGTTTTCCTTGATGCTGGATTCGACATCGGAAGCCAAGTCAGCCACAAAGGTAGCCTCAACTCCATGAGTGTTGGCCACTTGGGTGAAGTATCTGTGGGTACCACCGTAGACATCACCACCGGAAATGATGTGGGAGTTGACTGGCAACGATTGGATGATCAACGCAGTAGCAGCAGAACCAGAGGAGATGGCGAGCGCATGCTTGGCGTTCTCCAAGGCAGCAACAGCGGTCTCAAAGTTATCTCTGTTTGGGTTGGCGGATCTCGAGTATTCGTAAACACCAATTGGCTTTGCAGGCTCGGACTGGGCAAAGGTGGTCGATAATGAGATTGGTGCAATGACAGCACCAGAGTGTTCGTCAATGGCAGAGCCGGCGTGGATGGCGTTGGTACCGAATCCGTACTGTTGAGTGTTGTTGTTGTCGATCGTCATTATTGATAATTTGCTGGAACGTGTAGGTATAAAACTGGGCCGAGAACTCTCTATATATATGGCCACGATGATTTCTCATCGTGTCTCGTTTCTGCAGGACCCATCCACAGTTTTTTCTTCTTTTTTCTTTTTCTTGTTTCCGATGCGATGGCACGTAAAAAGAAATTTGTCCCGGAAGGGTAAACGAGGGAGCGCCACAGTTTTTGCCGCGTGACACGGGACTTAAACGCCGCAATCATTCCCCGAGCTTACAAAGCACAAAGCACAAACCCGGCCCACAAGAAAGCTTATTAATGTTGTTGTAATTCGTTTAGGAAGTTGGGGTTGTTTGCCAACTTTGTCTTGAATTTATCCCACCAGTTATCAAACGCCTTGATGGGCACCTTTCCCGAGTTGTCGATGAAGGATGCCAAGTAGTTGTAAGCATGTCCCACGATCTTATTGGCCAAAGCTGCAACATCATTGGGTTTGGGTGTGGGCACCAATGCCTGCGACAGTGCGGTAGTGGCAGTTTTGGTGCGTTCGTTTTGCAACAAGATTTCTGCCTGTTCAGTGCGCTCGATCGAAATGCCAATGTTGATTGTGGTGCTGTCGTTAGCATTGGCGGTGTTGTCGTCGATATTCATGTCGTCTCCAACACTCCGCGCTGCATTGTTGAGCCTATAGATCGCTGAAGGCTTGTTTGGATTGATTCCTCCAAGAAGTCGAAACTCGCTGGAATCCGGTAACTGGAAGTAGATCAACGCCGTGTATCCCACATCAACAAACTCAGAATTCGGTAAAAGAAATACCGTGACATAATTCACATTGGACGCATTGGGTATGTTGACTACATACTTGGTCGGCTCAACTTGGCTTGCCAATTGAACTGGTCTTCCTGAACAAACTGCTCCAAACATGACGCTAAATCTTTGTGGTCTCCACGAACTTTTAACAAGTGCGGGTATATTTCTGGGTTACCCGGCCGCCATCGCATATAAATATTCCATTTTTTTTCCACCATCCTTTCTTATTTCATCAGCTATAGCCTCGATAACAAAGGTTTGGGATCCAGACTATAGCTTTATGGATGATCAAGAAGATGGCTAGTTATGTTGGAGTTCCTTCTTATTGTGTTTGTGGATTTTCCAGGCCATTGACTAGTTATCGATACAATCGTCCTATAGTGAATACGTTGAACATATTTTCCATCTTTGAGCTAGATTTCTTGATCGTGCATTAGATGAATATGGGAAAGATACTTCGTGACATTTCTATTTCTCTATAACAACCCATGTGGTTGCACACCCGCAACCAATCCCCACCACACGATGTTGTTCCTTGTAGATAAGATTGGCGTAATCGAACGTATCGCTCAGAGAAGTGCTGTGGATCCCACAGTTACCGTGTTCACCCCAGCCCCAGGCATACACTTGGTTATCACGACAAAAAATGCCATGCTCGCTGCCGGTAACAAAGTCGTCGAGACTATCGATTTCCAACAACTGTCCGTGGCTATTGTTACCAACAGACTTTAGTATGGGCCACTTATCAGACAATACATGAATCAGAGACCACATGGCCTCAATACGATGGATTGGTGTGGTAGAAATCGCATCAAAGCTCTTGCCAAACACCTTGTAGCCGATACTGGACCACAATACGGTAAAGTCTCGACCCACGGCAAAAGATACCGGTTCTATCTCGTCGAAATCCCACTCAAGTACCGATGGGACCCATAGTACAGGAATAGGTTTATTATTTGACTTTATGTCAACTGTACCCAACTGGCCGCGACGACAACTGCCCCAGCCGAGCCATGTATTATTGGATAGTTGGATGATCGTGTGACTTAACGATGCTTTCATACGAACTACCTGGACTGATTCATCAAGATCATACACCTTTTGCAATTCTGATTGGGTTGTAGTGTTTCCTAACCCCAATTCTCCCTTGGGACCCAACCCACACGACCATATCTCGTTGTTAGCACTGATGAAGATGGAAAATTCCCATCCAGCAGCAACATGGTTCCATCTCCCAGGAATTTTCGTAAAAATCTCGATATTCTCACACTTGGGGAACCCACATTGGCCATAGGAATTATCTCCAGCACTGTAGACGTTTCCATTCTTATAGTGAAGCAAGGTATGGTTCCCTCCACATACAATCGTGGGGATATCATAATCTTCTGGTTCTTGTGCAAAAAAAACAGGACCCAATCCATTTTCATCATCACTATGACCTTTTCCAAGCTGATACTGTCCATTAGATCCACAAGCAAGTATCTCTATCATTACGGTTAAATGGGGGAGGAAATATCACACGCACTGCATATAAATTGTAAGCCTTTATAATCTCAAATTTTTCATCTCATCGGTTGCAATTATTAAGCAGATGTCAGAACAAGAACACCACCAGGAAGAACAGGAATACCAACCTGAACAAGATGATTTCTTGGAATTGAACGAAGTTGAAGAAGAAGTTAATGATGATGGCCAGAACGCGCAGCCTCCGTCCGATGACGAAGAGATGGATGTTGATTTGGACGATCCCAACACCGAAAGCATTGAGATCGACATGTCCAACAACTCATGGACGTACTTTGATCAACACAAAGACAGTATTTTTACTATCGTGAGTCATCCTAAGCTTCCTATGGTTATTACAGGAGGTGGAGACAATACGGCATTCTTGTGGACGACACATACCCAGCCACCACGGTTTGTAGGTGAGTTCCTGGGCCACAAGGAATCGGTAATTGCTGCTGCATTTACTGCTGATGGCCAGTATGCCATTACTGGTGATATGGAGGGTCTTATTCAGGTACACAAGGCTACCAAGGGAGGCGAAAAATGGATCAAGTTTGATGAGTTGGATGAGGTCGAAGAAGTGTTGTGGATCTCTGCTCACCCTTCGTTGCCATATTTCGCCTTTGGGGCCAACGATGGCTCTGTGTGGGTGTACCAAATTGATAAGGACTCCAAGTCGTTGGTGCAGATGATGTCGGGCTTCTCCCATACACTCGAATGTAACGGGGGAATTTTCATTGAAGGCAAGGACGAAAACGAGTTGACGTTGGTCACGATTTCCGAAGATGGGACCGTGGTTAACTGGAACTGTTTCACTGGTGAAACCAATTACAAATTGCTGCCCAACGATGATTTCCGTGGTGTTGAATCTCCATGGGTATCTATCAAGGTACTCAAGAACGTTGTTGCTGTCGGAGGAAGAGATGGTCAATTGACCATCATCAACAACGACAGTGGTAAGGCTGTGCATAGTATGAAGGCATTGGACAGTGCTGAGGACCTTGCTGACTTATCCATTGAAGCATTGAGTTGGTGTACTGCTCCAGGACTTAACTTATTAGCTGTGGGCTTGGTTTCGGGTGATGTGCTCTTGTTTGAAACATTGCAATGGAGATTACGTAACACCATCAAGGCTGAAGATGCCATCACAAAGTTGCAGTTTGTGGCCGGTACTCCAGTCTTGGTTGGTTCGAGCATGGACGGCAGAATCCACAAGTGGGATGCTAGAACCGGAACTGAATTGTTTGTTGGTGTTGGTCATAACATGGGTGTTTTGGACTTTGCCATTGTGGATAGTGGCAAGAAGTTGGTTACTGCTGGTGACGAGGGTGTCTCTTTAGTATTCCACCATGAATAGATTGTATATTAGAATGGGTGCAAAAACAGAAAAAAAATGTTTTCATATCGCACGTGATGATCTTCTCTAGAAATCTTTTTAAAGACGCGACTTCTACAACGCGTGTTTCAAGACCCACAGATCATGACTGAACAAGAGCCCGTTAGCGATGCACAAGTATCCTCGACTATATCAGAGGCAGATATGCACTTTTTCTACGACCGCTTGCTTCCGTTTCGGTACATTTTCCAGTGGTTGAGCCACTCACCGAAACCTACCAAAGACTTTACGAATCGTGAGTTTGCATTCGAATACAGAACCGGGGCGTACCAGAGATACAACTCGTATGCGTCTCAGGAAGAGTTCAAGCGTGCGGTTGTTAAGGCAAATCCTAGTCGTTTTGAAATCGGGGCTGTCTATACGGCAAACCTTAAGGACAGAAAGACTCTTCCCAAACTGGCAGTCAGACCCGAAGCAAAGGAATTGGTGTTTGATATCGATTTGACCGATTACGATGATATCAGAACATGCTGTCAAAAAACAGATATCTGCCAAAAGTGCTGGAAATTTATTCAAGTTGGTTCACGTATTATTGAGGCTGCGTTAAGAGAAGATTTTGGCTTTACTCATTTAGTGTGGGTTTTCTCGGGAAGAAGAGGTGCCCATTGTTGGATCAGTGATACCAGAGCTCGTTCGTTGGATGAACCAATGAGAAAATCAATTGTGGAATATATAGATGTTTTGGGTGCAAAGCAACAACGTTCAAGCAACAAGAAGCTGTTGAACCTCAGAAAACCATTCCATCCCCACGTTGAACGTTCGTTCAATATCGTCAAGTCTGAGTTTGTTGATATTATCCTTCACGATCAAGATCCTTGGCTCACTTCTCCTGGTATGGCTGAAGACTCCAAGAGCTGGGAACAAACCAAGGAATTGCTCCTGTTCATTCCAGACAAAGATCTTCAAGCAGAATTACTTGCCAAATGGAAGAATCTGCTGAGAACAGTCACATCCAAGACCAAATGGGAAGACATCAATAACTTGGCCAAAACAGTGTTAAAGACTCAGGTCCAAGTCAACATGCTCCAGGATGCCAAAAAGGAAATCATTTTATACTACATGTACCCCAGATTAGATGTTGAAGTGTCACGACAAGTTATTCACTTGTTGAAGTCTCCCTTCTGTATCCATCCAGGAACGGGGAACGTCTGTGTTCCATTTGATCCTACAAGAAACTTGAGCGATAACGCTGACGACGACGCTTATGGGTTCAACCCAATGAACGCACCAAATTTGAGACAAGTCCAGAACGAATTGGAAGTTTGGGAAGCCAAGAGGATCAACCGTGACTCTAGCCAACCAGTGGATGGAGAGGGTGAGGCTCCTCGTGTACCAGACTACGAAAAGACGGCATTGAGGCCGTACGTTGAGTTCTTTGCCAAATTTGTTAACGAACTTATTCGTGAAGAGTTGAAGGGTGTTTCAAAGAGACAAAGAAGTGATGATGATGATAATGATTTATACTAATCCAGTCTATTTTCTTGCTTTTTTTATATACTAAATTTCATTGGATTGGACATGAAAGATCGCTTCCATATGAGAAAACAGAGGCTTCTTTCCGTTTTTCATCGTCCAACGTCCCACTGTTATTTTTCACGATCAACGTTTCTGTTCTGGTTGTGAGACGAGACGTCTCGTCGTCATCGGGCTCCTTGTCATGGTACCATTCCAAGAATTCCAACTGGTAGTTGTACTTAACATAACCAGACGACAAATAGATGTCACCGTAGTCCAACGATGGATAATGCCATTTGGGCATATAGATGATGGTTGGTGTTGAAGATAAAGATTCATCCTCATAATCTACGCATATAGATACAGAAAACTTGACAGAACTAAGTTCAAATTCCATATCTTGAATCTCACCCTTTGTAGCAATGACATATGGTCTAATCACCGCGTTCGGGGCCCTAACACCGTCCGGAGTGGGGTAACGTCTTCTTGTATGTTTGTTCAGAATGCGTTCGCTTGTCAGCGGAATGAGGCTTGATTGGGTATCAAACACCGACTCATTGTCTCTATCAAATGAAAAATTGGTGTTGAAGATTGGCTCGCCGCCTAAACTTCTGGTATCACTGCCCAGCGACCCCAGCTGGCCGAATTCTCCCCTTAAACTCCTTGTATCACTGCTCATAGAAGATAATCGACGACCGTCCCCTCGCAAACTTCTTGTTTCGCTGTTCAGGGGCACAAGTCGACTGTAACTGGATTGAGGTTGGAGTTTTTTAACAGTTGACTTTGCCTTACGCATCAAACTGCCTCTACGGGAAGACGGGGCTGACTCAACGGGATACTTCCTGTCATCCAGCGACCAGAATGAAAAATCCTCGTAATTCCATTGATCTCCCCATGTATGGTTGTTGATGCTGGTGTAACACCAGTAGGTATGCGACATGTTCAGTCCATCCAAGGCATTACTAAGACAGTCCAAAGCTGCTGTTTGAGAAACATATTTGGAGGTAGTGTACGCACGCTTGTCATCCATATCAAATGGCATCCCTGTTTCCGACATCAACACTGGAATGGTTCCCAAAAAAGTCTCACACTCTTTCTTGATCTCAATAAACTGTCTCTTCATACAGTTACGAATGGCCCGTTCACCAAACACGATCCCAAGCACTGGATTCATGTACCGACCCCGCATGATTCCTAACGTATCGACATTATACTTGGAGTTCCAGCTCTTAAACATCAATGACATCCCGTCATAGTAGTGGGGACAATAAATTGTTTTCGAGTCAATTACGTGACGAGGGTCGGTCTTTACGTTTGGTGGGATTTCCAACACTGGTGGCTGCATCAACACAAACACATTGGGAACCACGTCACGGATTATCTTCTTGAACTTGAGATAAAAGTCCACAAACTGGTTGTTGATAAAATACTCACAGTCAACAACTACTCCTGGCTTGTCTGGATGCTGCCTGAAGTACTGTGGTTTAAGTAACTGGCACGATGCACCAGCACCAGCACCAGCCGACTCTTTTTCGTTGTTCCAGCTCCAAATTCCCTTTCCGGCAAACAAACACTGGCCCAAGTTCCAGCCTGGGCCTCTTATCCAGCCGTACTTGGCATCAATTTCACCTGCTTCCTCGGGACTAAGCCATGCTCGGACACCATTGGGATCTATTGTGCGGGTAGCAAATTTCTGCGGGCCCGTAACGGTTATTTTGTACTCATCAACATCGCATTTGTATCCCATGCCCAACATCATTGACTGGAAGGCTGTGGGTGTAGTTCCAACCCGGAGCTGCTGCAGAGCTGGAATGATACCCAAGTCTGGATGGCCGACAATTCCGAGATTGGGTTCGTTCATCAGCTCAAACCCGAGGATCGTACCGTCAGCAAACATTTCCGGCAACCGGGTGTGGACGGCGGTCCAAACATGCTTGATTGTATTAAGGTAATGATTCTGTAAGTAGTCCTGGATCGATTCGTTATTCAATGTCAAGTTGGGAAAGTAGATGTTGCCTGAAAAAAAGAGAGTGAACATCACCATGGCCGCCAAACGCTTATAGTTTGATGTCCAGAGCATCTTGTGGTAGGTATCTGGGTTTTCTGAATGAAAGCATGCTTGGTTGTGTAGAATGGCTGCCTCGGTAGCGACAAACGAACGAGGATCAAGGCCTGCAGCGTATAACGTCCACATCGGAGCCCCGCTCCCTCCACTAAACCGGGACCAGACGTCCTGGTGAAACTCCAAAAAGACGTACAAGCCGCCTACTTGATGGAGGATCTTGAGGATTTGAATGGTGTAGTCAACAAAGTCGTCGTCGTAGCATCCTGGTCCCAGATGTTCCACTGCTTCCCACGTCAATAAGAATCTGATGGTGTTGTATCCCCAGGATTTGATGCGGGTAAAATGCATCAGTGCTTCCTCGAGTGGAAACGGTCTTCCAATAAACGACACCGTGTCGCCGTCAAAGAAAATGCTGGTGGGGTTGCTGGCATCACCAAAGTGTGAGGGCATGTTCGGCGACACTGGGAGTTTCATGGACCCGTCCACGTTAATTCCCTTTAGAGTGATCTTGCGGTTCTTGTGATCAACAAAATTACCGCAGCCGTCGGTCTCAAGCGGTGAACAGTCCATTATGCTGTCTTCATTCGTGTTGGATGCAGCAACAATAAAACTATTCGAGTATTTGCGCCGGAGATGTTTCGCTTTGGACGCCTGTGACGTATTGGACAGTGTACTGTATAAGTTCAACCGGTCCGATATGGCATCACGAGCATAACGAGCACTTCTCATTGGAGTTCAATTGCAGACGTGAACAAAAGTGGTGTGCTCTGTTTATTCAAAATCACACAAGGTCTAAAAAAAGAAAGAAAATTAACAAAAAATATACAGAAAACGCGGAGAAAACTTCACATTCAATTCGTCTGCGGGTGCCCACGGAACTGGGACCAATAACTCTTGAAAAATGCCATACAGTTTAAATAAAAAGTTTTCATCATATTTACAATGATTTCCTTTTTCAACTATAAATCATATCTACTTGTATGTGTATGTTGGAATAGTTCTTTTTTTTTTGTTCCTTAGATTGATTGTCCCCTCTTTTCTATTAAAGTGTTCGGCTTAGTGCAGCAATTTTCCGCATTGGGATATAAACTCGTAATTTACAATCCAAAGAGTTTCACCGTTCCTCATTGGACTTCTCCAAAGCCCGGACCTTCTTCTGGTTCTGTGCACTCAACCGCCAGTCGTCCTGGTTCTTCGAAAACTTGTTGTACAACGGAACAATCTTTTGTCTCTTTTTACTCTCACTAAGTTTAGTTCCGTCCGATTCCTTGAAAAAGTTCGGAGCCAACTCAGCCAACCACCGTGGATCTATCACACTGACACAGTGCATGTACTCGCGCGTGGTGAGCAAAAGCGTATGGTAGAGTAAATATTCGGGCGTTTTGCCAAACACCGATGACGATGGGTGCAAAAATACCGGTGTTTCTTCCACCACCGTCTTGTACCCTCCTTCTTGTGGACTACGCTTGGCTGAGTTCCTGAAAAACCCAGCCACAAGAGCTCGTCTCACCTTATCCAAACTGGCTCCGCACGATTCGATTTCACTATCGTACCGTCGCATGATGGATACCAACTGTCTTCGTACTTCTTGGGCCCGTCTCATGCTTCGTTCCTGGATAAAGTTCTCCAGACACCACCCTTTGCTATAGTTATTCAACACCCATGCCCGGTACACATTCAACATCGTAAGATGGTCGCCATGTGGATGGTGGAACCGTACCTTGCGCTGGTCAGCCAATGTCTGCTTGTCTTTGGGACGATAAAACACCGTCTGTACCGATACCATGGCAATGATTGAAAGAATCTCGTCTGTACACCCAAACTCAACTGATGCAAGTAACGTCTTGGCCAAAGTCGGTTGCATGGGTAACTCGGCCATCTGCTTCCCCAACTGTGTCAAGTATCCGTCCTCATCAAGTGCTGAAAGCGTATACAATTCTTGTAAGGCGGTCAACATTGTACTGGTAGGAGGAGGATCCATAAACTCAAAGTTCAACAAGTCGTTGATCCCCATGGCTTTCAACATCAAAATAGTATGCGACAAGTTCTGGCGCTGGATCTCCGGGATTGTGTTTGGCAACATCTCAGTACGAAAAGCTGTTTCTGTATAAAGACGGTAACATTTCCCTGGGCCTGTTCTACCAGCTCTACCACTTCTCTGGTTGGCCTGTGCCTGAGAAATTGGTGACACCATCAAAGAATCCATTCCAAGCTTCGAATCATACGCATTGATTTTGACAAACCCAGGATCCACCACATAGTAGATACCATCAATGGTAATAGAAGTCTCAGCAATGTTGGTAGCAAGAATGACTTTTCGGGATCCAGGAGGAGTTGGTTCAAAGATCCGTGATTGCATTTCAGACGGCAATGCCGAGTATACGGGAAGAATAATCAAGTCTGGCACGGCATTTCCCAACTTCTTCATCCGTTCAAACAAAACCTCACAACTGGTGTCGATCTCTTCCTGACCGGTCAAAAAAACCAAGATATCACCCTCGGGTTCTGATATGTGGATCTGCATCACCGAATCCAATGCTGCAGCCAAGTAGTCCATCTCTGGTTCCTTGGTATAAAGAATTTCAACTGGGAAAGTTCTTCCAGGAATCTTCATTACAGGACAGTTGTTAAAGTACTGGCTGAACTTGTTTGAATCTAAAGTGGCCGATGTCGAAATGATTTTCAAGTTAGGATTTGCTGCAGCTGCTTGCTTGAGTAAGGCAAAGAGAACATCGGTAGAAATAGTTCTCTCATGAGCTTCATCCAACATGATGACCGAATACTTCTTCATTGATGTATCGCTCATTGCTTCTCTCAACAACATACCATCGGTCAAATACTTGATCTTGGTTTGACTACTGGTCTGATCATCAAATCTCACGTTGTATCCAACTTGAGTTCCAACCTTACATCCAACCTCTTCAGAAACACGTTTGGCAACTGATATTGCAGCCACACGACGAGGTTGTGTACATCCAATGATCTTGGTGCCCTCTTGTGTCTCGTTAAACCCTTCTTCCATTAAATACTGTACAATTTGGGTTGTCTTTCCTGAACCAGTCTCTCCAACTACCACTAAAAATTGATTATCTCTGACTGCTTGGACCAACTCTTGTCTCATTGAATAAACAGGTAGCGACCGTCTCTGTTCAGAAATGGATAAATTGGTTCGTTTTCCATACTCAATGTTCTTGCTCATCTGGGCCCGTTTCCACTCTGAAATCACTTCTTCTTTGCTAGTATCTTCTCGAGACTTATTGAGGGGATCATGGGAGTTATGGCCATCATTCTCTCGCCTCTTTGCCCGATTCTTGTCGGTTTTTTCCTTAACTCGTTCCTCTTTGAACTCACGAGCCAACTTGGATCCATTCATTGCTGAACGATTGAGTGAGCCTTCGGGGTTCTTAAACACTTTCGTAGGTGCCAAATCTATCGAACTACTTGTTTGTCCAGTTAAAAACTTGGGTTCCTTATGATTCAATTCGATTTCAACTTCAACCTCACCCTCCTTTTTCGAGGTTTCGCTAGAAATTGCTGCATTTGGATCATCAAATGAGTCTAGTTCGGGATAGTCTTTAGCAGAAGCTGCTCCTGATGCAATAAGTTGTCGTATTTCCCAGCGTTCTGGCGATGTAAGACGTCGTTTAACTCCTCGATTCAATGTTTCTTTATAATTATCACGCATCAACGAACGACTCCTGCGTTCGTCCTCTTGTTGCTGTTTGATCTCTTCGCTCTTATCGAGCCCGGTATCTTGGTCTATTCCTCGCATAGTGAGAGTTATCTTATCACGTTGTCGCTTTCCTGGCAGCGGTTCTATATCGGTAATCTTGACAAACACTTCTTGGTTATGCTTTAGTACTTGTGACGGAGTTTGTATTCGAGTTCTGCCGTCAAACGCAATTTTGGACACATGGCAAAGTCCTGACTGCACCGAACGACGATCTTGAAGCTTTATGAATGCACCGTACGACATGACATTGCTGACGTAGCCTCGATACACTTGTCCCACTCGCAATGGATTGTTAGCTCGACTCTCTGTTTTGATTTCTGGTTCCAGCTTGATTTCTGGCTCCAGCTTGATTTCTGGCTCCAGCTTAATTTCGGGTTCTTGTTTGATGATTGGGGCATTAGGAATACTCAATCCACTAAACTCTTGTTTAATTGTAATCTCTTTCTTTATTATATCACTTAGTATACCAAAGCATGAGTCGATGAACTCCTGGGGGAAACTATCACCTCCGTTATCCTTCAATACCTTCGCAAAAGCCTGTTTGTTCTGGTTGACATGTGGCTGGTCATACAAACTCTTGACAAAACCAGAAACAGATAGTTCATCATCTGGAACGCCTAGATGCTTCTTGACACATTCAGCCAACCGTCTGAGCTTGTCATCTTCCATCCTGGCCATCGATGTGAGTATGTGTATAGTGATTTTAGGTATGTGCAGTAGGGATGAGATAAAGTTGATCAAAAAATAAAGGTCGTACCCGGATTCGAACCGGGGTTGTTCGGATCAAAACCGAAAGTGATAACCACTACACTATACAACCAACAGTTTGATAGAAAGATAGATATAGTAAATATATAACATTAACTCTAGCGAGTCAATTCTACCAAGTAAATTGTTCAGATATCAAACGGTTCAGGATTCATGTTGTAACTCAAGTATTAGACTTTTATTCCCTCTTGACTGCATTTAATGCTGTTTTTCCAGCTGATGATTCCCTTAAAGATTCAGAGTTTGTTTCCAATCGCTCTGTTACCTTCATACTTAAAATTATGCCAATTCCTGACCCCTTAAAAAACCCAAAATTAGTAACAACGTTGATGATACATCTCACATAAGAATTGAGCCATCTTCTGTAATCACACCGTGCGCTTTTGGAGTAATTGAACGGTATTTGGGAGAAAGATGATGATTTTCTCCTATACACGACCATGGATATATTTCTCGCGATCAATCGCCACCAATACTCAACCACATCACAGAGATAGAGCTATTTCCAAGAAAGAATATGTCGAGAGAAGATCCAATTAAGGCAGAAAAGGACTTTTCGGCTACCTTGGACGAACAATTTCCAATTATTGAGAAACTTGGCGACTACAAAGCCGCTATTGACAGGTACTTGTTGTTGGAGAAGCAAACGAGACAGTCATCAGATGTATCGTCATCCAAAAGAGTGTTGGAGAAGATTGTTGATACATTGGCCAAGAACCGCGATTGGGACTACCTCAATGATTTGATTGTTGTGTTATCAAAGAAACACGGACAATTGAAGTCGGCCATCCAGACCTTGATCAAAAAGGTTATTGACCATTTGGAGGAGTTGAATGACGATGACAAGAAGGAACTTGATACGAAGATCAAGCTCATTGAAACTGTAAGAACAGTTACGGATAAAAAGATCTTTGTTGAAGTCGAAAGAGCTATTGTGTCGAAGAAATTGGCTGAGATCCATCTTTACAAGTTCAAGGATTTGGACAAGGCAGTGGAGATCTTGTGTGACTTGCAGGTTGAAACTTACTCGATGATGCCGTTTAGCGACAAGATTGAGTTTATCTTGGACCAGATCAAGTTGACTTTACAAAAAGGAGACTTTGGTCAGGGGAAGATCTTGAGTCGTAAGATCTTGTTGAAGTCGTTGAAAGGATTTGACAAGGCAGATGAGTACAAGGCCACCTACCTCAAGTACTTGATAGATATTGGGGTGTTTGAGAACGAGTACATTGAGATTGTCAAAAATACACTCTTGTTGATTGACATTCCTTTGGTCAAGGAATCGGCTGAATATTCCGACTACTTGGTGTCGATCGTATACTATATCATTCTTTCTCCGCACGATCCACACCAGTTTGACTTGATTAACAAGATTAAGCAGAATCCTGTCATCAGCAAGCAAGTTGATGCCCAAATTTTTAAATTGTTGGAGATTTTTACCACAAACGAATTGATACATTGGTCAAACATCGAGTCGTTATATAAGACCCAATACTTCAGCAAATCAGAAATTTTCAAGCTGGAAACCAACTACAAGAACCTACAAAAGAGAATTGTTGAACACAACTTGAGAATCATAAACAAGTACTACCAGTTGATCAAATTGGACAGATTGGCATACTTGCTTCAGTTGAGTGTGAATGACGCTGAGACTGCGGTGAGTGAGTTGGTTAACCAAGGAATGATTTCGGCCAAGATCAACCGTCCACAGGGAGTCATTAAGTTTGACAAAGCCAAGGTTGTTACACCAACGCTGTCACGACTCAGCGACAATCACATCAACGAGTTGTTGAACGACTGGTGTTACGATGTCGAGAAGTTGTTGGAAGAAGTGGATAGCATTGGGCACTTGATCAACAAGGAGGAGATGATGCACGGCATCAAGCAACAAAACTAGTTATATAATATTAAAATATCACTAAATCAAAGCAAACCCAGCAGCAACACCAACCAAAGCGATTCCGTTAATCAAGTTGAGCTTAGTGGTAGACAACTTGTTCGCACTAGACTTTTTGGTCGACGTAGAAGTAGAAGAAGAAGACGAGGATGAAGAAGAAGCCGATGAAGAGCTGGACTTAGAAGACGATGCTGACTTCGATGAGGAGCCAGAACGCGAGACAGAGCCTTGAACACCGACATTGTCACCGTTGGCCTGTTCCATGGTACAGGCCCATTGAGTTGAGGCGTTGAACCCATTACCCTTAGGGTCTCTGTATCCCTCGATAAAGTTCAAGGCGTACTTGGGGGTGTCTGGGATGGTAGAAGAAGCATTCCAAGTGCTAGAAATCTTAGGACAGTTGGAGTGGGGCAAGTCGGCTTGGTATCCACCATCACCTGAAGGGTTCTGGGTCTTGGACCATTCCAGCTTCAAGTTGTCAAAGTCAGAGTTGGTGGTGATAGAGTCGTCTGAGTTTATCTTGACCAAACCGTACTTGTTTTCTTCTTCAGAGTATTCGTAAACCAAGCCACCAGAAAAGACGTGTGACATATCTGTGGAGTAGATCGATTCGACTTCGGTGAAAGGTCTTGGGGTTATTCTGTTACAGCCAAACTCCGAGAGAAAGAGTGGCACGGAGTAGTTGGAGTATTCCTTAACCTTCTGGTCGTATCCTGAGGTCTGGAATGTTGCTTTACCACACCACGAGTAGTCATTGAAACCAAACATGTCGACTCTGGCCATCTCGTCGTCACCACAGTTAAAGTAGTTGGCGGTGTCCAATCTGTTTTCTTCAACGTCAGCAGCTGAGTAACCCACAGGGATGGCACGCAAGTCTCTTGCATCGATGAATTTCTTCATGTCTCTGACAACGGCCTTAACGTAGGCAGCAGCAGCGGTGGAGGATTCGTCATTGATGACTTCGTTACCGGCAAAGAAACCAAGGGTGTTATCGTACTTGGCCATGTTGAGGACGGTAGCAAAGACTTCGTTCAAGTACATGGTATTGTAGGAGCATTCAGCGTCGGAACGGGAGATGGAGGCTTTAGGGATGTTGACGTCCAAAATGACATAGATTCCGGCGTCGGCCAACTTTTCCATACATTCGTCGTGGTCTGCGGTGTTGTCGACGGAATAGACTCTGATGGTGTTAACGCCCAAGTCACTAAAGTATTTGATGTCACGTTCACAGGTGGAAGGATCAGCCAACGGATCAATCAAGTTGGAGGAACCACCGGGTTGGTAATCGACACCACGGATGTAGAAACGGTCTTGGTCATTACCTTTGACAAAAAGAGCGTTACCTTTGACTTCGATAGGATCAATAGCGAATGCAGTAAGAGCGAGAGTAAGGAATGTGAGGGGAGTGAACATAACGAAAGGCAGGGTCTGAAGACAAAAACAAATACAAAGATGAGGCTGGACCCAGGACTATATATACTGAGGAAAAAAAAAAGAGGGTGCCAATGAAGTACAATAATCGTTCTACATTTTTTAGTTAACGGGAAAGCCGAGCATGTACCAAGCATTCGGAAGGCTGAGGGCTGGGCAAAACTCTCGGCAACGTTGACATACAAGAACAATAATACTAATAATAACAATATCAAGTCACTGACAACATACCCTGCTTCTAACACTAGTTCATGCCTTGTTGTCCACCAGCGCCATGGTGCTGCTTACTGCGTTGTCTGCTCATGTAACCGTAAAATGTTTTTAACCCACTAAAACGCGCGCTCACAACAAACGTAAACAAACAATAGACGCCTCTCTGCAGAATCTGGGGCCAGCTGCGGGTGATCCAGCCACAAAATATCTCGTGAATCTCGCCGCATTCTTGGCCACTTTTTTTCTGCTACACGTTTTACTCGTATTATTGCGGCACATTTATTTCTAGTCTAAATCCTTTCATATTTCTAATCTCTTAATTCTAATCTTTAATCATAATCTTTAATCATAATCTTTAATCATAATCTTTTATTTCTAATCTTTTAATCCTAATCTGATTCATAATCTCGTGATCTTCATTCCTTTACTTAATTTCTAATTATACTCCTTATTCTATTTCCTTTCCTTTATCACTTTTTCTCTTTCTCCTTTTCATTTTTTTCAATTATTGTACATTTATAAAAATTCTTTAAATATTTCATCTTCTCATAATCATTGTTTCATTCATTTACTCTATTTACTTCTCTTCACACCTCTATCTTCTCTAAACACACAGCCAACTTTGAAATCGAACCCCTTTCTCTATTTAGCAACTAGCCTGCATATAACCAACCTTTTTCCCTCCATCACCACGAAAAAGATCCAAAATTGTTGATTCGTGTTTATCCATCAAGAAAACCATGGCTTCCCAAATCCATTTTCTTGACATCAAAGGAAAGACACTTCTTTCTCGGGATTATAAGGGAGACATCCCGACGAATACCATTGAGAAGTTTCCGCTTCTTCTTCTTGAAATGGAAAACAACATGGAGGATGGCGACTATAAACCCTTCATCAACAGCCAGGGCATCAATTACATATACATAAACCACAACAACTTGTATCTCTGTGCATTGACGAGAAAGAACGAGAACATCATGGCCATTATTATATTTTTGCTGAAGATCATAGAGGTGTTGACGCAGTACTTTAAGAGTTTGGAAGAAGAGTCTATCCGAGACAACTTTGTCATTATCTACGAGCTTCTTGACGAAATGATGGATTTTGGGGTGCCACAGACCACCGATACCAAGATATTAAAGGAGTATATTACTCAGGACTACTATAAATTGATCAAGAAGTCGGCTACACGTCTTGTACAGCCACCAAACGCTGTGACCAACGCGGTTAGTTGGAGAAAGGATGGCATTTTCTACAAGAAGAACGAGGCGTTCTTGGATGTGGTTGAGTCGATTAACATGTTGATCAATAGCTCAGGGCAGGTGCTCAACTCGGAGATCTTGGGTGAAGTCAAGATCAAGTCACACTTGAGTGGGATGCCCGACTTGAGATTGGGGTTGAACGACAAGGGTATCTTTCTGGCGCACGACGATGATTCAGAGACACCCGCACCACCAGCAAACAGCAAGGGCATAGAGATGGAAGATATCAAGTTCCATCAGTGTGTGAGGTTGAGTAAGTTTGAGAACGAGAGAATCATTACGTTTATACCACCGGACGGCGAGTTTACGTTGATGTCGTACCGGTTGCTGTCGGCACAGTTTCTTATGAAGCCGTTGATTCTTGTCAACTGCAAGACAAAGGTACACAAGCACTCGAGAATCGAGATTCTTTGTTCGGTCAGGACCCAGATCAAGAAGAAATCTACTGCCAACAATGTCGAGGTGATCATACCTATTCCTGAGGATGCCGATACGCCCAAGTTCACGCCTGAATACGGTTCTGTCAAGTGGATCCCTGAGAGATCGTGTTTGGTATGGAAACTCAAGACGTTTCCTGGTGGAAAGCAGTACCATATGCGGGCCGAGTTGGGGTTACCGGCCGTCACCGATCCCGAGGACATTTTGCTGAAGAAACCAATCAAGGTCAAGTTTTCGATCCCGTATTTCACTACGAGCGGGATCCAAGTGAGATACTTACGGATCAACGAGCCGAAGTTGCAGTACCAGAGTTATCCGTGGGTACGGTACATTACACAGAGCGGAGACGACTATACGGTGAGAACCAAGTGAATGGAGAAAAAAAAGAACCTTTAGTGTAGAGAGGAAGTAGTGAATAGAAAAAAAATGATAAAAAAAAACTTGTGTTCTTTATGGATAAAGCAGCGGAGTTGGTTCACCAGGCTGTGAAGGATAACGAAGCGCGAAGAAATGGCGGAGGGCGAACGAGTGCGGTGCTGCGGCGGAACGAAACACAGTTGACGGAACTTGTGCGTAAAGATGCGAAGCTCCAAGCAGAATTGGCCGAGATTCTGAACAAACGGGAATATTATGTCAATAAGATGAACCGAGTATTGGAACGGGCACTTGGACCTGTAAAACCAGCCAAGTCACAGAAGCTGGTACCAGGCACATCGTATACAGGTCCACAGCCCAAATATATCACGAACCGTCAACATGCGTTGGTGTATGTGGAACAAGTGGTTGCGAAATCGGCGCAGCGTCATGAGATCGAGCGTGAGATCCGAGCACATCACGAGGCCCAGCATCAATGGGCACGCGATCGTGCTGCCAAAGTGGCATACTTTGATGATCTCGAACTTCATATCCAGAACCGCGTGGCAAAGAAGACTGAAGGTTACCATCCGTCCAAGCTTGCCAGTATCAAACAGACGATGCTCGCGAACGAGCTCCGCAATCATCGCGAGGAGCACGACGCTTCGCTTCGCCACTACGACGACGGAATCTACTTTTTTTCGCGTGCCATGTCGATCAAATCACACGAATTGCTTGCGTCGTTGAACATACCGTTTTTTTGCACCCATCCCGACTGGCACTACCCGCAATTGGACAACGATCGTGTCTGGATATTGAATGAACTCTCACGTTTTATAGAATAAAAGATTATATATATCTAATTTGGTAAGTCGGTGACACAGCCAGTCGAAGCATCGCTCACCAATCTACTATACTTGGCCAACGTACCTCTTTCGTAACGTGGAGGTGGTGGAGTCCAGCGAGTCTTTCTGTCAGCCAAAACAGCATCGTCCACCAAAACATCAATCTTGTTGTTTTCAGCATCAATGACAATAGTATCACCATCCTCAACAAGAGCAATGGGGCCTCCAACAGCAGCCTCAGGCACAATGTGACCAATAAGGAAACCATGCGAACCTCCACTGAATCTCCCGTCAGTCAAAAGCGCCACGTCTTTACCCAATCCATAGCCCATAAGTGCAGAACTTGGCTTCAACATCTCTGGCATACCTGGTCCTCCCTTGGGACCCTCGTATCTAATGACACACACCGTCTTCTCGCCCTTCTTGATCTCACCGTTCTCCAATGAAGTGATGAACGCAGCCTCATCGTCATAAACACGGGCAGATCCCTTGAAATACGTCCCTTCCTTACCAGTGATCTTACCCACAGCAGAACCAGGCGCAAGGTTTCCCTTCAAGATCTGGAGATGACCACTAGCCTTCAATGGATTCGACACCTTTCTCACAATGTCCTGGTGGTCAGGCAAACCTGGCACCTTGGCCAAGTTTTCCTTGATGGTTTGTCCAGTAACGGTGTACTGGTCACCATCAATGAGTCCTTCGGCCAACAAGTACTTCATCACAGCAGGAGTACCACCGTACGCCTGCAAATCGGCCATGACGTACTTACCAGAAGGCTTGAAGTCGGCCAACAATGGCGTGGCGTCGGAGAGTCTCTGGAAATCATCGACAGTCAACTCAACGCCAACGGACAGCGCAATTGCAATGAGATGCAACACGGCGTTGGTCGAGCCACCGGTGGCAATGATGTATGTAATGGCGTTCTCAAACGCCTTCTTGGTCATGATGTCGCGTGGCTTCAAGTCCAACACCATCAAGTTCTTTATAGCTTCACCAACAGTTGCACACTCATGTTCCTTCTCCTTGGAGATGGCAGGTGCAGACGACGAGTACGGCAACGACATACCCATGACTTCAGCAGCAGATGCCATCGTGTTGGCAGTGTACATACCACCACAGGCCCCAGGACCGGGACACGCATGCTTGATGACATCGACTCTTTGTTCTTCGGTGATTTCGTTGGCCAAGACCTGACCATACGTCTGGAACGCCGAGATGATATCGATCTTGTCTGGAATAGCGGCCGTGGTACCACACGTGGGTGAGCCAGGCATGATGGTACCACCGTAAACCATGATGGAAGGACGATTGTGTCTTCCCATTGCCATGAGGGTACCAGGCATGTTCTTGTCACACGAAGGGATGGCGACGTTGGCGTCGTACATCTGGGCCATGATCATTGTTTCAAACGAATCGGCAATAATCTCACGCGATTGCAACGAGTATCTCATCCCGTCGGTACCATTGGTGATCCCGTCACTGACTCCGATCGAGTTGAACTGCATACCTTTCAAGCCCGCCTTGTTCACACTGGCATTGCACTTGTCGTTCAAGTCCATCAAGTGCATGTTACATGGGTTCCCTGACCACCACACAGAACCAACACCAACCTGTGCCTTATTCATATCGCTTTCAGTGAACCCAGTGGCATAGAGCATCGCTTGCGAGGCACCCTGCGATTTAGGCTGCGTGACAATGGACGAGTACTTGTTTAACTTTTTTTCATACTTTGTAGATGTTTGTGAGAAAGATCTCAATCCTCTCTTTACAAGAGCGGCCTTTAAAAGAGACATGTTTGGGTTGTTGTTAATCAAATGGCCATGCGATAACTGTCTGCTTTTTTTTTCAGTGAGTCAGGCCCTGAACCGGGATCGCTTATGTACAGGTGAGCTCCACACACCAATCAACGCACGCGTTTTGGTAATTTCCAAAAGATGTCTTTTTTTGACACGTGAACAGATTCGCGTGCGTGCAGAACCGTTTTTTTTGTTGTTTCTGCTTTCCGGCTCGTCGGCTGAAACTTAAACCTGAACTTAAAAACGGGTCCAAAACTCACGTGCGCGATCGGTCACCCCGCGATGATTTTTTATCTGGCCGAGGTATGACTTGAATACATTTATATAATTCTTTTACCCCGGAAATCATTTTCTTCTGTAAATCATGTCAGAAAAGAGACTTTTTAAGGAATATAGCCAGTACCAGAAAACTTCACCTTCGGTTGCAAATCACCAGATTATCAGCCTTGCGCCAGTTGAAACACCTGACTTGGACATTTACCGATGGACAGCCATCATTGCCAAACCACTGAAACGCGACTCGTCCTTCTACTACAATGGCCAATGGAAACTTCTGATTCAAGTCGATAAACAGTACCCAATCAAGCCTCCAACCATCAAGTTTGTAACTCCGATTGTTCATCCCAATATCAACTTTGACACGGGTGAAATCTGCTTGGATATACTAAAAAGCGACAACTGGTCGGCGGCATGGAACCTCCAGTACTTGGTGGTAGCCATCTTGATGCTTTTAGACGATCCAGAACCCGACTCGCCACTCAATGTCGACCTGGCTAACTTGTTCCGTGAAGATAAGGTTGCTTTCGAGAGCTTGGTGCAGTACTATATCTGGAAGTTGAATAGCTTCCATATTCCAATGGCAAGAAAGCCAAGTGGAGACAGAATTATCCAGGAACCAGAACAAAAGAAAGAGCAAAAGAAAGAAGTAAAGAAAGAGACACCAGTACAAGTACCAGAGCTAAAGAAAGAGATACCAGTACAAGTACCAGAGCAAAAGAGAAAAGAAGCTCCTAAAATGAAGGAACAGAAAGAAGTAAAGAAAGAAGCACAGAAAGAAGCAAAGCCAGTACAGCAATTGCCAAAGGTACGGAAGGAACAGCCAGTCGAGAAACCTACCTCCAAAGCAAACACTGTGACTCCCACTCCACCCTCCGAAGCTACTACACTTACTGAAACCAAGACAGGAACCCTCAGAAAATCTCCCAGCATTAAATCTACGTCTAGCTCGAGATCAAGCAAGTCTGCTCGTGTCTCATCTGGTTCGAGTTCTAGTAGCAAGAGTGGAACTAACCCGATTAAAAATGCTACCCACAGCATCAAAAATGCCTTAAGTTCTAAGAAATCAAGAAGCGATGATTCTAGTGACAAACCAACTAGAACACGTAGTGTTTCCACAAAGGAGAAGTGAATAACTGTATTGTTTCTTTTTTTATATTTTAATGTTTATGACCCTACGCTTTCAATAATAATACCTTTGGTGTACATTATAACTATTGATACAGACTATGCTAGACCTAACGCAATCTTCTGGCTTCACGTTCGGATTCCATCAAGCACAAGATATCGTTTTCTCTGACTGGACCCTTGACGTTTCTGACGATAGTTCTGGAAGAGTCTTCCAAGAACTCAACTCTGACTTGGGTGACACCACCTCTGGAGCCGGTTCTGCCTAAAACTTTGATGACTTTAGCTAAGGTAACTGGGGTCTTGGAATCCATTTTTTGTTGTTGGTGGTCTTTGAATAGTATGGCAGGTTTGATTTTGGTTGATGGAAAATTTTCAGGTAATGCGTCCGGGTAATATTGAATTTTTTTCCAGACACGATCCAACTTGAGACAAGGGTCGTGTGTGGGGCAAATAAATCTTGCAGCCAGAAGCAGCAAGACAGAAAGGAAAGAGAAACGGGGAAAGAAGAACAGTTGAAACTAGTCAAGGATTTTAATTGCTCTTTCATTCTTGTTTGTATACGACTGTTTTGTTTGTATTCTTGTTTGATTTTGTTGGAGGAGGCTCAATGTAGCGATTGTGTACATTTATCAATATACAGTCCGTTTGTTGTAAATGCACGGTAAAATCAAACACAACCAACAACAAGCGACTGCCACCAAGAAAATGGCGGTGGGTGAGTCGAGAACGGAACTTTTGGCGTGGCTCAATGAAACACTTGAGCTCAATTATGTCAAGGTGGAAGAATGTGGGACCGGAGCCGCATTCTGCCAGCTCCTAGACGCGGTGTATGGCGGCGTGCCATTGAGCAAGGTCAAGTTCGAGCTGGCACGCACCGAGTACGATTATCGTCACAACTGGAAGATTGTACAGGCAGAGTTCACCAAGCATCGTATCACACGTGTGATTGATGTCGAGCGTTTGATCAAGTGTCGGTTGCAGGACAATTTGGAGCTTTTGCAGTGGTTCAAGCGGTTGTGGAGCGAAAACAAGGGCTACAATGAGCCATATGACGCACGGGCCCGGCGTGGGACAGGGACCAATGCATCTCCAACACTAAACATTGCCAGATCACGGGCATCGCTGGTAACTGCCCTGAGCACGGCCCTGAACACGGCTCTGAACACGGCTCTGGGCGCGGCCCTGGCACCTACGTCACGGCGTGCTACTGCCACGCCCAGAAATAGTACCCGAGTTGCTTCTGGCGGTACCCGTGCACAGACTCCATCACGAAATGTATCAGGAACGCCTGGCACGACGCCACTGGGTCCTAAAGCGACGCAATTGGTTCGAGAACTCAGCGATGCACATAACGAGAACGAACGTCTTGTTGAAGAGTTACAGGAGTATAAGCTTTCTGCCGAGACCCTCGAGACCGAACGGAACTTTTACTTCAATAAGTTACGGGAGATCGAGATCATGATCCAGGGAATCAATGACTCGATCGATTCCAATAACTTTGATGAGTTGAAGGATTTGACGGTGGTTGAGTTGACAAAGAGTATCCAGAGCATATTATATTCTACAGAAGAAGGGTTCCAGGTAACTGACGAACCGCCAGAAAACAACGACATGCTCGACGATGAGTCGTTCTAGGCTGAAATGGCTGGGGCTTTATTGGAGCCTTTCAGTTATACACTACTATGTATTTTTTTAAGTGCGCGCACGCGAGGGACGCAAACACAAAGAATTTATTTTTTCTGGCGACTCTTCGGTTGCAGCAATTCCTCGTTTGGGAATGGAATTAAATAGAACATCAAGAGAAACGAAGAGTGAATGAATGAATAAAAGAAAGCAAACAAAGCTGAAAATTAAAACGAGTTGATTTTTTGTTTAGTAAAATCACTGATTTCGGCCCTTTTTTTTTTTGGTAGTGTCAATTGGTAGCATCCACTTGGTTGTGTTGTAGATGCCCATCGCCTGCATGCGGAGCAACCATCGTTCCTCAAGAAAAAATATAATAAAAAAAAAATTGCGACTGAAAAATTTACCGCAATGGAAACTCATCTTTAAACAAAACGTACCGAGAGTCCCAGCCGTGTTGAGAAGAGATAGCCACAGCATATACCAAACAGACGTACTATAACAGTTCCGAAACAGATCACACTTTATCACACAAAAAAAACCCTTCAAGTCGTTCTTTTTTTTACCCCACATATGACGGCCACACATTATGGTCAAGACCGACGCAGCAGCATAAGTCCGTATACCGTACCCAGAAAAGATAAGCCGATGAGAGAGATACTGGCGTCGGTACCGACACTTTCACGAGAGTTTGTTGTGCGTCGGATCAGTGAAGGCGAGACCGGACGGCTTAAAGAAGAGCTCCAGTGCGAGGCATGTGGCAAAGGATACAAGCATATCTCACTGCTTGCCAAGCATCTCTGGGAACATACGCCTGAATGGAACGTGACCAAGAAACTCTTGATTTCAAAGCACCAACAAGTACAGCTCTTGGAGGCTGCGAGTATTTTGGTTGGAATGAACGAAGAGAGTTTGGTGGCTCCGTCACGACGCAATTCGTCGGTGGAGTACGTTTCTGGATCGTTTTCACCGCCGTCACAGACACAATACATCAACCACACACGGTCGCATTCGATGTCGCAGTATCCTCCGCCATCGGGCCGTCGCGATAGCGAAACCCGCGTGCCGATCGCGGGCGGATACTTGGACACGCCTCGGAGACGAGCCAGCCGGTCGCCTTCTGTCGTCGAAGAAGATCGCTCGTTTGTCGATGATTCTTTTGACGATGTTATTGGGAAAATGGAATAGTATAGAGAGTATAGAAATGGATATCCTGCAGACAAACCAGTATAAATATGGGGAAAGTTTTTCTCTGGTGTGGTGAAAACTTTTTCTTTAACCAAACCCCCGTCGTTCTCAGAGTCTTGGTGTGGCTGGCCATAGTCCGATATCTCCACCGTGTACGAACCGTTTTGGCGAGTCTGATGGAGCAAGACGAAATCTGACACGGTGGGTGGATAATAAAACAAGTGCATCATAGTACATCAGAAAACAGAAATCATGCTACTTTCTGGTGTCTCCAAGAACACAGACATTTAAAGTGTAGATAAAGTAAAGGTGTAGTATTCTATTTACAAACAAGTTATTCTGTGAAGAACCATATTATTCTTCAGCACGAATGATTTCTGAGCTTAAAGGCTGGACCTTATGGTACTTTTCACGGAGTTGTTTCTGTTCCTGGTGTTCCAATTCGTTGGTCAATTGTTTCTTGGTCAACTCGCGTTGTTCATGTTTGGCCTTGATCCGTGCTGCGTCCTTGATGGGTCCTTGTCTCAAAGCTTCGCGTTCTTGGTTCTGAGACCAGTTGATGAACGCAAATGCGCCAACAGCAGCAACACACGACGCTCCAAACGTCACTTTCGATGCGGTAGACATGGGGTTTGAATGTGATGTGTTTATGAAAATTAGCGACAAAGCACGCACAGCGAGCGCAGCGAGCGCCAGCGCGAACGGCGTGCAACAACTACAGCGAGCGCCAGTGCGCACCACAACCACCACAGTTACCGAGCGCACAATAACAGTGCTAGAACCACCACCAAAACATTCTCATTCAATACCATTCTTATTTCTATTACCATGTCGTACTATTTCCTCCAATAACCACGCATCAAACACATCTCTTTTCTATATCTATTCCTTCTCACTAATCTCCAACTATTAACTCGCGGCGTGCTAAGGAGAAAAAACATCAAAAAAACATCCGCCGAGCATCGAGTGGACATCATCCAACATCGCCAAAAGAGACAGAGCTTGTGTCTGGCCAATCACATCGCGCCCGTCTCCATACCCACACCTTCCGCTGCCCCCAGCACTCCACTTGTCTTTGTTCTTTCGCAGCCCGTCAATCCAGAATCTCAGCCATTCCGCTGCTCTGTGCCCCGTGTTTCCATGAGCCACTTTAGCGACCCCAACCCGTTTGCCAGCGACGGTTCGCCGTCGTTCCACACCAAGCAACAACAACAACAGCAGCAACAACAACAACAACAACAACAACAACAACATCTTCATCACCAACCACCGATATCGAACTTGACCAAGACATTGTTGCTGCTGCTTCCACAACAACAAACAACACTTCCCCAAAAAATCACCACTCCAAACGCAGAACCGTCGCTCGATCCACCCAGTTACACAAACTCCATGTCGCTGTCTAAGTTCATACCGACCCTGGGCGAGTACCATAACTCCAGCATCCCGTTCCAGTCGTCGTCGTTACGCCAAAGCACCAACACCAACAACAGCTTCCATCAGTACACGACCCCGTCCGACTCTGTCCACTACATTCCATCCAGCCACAACACCCCCACCGTAGTTAGCACGTCCTACACCTCCAATCATTCGTATACGCCGTTGCAGACCTCCAACAACTTCATTCTGCAGCCGTTTCTGTCGTCATACAAAGCTTCGGGCATCGTGCCCAACGCCGTGCCTACCACAAACATCTCGATGGACTCTGCAACTACTCACGATGCGTTCCTGTCTGCACTGTCGTCCTTTTCCTCCCACAACAAGCTCCCTCAGTCGGTCTACATCCCCCACTCGCGCACCCAGCAGCCCCAGAAACCATTTGGCCACTTACCGAACTCGTACCCAGCCAACTCCGGCTTTGCATCGTCACTGTTTCTGCAACCCAGTCGAGCTGCTCCTTCTGCCGCCGCTGCTGCTGCGGCTCTGCGCATGACACCGTCACTGTCACACTCCTACATCAACGAGCCCGATCACTACATGACATACACCGAGTTCTTGCATAACCTTTCACTCAAGGAAAAAGACCTGCTGGACGACACCACGTACGAGGAACACCTCAACATCGTTGACTATCCTGTCAACGACTTGATCCTTATGCTTTCTTGTCTCTTGACCAAGATCATCGAGGCCAACGATAAGCTCCATCCCAACCATTTTGACAACACGATCGCCAGCCGGCAGAAAATGAAGGAAGAGAAACGTCTCAAGAAACTCCAACGGGCCAAATCGCGAGAAGACGATCCGATCGACGTCGATATAGAGGCCGGAGACGAGGCCGATGCCGGGGCCGACAACATAGATTCCGACTCGGACCTTGAGGATGAGATGAAAAACAAGTACCTTGCCAATGTGCTTGCGTTTCATGGCACGAACGTGCCCGGAATCTCGTTGCATGCGTACTTGGCGCGGGTCCTCAAGTACTGTCCCGTGACCAACGAGGTGTTTCTTTCGTTATTGGTGTACTTTGATAGAATAGCCAAGAAGGCAAACAACTTGAAGCAGAAGAAGAAGAACGGCGACGGTAGTGAGCTGGACGCAGAACAGTTGTTTGTCATGGACTCGTACAATATTCATAGATTGATTATATCGGGTATCACGGTGTCGTCGAAGTTCTTTTCCGATATCTTCTACAAAAACCTCCGGTACGCCAAGGTTGGTGGGTTGCCGTTAGAAGAACTCAACTACTTGGAGTTGCAGTTCTTGCTCTTGCTTGACTTTAAGTTGATGATCACCGTCGAGGACTTACAGAACTACGGCGACTTGTTGTTGCGGTTCTGGAAACGGGAACAGATCACCAACGAATTGGTCCAAGACAAGACGTAAAAAAAAACCAGAACAAAACAACCCTTTTATTTCTCTAGTATTCTTTGCATTATAAACGCTTTTTTTAATCGTCTTGTGATGGATGGGTATAGCAGTCGGATCCGGAGGGTTTTCGCAGACAATTGCTATTATAAGCCCTGGTGCACCAGAATATAAAATGGAACCATCGGAACCTGGTGGACCAACTTCTATCAGCAGCGATGGAATATCTCAGTTCATGGACTCCTACAACGCCGCTCCCTACATCGACACTGTTGAGTGTGATCGGTACCGGTCCCCGGAGCTCGTTGTATGGTGTCGTTGCTCTGATAACGGCTGCGGCTGCAACAGAAACTAACCGTCTCTCGCTCCATTTCATGTCTCGAAATCTCCGAGGAGCAGAAGCCTCACTCACGATCATCGAGGCTGAACAGTTCCTTGCCACGGCCACCAATACCCAGTTGTTTCCCATGGCCACCGAGCTTATCTTTAATGCCACGATCAACTTGGAGAACTTGGAATATACGGGCCATCTCTTCAACCCCAACCGTGCTGCCAACATGTTGTACACCATCCTCTTTGCCTTGTGCATGCTCCTACACTTTGGCTTGGCTGGCTGGGCCCGCTACTATTACTTTGGTGTATGCTTTTTCGTGGGACTGGGTCTCGAGTTTGCCGGATACTTGTCTCGTATGGTGGCTGCGTACGGCCACCAGTCGGAAGAACTGCTCTACTTGTGCCAGATCATCTGCTTGACCATCGCTCCAACTTTTGTCATGGCAGGCATCTACTACTTGTTGGCCCAGTTGATTGTGCTCCACGGCCGGCCGTACTCATATCTCAAACCCCTCTGGTTCTCCTACATCTTTGTCGTGTGCGACGTCTTGAGCTTGGTTATCCAGGCCGTTGGCGGTGGTGTGGCCGCAACAAGTCTTGTTGTCGGTGATAACACCAAAGACGGCACACATATCATGGTCGCAGGGATCGCGTTCCAGGTCTTCACCATGACGTTGTTCTTTGGGTTCCTCATTGACTTTATTCACCGAACTTTCTTCTTGGCTACGCCAGACGTTGGCTACTCCTTTGGCAACGCCATACACATGTTCCTAAACACCCCTAGGGGTGCACGGTTGAAACTCCAGTGCGAACTGGGCTACGACCCCAAGTATGCTACCGCAAGAGCCAAGTTCTGTTTCAACTGGTCACCCATTGTCATCTTCGTCTCGGTTATCTTTATCTACATCCGGTGCATCTACCGCTTGGTCGAACTCTCACAGGGCTGGACAGGATACCTCATTACCCACGAGGCGTTTGTCATGACGTTGGACGCTCTGATGGTGTTTTTGACCTGTGCCCTAAATATCTTTTTGCACCCATATATCCTTTTTGGAAAAACCGATATTTCGTACATGGGCATCAAACGCGCCAACCACATGCTGCCTCCTGCTTCTTTGGGCACTCTGTCAGAACCCCAGAAGGAATCAGGCACCAGCGATTCCTTTATGTTCGAACCCATTTAGATCTTTTTATATACATACATTTAATGCATTTTCCTAGAATTCTATGATTTGTCAACGTTTTATGTATTAAGAGATAGCAATGTACAAATATCTAGTTTACTTCTTAGATTTGGTAGCAGCCTTCTTTTCCTTGTCTTGTTGTTCCTTTAAGACTCTCTTGACAATCTTTTGTTCTTCAATCAAGAAAGCTCTGACAATTCTTTCCTTGACACAGTTGGCACATCTGGAACCACCGTAAGATCTTTGAACGGTTTTGTGGGTCTTGGAGACTTGAGCGTATTCTCTTGGTCTCAAGGTAGAAATACCAGCCAAAGCGGTACCACAATCACCACACTTGACTCTGGAAGCTTGCTTCTTGACGTGTTGGGCAACCAACTTTCCACCTGGGGTCTTGACGACCTTGATCTTGTTAGATCTGGTGTTGTCTATAATTGTTAGTAACTAGTTCTTCAGTCTTCATAAGTCTACGCATCGTCAATACAAAAGTTCACGTTCATGATTGGTCCATGGGATTCTTGGTGGATGGATGGTTGATGATAAAACTTTTTCACAATCGGTGACGACTTCGGTATTGCTCTCTGAGTAGACCTCTGTTGTTGCTGCTGCTGATGCTGCTGATGCTGCTGATGCTGCTGCTTCTGCTGTATTTTACATACATGGATTTCTTCTTCTGTAAGTAACACGTTGAGCCATTTTGAAGATGTATATGCTATAGGTGTATCAAAAAGAACTTTTGAAAAACTATATATCGAAACTGAGGGTACGTCCTCACTGAAAATTTTTAATTTTTTTTTGCATAGGCGACTGCAGGTAGAGAGCACAAAATCACGTGGAAATATGAATACAGGGCTTCAGCCCTATGTTACTCCAAGAAAGGTTACGTATCTATGTAAGTCCTCTCCAACAATAAGAGTAGCGTGTATTCAACTATCTATAACTTTGAGGTGTCCTTTTCAATGGCAACAACTTCCATTTCAAGATCGACTCCCAAAGGTAATTCTTTCACGGCAACACAAGATCTTGCTGGCTTGTGTTCGGAGAAGTACTTCCCGTAGACCTCATTGAAAGGAGCAAATTGGTTTTTCATATCGGTCAAGAAGATATTGGCCTTGACGATGTGGCTCAACGACGAGTTGGAGGCTTCCAAGATGTTCGAGACGTTTTGGATGACTTGTTCGGCCTGTTGTTGGATGGTAGGGTTACCTTCCAAAGGCTGGTTTTGTGGGGTGTAAGGGATCTGGCCCGAAACATAGATAAACCCTGAGCTTGGTTAGTAATGATTGGGATTTTCATAAAACTATCGAATCACGTACCGTTGACCTTGATGGCTTGGGAGTAGGAGGCAGCTGGTGGTGGAGCGTTGGCAGTTTTTACCTGGAAAGTTAGTGACAATGACCCACAGAATTGGATCTGGTCATTATGTACGTACTGGTGTAATAGTAGAAGACATTCTATTGAAAACAATTGATCTAACACTAGAACGAACGGGGTTGAACATATCGTGGTTGAAAGCGAGGGGTGCGAGCGGTGCGAGGGAGGAAGTTTAGACTCGTTTTTTTTGACTTCGATCGCGGTTACGTCCTAAAACGGACGAGGTTCCGGCTACATATAAAGCTGCAAAAAAAAAGTATACATAAATTGACATGGCATTAAACATTACTTTTTATCTTTCTTCTTCTTCTTCTTCTTTTTCTTCTTCTTTTTGGTGGTTGAACTTTCATCGAATTTCATAGCATCAAACCCGAACTCGGGATCATGAGTTGGTTTGGGAACAGTGAACACCTGCGTCAGTTTATCCTCCATTACGGCAGCTGCTCTTTCCTCATCACCACTGAATAGATACTCCAAATTATCAAACAACACTTCGGCAAGATGCTCGATCTTACACAACGTATTGAAGTTACGCAAGAAAAAGGCAAAGTCCCGCACCAAATGGGTCAAGTTATCTTCTTTTGGTATCACCCCCAAGACAACTTTAATATGATACTCGATCCGTTTGGCAAAACTATCCACCAACGCCAAATGTTCTGAGTCAGCAGCCAAATCTGCGGTGATATACGCCACCAGAAGATCTGCGTATGCGGATATAAGCTTGGCTTCGGCGTCGCCGTTGTACTCATACTTTTTCTCCTGGTTTTCAGCATAGTTCTGAAACAGAAAGAATATCTTACGTGCTTCAGGCACAGCAAGCCAGTTGATTAACAAGGCCTGGATATCTACCTTGTAGTCATGGATATCGTCCTTTGGATTGTCGAGACTGATGATCTCTTTGCTAACCAACTGAATGATCATAAGACATATCATCGAAACATACTTTTTCGAGATCGAATCTTCACCTTCATCACCTGGAGTCAAGTGTGGTGCACTCTTGGCAAGAAACTCATGGAGTAACATCAGCTGTTCCACTTCACTCAACACCAACTTGTTGCCCTGTCGACTAAACAGGTACGGACTCGAGTTCGTATCGTTGCCACGCATTCCCGACAAGAGTTCAAACACATAGTCAATAAGCTGGTGCGAGATATCAAACCCGTTCGTGATGTACCAGATCAATACCCGGCGATAACCCTTGCACATCAACATCTCGTCCATCATACTCCGTGCTACCTTGTTGTTGCGGTAGAAAATAGCCTCAAACACCGAGATCTTGCCACGTGGAATAAGCTTGAACTCGGCCCGGACCTCTTCGGCGGTCTCGTCGTCTATTGGAACACACCATTCACGGTAAATCTTGTCAGGAGTGATTTCTGATTTCTTACCAAGTGATTCATCAATAACAGCTTTGGCGATGGTATCGATGAATAACTGGCCTCTAATAGCTGTGCTTCCCTCTATCGGGATTGAAACCCAGTTCCTCATGAGAAAGAGAAAGTGATTGAAGTTAGTGAAAAAGTGTTTTGGAGAATATTTATCGTCCAGTATCTCGTGCTGGGCCAACTTCTCCATAAACTGCGGCTTGTACTGTTCGTTTGCTCCACGAGGCAAGTCTCGCCAATCACGGCCCTGAGAATCAAACTCAAACGTATCGTCTTGGGAACGAACGGCTCCATCAACCATCTGAAGATCATCTCCAAAATCTCCTTCTTGTTCCACATCCAGCCATTCACCCTCTGAATCCTCAAGATCTAGCTCACAAATATAACGAATATCCTCGTCAAAACGATCTTCGTATTCCAAATCGATCAAAATATCGCCCAACTCCAAAATGGGTTTGGTATGTGCAAGCCACCGTGTTTTGTAGTCCTTGCTAATTGGCTCTGGAGGAGGTCGCTCCTTTGAGGCACTGGTGAAGTCGTAGCCTGAATTAATGATGATCATGGCCACGATAAAAAGACGCATATCCACCAGAAGAGCGCCTCCGTTTACTCTATCACGAGAAAGAGGTTGGATGAAATTGATGAGTGGTTTCTGTTCCATGTCATGGTGGATTGATATCTCGTTGACCAATATCTGCAGCGGAGTGTCATCGCTGCCCAGCGACGGGTTTTGGTTAAGGATGTATCCCAAGACGTACCTGATCGACGACGAGCCTTTGAGTACTTCCTTGACGATTGCAGGTGTCATGAATGTGATTCCACCCAACGTGGACCTGGTGATTTCATCCAACTGGGAGTTGGTGTATTCTATTCGTCGATCGATTTCAAGTCCAAGAAGGATGATGTTGGTGTGACATTTCCATAGTTTGAGGAAGTAGTGGAGGTATGGATTGAGTACAAGATTACAGTCGAGTGCTGAAAGAGGAGCAAACAACTTGTAGAGTGCCAAAAGCAACACACATACCATGGCATAGATATCACGGATGACTTCTGGGTCCACGATTTCGGGAACCCAGTGTTTGATGTTTTGCTGGGAATTTTCTTCGTCATTTGGCATGAAACGAAGACGGAGCTCGTTCTCAGCTTTGAGAACGGTATGGAGCTTTCGTACAAGTCGGAAGAAGATCTGAGATATCTCAAACTTGATGATATCCGGTAACAATTCTTCTGGTTCTTCGCCACTATCTTCTGTTTCTGTCTCTGTTTCTGTTTCTTTTTCTTCTTGTTGTTGATCGTCTCTAGTATTATTCTCACGATGATGACGTATGTACCATGTGTAGACCAATGTGATAAGAACATCAGAAAGACAATCCAAGCTCAAAATCTGGGACTCGCTTTCTTCTGGTTGAGTATATGGATCGCATAACGTCATGACTGTAGTGAAAGCAAAAGCCAATTCTTCATCCTTGAACAAGAAAATTCTGGCAAGCTCCTCATGCTTTTTCTTAAAGCGCATTGGTTTGAAAACCATCGGCTCGTGTTCCATATTTCTGTTCAGCATCGCATGAATCGTGATTAAACCGTTTGGTGAAAAAATCAATAGTAGCCGACTGCGAAAATGCAACAAAATAGAATTTAGAAATAAGAAGAAATAAGAAGAAATAAGAAGAAACAGAGAAATAAAGAAGAAGAAATGAAGAGAAACAGAGAAGTGAAGAACATCAATAGTTTATAGAAAGATGATCAACTTTCAATTTTGTCAAAAATCCAAATTATTGCATTATTCTATATTAATAAATAATTAGGTCAACAGGTTAAATACCTGTTTCAAACCCTTTCCAAAGATCCCTCTCACCTTCAGAGCATCATTCTTGGAATACGCCACCAAAATCGCCATACTTAACGAAAACACAAAACTTTCTACTCTTAAGTTCTTGACCGTAGGCTCGGCAGAAACAAGCGTACCCAATGCACGAGGAGCAACAAAAAGAGCCAACTCCTTACGCCGTTGTGGCGATTCAACAAAGCTCGAGAATCCACACGCAAGTGCTCCGGCCGTAGGAGCAATAGTCTGGTCCCATCTGGTCTTGGGGACGTTTGGAAAGAGTTTGGGCAAGAGTCTGCGTCTGGCCAAACACACAGCGTACCAGTACAAGCCGATAAACGTACCCAAGAAGCAAGACGAGCGGAAGGTCGACTTAACTGCCCGAACAAGCCGTGATACCATTTTGATCTTGGATGGAAACAAGAGCATGAATGCATTCAAGGGTCCGTAGATCTTGGCTGCAAACACAAATCCCCGATAGAACCGCCACAACGCATGGAGTTCACAGTTCTTTGTCTGGAACGCATGCACCACTTCACAGTCAAATGGCTGGTTGAGCACTGCACTGGCACGTTTGGGGTCCTGGCCATAACGCTTACAAAAGTCAACCAAGATATCGCGATCGGGACACGTTTCGTCGCCGTATACTAACGTCTTGTCACGGAGCGCCTTGAGGGCATGTACGATCTCGTTGTCCATGTTTGCAGCCGACGTGATCCAGTTACGGTACGCGGGAGGTAACTTGTGGGGCTCAAAGAACCACGCAAACATGATAAACGTACATGAGACAATGAACAAACCACTATCACCGTAAGCAGCAAGTGCTGGTGGAGCAATCTTGGACAATGTTGCCGATAAAGCGGTGTCCATGGCTCTGGTAGCGACCAAAAGAGTCAAATCAAGCGAGTAGAAACGACCGTAACCAATAATGTGGTTCTGAAAGGCAGGAAAGGCGACAAGAGCCGACATGAAAGAAGCAGCCAATGTTGAGATGAACAAGTTGGAGTTTGTACCGAGGTGGTAATAATTGTGGAAAAACCGGTAGATGATCGGTTCAAGGACGTTGATTCCAAGCACCAAATTACCGGCAAACATGGGGAATTTCTGGAGATGTAATGCCCTCGATAAGATCCTGGACACACGGCCGACAATTTCACCTAATGGGCGTCTCTTACGGATAGAAACCGTAAGATAGTTGATAACGCGGGGAAGAACCACATACAAATACGCAAACAAGAACGCTTTGGCAGACGGACGCACGATTTGGCTGCCCAACTTCTGGAGGATAAGTTTGCTCAAGTTCTTTCTCTGTACGGCATTCATGCTGGGGTATTAGGACCACAAAAAGACACAGAAAAGAATCAACCAGATGTTAACAATGACGCAATTTCAGAAATTTAGACACCCTCCTTGGGTCTGCTGATATATAACCGTCTTACATTGGGGTCCTCCTGCAGATAACAATTTTTTTTATTGTCATTACACTCGTCCCCTTTTTCCATTGACGCGTGCGGACCTTCAGCCATATATGTGCACAATATATAAAAATGAAAATGCACGTGACTTTGTTGCTACGTTGTCAAATCAAAAAAATAACAATCCGACGCTACAACCTTACCTACCACACCTACCAGTAAAGTATCTACGGTATTCTCAGCAGACCAATTGCAGATTCCTATTCGAAATGGTCAAAATCGCCGAGATCAAACGCACAGCCACCTTTGCCTGGAGCTCAGACAGCTTACCGCTTTTAGCTACCGGCACTGTCGCGGGCGCCGTCGACGCCAACTTCAACTCGTCCTCGTCCTTGGAAGTATGGGACATCTTCTTGAGCCCAAACGAACCAGTGTTTTCTGCTCCTGTAACCAACAGATTTTACGCATTGACTTGGTCCAAACCGTTTGAAGGCAGACCAAAGGGTTTGCTTGTTGGTGCCTTTGAAGATGGCACAGTCGAGTTCTGGGACGCAGAATCGTTGCTCAAATCAAAGGACCTCGAAAAGGCTTCGGTCCACAAATCAAACAAACATTCGGGCCCAGTGAAATGCTTGCAATTCAACCCGCTCCAAGACCACATTTTGGTCACGGGTGGCACAAACGGTCAGATCTTCATCTGGGACACCAAGTCCTTTGCTGAACCAACAATTCCCGGTGCTGCCATGACCCCAATGGATGAAGTGACCTCTGTGGCCTGGAATAACTCGGTTAGCCACATCTTTGCCTCAACAGGAACCGGTGGCTACACTTCGATCTGGGACTTGAAGTCCAAGAGAGAAGTGTTGCACTTGCAATACTCAGGTCCTACAGGAAGAGCCAACTTTTCTCACGTGGCATGGCACCCAACTCAGTCTACCAAGTTGATCACCGCCAGCGACAACGATACATGTCCTTTGATCTTGACTTGGGACTTACGAAACTCCAACGCTCCAGAAAAAATCTTAGAAGGTCACAAAAAGGGTGTGTTGTCGTTGGACTGGTGTAAGCAAGACCCAGAATTGTTGATTTCAAGTGGCAAGGACAACCTTACATTGTTGTGGAACCCTATAACTGGCCAAAAGCTCGGTGAATACCCCACTTCAGCCAACTGGGCCTTCCAAACCAAGTTTGCTCCAGCTGCTCCAGATGTGTTCTCCACTGCCTCCTTTGATGGCAAGGTTGTGGTGCAATCTCTTCAAGACACTTCTCCTCCAGTCTCCCAAAAGGTTACTTCCAATGACGATAGTGTTTTCTGGAACCAAATTTCGTCGACCGACACGCAACAACCAGTGTTTGAGGTTAAACAGGCTCCAAGCTGGTTGAAACGTCCATCCAGTGTTAGCTTTGGTTTTGGTTCCAAGTTGGTTTCCATCAGGAAAGATGAATCAGGAAAGTCAGTTATCAACATTCAAAAGTTCAATACCAAGAGCTCTGAGACTTCTACTGCATTTTTTGAGGCCTTAAAGAACAATGACATTAAGTCTATTCTCTCAACTAAATTAGAATCAAACCTTTACAACGACAGCAACAAGGCTGATTGGGAACTTTTGAAGACATTGTCAGACTCTGGTAAGGATAAAATCTTTGGTGAAGTTGCCCAGGAAGAGGTCACTGAAGAACCAAAGAAAGAGGAATCTAACTCTGCTGATGACTCTTTCTTTGAAAACTTGGGCAACGGCTCTATTCATGTTCCAGAAGACAAGTATGTTCCATCTGGCTCCTTCAAGATAATAAACAAGAAGGACTCGGCCGAAAAGAAGAAGTTGTTCAAGTTAGTGTTGAACAACAAGATCGAAGAGGCTGTTTCCACATGCTTGAAGGAAGACAAGTTGCTTGAGGCATTGGTCTTGGCTTTGGACGGTTCGGATGAAGTCAAGCAACAAGCAAAGCAAGCTTACTTTAAAAACAATAACGAAGACCGTTTTGCCAGAGTCTTGTACAGTGTTTCTTCCAAGAATGTTACTGATATTGTTGACAATGCCGATGTTTCCAATTGGAAGGAAATTGCTGCTAGTATTGCAGCTTTTACTGAAACTGACTCAAAGGATTACAACGAAAAGATCACCACACTTGGTGACCGTGTTCTTGCTTCTGGTAAAGACCAAAGAGACAATGCTATCAAGTGTTACTTGGCTGGCAATGCTTTAGACAGAATCGCCAAGATTTGGCTTTCTGAATTGCCTGACCTTGAATCAGAACTTTTGAATCTTGGTCTTGACTCAGTTACTTCGCCATCAGATGCTCGTCTTGAATCTTTGACGAACTTTGTCCAAAAAATCGTTACTTACAGATCGATTTCCAACATCACCGGTGAACTTTCTGGTTCATCAATTGAACCAATCGCTCACGCCATTTTAGAGTATGCCAACATTGTTGCTGGATCTGGTGAATTTGATTTGGCTGAAAAGTTCTTGCGTTTATTACCAAGTGAATTTGCTGGCACTGAAAAGGACCGTATTAATAAAGCCACCGTTAATTCTGCCTCAAATGTCGCCAGTCCTATTGTTAAAAAGACTAGAACTGCTGCTGGTCGTAACCAATATGCTAGAACTACTGCTACCCCAGCTTACGCCCCAGTTGCTTCACCCAACCCTACAGTTGTCAAGCCATTTGTACCCGCTCCAAGCGTACCAACTGCTGCACCTGTTGCTCCTGGTAGACAATACCCGGGCCAATCAATCACCCCAGTTCCTACTGTTCCAACGGTGGCTCCTGTACCAACAGCTCCAACCAATCCATATGCTAGAGCCATCGCAAACCCATACGCTCCTCAAGCTACTTCTACCCCAGTTGCACCAGCTGCACCAGTTGCATCCCTTGCGCCTACTGCTCCAGTTATAACTGCACCACCACCGGCTGCGCCAACCAAGTCATACAAGGATGAGACCGATGGATGGAACGATCTTCCTGATGCTTTTAAGTCAAAGACAACTATCCGTCGTGCTGCTCCAGCTGCCGCCGCTGCAGCTGCGGTAGCTCCACAAACTGGTGGCTTTGCTCCTGCGACTACTGGATTCCCCGCTCCTGCTCCACCAAAGGCAGGTAGTCGTACCCCATCGTCGTCGTCTTTGGCATCGACTCAAATCCACAAGGAACCACGCCCTGCTCCAGTGCATCAAAACAACCGTTACGCACCAAAGGTCACTGATGCTCCCGTTACTCCTAAATTAGCTTCTGGATTTAGTGCTAATTCAGCTGCCACTTCTGCTCCTGCTCCTCCAAAGAAGAATCCATACGCTCCAAGTGCCAGTAGCAGTCCAGTTGTCGGATCTCCATTTGCTCCACCAGCTCAATCTCCATTCATCCCACCACCAGCGCAACCAGTATACAACCCTGCTTCACCTGTTGCACCATCTGCTCCACCAAAGAACCCATACGCCCCACCTCCAAGCAATGGTGTTAACTCGACTGGAATAATCCCTCCTCCAAGACAAGTCAGCGCATTTGCACCACCACCACAGCAACAGGGTGGCTTTGCTCCACCTCCAGCTCAAGGTGGATTTGCTCCGCCACCTCCTCAAGGCGGATTCGCACCACCTCCACCAGCACCACAAAGCCAACTAGCTCCATCCCCAGGTTTTACCTCTGCTCCACCACCTGCAGCAGCAGCAGCAACAGCACCACCTCCATCTGCTCCAGCAAAACCTAAATATCCAAAGGGCGATCGTAGCCACATTCCAGCCAAGTCGCTTCCCATCTATGAATCCTTAAAGAAGGTTCATGAGGCCATCAAGCCTAGTATTCCCGAGAAGTATGCTAGACATGGTCAAGATATGGACCAGAGACTTAACTTTCTTTTCGATCACTTGAACAACGAAGATTTGTTGAGTGAAGGGGCTATTGAATCATTGAAGCAGCTCAGTAGCGCCCTCGAGTCTAAAGACTTTAGCACCGCTAATTCGCTCAATGTTGACATCGCTACCAGACACAGTGATGAGCTTGGTGACTGGCATACTGGTGTCAAGAGACTTATTACTATGGCTGAGGCTATGTATTAGGATAGTCGTTTTGTCTTCATTGTCTTGTGCATTTTTACATATATATATGATGTAGATTGAAACTTTTTAATAGAATTCATTAAAAGAACACCATTTCTGCAATCTTGGCCCCTCCAATATCACCGTCAATAGGTTCGGTGTTATGGATGCCCTGTACTTCAAGCAAAAGAAAACGGGCCGAAATGCTCTTTTCATAAACAGTCGTGTTTGACGTCGTAGGAAGCATCACTTGGGCATAAGCTTTCGCGTCAAATGGGGCCGTGATATTCACTTGTTCCGAGACAACAGTATCAAAAACATCTGATTGAGGATACAATGGTTCTTTGGTGTCTTTGTTGTAATTGGAGAGATTGGTATCAAAATCAACCTTTGACAAAAAGTCAACTGTTTCACCAAGCGAATGGTTCAAATTGTAAGTAGATAATGTCCAGTTCAACGGAGGCTTGTCACCCCAATTGAGGAGAATGCGTGAGATGTTCTTGGTTTGCTTCAAGTCCACAAGAACCTTTCCAACAGTAGAATTGGATTGGATCTGATAATGGGTAGAATTATCACCATCATTGATAGAATAGGCAGAATCTCCAAAGGCCCCAGCAGTGATGTTGGTGAATTTGGCCCCTCCACATTCAGAAATCGAGTTTCTGTATCCAAGATCTGGCTTATAGAGAGCAAACAGTCTATTTTCACCATCTTTCAAGGTATAGGTACCATGGTCCTCGTTTCTGAGAGGGAGGGAAACGGTGATACTGCCGTTTGCTGCTTTATTCACAGGCCCGTTATTGGTGATAGTAAAGGCAGTGTCATTAATCGAAAGGGAGATTGTGTGGTTATCATACTTGATATTCTCGAAAAAGACTCCTCCTGGAAAGCAAGGAAGTGCAACAGGATCAAGATTCAAGACCCGTTTGATCTTATTGTTTTCTGTTTGGTAACTAAACCGCAATCCAGTCAAGCCCTGCAAAACAGCCTGAAGGAAGCCTCCATGGGCAGTCATAAATGGAAACGCAGGGTGAGTTCCTCCGTTGGTCAAATAGTTATCGTTATTCTGTTCCGAGAATTGGGCAAACGGACCCCTCAAGAATGGTTGCACGGATTTCTGAAGGTACAGCTGTGATGCACAGCCTGCTGGAGCCAAGTTTGCGGCTGCAATTGAAAAGATGGGAAACGTCATGGCTGGACCATAATTCACCTGTTTCATGGCATAGAATTCCAAGTTGCTCAATGCCATATCGGTGTTAATCATCTCGTTTTCTAGCGGATATGTCAACATGATCACGTCAGCCTGCTTGATACCAACTGAAGAGTTCATTCCCGAATATTCAAGCACAATATCATTATCATTTTCGGACTTAGGCATGTACATGTTGCCAGCAATTTCAGAAAAGACACTCGAGACATTCTTGCCCAACTGGGTTCCAACTTGAATGGCCAATTTCATCACTTGCGAGATAGCACCGTTGGTATATGCCCCGTTATCCACATGGTTGGCGTATTCGTCTGGATCGGTCAAGTTGTGAGTGGTGTAGAAGCCATTGGTATCGTTATACGTGACAAGCTTTGAAAAGAACGTAGCAGCATCATTGATCAATGGGAACGCAACCTGAACCAAATAATCATCATCGGCAGCTCCACTAATGTAGAGTTCAAACGCAGCATGTGCCACTGCCATATTAATATGGTACTCGTAGTCCATACATGGCCCGGTACCGGTACAATTGCCAAACCTACCACTTGTCCATGGATAAACAGCACCACTGTATCCCTCAGGCAAGTTCTTCTTTGCCTGTTGATGCGTGTGAACCCGATAATTGACTATACTTTTGGCATGATCAGGAAGGAACGGCAACAAGCCGCCGGAAATCCATAAATCGGCGTCCCAAAACACCAAACCAGCATAACTATCGGAACTCAAGCCACCCACACCAAAGGCACCCGTGACACCCTGAGCATTGGGCCGGGAGTTTGCGGCCAAGTGGAAAATAGAAGCTCTGGTGGCCATTGTCAACAATAGATCACTGGGAAAAGTTACTGCTGGCGACGATTCGAGTGTCTGAGCCCAAGCAACTTGGTGGGACTTGATTAGGGAATCAAAATCATTCTTCTTATTCAACGCAACCTCTCTGGCTCTGTCCAAGACACTGGCAGCATCTTTAAACGTCTCTGGTTCCAAATCAGAGGATACAACACCAACAAACTTGGATAGTGAGGTCGATTGACCCGATTTCAAAGTGATCTTGGTTGACTGTGATACCAGACGTTCTGATTTATTAGTTTTGACATCACCAGAAGCAACCAACTTTGAGTAAATAGCTCCATAAACGTAATCAATTTCATTTGGTTCAAACGTGACAAAGATCCCATCCTTGTCGGAACCCATACGGTTTAATTGGCACCTCTGGGCCGAGTCAAAGTCAAGAATATCGGAAATTTGCAAGTCGACGGTAGAGTTGGACAAGTTGATGATATCGGCATGTACCACGCCCAAGTTGAGGTGTTTGCGATGGGCCAAGACCTGGATCTTGACACCAAGAGTATTGAGCCAGGTATATTCAGTAGCAACAATGCCGTTTGAAAGCGACATGTTCTGGACATAGTTGGTGATGGAGCCCACGGACAACGAATGATTGGTTTTTGCCGGGTCCAACGTGTAGTTTGAGCCATTGACCAGCATTGAGAGCGACAAGGATGTCCATTGAGGTACAGCAGCAATCACCGACTCGTATCCATTGGCCAAGAGTTCAGGAAAGTTTGTGCCCGAGGTATTCTTTTGGATATCGTAGAAACCAGCAATAAATGCTCCACTGAATCTGCGGTTAAACAACGGCCAGCCATTGAGCAAGTCGTCATCCACAGCATCTGCATCGTCCGAGAGTTGGTCGTAGGTAAATCCCTGGCCCAAATTGGGGATTCTGCTGCCAATGTACCCGTTAGCCACGTATGGCTGGCGTTGGTACTGGTTCGCAGCCGCATATTCAATGGTACCCACGATATTGTCACTGGTATCGTAAAATGCACCCGAGGAATACTTGAGCTGAGCAAACACGGCTCTGTTTGCGGGAGATGAAACAAGCAGCTCGAGACGAGTGCGATTGGTGGAGAAATTGCCTGGTGAAACCGTCAAGGCATCGATGTACCCCACAAAATATAACTGGAGAAGATAAAGAAAAAACATGGTCGTTGCCTTCATCATCAACCAGAAACAGGCAACCATGCTGGTATTTATATAGCAAATGAAACCACCACAAAAATGTCACGTCACAATGCAAGATGAGGTCACTTCCACCACGAGGTTGGTGGGGGGATTCCGTCCGAAAACTTGGGTGCGATTGCTAAATATGTCTGTTTGCGCCCCCTCTGCGACTTTGAGGAAGGAAGAAGAGGAAAAATGTTTCGCCGTATTATAATAATAGTACATAAGGGTTCCGTAACAATAAAACCTTCCTTACTGTTTCTTCGCTGTTTCCAACCGGGAGATCCCGCGCATTAACTTGCGTGCATCGATGTGCTTGGTTTTTCCGGGCCAAAGCTGCGATGGTTTACCGGTCTCTTTCAGGTGGTCTTTGGTGACGTAATCTTTCACCAAGGCAGAAACACGCTGGCTGAACGAGCCGTGCTGGATACTATTGACAAGCTCCAGCGCCTGTTGAAGCTGGTACGTCGTATGGAAAAGCTTATCGACCGAAGACTCGACGTCGTCCAGCACCCGTGCCAGAATACCCAGCGCGGCCTCTTCGAGCTCGGCGATCTTGCTGTCGTCAATGACAGAATGGTACTCTCGCTTGGCATAGCGACGCAACTCCTCGGTCTCGACGCCCGACAGCATCGCTACTTGCGGCGGGGGCATCGCTCGGTCGCAGGCCCGTTGCCATTCCTGCTTCTCTCTTCGTATCTTGTCGAGCTTTTCCGCATACAAGTCGATGTTGTCGAGATTTGTCACATTGAGTGGGTTCGGCACAAGGATCTCCTTGTCCATCTCTTCTTCCACCTGGTTGTTGTACCAACTGGTGGTGATCTGTTTCTCCATCAAGTCCCGAAGCGTCTCTTCCTTTATCACCTTGGCAATATTGGCCACCGTCTGGTCCTCTCCACTCGCAGCAAAAACGTTTCCCTTCTCTTCCTGCTCGAGTTTCTTCTTCAAACACCACACTAAAAGCTGTCTCATCCGGTCAGGCTCCGGCAACGACGTATCTAGCAACTTAAAGTAGTCAGAAACAGAAACATCTCGGTGTGGTTCGCCTGCAAACCCGTTTCCGATCGACAGTACTCGTTTGCCCCGGTTATAGAGCGCCGCACGCCGTTTCTTCTTTCCATCGCTCAACTCAATCTTATGATGCGATACTTGCTCCACATACCCATCCACCGGCTCAGATTCAATCACCTGCACACTCGACTCATCCAAGAAATCATGCTTGGACCGTGCTTGTGTCCGTGATGTCCGTTTTCGCGGCCTCAAATCCAAAATGTCATCATCATCATCATCATCATCACGCGATATCTTACGTATCTCCTTGTCCAACTGGGCAATGGGTCCAAGATTTCGCTGCGCTTCCTGGCTTCGTTTATAAACAAACCCATCATCTTCTTCAAACGAGTTGCTCGTTCGTGTTTTCTTGCGTTTGGTGGAAAGTAGATCATTGAGCTTGTTTTTGCGGCCAAGAAGCGGGCCGTTAGATACATGCAGCGTCCCGTTCAATGGAGGCAACAACTCAGGTCTTGTTCCCAAATTGTTCTTCTTTTCTTTTCGTTTACGCGGAGGCATTTTCTTACAGATTGTAGTCTATTTTGATGTTTGTTTGTTTGTTTTTGAGATTCATCTGGTCGTGCGTGGATCATAAATATAATAAACAACACCAAGGAAACAAGTATACTCATGTCGATTTCTGCTTGTGGTCAGTATGTGGCCACGGTTGTGGGCAGTATAGTTAGTATTGATGGTCTCCATAGTCAGTTCCATCGACAGTACAATCTCCATAAGGTTTTGAGGGCTCATCTCGGCGACCGAACTCCAGTGACACTCCGAACGAGTCTGGCGGTATGGGAACAAGTGACGGACAGCAGTACCAGTACCAAGTTGGCTGTTGTTGTTGATACATGCAACATGGCTGTTATTTTTGATTTGCGTGGCAACGAACCTGTTATGATCCAACAGGCCGAAGGCATCGATCATCTCGAATGGATTCCACCCACCACCACCACCAACCAAGAAGGTGCATATACCAACTCCAAACAGTTTGTCATATTCACCAAACACAATCTCCACTTGAAACTCTACTCGTTGGACTGTACCTACGTTCTTTTGACCATCCTCAAACCACTTGTGCCCCACATCATTATCCGTCCCAACAAGTCAAACATGGTATGGTCAGTCATTGCATCGACATTGGAGTACCGAGCTGCGCCAATTGTGTACAATTTCATTAACGAGGGCTCAGTGAGCACGCTTGTGCAACGGTTCCGGTTGCCTGATGTTGTGGGGAACCACCCGACAATCAACTGGTCTGATTCGGGGAAATGGCTTGGTGTACTCAACCAGGACCAGCTCTATGGATTCAACTTTAAGGCGTTTTCTATCTTGGGCACGTTGGAATCAGATAACGCGACGGGAAAACCGATTGTCAACATCTCCAGTGATGACAAAATCTTATCGTCCCTCGAATACACTGGCGCATGGAGCGACGACCTCTACTTAATATCCAGCATCTTGTTAGGACAGTTAAATGTGGTACTGGTATCAATGAATCTTTTGCGTATCACGGACAGAACCACACTTGCACCACCTCAAGCGTACTGGAAATATAACGGAAGCCACTACCGTAAGCTAAACACAGCATTTCCATGGAAATCAGCCCGGATAAAACTGGTGCATACGCTCAAGCCATGGATTTGTTTCCGGTTTGATATGGGAGTTGTGGTTTATCGTATCCAAAACCTCAAGTACGAACTAGTTGGCAGTATCTTATCAAGTCAGATTATAGATATAAAAGTGGCCAACGAGCTTGAAAAGATTGTGATCATCTTTCCTGACCATATAGCAACATACAATCTTGATCTGGGACACCTTGAGATAGTTCACCGCAGCCCAAAACTCAAGATCGAAGAAGCGTATTGTTTGGTCGATCCCCATAGTCCAGATCAAGCCCAGCTTATTATACGAACCGAGTCATCAACCAAAGAACAGCTGTTTAAAGACTGGGAGGTATACCGTCTCGACGACAAGAAACGACCCCGAGACCCGTTACGATTAATGAACACGAGCAACATGGAGGAAATTACCGATACCTTCAACATGAAAAAGCGACACAAGTCTACAACATCAGTAGCAAAGCCAACCATACATTAGTTCTATTCTTTTTTTGTTGTATTACTATTTACATTTCATTAATCCTTCTTCTTCTTTGGAGCACCCTTGTTTCTCTTCTTTCTATCCTTTACCATATGTAACCTGTATGCTTCTTTAGGATCCACCAACTGCAATTCAGGAAACCATTTCTTAAAGTCTTTGAACGTTGGCATCGAGTTATTGTCACCGTAATACGATGCAACCTCTGGACCCTTCAATGGAGCACGTAAGATTTTTGCTCCGTTTCTCCTGTTGCTTGGATTCCAAACATGGCCAAAGATCGATGCACTCAACTGCTTGGCCTGATTTATTCTTTCCTGCGTGGGCAATTTCTTCAATATTGACGACATTGATCTCCAGTTGAAAAATTTATGTTAGTGATAAAAAAATCAAAGAATGAACCGGTCGTGCGAACACCAAACACAGGTTCCCCTTGATCTTCCCCCATAAATTAATTTATGGTAATGATAACTATCTACAAACATCTTCCAAGAACAAGAAACTACAAAAAAAGTGTGGCTATTGACAACAGAGAACGTTAATGTAATTCGAAGGAGGTGCCTTCGTTTCAGAAACCTGAAAAAGGAGGAAATCAGAAAGAGAGAAAGTCACGTGCACAATCAGGCATATACCCCAAACCTGAATCTGGCTGCGGCACATCACCGCCCAGTCATCCCAGCTGACTTCCAAGCCTCAGGTCCCAGCGAACTGCGATCATAAATCGTGAACTCGTGAAAACTTGTACGGGGAGGTCTCCAGTTTATTGAGTTGATAAAGTGAACCGAAATAGGATCCCACAATGGACCCGTTTTCCAACCGATATTCCACCGGTTCCAACTATATCGAAAACTACGACCCCAACAAACGATATGAACCGGTTGAAGGATCTTCCAGGACACACGAACAGGGATCGAGACCGTTATCAGAACCAAATCTTTATCCACACGACAACGAACTGTTGTTAATGTCCGATAATGGCATTTCTCCGGTTTCCAAATCAATTATAGATGAAGCTGCACAAACAGACATGGATGCTATAAAAGAAGGACTCAGTTTCGCTTTGGGAACGAACGATAAGAATGCAGAATGGTTTCCCATGAAAGAATCCGCTGATCCGAAACCAAGTAATGCCAGCATCGGAACCAAAGAATCACTTCCTTCAACAGACGAATTCCCAGAAACTATACCGTTGGATGTATTCGGAAGCTCCACATCGCCATTTATCGATTCCAACTTGAAACCTTCCAAGAACGACGACTTGGAACCAGGAAATTCACCGGTTGTACCTCCTCCATCACCAACCAAGTTTACCGATTTACTCTCGCGTCTCACAGACCGGGTGGCCGGTACTGGGGCTGATGCCACTCCTAAATCCAACGAGGAAAAGAGTCCTGAAAAGCCATTGGCATCGCCGCTTAGTGGTAAGTTTGCCTTATTCAGAGACGCAGAAGACACAGTCCTGATGAAATCTTCATCTAAAAAGCACACATCTTCATACAGCCCCAACCACAGCTTTGTATCGATAGCACAACCCATACCGAACGTCACAATCATGGACGAAAATAACGACACAGTCAGTGTCAATTTTGTCCCGGTCGATGGTCTTGGGATCCACTTGGACCCGTTAAAATCGTCCTCACAGCTACTGCTTGGCCACCGTCTGCAAGATAAACCCATGCTACCTTCAGATTCAATGTATCTTTTTGGCAAGTCGCTCAAGCTTTTTGCACCCGAATCCAAGTTAAGATTACTTTGTTATAGGCTCTCAAGCCACAAGACAACCAACTACTTGTTGTTGGGCCTCTTGTTCTTGCAAATCATCTTACTTTCATACCGCCAATGGAACCCCATGGCTCTCGGAGGCTACTATTTCAAGGGAAACAACTGGGCCGACTACATTCTCATAACAATCAACGTCATCTATACCGTGGAAGTGGTAGCCAAAATCATCGCTTACGGTCTTCTAGATGACAGGATCATGTTTAAAGAATTGGAACTCGAGTACCCGGAAAACGAACTCATGAACATGTATTTCAAGGAACTGCCTGTTATCAGGTTCTTGAGTTACTTTGGCATCACCCAGTTATTTCACCACAGACCAAAATACGTGGCTACAAACACGGACGATCTTTCAACAGAAGATCTGGACGTGGACGAAATCAGTCTTGATGACGATGAAGATGTTGTTGCAAAGACCAGCAAAGAAGAAAGTACCAAACAGAAGAAAAAGACCGAGTTTAAGGTTCAGCTGTATGACTTAAAACACAAGTACCGTGACTTGAGCTCACATCACCAACATCAACCCCATCTGGCTGAAAGTTTGTCGTCAGAACCAGTAAATCCATCGCAGAATCTTGATTCATCCAATACATTTATGATCCAGAAGGAAAAACTTTCACTCGACCAACTTCATCTCAATAGAGCGTACTTAAAGAACAACTGGCACAAGGTTGATTTTCTTTCCATGATCTTCTTTTGGATCTCCTTGTTCCTCTCCATTGACAGATACGACGCCAAACACCAAATTATGTTGTTCCGTTCCATAAGTTGTATTCGTATCTTAAGATTGTTAAACCTTACCACTGGTACAACAACCATTCTTAAGTCTGTCCAAATAGCAATTCCTCAATTGATGGATATTTCCATTTTCATCTTGTGTTTCTTGTTATTGTTTGGGATTATCGGAGTCCAGTCTTTCAAGTCCTCATTAACTCGTCAGTGTGTTTGGTTCAATCCCGAAGATGATACCGATACCTACATCAACTCCGAGCAATTCTGTGGTTCCTACATTGATCTTGACGGGCATGCACAACCCTATATCCAGAGGGATGGGAACCATTCACTGTACATCAAGGGCTTTAGATGTCCCATGTATTCCAGATGTATCAGTGGAGATAACCCTTTTAATGGAACCCTCAATTTTGATAATGTTCTTCAATCCATGGAATTGGTTTTTGTTATCATGAGTGCCAATACCTTTACTGATATCATGTATTATACTATGGATTCAGACAACATGGCTTCGTGCTTATTCTTCATCTTTTGTATTTTCATCATGACTGTATGGTTGATCAACGTCTTTGTGGCCATCATCGTTGCTTCGTTCAACGCAATCAGTCATGAAGTCGACGAGAAGCGAAAATCAAAGAAACTTATCCATTTTATTGAACCAACACCCCATGCTGTTTACCAGGAACGTATCAACCAATTGAAGCATCGTAACCGATTTTTGAGATACTACTACAATGTTGAAATAATCTTTCCTGTATTGATTATGACCGACTTATTTGTCCAATGCTTCAGGAAGCACGACATGTCTAACGGAACACGCCATACATTGTTTAGGTTTGAAATTGCATTCACGGCGACGTTTGTAGCCGAGATCATTCTTCGGTTTGTCATCCATTTTCCCAATTGGCGTATGTTCTTTCGTTCAAGACGAAATTGTTTTGATTTATTCCTTGCTACTATCACTGGAATCATCATGATTGGTCCTGTGAAAGATGCTCTTGGCCAGGCTTACTATTGGCTTACTGTTTTTCAGATTATGAGATTTTATCGGGTGGTTTTGGCGACTAGTATCACAAGAACGTTATGGTTAAAGATTATTGGAAACATCAAGGCTATTTATGACTTGGCATTATTTTATTTCATTCTTCTTTTCTTGTACTCCATCATCATGGCTCGGTACTTCGAAGGAGCTATTCCAGCAGATGAAGTTTCCCAGGTAGACTTTGGCATGAATACTTTACCAGATGTCTTTGTTGCTCTTTATGTGATCACTTCGTCAGAGAACTGGACCGAAATTGTTTATCCGTTACAACAGTACGCAACCACTACGTCCTACCGTGCATTTGGGATCATTTTCTTATTCTTCTGGTTCTTCATTACCTATATGGTTATCATGAATATCTTTATTTCCGTCATTGCTAGAACATTGGAAGTTTCCGAAGAAGGCAAGCGTAAGGAGCAACTTTTACAGTTTATCGACAACATGACCGAAAGACTTCAGACTGCCGAAGCTGAACCAGGAGTCTTGAACAAGATCAAAGCCAAAATCTTCAGGAAGAACACTGTCAAGGATGAATTAGAAAAGGCAGTGGTGAACTTACTTCTAAGTGGAACTGCAGTCAACGAATTCTTGGAAGCCAACGAATATATCGAAGATGACGACGAAGAAATTAAGAACTTGCCCACGTCAGCATGGATGCGTTGGTGGCGTGTGAACTACCAGCGTGTTGTTAACTTTTTCATGAATCCATTCTATACTTCACGAAAGAAGAGCAGGATGAATGTCATCAACAATTTCGATCCAGCAAACTTTGCCAAGACAATGATTCGTGAAAGAAATATCTTGATCTCGGCACAGAATCTGTTCTTGGAAGAGAACCCCAACTTTAACAATGTGTTTTACGTCTTGAGTCCTCGTCATAGATTGAGAAGACTTTGTCAACGATTTGTGAAACCACCATACGGGGAAAGAATTGATGGGATTGAACCATATAAGCCATTATCCGAATTGTATATGGTTCTAATGTTCTTTGCTACTATTGCCTTGGTTGTTTCTGCTTGTTATCTCACACCATTATACAGACAGCAAAACATTAAAGGTAATGAAGTCTATAATTGGATTTTCTGGATGGAAATCGGATTTATTGTCATCTTTAGTTTGGAATTCTTTATTAGAATAATTGCTGATGGCTTCATCTTTACCCCTAACGCATACCTTCGTTCGTCGTGGAATTTCATTGATTTATGTGTGTTGATCGCATTGTGGATTGAGTTTATTGCCTATATGAAAAATGACGGGTCTTTATCGCGTGTCGTGAGAGGACTAAAAGCATTGAGAGCTCTTAGATTGTTGACCATCAGTGAAACTGCTAAAAACAACTTCCAGAACACCATGATTTCAGGGTTTGGTAAAATCTTAAGTGCTGGAATCATTTCACTTTGTTTATTGTTCCCCTTTTCTATTTGGGGGTTAAATATCTTCAACGGAAGATTAGGATACTGTATTGATGGTTCATCTACAGAATTTGAATGTATCAACGAATACCAAAATACTGTTTTCAACTGGGATGTCATGAGTCCGAATGTTTACACTGATCCACCATTGCAATTCAATAAGTTTGCCAAATCTTTCTCAACCCTTTTTGAGATTGTTTCTCTTGAAGGTTGGGTCGACTTATTACTCAATGTGATGAAGAGTACGGGGATCGGAACGGTTCCAAGTACAAATGCATCTCCATTCAATGGATTCTTTGTTATCCTTTTCAATTTTACCAGTATGGTGTTTATCTTGACCTTGTTCGTTTCGGTTATTATTAGCAACTATTCTCAGAGTACCGGGAGAGCTTTTATGACAAGCGAACAGACCACTTGGTATCAGGTTAAGAAGATTCTTATCCAGGTCAGACCATCAAAGAGAAGGAATTACGAGCAACTCAGTAGGTTTAGAACATTCTGTTACAAGATGACAGTGGAAAAGAACCCGTACTGGGTCAAGTTCTTGAACTTTGTGTTGTTTTTGCATGTCATTACGTTGCTGTTAGAGTATTTTCCCTCAGACCAAGGGGTCAACGTTTCCAGACAAGTCATGTACGTGTTTGCATCTGCGTGCTTCTTGATTAACGATTTAATGTTGGTGGTAGCGCAGGGCAAAACGTTTCTCCAGTACAAATGGAACTTATACAACTTGTTTGTAACTACCGGTGCGTTTATTACTACTGTGATTGGGATCTTTATTGCGTCAGACAGTGTCTTTATCAACATCTCCAAGTTGTTCTTGGTTGGTATTCTTACGTTTATAATTCCAAGAAGCAACCGGTTGAGTCAATTGTTACGTTTTGCATCTGCTAGTTTACCCACGATTCTTGCTTTGTCCTTCACATGGATGGTGATGTTCTTGACTTTTGCTATCGCCATGAACCAGATCTTTGGATTGACCAAAATCGGACCCAATGGAACCGGCAACCTCAACTTGAGGTCAGTTCCCAAGGCTTTGATTGTGTTGTTCAGGTGTAGTTTCGGCGAAGGATGGAACTATATCATGGATGACTTTATGGTAGCATCACCATTCTGCACTGCAGGCGAAAGTCTTGACGACTCAGACTGTGGAAGCAAGCAATATGCGTACATTCTATTCATTGCTTGGAATATCATTTCGATGTACATATTTGTCAATATGTTCGTCTCGTTGATTTTGGACAGTTTCTCATTTGTCAAACATAACTCTCCATACAGTAAGTTGATTGAAAGAGAAGAGATAAGAAAGTTTAAGCGAACGTGGATCAAGTTTGATCCACAAGGCACCGGTTATATCAAACCAATTCAATTACCGAAGTTGCTCCATTCTCTTACAGGATCGCTTTCGTTCCATTTCTATATTGGTTCACTTGAAATTCCGGCCTTAACGAAGAAATGGATTACTAGAAACAACCCCAACGATCCTTACGATATCGTGGTGCATTATGACAAGATTCAAGAGACTTTGGACAATATGGATGTTACCAAAATCAGAGAAAGACGGAAGGCATACGAGTTGTTTGTGGAAGAAGCATTGTTGAATATGGAGTTGAACAATGATCCCGGAATCTCTTTTACGAGAATTCTTTTGCAGTTGCCAATATATTCCACATTTGAAGCTGGAAAGTGTCTCAACTTGATTGATTTCTTGGAAAGAAGATTGTTATCTCAAAAGGTGGAGAAACGATTACATACCAAGCGAGTGTTTGAGACGATTGCAGCCTATGCCAGTCGTTGGAAGTATAGAAAGGACCAGCGTTTGGGTATTAAGGATACGAACATTGCGTTCGATAGCCAGTTACAAAGAAGAAGTTATTTGGCCAACACAAACTTGCCACGGAATGCCCCTTCTATCTTCGAGGCTGATATGTCGAGTGATAGCCAATCAGAATTCAACGACGAAGCTTCGTACAACATTGAAAAAGATACTCTCGACACTGGTGTTGAAGTGCAGAGCAGTGGGGTCTACATTCCGAAATCACCGTTGAATATATTTAAATCGAGGAACAAACATCACTTATCACCGGAAAAGAAGAACAAGGAACACCAGAGAAAAGGAGAACAGAAGGCTAAATCACGGAAACAGCCCAAGCTTTTCATTGAAATCCCCAACAAACTGTCTGTAGGACTGGAGTCGCCTCTTGTGGGAGCTGCGATTGGTACAGACCCATTCAATGAGGAGGCGATGACACGATACACGGACTCGCCCGAGTCCGATAGAAATGTATCGTTGATGGATTTCTCTACACTTGGACAGACATTGCAGCGTTCATCGTGGGGAGAGGCATTACGAGAAGTGAAGTCTGACAAAACAGACACCACGGACTATAAGGAAGAATAGAACATATATAGAAACAAGCAAACAAAAAAAAACATAAGGCATTAAATTCTAGAGTACAGATGCTAAACTAATCAGTCTTCATGTCGTTCAAACCCAAGTCTTCGTTTTGTTCGTGGGTTCTTTCGTATTCTTCAATGACCATGTTTGGATCGTTGTCTGGAGCATAAACGTTTTGGATGTAGGAGGCAGCCAATGGATCTTCCATGACAATGGTGAAAGGGATCTTACCATCGATAGCGTCTTGTAATCTGGCAAAGAAAGTGGTCCATCTAGTCTTTGTAGCGTCGTCCATAGAGTCTGAGGTTTGGGTGAATACACGGGAGTGCAATTCTTCATAGACTTGTGTCAATAACCCTTCGATAGTGGTGAATCTACCTCCCAAAGTTCCCGATGTCAAGTCCAAACTTAATTCAGGAATGGTCATGGAACAAGTCTCACTTTTAAGAATATCTCTGGCCAAGTCTTCAGGGTCGGTGATCTTGAGAGTGACTCTCTTTCCAAGTTCAGGAATAGCACCTCCAGTCTTGACTTCATTGGACTTGTATCCACAATGGTCACACACAGTAGACATCAAGATGACATCTTTGAAGTGAGGAATGTTCACGGTCTTCATATGAGTGGCACATGGCTTATAGCAAGAAGAACAAGTGGCCGAAAAGGTCTGGACTTCATTGGCAAGGTTTTCAATATCAGTTGCATCGGAAAGGAATCCAGTTGATTTGGGATTGGTGTTTTCTTGTGCCAATGAAGACGAAACGTTGGCGGAAGTCGCTTGTTTCTTAGCTTCCATCTCTTTTTGTTGATGCTGTGCCACATCGTCAGCCGAAATCAATCCCAAAAACACATTCTGTTCTGCTGTTCTGTTGTATTCGTACATCGCCCATTTGTGAGCAGCTTCTCCAGGAGTGTACTCGATCCACGAATTACCCGCTGGATCGTCAATGGAGAATGTCAACGGAAGTGTGTTTGGTTCTGCATTGACAAATGATCTGATTCTGACAATGACTTCGTTGATCTTGTCGTAGATATCAGGCTGTAATTCCTTCCTAGCAGCTTGGTCCGATTCCAAGTCCAGAACCATTTCTTCCAATAAACCTTCGACATTGGTCAATTGACCTCTCTTTGGAGGAATTTCAATATCCAACTCAGAAAACTTGACAGTAGCAGTTTCTGACTTGACAACTTGACGATTGAAGTCTTCCTTTGCTTCCAACTTGAGGACGTATCTGCTACCCTTTTCAGCGATCTGGGCTGCTGGCTGAATTTCACTGTTCTTGAAATGACAGTGAGGACATTCAAACGACATTAAAATTACTTCTCTAAAGTAAGGAATCTTGGTTAACAACAATCTCGTGGTTCCGTTGGCATGGCAGTTCATACATAACGATTCGATCTCTTGTACTGGGTGGCCCTCAGCATCGGCTGCACCCGTTTCCCTAATTTCGTTGTTGGTTTCTTCATGGGCAGTTTGTTCTGCCTGGTCACCAAGAGAGGTAAAGATTTCTTCAGACATGGTTTTCTGCTTCTTGTCGACGTGATTATCCATTAGAAAAGGCTTGTATGGAATCGGTTACTAATAGGTGATTTAGAAAAACTTGAAAAAGTCACGTGTTAAGTGCGATGCGATGCGATGCGATGGGATGAGGCGCCCGGCCCGTTCACTCCCCCCATCAAGAAAGAAAGTACTAGAAACAAGAGGGTTAAATTCAGTCATTATAGCGGCCCTGATCTTCTCTTGTTAGAAAAGTATCGAAGAGTTTAGAAGTTTTACTTATTTGATATGTGAGTAATCTAATGGTCATCAACTTCATTTCTGGGTCATGTGCGAAAGTCTTGTCAACCGAAACAGAAAAAAAATGAAATATCACGTGCTTTCGTACATATACGAAGACCAGAATCACCAGTTCTCGTGGCAGACGGTGATACTGCACCAACAGTCTTGTGTCGATTGATAGTTCGTGTAGATAAATCCGCAGGAGAGAATGGAGAAAGTAAAAGAAACGAAAAGAAATAAAAAGAGCGATATTAAGTTAAGATTTATCCCGCACAAATGGCTATGCGCCCCAACAAGGAAAATGATGGCTTTTTCGTACCTAAAAAGCCACCACAAAGCAAACCAATAAAACTCGTCTCCCACATTCTCACCAGCTACAAACTCACGATTGCTTCGTGTTCGTGTCCGATTATGAATGGGCCGGTTCCGGAACTCCCACGCCAGTAACTGAATGTTGCAATCCTCTTATCATGTTACAGAAGAGAGAAAGGAATCGGAGTTTCATGCGATATCCTGTATATAAATCTCCATATTTTTTTTTCTTTTCCCCTCAAATTGAAAACTGTGGCCCGCCCGCTTTATCTTTTTCTATATACACCGCAAAGTATATAATAACCACCCCGGTTGGTAACATCCTATGAATCAACGGTCTCCTTCACAACGTGTGTCAAAAAAGCTGAATAGAATAAAAAGAACAATAACAAACAAGCAGAAAAAAGAAGAAGAATTCCGTATCATGAATCTTGCAGACAGCTGTGCACCCAATGAAACCATTACATATGCTGCTATTCTCAGAACTACCAGCAAACATGAGACCGAACTCGAGCCTGAATCGAGTATACCTACAAAAGCAACGCTAATGAGCAACACAGAAGAATCACAGGGTTTTGAAAATATCCCCCAACTTCCACAACAACCTGAGATCGAACCCACCAGCGATGTATCAGTAGTCACACCCTTTTTGGTCAAACATATCTCGGACCAGAACATGATTCCCAAAGACAACTTCTACAAGTACTGCTACCGCCACAACCCCGATATCACATGCAACAAACAGACCGATGAGGCCAAAATGAAGAATATCCAGCACAGCTTGGAAAAGTTACCCAGCCGAGACCAGGAAGCCATATCACACGTGTGGTCCATCTTCAGTGCAGCCCCGGTCCAGCATCGCCAGCTTATTCTACAGGGTCTTCTTTCACAGTGTTGTTTCCCTCAATTATCATTCATCTCCCAGGAAGTAAGCACCATGATCAGAATCGATTTCATCAGCATACTCCCGATCGAAATCTCCCTCAAAATCTTGTGCTACTTGGACTGCCGTTCTCTCTGCAATGCAGCTCAAGTATCTCGCAAATGGAAATCTCTTGCTGATGATGATCGGGTCTGGCACCACATGTGTGAGCAGCATATCGACAGAAAGTGTCCGAACTGTGGCTGGGGTTTACCATTAATGCATATGAAGAGAGCTCGTGAAATGAGAGGAGATGATATCAAACCCATCAAGAGAAAGATTGAAGACTTGGAGGACGAACAACTGGTATCACCATCAGAGGAAGTCAAGAGAACGAAACCTTTACCGGAAGATACCATGAAACAGCTCCGCAAACGACCATGGAAATCGGTTTATTCAGAAAGATTTAAATTGGAAAAGAACTGGCGTAAGGGAATCTACTCAACCCAGACGTTTGTGGGCCACACCGATGGTGTTACGTGTCTCCAGTTCAACCGTAAATACTTGATGACAGGTTCTTATGACACCACCATCAAGATCTGGAAGGTGGATACTGGCGAGTGTGTCAAGACGCTTGGTGGACATACCAAGGGAGTACGTTCGTTGGTGTTTGACTCTCAGAAGTTGATTACTGGTGGTCTTGATGCTACTATCAAAGTATGGAACTATCACACTGGACAGTGCATTGCAACGTACCGAGGCCATGAAGATGCAGTTGTATCAGTCGACTTTTCAAACAAGTCTATTGTATCTGGTTCTGCTGACCATACGGTGAAGGTGTGGCACGTTGATTCTAGAACATGCTACACGTTGCGGGGCCATACCGACTGGGTCAACTGCGTCAAGATCCATGCAATGTCGAATACGATTTTCAGTGCATCTGACGATACCACGATTCGGATGTGGGATCTAAACAATAACCAATGCTTACGGATCTTTGGTGGCATGGACAAGAACGGACACATTGGCCAGGTGCAGTGTGTGATTCCGTTTACTTATAAGGAAGAGTTGATTGAAGATTTGAGTGACAGTGAGAACGAGGCTGCTGGTGCACGGCCCCAGAACTCGGCTTCGCTGACTACGTTTGAGAACATTGACGAAAACAACGGGGCAGCCAGTTTGGAAGAGTTGCCGGCAAATTCAAATTACCCTACACACTTGTTAACTTCTTCACTCGACAATACCATCAAGTTATGGGATGTCAAGACTGGCAGGTGTATAAGGACGCAGTTTGGACACATTGAAGGAGTGTGGTCGATCAATGCTGATACATTTCGGATTATCAGTGGAGCACACGATCGTCTTATTAAAGTATGGGATTTGCAGAACGGGAAATGCTTGCACACATTTGGAACCGACTCGTCGGTCAGCTGCGTTGGGTTGAGTGACTCGAGGTTTGCTGCAGGGTTGGAAAACGGAACCGTCAAAATGTACTGTTTTGACTAAGAGTATTATTATATATTTGGGATAGGAATAAAATGTAAACTTAATCCATTAAAAAGTCAGTCTAAAAATCAGACATAAATATCTCTTCCCCCAGTAAAAAGGAAAACTATACAACGAAATGAATGTAGAAAAGGTAAAATCACAACAAAGACGGATCACAACCCCAAGAATGACGAGACAGCAAACGGTTGCCTGCCGCTTTGGTTCTGTTCCGGAGCCTCGTCCTTGTCGGTGGTGGAGAAAAAGCAATAGTTTTCCAACAATTCCTTGTACGACTTCGAGTCCAACTTATGCGGCTTAGTATCGTACTCGGTCGAAGATGTATAATCTGGTGCATCTTCCAAGTTGGATGTGTGCTTCTTGGCGTAGTGTGGTGCTGGGGATAATAGGGTCGAGTTGTTGCCACTGGTGTCGTGTGCCTTGTCATAAGATTCCAGCTTATGCCCATGCAACGACGAAAGGAGCGGCGACGATAAGTAGTAGTTGTTATTGACAAAGTCGTTGGTGTCCGATGTCGAGCTATCATTCTTGTATAAATCTGCATGTTTCTTAGCCACCTCGAGTTGACTATCGGAGACCCGTCTCTTCAAGTACGAAGACGAGTACTTGGGTTTGGAGGAGTGCAGCTGGATCACCGACGATGACAGGTTCTTGAACTGCTTTAACAACTTGACTATATAGTTGTTGAAGTTGTTATTGTCCCAGTACTCTCTACTGTTGGCGTAGTATTTGATACAGAGCTCGTAGATGTTCTCCTGGGAGTTGTTGAACACATCTGACGTCTTGTGGTTGTCGTTATTGTTGCTGTTGCTCAACCGGAAACTGTTGAACATGTTGTCCAACGGAATCTGGAACACGAACCGGTCGTAGTCGTTCTTCTTCAAGATATCTGGCCTCTCGCAAGCATATGCCGTTGGAATCTCAATAATGGTGAGCCAGTGGTCCAAACTGTACCGTACTGTCAAGTACTTCTCGAATGCAAGGTTCTTCACAGCAATATGGCCAGACAAATACTTACGGTCAGCAGTGATAAAGAGCCGTTCTAAGAACACCGGAGTTCCCTTACGGATGTGCTCGGTGTATGAAAGCTGCGGAAAGTTGAGCAAGTTTAATCTCCAGTCAATAAGCTTACCGTGGTGTGGATGAGGATACTTGGAAGATCCAGATTTGTTCAAGTTGAACTCTTTATAGTCTTCTTCATCGGCATCGGAGTAGCTGCTGCGGTTATGTCCCCCAAGCTCGTAGTCACTGGTAAAATCATCGTCTTCGGAGTCGAGAAGATCGGAGTCGGAGTCGGAGTTGTTGTGCCTCCTAAACACCGGATCGGTGCCATCCAATGTCGGTGAATTGGTTGCTGAAATGGCCGCAGGACGGTCCTTTTTCTTAAAGTATCTGATATCATTGTCTCCACCAAAATGTACCTGTTTATACGTTGGGGTGCTTGGTAATGACTGGGACCGTTTTGTGTGGAATAAACCCGTTGGTCCCTTGAGCGAAGGCTTCAAGATCTCGCCTGATTTCTTACGTACGAGTTTCGGGAATTCCGTTGCAGCCGAGGGCGAGCAAACGGGCGAGAATGCCAGGCCAGACACCGCAACCAGCAGGTTATTATTGATATTGTCCCAGTCCATGATGGAATTCCTACGACTGTTTTCCTTGGTGGGGTCCGAGGCCTTTTCGAGCAATTCTGACAGACGCGATGGTTTGTGCATGAAACGCATGGAAAGTGGAACCTCCGAGTCGGGCGAGTCCGGGTCTGCTTGGTTATAGGTGGCCGAGGGACGACGCGTAGACAGAGTTGACAGCAGCGATGTGTTGCAAGCAAACGTCGAGTTTGCTGTCTTATAATCTTCATCGGGGCCAATTTCAGCAGAGGAGTCTATGAGTGGTACCTCATCATTATTTGGAGGGGGGGATGTAGGTGTGTTGCGAAGTTTGGCCACAAAGAGATCGGACCTGTGGTGCTGTGATTGTGGAAGATGAAAAACAGTATCGTTGTTGTTGTTAAGGAGTGGCAACGAACCTGTTTCGGATCCGGTGGCCATATCTGGTTCCTTTGAGGAGGAATTCGTCTGATTCTGGTTGGGTATTGTAATCATGGTTAAGGGTTTTTTTTTTATGTTGATTCAATTTGTTCTTGATGGTTCTTTCTGTTGTTATTCTTTGTTATTCACTGGTCTAACGCCCACCATCGAATGTGGGAACGGGTCTTTTCACTAAAATAATAAGAGTTATCCTAAAAAGAGCTTAATTGTCAGTGGAGAAAAGTGTACCAAAGGCGGGAAGATAATATTACTAAAATAGACTTTTGTGGCTTGGTAGATCTCAATTGAGAAACGAAGGGGAAAGCAAACTTTATATAAACAAACACTTGGACACAAGAGAAAACACCGGTCTTTATACAAAGCGGTTGTGTCTGGAGTGGGAGTTTGCGCTCGGCAGGATTTACCCCCTGTAAAGGCAGTTTTCCTGCCCCTAATTACGACCGTCTTTTTTTTTTCCAGGGTGCATGAACAAAAAAATATGTTTCCATCACTGCCGATAAATCGGATCATATTTTGGGTGACAGTCTCGTGACTGCCCACTACGTTTGCTGTTACACATCTGTCAGGCGGTTTATGGCTGTCAGGTTTTTGGGCTATGTAAAATCATTGGATCGTGTTGTATTTTTCATAATGCTGATGCGTATTTGTGTATTTGTGTGTGTAATTGTGGGACGACCCTCATTTATCGCATCACGCGTTTGGCTGCAAAAATATATTCTCGGATCTCCCTCTTTCTTCGCTCCTCTTCTATTTTCTTCTTTCTTCACTCTCTTTCTATTTCCTTCTACCTTCTTCCTTCTTCCTTCTTCTGAATGCTATACACTTTGTTGTAGCAGCTGCCAAACGAGTAGCAAACCGCACCACCGCCCAAAACCACCACCGCCGGAATTCCATCCACATTGCGACGCACAGCTCCAAAACCAATGAAGATCGCCGGGGTCTGCTGCTGCACGTCACAAGGAATCTCAATACCCTCAATTCCCTTTGACATCATGTCTACCGTGACAACACTGCTGGTCCGATCAAAAAGCACGTGTGGCAGCACACCACCCACCACCACCACCACCAGATCATCATCATTAACAAACTCACACCGCGCACCAATCCGCTGCAACACACCACTACTCATAAATGGCTCGACCTGTACGCGGCTGCCCCTCAATTGAAACTTGTACATCATGCGGCTCACTTGGGGATACACCGTATTACTCATACCACCGACAATCACACCGTACGTGCCGTTATAACACATGGCAGCGCTCCACAAGTTGGGTATCGTTCCTTCTACGCTCAATGCGGTGGTGATACCGGTTTCAACATCAATCACTCGAAACAATGCCCCATTGTCATCGTCCAACCCTCCAAAGATCAATACTTGTTGGTTCTCAAGATGCACGGCACAATGACGACTCCGTTTTTCAGGAAGTTCGAGCTTTTTGGCCCAATGGCCGTTCTGCAACACATAAACATCAGCCAAACTGTTGCCTGGAACCGTACGTCCCCCAACTAATACACCAGCTCCATTGCTGATACCTGTCAATGTATGACACATCCGTGGACCAGGAACATCTCCCAAACTTTCGAGTTGCATAACTTGGTTCTGTTTCACCGTCCACATATCACCAGTTCTCGTTTGCTGGAGACCACCATGCACAACAATCTCGTTATCAATAACACCAACAGCTGGAAACTTGAGTTCAAGCTTACCCACGTCGTCGACACTTGTCACCAGAAACTGGAACTGACAATTAATCTCCAACGGCACATTCTGCACCGTCTGCTCAGCTCCATATACAACCTGATTGGTGTTGGTAGCATGCACTATAGCATAGTGCTGGCAGAAGATAATAAACTCTTCCCACTCGTCAAACGGCTCGATGTCGGGAATTCTGTGCTTACTGTCGTCGTCGATCAAAAGCATCCAGTTCTCAAACAAGTTTCGTAACTCCACACACGGATAATATTGCTTGAAACGAGCGATCTGGTCAGCAGCGAGTGGATACGTCTCAACACACTGCAACGGCGACCGCAAGTGACTGAAATGATACAACATCTTTTGTGCAAACGAGTCGTGTTTCGATACGGGCAATAGCTGTTCCAATATCACAAAATGAGAATTGGAAACCCGACTCGAGTGTTCAATGACAGGATTGGCGTATTCTGGTTTCATATACGCAAGGGAGACTTCAGCAATGAAGATCTTGACTGAATCAGGTTCAACAAGCGCATCCAACTGTTTTCCATACAATGTTGCGTTCTTGAGATCACACCCCACCAACTGGTAGTTGTTGGTATCAAGAACCACGCCGAGTTTGGTATCGACAGTGCGTTGTTCTCCAATAACTTCTAAAATCTGGGGAGCGGTTTCGATCATCTCTAACTTATTCTTGACTAACTCAGGGTAATCAAGGTCAATAAAGTGAAGGTCTTGTTGATTCTTGTTGGCACTCAAGAGCTGGAACGGTAACGGATCGAACCCACAGCCCAAGTTGATGATATGGATCCGTTTCCCGGAATTCTGTGCCACGATTTTTTCAACCATACGTCTAATGGCTTCCATCCGGATCCAGTACCCTCTGTTGATAGCAGGCGACCGTCGTTTGGGTTTCTTGACGAAATGCTGAAACCATTCTCCAAGTTCGGGATTCAAAACTTTTGTATAGAGCATCTCTACCGACCGTTTCGATACAATGGACGAGTTGTTGGTGCCCTGAACCTGCAAATCGTCGTATTGCTTGCGTCTTCGGTCTTTCTCGATCTTTTTGCGCTGTCTGGCAGCGATGTTGGGATCTACTTTTGACATGGCATTGATAAAAAATTTCCTCATCGTGAAAAATGCGTGCTTATATGTCTACTTATGAATACACTAACTATACTCTAAATGCTGCTTCCAACGTCGTGTCTACTTCGTGTGATGGTGAATGTTGGCATTGTTGCAAGTACCGTACTGCTGCCAATGTCTGTTTCATATCCTTGACGTAACTTGTGTTTGGTTCGCCGGTTTCTGTTTCAAATTTGAGTCCATCACCACACTTGATCCATACCTTGCCGTTGATACCAACCGCAATCTCAAACACACACTTGGCTGCCAATTTTTCAAGGAATATACTGTTGGCATTGAACAATAATTCTCGGGCAAAGTTAAGGTCCACATCGAAAATGTATCCCAGTTCATCCAAGAGTCCAAACCCACCCTCCTTACCGGTTTCTGGATCAATACACTCAAGTTCTGTCTCAATCTCAGCAATCGCCTGCGATACACGAGCATACACACACTGTCCAACCTTGAGGTTGGGCCGGTTCTTCTTCGTGGCATTGGGGAATGCCATCATTGGTAATACCACCGTCGATGAAAAGTCCTGGAGTTGAACCTTGTACGCCTCACCGATCAGACCCACAATTGTACCAATGACAAAATCATTTGTTTGTGGAATGTACCGCTTCGAATTGGACTCGATATATACCACTTGGTTGGTATGATGCTTATTGGTTTTGATATTTAAAAAACCACTGGTGGTCGGTATTGAATTCTGAGTTTTGGGATTTCTATAGATTCCTGGACCTATACTTGTCTTGATGTCTGGATCTATAGGAAGTACATCGCCAGGAATGATTAACTTGTGTGACATCTTTCGTTCCCGTTCCCGTTTCCGTTTCTCTTACTGAATCCATCTCAAATTTTCAGGATCATCTGTAAAGATGCTTTGCAGGTTCAGGTAATGTAATCTGCACTTTGGACCGTGTTTACATTTTACACCGTAGTGCAGGTACGAGCGGAATTTTATACACACGCCTCTGAACAGAAAAAAAAACAATTTTTCTTAATTACATTTTCAAAAAAAAAAAAAAGAAAAAAAGAAAAATTCGTTGAAAAAATATTTTTTGTAATGGGGCTCGATACCCCTGCATATAGTTCGGGCTTACTTTGCCATTAACGTTTCCAAAAGTATGTCACGGTCATTATAATATTCCTTGACATCTTGAATACTAATGTTGGGCTGCAGAACACCCTCCTCATACCCTGGCCTATAATCACGTAGAAGCAGCATACTATTTAAGTCAAACTGCAATATTGAACTCATGTCAAAAAAATTAACTTTTTCAATATTGCGAGTATATAACTTTTGCGAAATGGCTTCATCGACTCGACTTAAAAACGACAGCAGTTCTTCATTGAAATTTCTTAAATCACTGTTTTTCTGATTGGGGAAGTTTTCAGGACGAATTAATGTTGTGTTGAATTCTTTTATCATGATTTCCTCGGAGTTTCTCGCAACTCTTGATTTAAACCTGTTTTGCCACATATATTGAGTATACGGTGATTTCCACAGAACATACCCCTGGTAAAAGTTGAAACGTCTTCTGAAATACCCAAAAATCCTTATTGAATAGTAATTATGTCGTTGGAGAATATGTTGGGTTCGGAATTGCTGATGAAACACGTTGTTTTTGTGTACGAGCAACGTCTCATTGTTCCGATAACAACGGTTAAACGGCGGAGAAAATCCAATTCCAAACAAATACCGACACGCGGGAATTATAGCATCCATAGCTTCAGCAACACAATAAAAGTACATAAAAAGTGAAGATTCTAAATCAGTCAAGAACTCACATAGTTCTGGAGCAATTTCCACCTGTTGTGACGGGTATGCAAACGCTTCAGTTGGAAAAATAGTGTGCAATGATCGCATAAGTTTCAAAATAAGCGTTGGTGGATAAACAGTGACAAAGTCCTCTTTACGTGTCTCAAATACCACTGGCATCAATACTTGGTTGACATACTTGAGCAAACAATCATATTGATACATTATTCTTCTTTTTCTCACAGCAATATGTCTGGGCATATCTCTTATTTCAAGCTGGTGATAAATTGGACTCAATAGGAGAAGGTTGTTATTAATTTCCCGAAGAAGTGCGGGGTCATAGGATGGAATGGTTATACACTTGATGAAGAATTGGGCATTGGATGTGAGGAAGCTAAAAACCCACCTGGGAATGAGAGTGGCTCTTGTCTCTGCTATCCTGGCATAGCTCTGAAGTGCCCTAAACTTGTTGTGCAAGTTTTGGAAAAATAATCCACCGTCAATATCTAACAATACCATAGCAAATAGAATGTAGTTTGAAGAGATTCCATAGAGCCTAGTGAAGTAAAACAATTTTTCGTTAGTTAACTTTTCCTCTTCGGTGTCATAATTTTTGGGGATGGCTTCCAATGCCGTAATTGTACGAATACAAATCTTTCGACAGTTAACTCCAAGCTTCTCGACAAAGTCAGCTGGTGTCCAGAAGTTGTAATTCATGCTATGCTTGAATTGATTGAATATAGCAGAGTATCCGAAACAAATGATACTGTCTTGAATCACGTCAATGAATGGATCAGAGTAGCTCATATTATGAATAAAATAGGTAAAATGGTTCAATATTATTTCACGGTTGCGATCATACATACTACTGGCTGGTTCGCCTCTCTTGGGAGTATTCAAGTGACATTTTGGTATTTTCAGGTAGTTCAAGACTGTAAACTTCATTGATAGTGACTGGAAGTTAGGTAATTTGTGACAAGGTCGCTGGTCAGGTAGTATTGAGTCATTGGCCGATCCATTCATTAGTTCAAACTGTTCTAGAAAATTTAATGTTGTGATATTACGAAACAGAAGTGACCGGTAGTTGAACGATGGAATTCTAAGGGGATACTTCTCCAACTCGAACTTAAATTCCAAGATAGGAGCTGACAGATCATATTGGTTGGAACTGGAGGATGTGGGTAGGTGGTATTCATCGCTTAAAAGTTTGTTCTGACTGCTCCTTAACGCGTGTGTCAATTTTATCTTATTGATCTCTGCTTCTGAAAGTGATAAATAAGAGCAGACTTTGCGTTTACCTCTAGAACAGTTTGTGCATTCCGGAAGACGTTCGTCACACCGTATCTTCATGAGCTTGCAGTTCAAACAACCAAGCTTGGAGTTTGTGTGTCTCCTCCTTGTTGCTCTGTTATTTGTGGTGTTTTTAGCCATATTCCGATTTGTCGAGATCTCAAGGCTGTTTTTTAAGTAATTGAGTTTGATATTTCTAAATATATTGAGGCAATCAAAGTTAAATCATACAGGTTCGCATATTTAGGTCCATGACTCGAAACCTGGGATGAAATTTTAGTGTATGTATCCAAACTAAATTAACCAAAACGGCTACGAGACCTAGAAATTGGATTGATAGTTCGTCAAAACTCTTCTTTGATTCTAGGAGTTCAAACAATTTAAAAAAATATTTGGGCAGTGAAGCCCTAGGCCGGAAAATTCTAATATATTTTTAAGCAAAATTAGCTCCGAAATATGACTACGACTGTGGTACTAAAATATTTCACAAGCCGTTTGACCAGCAATAGTCTTTTTTTTTTCAATTCCCACCATTCTTTGACTTATTTTAGCTTTTATAGACCCTCAAGCTAGTTATTCGGGCAAGATACCTCTAAAAAATATTATTAAGCATTACCTAAGTATACGATCAAACAATACTCGCTGTCTAGAAACCCAGCAAAAATCGATTATGACATGATTTTCTAAACAAGCGTGAGAGCCCTGAAATTCTCTCAAATGTACAACCTGAAAAATACCATCTTCTTCGTAGCTCAAAACCCCATTTGGTAGAAGAAAAATATTTTGGCCAAGTCACGACTTCGTTTTCCCTTTTCAGTTGGCTCCAACGCATTTCAAATTATACTTTAGGATTCGGTTAAGCAAACAACCCGAAAGATCACTAAAAGGTGATATTATGGGTACTTTAAGCGATTTTTTTGCTTTTGTGAAGTACTGATTCTTACGCATCGGCTGTCTGAATTGTGCCATCTTTAAGGTGAACGGAGTTGGAAATAAACGCATTTGACGTCAAAGACTTGCGAAATCGCTTCAAGTTAGTACGTGTCAAGTCTGATCTAACTATATTGTAATTAGGAAAATAAATGCTTTCGATCCCTGGTGTAAATTTGAGGAACTGAAACAGAGCCCTTAGTTTCGGAACAAATATAACGTAATAATTAGTATTAATTTCTAAGGCGGCATTGGTGTGACAATTTTTTATTCCAGTTATAGTCGGTGTAACCACTCCGCAACCGGGTATAAACTCTGGACCCATTTCTTGGTATATTGGCTTGTCAATGATCATTAACACATTATCTTTCAACAATTTGTTGAAGCTGGCTCTAAGTATTGCATCACATTCTGGACCTTTTTTATAGTTAATAATAGTATAAAGTTTTGAAAACTCTGGGATTCCTTCTGTATCAAAATAGTGCCACAAGTATCTCACAGTCATCAATACTATTAAATCTTCATGGACCCCTCTTTGGTAGACACATTTGACACACGTACAGCCAATGGGAAGCTTTTCGGGAATATTTCCGTAGCAAATAGGGTTTATTGAACGACGACACCTGGAACACTTGACAATAATGTTTGCTTCACTTTCAAAAGAAGGTAGATTGTCATAGAATCTCTTCCTAGAAGTTTCTCTTGCTTCTAATTGATTGCTGCTTGTTTCTTCTGAAGGAATGACTGTACCTGTCTCGTTTTGGCAATTTCCGATTTGTTGGTTTGCATTGTTATCAGACAGTGAATTGATCACCTTCTGAAGTGAATCAAGACTGTTAATTTCCCGAGATTCGATACTCACGGCACTGTGGACTGAATTAGTCACTTTGGTCGTAGCAGGTAATTTTTTGTTGCTTACATTCAGTCTTGTGTTTTGGACTTGAACAATTTTTAATCCAGCTTCCTTTTCATTATCCTTCAAAATTTTATTTGCTTCCATTCCACTGTTATGTTGAACATTTACCACCTCCGAGTTGTGCTCTTTGTTTCCCTTGTCACCTGGATTGGCTTTTCTAATTCTTGGCCTCAACCCCCTAAAATTTCGAGTATCACCAAAAATAAATGGGTCTTGAGAAGTGGTGTTTAATAAGCTTCCAAACTTAATTGATTCTGGGGCATTAGAAGCTGATTTAGATGATGAAATGGTTTTGTCACTGAACTTTGTTGTGGAATCAGTGATTGTATTATTTTTGGCAAGAGTAGATATTTCAGAAATCGGACAAAGAGGTCTTTCACCCCTTAAAAAATTCAAATCACTGGTTATGGTTTCCACCTTGTCATTTGTGAAGTTGAGTGACTGTGCTTGTGCTTTGTCACTGTAGTGGAAAGTCTTATTTTTATCTTGTTCAGTAATTTCATTGATTGAAAGCATTTCCTTTCTTCTTAAAATTCTTGTTGTACCCATTGGACTAACGCTATTATTGGTTTGAATGAGATCGTTAGTATTCGGTGATTTATCTATTATTTCCAGTGCCATCCTATTGTTTGTCACTTGATTGTCGTTGATCAGTGAAATTTCTCTAATTATTTGACTGGTTATTCCAAGGATATTAGGCGTGTTCTTTCCGTATGTGAACTTGACTATTTTTGAAGTGGCATTAGTGTTCACTCCTTCATCCTTGGTGTTATCAGTTGCCACATTGGAATCACTATTTAATACTGTAATAGTCGTATTTTTCTGTCCAAAATTTGTGTCAATAGCATTAATTATGGAGCCGTAATTTGCTAAATTGACATATTGATTATTTTTTGATGAGTTGTCAATGTTAAATTCGGCCAACCCTGTCTTTGACCCTCCCTCATTTTGATTTGTATTCTCTTTAGCAGTGTTGGAAGACTTGTCTAGCTGTATGATATTATATTTGCCATTAGTTGTGTAAATAAAATTAGACTTAGAATTGTTGGGTTTATTGTTCCAAGTGAAATTCGGCAAATCTAAATTCTCATCGGAATTATTTAGACGACTTTGGTGTTGATTTTCAGGAGGTACCCATTGATTTTTTTCACCTCCTTCATTTACTGGACCGTTGTTATAGTTCTCTGGTGACTTGTTGTTAGGATGGTACCTTCCTTCGGAACCGAAAACAGAGTGGTTAACTTTGCTTTTATTAAATTCCTGGTTGCGATGATTTTGACCTTCTTTATAATTAAGAGCCATTTTGGATACTGGAGTACATAATTCCTCCCTTAGTTGATTGGTATCGGTTATTTCAAATGCTTTCTTGGTGTTTGAATGGTTCTCATTGTCACTGAAATCCACCTGTGGTGTTTTATCCGGGACGCGAGGTAACTGGATAAACGTGGAGAATAAATCGGGGTCAAGGCGGACTCTCTTGTGCTTACTGAACACTTCCAAGTTGTTGTCTTCCAGTAAGTTGGTTGAAACACTCACATTGGTTGAAACAGTGCTGTAAGTAGTGGATAATTCACCAATAGGAGCCGAAAGCTTTATGTTTCTGATAGACGTTACAGTATCCCTGAACTCAGGAACCTTGAATTCTACTGGGCACAGATCATTGTACAACAATTTCATGGAAGCAAAGCGTGATCCGGTTAAACTGAGATTTTGGGTAGTGGAAATAAGTGTTTTAAGCAAATGGAGAACTTGCATCCTAGCATTTAGGGTTTTCCCCATTGTTGCTTCATAATTGGTGGTAGCAATCACTGGACTGTGTTTAATATCAGTGTTTTCAATGGTAAACATGTATGTTTCACGAGGTTGTTGGTCCAGAGAGAGTAAAGATAACTGAATTGCATACAAATAATCAAGATCGATAATCTTTTCGATTGACTCAATCCACTGGAGAAAGAGATCTGCTTCTCTTGATATTCCAGGTATGATTTTCATGCTTTTGATGGAACGAGTGCTTGGAGCACCAATCCAGAACCGATCATCTTTGAAGTTTTCATCAGCAAAAACGTGACGGAGATACAAGAGAGAGTGTAAGGAAGTTGAGATGAGTTCCTTGGTAAGTTCTTTGGACTGTTTTGCAGTCAATGTGGTCATTTTTGCAGTGAAAAACAGTGATATACACAGAAGACAGTTGGTGTGTAGGTGTTGTTTCAGCGAAATTTTGGCAGCCAAGAACCCTCTTGTGAAGTCTCGCCAAAAAAAAAAATAACTTGTGCGGTTTGCCTAATTGGGATATGACTTATTATTTCTATTAAATCTATGTTAATCGAACGATACATGAACTAATCGGTGACTAATCTATATGGTTCGCCTGTCATTCTCCATTTGTTAACTTGAAGTATGGTCTTTTCAATCTGTTGGTTTTTTCTTGCCTTGATTGCTTCACGGTCAGCCACTCGTTGAGCATCCCACACCGGTGGTTTGAGACCTTCATGTTGCAACCCATGGCTATCAATAATTTGTTGTAATTGGTGGAGATACGCAACGTCATTGGGGAATTTCAAGCTATGGAACCCCTTTCCAGTACCTCTTTCTTCAAGCTCGGCTTGATACAGCAGGTTCATCTCGCTGACTGTCGGTAATGGCAACCTGCCACTGTATACGCGCGCGAGGATTGCACCTTGCGACTCGGCAAGTGGCATCGGAATGACGTCGCGTGGAAGTGCAATAAACGTAAGTGACGGATCAGGAATATAGAATAAATGGAGGTACAAGTCCTTGATTCGAAGCCCATCGTTGTCCAACACTTGAGGATATGATTTCAAGAAGGGTAAATGGTACAAAAACCCTGTGGCAAATATGATATGGTCAATTCCAGAATAAGTTTCGTTCAGTTCAGTGGTAAACGACCGTGTAGCGACGTCGTACGAAGCAATTACAGGAACATGCTCAAGTCCATCAACAACTTTACCATCTTCAGGTGTATGTGATGAAACATAGACCCGTGACGTACTGACAGCAAGCTGGATAGATATATCGAGCCCCGAACTATAATTGCCTATGACTAACACTGTTTTGTTGCGATATTTCTCTCCTTCAACAAAGTACTTTGAATGGATGACCGACTTGGGATCGCGTTGGCTCCACTCAACCAATCCAGGCACATCTGGAATGTATGGAACGTCAAAATGACCATTGGCTACAACCACTGCATCGTACCGACGTGATACTGTCTGCTTGTCTTTGTCTCTCTTCGCATCATGTTTGGTAGCACCCAAGTGCCAGACATCACCGGTTTTTTCTACAGAGTCCACGGTGTAACCGGTATACTTATTGACCGTCAGGGGTATAGTGTTGCTATATGTCTGAACATACTCCAACACCTCGTAACGCGTCCGGAACGTATCGCTAGACACGGGAAAATGAACATCGGAATACTCCATGATTCGTCCAAAGATATTGGTTTCCAAGTACTCGTACATCGGCGAAACGGCCGGTTCCTCAACAAACAGTTGCTGTGTTGTTGATGGCACAGGAGGCAATGCATGTTTTTCAGAACCGTCATAGTTCCAGAGGCCTCCAAACGTTTCGTTCTTCTCGTACAAATCCACAACAAAATCATGGGGCTCAAGTGCCAATGCTTTCGCTACGGCTAGACCCGCAGGTCCTCCACCAATTATAGCAATTGAGTTGACGCTCGTCATATTAGAGATAAGGTAGAATCTTATGACCCACACCGATATTTATAGTACGAGATCAGTGTGGTTTTATTTTCCGTTTATGATTAAGCCTAGGTTTGTTTGTCTGATTTGAAGACATGACGACGTGATCCACAGTTTTCTTAATTGGGAAAGTCAATATGCAGCTTTATTCAATCTAGAACTCAGTTGATCCATGCCGCAAAATTGTCTGGACCGGAAAAATTATTTCACGGAAATAACAATAACCCTCGTTCTTCAAAAAAAAATGGTATTTTGGTTATTACCCCTGAGAAATAATTATATAATTATTTTCTTGGGACTTTTTTCTTTTTTTGTGTATTTTACAGGTTATACCCCCAAAGACGGCAGATAAAATTTGAGTTAGGGGCCCTGGTATGTCGGTATATGGGGTAATTTTAACTATGTACCACTGTGCACTCCAGAGAAAGATTAACCATGACTACGTTTGGAAGACAAACGATAAAGCAACCAAGGTTACCTAATTTTTGTTGATTCCAGTATGTCACATCCTGCTGCCAGTATTAAATCTATCTTCAATGGAAAGATAAGTACAGACTCTGCTGAGTTTGAATATCTCGATGATCCGGACGATGCGTCGTCACGCATCAGCAATGATTCGATGGACAGCTTCACGTCCAGAAGTCTTGTTGGAATAACAGGACTGCATTTCTTGAGTGTCAATGAAAGTGGTGATATTTCGGATATCTCACGGCCGCTTTCAAGGAATTCAACCACTTCATGTCTCTCCACCACTGCCACGAAGGATGGTGTGGAAGGGAAACACTTTCACAGACACGGACCCACTCCATACTCCAGCAATATCATAGCAGGCATGCTCCATTCGCAACAGCAGGAAAAGGGTACGCTCAAGCTGTCTCCAGTAAAACCTCCAACCAAACTCAATGAACGATACATTACTCCTGGTTTAGTGACCTGTGATTCCGGAACAACTAATCCAGCTACAGATGCAAGCTCGTGTCAACTCTCGATCAAATCTACCAATGCTGAGGTTGATGGAGAGTCTGAATCAGAAGAAATCCGTTCGTCGGTCGTCGAAAAGAACCTTCCACGAGACTATAACACAACGCCAACCTTACAGGATAAGTTTGAGATGTTGATTCCTGCGCACACAAGAGACGATTGATCTTGAATAGACGTGCTTTTTCTTATTTATATCTGGTGTTTTATATTTAATTTTGGGTGCAAATCCTACTACATATATATATATATATATATATATATGTATATGGATCATTTTGTCACGTGACACATATATACCAAATCGGAACAAATTTTTCAGCACCCGTTTCTTTGTAGAAAACTGACATTGATGATGTTAAGAACAGTCAGAACATTTGGAAAAAGAGCTTTGTTGGCTCCGGTGAGACGTAGGGCTGTTGGTGGTGTCAGGTTTCAGTCGTTGAGCGAAAAACCCACCGAGATTTACACGAAAATCTCCGAAGAAAACGATCCTCAAAGAAATGTCTTTTTCCAGTATTCGTGGGGTTCATGGTTGAAGAATGACAAAGAAAATAAGCTCAAGAGACAGACAAAGTTCTCGATTGAAGGTATCGATAAATTGATCCAAGAATTGAACTTGGTGAGACAAAATTCCAAGAATGTCGATAAAAGTGGCGAGCCGTTTGTTCGTGCTCCCCAACAATTGTCCGATGGATCGGTGGCTATAAGCCATAACTTGACCACCAGGTTGCTTGGTGATGCTCAAGATAAGCTTTCTATCAAGACTATTGCTAGTATCCACGAGGGGAAACACCACCGTATCTACAAGATCACTTTGACTTCCGATAAAGAACTTGTATTGCGTATTCCATATAAGTTGGAATCCGACTATGCCATCACGCAAAAGATCAAAAGTGAAGTGGCTACGCTTGATTTCCTTGACTTGAAGATGGGACTTGAAGTGCCCAAGGTTCTTGCTTACGGAACTGGTAAAAACGGTGTGGAAAACCTGTTCATTTTGATGGAACATATTGAAGGAGAATTGTTGATGAAACAATGGAACCCCTTGGTTCCTGATTCTGAAGAGGCTACACAGCAGTTGAAGCATGTCATTGAACCAATTGCTGAGTTCCAGGATAAGCTTTTAGATATCACCTTCAACGCCTACGGTTCGTTATACTTCCAGGCCGATGTCGATACCAATGCTGTTCCATATGATGGAGAAGAAAATCCATTGCTTAAGAACAGATGGAGAATCGGTCCTTCCATTGAAAAACCATTTGCAAAGAATAAGAATCTCTTGACCGAATCTCAGATCAAGAAACTTAATGGTCCTTGGAAATCGCCGGTTGAAGTTCTCACTTCCATTGCAAAGTTGGAAATCGAAACAGCCAAGAACAACCTTGCGTTGGCCGATTCCAATGGCCAAGACACGCAGCTTTTCAAGAAACAAATTGCTACGTATGAAAACTTGCAAAAGATCGCTCCTCAATTGATCAATCCTGAATCAAAGGCTATCATGAACGTGGAAGATCTCTTCAAGGCCAGATTATATGCTCCTGACTTGGATCCATTGAATGTTATCATTAGAAAGGATACAAACAAGCCTGTGTTTATTGATTTTGAATATTCGACTATCAAGCCGTTCATCTTGACGAGCTACCCATCGTTTGTGGCGTACCATGGTGCCAAGGTGTACAACTTGGAGGAAGATATTCCTGATTACAAACAGATGGAAGACTTGGAACAACAGCAGTACCAATTCATGTATTACAAGACCAGAAACGAAAGGTTGTGGGAACTCGAGCTCAACGCTAAGAGACACGATTTGATTGCTGTTGCATCGCCTCATATCAAGGTATTAAAGAGTCCATACTTGCAAGCCTTGGAATTGAAGAACGACAAAGATTACTTGTACGTTGAAGGATCGATTGTACAACTCCAGGCCATGTGGGAAGCATACGTTGCCAATGAATTGTGTAACTCCAAGGATAGTACGTTCCCCGTCGAGTACACTGCTGAGTACTTGGAGGAGCACCAAAAGGAATTGGAGGAGTACCAGATGGAGATTGTCTCGAGTCCGTTTGCTGCGACAGGCGGATGGATTCCTCAAGATATGTTTGTGACCTTGAAGGAGCAAGGGATCATAGTTGCTGACGAGAACGGAGACTTTAGGATCGAGACAGACAAGGCATTAGAGACCAGCGATTAATATGTGTGTGTCTGTTTGTGTGTGTGATTTATGTATAAAAGTGTTTTTTGGATAGTAATTTGATACGCATGTCGAAATCGGGGCTTGTGATGGCGTCGTTGACGGCATAGAACGGGTTCATTAGGCATTTGACGTATAATTCGTTTGCATCGACAAAGAACTGTTTGATAACGGAATCGTCTGATTTCTGGCCCGACTGGCTCTGTTCGTGACACAAGATAAACTTGATATTGCCCTGAGTGATGAAAGCACTGACATTGAGACCATAGAAAGCATCGATCTTGCCTAAATAGAACTGGTTTGTGGACCACTGGGCATCTTCAACAAGATCGAGCGACGAATTCGTAACAAACGGAAGGATCTCTTTGATATTGGACAGGAACTGCAGTTTTCCAGGAACGGTATTGGTTTGTTTGAACGAACCAAACTCAAGTTCAAAAAGTGGATTGTCTCGTGTTCCTATGATTGCAAAGTAATATGACATGATCTGAACAAATAAGAAAGCAATTGTCACGAAGCTATGGCAATCTATTGCATAAAAATCAGTAGGTGTTTTTTTTCTTACTCTACACACAAAAATAAAAAGTCATGTGATGTGAATGTAACTTGTAAAACCACCGCCATTATTTTCTGCATGTTATCCAAGAGATTTTTTGTTTATATCCGTGTCCAATCCTTAGTGTTATCAGTTCAAACTACTGTATTGTTTTGCAGACCCGTGCATCACTTTTTTGTCCCTACTTTTCTGTGTTTCCTTGAAGCATTTGCTGTTTTTATTCCCATTTTGATTGTTTTGTTCTTTTAGCATGCCATGTTTAGTCTGTTCCAGTACAGTATCCACGACCCATACCGACCCAGCTTTATTTTCCTGTCCAACGTGGCGGAACAGATAGCTCAGTTGTTGGAGCAGCCTTGCACAGATTCGAGATGGCACGATATTGAGCTTCATTTCAATATCGAATTGAATTCTCTTATTTCAAGAAACCCCCGACTTCGTGCCTCGGATTTGGTGAAGGAAAACTTAATCTGTTTGGGCAAACCGAGCTATGATGGTGCCAGACGTCGCAATCTTGTGATGTTTCCTGAAGAATCTGCACTTGTATCTTTGTTGCATCGCTTCGAACACAACGATGTGCTTATAGTCAATCTTGTGCTTATGGTGCTTGAATTAGCAGTGGTAGACAACGAGATTACGGTTGAGTTTCGTAAAGACGAAAACTACGGTATGTTGCTTGTATGTGACGAAGGCATAGTGAACGAAATAGAAAAGTACATTAAGATTCTGTTCCAGAAATCATCATCATCATCAACTAGAGATAGGATAGAACCTCAGGAAATCGTGGCATCATTGGAGAAACTAATCTCAACGAATTCTCCCGATTCCAACGACGAGTCTACATTTGACGAAACACACGATAAAGAATTCGACACATCATCGCTGGACATTTCAACCCTCAAATCACTTGAACATGATGACGAGGAAAAGCTGTTGCTGCTGCATGAGGAGTTTATTTCCAACATCAACAACTTGCGACATAACGAACATGAAGCTCTGGATCCAATGGTGCTCGAACCAACACCTCTAATGCCCCAACTTCCTTCTCCTCCACCATCACAAGAAGCACAAACACAACAAAAAGCACAAGCACGTACTCCTCCACCATCATCACCACTGGTCACCCTACAACCCGATGTGCCCACCAACCATTTTGTTTCTCCTAGCAAACAAAGACTCAAACACTTTTCCAGTGCCACATCTTTTTCGATGGTTAACCACGAAGACAACTCCGGATTGGAGTATGCATTCAAAGCACCGCAAGTTCCCACGTATATCAGAGACGATAAGAAGTTCAAGTTCATCAAGATCGGCAAGGTGCAAAAGTTTGTCAACTTGTTTGAGGAACGGATGGACAGTCCGTCGCCGCCGATCCCTGGTTCACCGATCAAATGGTGATGTATTTTTGTAATAATATTAATAATGAATTCATGATAAGGATCAGTTTGTAGCAAGCAGATCATGTTTGACATTCAACTCGGCGATCCGGTCGGTGAGCGTGTTGAACTGGGCAAACACTCGGTCCAACTGTTGTTCGTCCTCGTGTTCATGTTCTGTCTTGACCTTCAACGTGCCCAATAACCAGCTTTCCTTCAAGCTGCGCGATACAGAAAGCAAATCCTCACACAATCTGATGATAATCAACGCATCCAGTTCGATGGTGAGCGATTCGACTGCCAACACCTCACGAGGCTTGGCTTCGTTGATCGAGACCTCAAACACGTCCTGGAACTTCTGGAGCATTTGTTCCACGGTCAAGTCGATTTTCTCTACTTGTTAGTGCTGTAAAGAGTGTTTATCGGTGTACATACGTAGCAATGCAATAGACTTTGGCTGCATGTTGATAGACAAGAAAACGACATACGACAAAACGACAAATACATACGATACGACACGGCGCGACATATCATGACATAGACATACCATATACGACATATTATGACATATGCCATACGACATCATTCTATGACATACGACCTCATTCTACGAAATCACTCAATTGTTTGGTTTCTAGAATGTACAACACTGACAAATATGTTCATATCCAGTCTCAGAACGGTGACATCACTGAGTTATAGAAAATGGGGTGATTATCATAGGATTAACGAGAATGAAAGGTTATGGTTATCCTGCATATTTCCCACTAAAAATTATTGCAAAAAAACCCTCCTCATGAGTCAATTGAACCACCCAAACCAGAGATCCATAATGAAAGCGGATGGTATCACCAAAAAGGTTATGCAGAAGGTAGACTTTGCTGTCCTGACCACTCTCTATGAGAGTGATAGTGAGACCGAAACGTGTCTCACGAGTGTGCGGCACAAACGTATCTGTGACGGGACCCTGATCGTGTCTGCCATACCCGTAGCACTGCCCGAGCTTGTGCAACAGTACCATAGTCCTACCGAGACAGAAACAGCAGAAAAGATCGTTTCACTGCGTGAACGAATCGCGAGAGTCTTGGACGGTTCCAGGGACGAAATGGTGATTGTGGCAGGACCGCAGCGTGGCATCACCATCAGCAATGCTGCTACTTTTGGAGCCTGGGCAGCAGCTTTTGGGTTCAGATCCCACTTGGTGGTCCTCAGAGCCAACTTTGTAGAGGACCCATACAAGATCGAGACATCTCGACACACCATGGCTTCGCTTGCCGATACTTGTCCCCTCGCAGGCGAGATTGCCCATAACATTTCTCCACAATACTATAGTGATCTTTTGAGCTTGGGTTTAATTGATTCCAGTTGCTGTGAGTCGCAGTTGCACCGTGAATTTGTTTCTGGTACCAGTTATCCTGTTGCCTTTGCCAGTGGGCCCGATGTCCAACCGGCGAGAGATGCCGTTCGTTCGTCTTCTCAGCCACACCATTTCCTCACCGTGACAAAACAGGGACTCTGTGCAGTGGTTGGAACAGCAGGTAATAGCGATACGTGTGTCGTGCTAAAGCCACATCAGTTACAAGACACAACCGATCTTTCCGTGGTCCTTGAATTGGGTCAAATCACCAACATGGACTTGGAAAACACCCTCAAACTCGTGTCCCTGCTAAGGAAATCAAAGTCTATCGTTGGCATCAGCATCGATACCGGCGACTTCGACTCCGAATTCCACAAAAATGCAAATATCATAATCTCTAAAATAAAAGAGTCCGAATAATGGACCATGTCACCTTTAATACCTGAACAAATGCCTTGTAGATATTGACAATGACCCAGATCAACCGCAACATCACCACGATGAAGTTCTCCAATACCAAGTACAAGTACTTGTTGTTGTTGGTGTTGAGGTTGACGGTTATGTCGTGGTCACGGAGCTTCTCTGTAACCAAGCTTTTGCTAAAGAGCGATGAGTTGAGCTTATCGAGCTTCTCGTTGACCTTACGCATCTCGAGCGCAAGCGACGTGTTGATCTCCCCAATCGATCTATCGCTCTGGCTCAACAAATTATCGATTTTGATGGAATATTCATCGTTAACCACATGAATAATCGACTTTACTTCGTTAAGAAACCCCTCGTACAACTTCTCGTACGCTGGAAGTTGGTAGTCGCTGATATTCTGCATAAGCTGAGAGATATCATTTAACCGGCCATGTACAATATCTCTGACTTTGGTCTCTGCTGCAGAAGTGATGCTTGGATATACTTGGAGCATGTAGTTCATTCTGCTATTGATGATGTTTTCAAAGTAAATGAAATCAGTATTGATTGAAAGAAGTTCCTGTGTCATAATATCGCATTGGGCTGCAAGATATGGATCCTTTTCAACGGGAGGAGGAACAACTTCCACCTCAACCACTTCTGGTTCCTTTCTTGTTGGTTTGATATCGATCTCATTGATATCAAGTGGTGGGGTTACCTCAAATTGAGGTGTGGGCTCTTTGTTTCCTGAATACTCCTTGATCAGGTTCGAGTCGTAGTTGTTATCGTCCAATGCATCATCAGGGGGAGGGCTGATTCTCTTAAATATCTGACTCTTGAGTGCTTCGGTGCCTATCTGATCTTCCTCGACCTCATCTATATCGGCACCCGAAGACGAAGAAGTATGGTACAAGCTCCGTTTGATCTTTGACTTGAGTCTGACGGGATGTTTGCGTGTTGCTTTGAAGAACTGGTCGCCCTCGCTTGATCTTGACGACAGGTGACTGCTACTCCCTCGTGATTTACCCTTCTTGCTGCTTGTATCATCAAATAGTTTATCATGAATGCGTGACTTCTCTTCATGTGGTACAGTTGCCGAGGCTGATGCTGATGCTGATGCTGGATCGTATTCCTCGGGAAACCAGAGCAGACCGTCTGCTTTCCTTAACTCATGCCAATGCTGGTGTCTCCAACTGACGTCCAACAAGAACTCAGACAACTCGATCGACCATACCATTCGCCATGGTTTCTTGTTATTTCCCAAGTTGTGTTTGCTGAACACGTTCGATGCAAGTGGAAGCTCACGTACCGACATCGGACGACGCATATTGTCCCGGCTCCGGGCCTTGATCTTGCGATTCCGTATGATTTGGAGCGGATTGAACACACTTTCGATTTCCAAGTGGTCGCCGTCAGTATTGTCCACCACCCGCTGGATATACAAATATTTAATGGAGATCATCAGCTTCACTCTTTCTGCACGAAGAAGTGTCTTCTGGGACACATGGCTGAGCTCGCCCGCAAGCTCCGACAGTTTACTGGCCTCAACCACGTTACGGTCGGCATGGAGTGATTTTCTCGTCTCTAGAAAGATGGACGCCAATTCTTTTGCCTTTTTCACCTGGATCTTATCAATATGTTTCTCTGCCAGTTCCTGGAGCAACCCGGGGTCACCGGTGGTATAGTTGGTGCGAGTAAGCAGAGTATCGGGAAGGAACCCGTCGCTTGGTGGAACCACGCTGTTTTCTTCTCGTGGATGGTACTTTTCTGGAACATGGTGACTCTGACGTTGCGTAAGTTTCTCTTCACGCGACGAGAGTCGTAGTGCCATGAGTGGAGACGATTTCATCGATCCTTCCTTCGCCACAATGGTCTTATCAGAAAGAATGAGATCTGTACCCTATTTAAAAAGAAAAAGGGTTATGTGCAGGTTATGACCCTAAGAAAGCAAGAAAGAAAGAAAGAAAGAAAGGAAGGAAACAATAACCACAAGCAAGAAAGGCCAATTCACTTTTTCGTCTAAGCTCTACGCTCTTTCTTAGTTGTTTGATCTTTGTTGTTTGTTCTACTTTGATCAACTTTGATTCTCCTACCACTTCCTGCATATTCTCGGCTCAATATCGCCATCCTCGTCATTACAACACAACAAGATGGCGGTTCCTCAGTTTGTCAAGAGTATCAGCGACTTCAATGCGTATACATCCAGCAACAAGTACTTGATGGTGAACTTCACTGCACTGTGGTGTGGTCCGTGTAAGACGATCGAGCCAATCATCGATGCGTTGTACGGCGATGTCAACCAACGCTACCGCAAGATCGAGTTCGTTCGGGTCTCATTGGACGAGCAACAGGAGTTGGCCCAGCGGTATCAGGTAACAAGTATTCCTACGTTCTTGTTTATGTTGGAAGGTAACGTTATCAAACGTGTCCAAGGTGCCGCGGTGCCGCAGGTGGTGGCGGCGCTCGATGAGTTGGAGAGCCGGGCCGTAGCCGATGTGACGGTCGATGGCCGTCGTGGAAACGGCGAATCGGCTCCAGGCACCATCCAGACATACATTGATAAGGATATTGCTGGCTTGATTCCCAAGGGCTACAAGTTGTTGAACGATATGATCGATTTCGGTCAGTTCGAGGCGTTGAACGCGTTGAATGTGGCGGGCGACGACCTCAAGAACGTGTTTCGTACTGGATCCGAGGGCGACAGCGGGTTGGCGTCCGATGCCGACTCACAGCTCTTGGTCTACGTGCCGTTTTTGAATATCTGTAAGGTCCATTCGATCCTCATCAAAACTAGCAAACTGGTGGATACATTGGACGACGACGAGGTGCAGCAACCACACCTTGTCAAGGTCTGGCCCAATGTGACATCGATCCTTTCATTTGACGATGCCACGGCCGATTCCAGGGCACCACACTGCGAACAGCTCGTCACAAATGATGGTGATGGATGGAGAGAACTTAAGCTCAAGTTTGTTCGGTTCCAGAACGTCCAGAGCCTCAACATTTTCCTTGATGGTGAAGACGAAGATGCCCACACCGTGATCCAGAAAATGTTGTTTGTGGGTGTTTCTGGCGATACAAAGGACCAGGGCACGTTACACAGAGATGAATAGGTTTGTATAAATACTTTTGTCCTGCTTTGCTTCTTATCCCCGCGCAGTTCTGGCGCAACTTTTTTTCCTTTATTTTTCTGCTTCTCGCTACGACACCTCGGTAATTTTTCTCCCCGCGGCGGTGGCTGCGGCCGTAGGACCGTGGCTGTGGCCGTAGCACGCACGCACGTACCGCACCGTCGGGATGAGATTCTGGGCCGAAAGTACCGTGCCTGCACAGTGGCCGTGTTCCGTCGGAAGGCAAATTTTCTTTGAACATCTTTCCTCCACCAACTCTAGCGACAAGCATTTCTTTGATTCAGGATTCCGTGAGTGGTGGTCCCGACAATACCATATTCTTGTTTCTCCATAACCAATTACGTCCACAGCTCCCGTCCACGTGAAAGAACCATTGTCCACCGTTTTTTTTTTGACCGAAAAATCCCTCTCTAGATAAAACCACGCCCCCCCTTCGTTTCCTCATGTCGGCCATGTTAAGATTCAGACCACGCGTACGTCTAGCTCCCAGACCCCGCTATGCATGGACAGTGGGCTTGAGAATGTACTCGCAGCACGAAGCCGCCACAAGACTGTCTAAAACACCCACACCTGTTTCCCAAACCCCATCCAAGCCCATCTCCACAAAACCATTGGACGTGCCACCAACATCATCGACCACCGCCGTCAGCTCCACTACACATACGCCCGAACCTTCAGGATTGTGGGCCAAAATCAAACACGAAGCCCAGCACTATTGGGACGGAACCAAGCTTCTTGGCTACGAAATCAAAGTCTCAACCAAGCTTTTGTTCAAGCTTGTGTCAGGATACGGTCTTTCCCGTAGAGAAAGTAACCAGTTACAGCGTACTATAGTGGATGTGATCCGTCTCGTTCCATTTTCAATGTTTGTCCTTATTCCATTTGCTGAATTATTGCTTCCCGTGGCACTCAAACTTTTCCCCAACCTTTTGCCTTCAACGTACGAATCCAAGAGCGACCGGGTCAAGAAGAGAAATATACTCTCCAAAACAAGAGTGTCTGCGTCTGAATATATCAAGAAAACCATGGAAGAAAGCGGGTTGAAGTTGAGCAAGAAGATCACCGAGGCAGAAAAGGAGGCGTTTGTCTCGTTCTTCCATACCATTTCGCTCGGTAAGGATCCTACAAGAGAACACTTGATCCAGGTGGCTAGAATGTTCAAGAACGATCAGGTTCTTGATAACTTGTCGCGTCCACAGCTTGTGGCTATGACCAAGTATATGTCTCTCCGTCCCTTCGGTACGGACTCAATTCTTCGTTACCAGATCAGACACCGTTTGTTGACGATTATCAAGGACGATAAGGCCATTGACTACGAAGGTGTAGAGTCGTTGACGGTGCCTGAGCTCCAGCTCGCCTGTTCGCAGAGAGGGATCAAGACGGTGGACGTTTCTCCTGGAAGATTAAGAGAAGACTTGGAAACCTGGCTTGATTTGAGATTGAGACAAAAGATCCCTTCAACATTGTTGATTTTGTCATCGACATACACTTATGGTGAAAACTCACATTCAATTGAGTCGTACTACGATGCATTGCTTGCTGTCTTGTCTTCTATTCCTGACGAAGTGTACAATGTTGCCAAGTTGGAACTTTCAGATGACTCGAAGCTTAAGCTCAATATTCTTAAGGAACAAGATGAGTTGATCAACGAAGAAAACCTTCGTGAAAAGGATACTGTCAACATGGTCAAGGACGAGATCAAGTTGGACGAGTATGAAGAAACTGCTTCTGAAGGAATGAAGGTTGAAATTGACGAGGAAAATGGTCAAGGTCAAGGTGATAAAAAACAGTAGTATATTTATTATATTTTAGAAATATATAAAAAAACCCGAGTGATGAAAATCATCATCATCATCTACTTACCGGTAGATCCAAAGGCACCATCGCCTCTTTCTGTCTGGTCCAACTCTTCCAAGGAAATTGCTCTGATGTCAGCATTGACGATCTTTTCCAACACCAACTGGGCGATCCTGTCGCCATGTTTAATGGAAAAGTCGCGGTCGCTGTGGTTAAAGAGAATCACCTTGATTTCGCCACGGTAATCGGCATCGACGACTCCAGCGCCGGTGGAGATCCCGTGCTTGGCAGCAAGTCCCGATCTGGGCGCAACACGGCCGTATGTACCCAAAGGCACCACCACAGAAATGTCGGTGGCCACCATTCCCTGGCCATGGCCAGGTATCACTGCATCTTCAGATGCGTAGATATCGTAGCCAGCAGCAAGAGCCGAGCCTCTGGTAGGAAGGGTGGCTTTATCGGAACGGAGGTACACTTTAAGCTCGTCAGTGATCTTGAGTTTCTTGTATTCAGACATTATTATTGTTGGTGTTTAAGGAGGAAGAAGAGACTGGTGGTGAATTTTTCACCAGACGCGACAGTTGCGCGCGCCAGTCGTAGCCATCGCCGCCCACGTAAAAGATATAGTCCATGACTATTGCGGTGCGGATGTCCAATCGTTTTTGTTTGTAGGCACGTGAGCTGGTGACGATGCGGTCGGTGCGCGGCGACGGTTTCTGGCGGTACGCGCGCGCTGCCGCTGCGACGGGCCGCGGCTCGCGAGGATTTAGGGCCAACACGGCGTCGTACGCGTCCTGGAACCCCAAGCTGCGGTACGGACTGGCGGTGGTCTGGGCGTGTTCCATGCGACGCTGTTCTTTGTTGTGGTAGTACTGTTTTTCATGTGGCAGAAGCTGGGTCCAGCGGCGCTCGACCTCGGCGTAGTTTATGTGGGGGTCTTGTAAGTCGGTGTAGAAGATATGGCGAGCCTTGCGCTGGTAATTGCGTCCAAACGCCTCGGCAATGAGCACATCGTAGTAGTCAAGTTTAAATGCAAACTGAGCTTTTGGAGCCTGGAGCTTTTCCCTTACGATTTCCCATGGCCAGAGACCCAGCAAAGGAAACGGGTTCCATTGATATTGGGGTGAATGGCGCTTCAAGTACTCGACGATTTCGTGGCCGCGCCACTGGCGAAGCGCGTCGGTATGGATCGCGGTAAAATCGGCGTCGCGCTCGTAGAAACGACGTTCGCTCGCGGCGAGCTGCCGCCACTGCAGACGGAGATGCGGCGGCGAGCGAATATTGTTTGTGCGCCCAAAGAGCGCGGCGCCCGTCACATATTCGGGCTGCGGCACCACCGGCGAAAACGAGGCACTAAACACTTGTTCATGGACCAATCTTCGTTGATGTTCAAGTTCTGGTGTCACGGGACATCCCACGTCAAACGGTTCCTTCATCCATTTGTTGCTGAGGTAATGGCTAAGACGTCGAATACTCATTGGAGTTTCAGTTTTGGTTTTTTTGTTGTTGGTGCCCGGTCTCAGAATTACCGATCCAAAAACGCCAGCAGGTTCATGCTATCGTACAAGTTGATGCGAAGCACACACACGTTTTCTTGTAGCACCCGTCCGCCAGTATCGTCCAATGGTCGGATCAACGTAAGCTCATCATCACTCTCGTTACCAGTAAGCTTGCTCTGGCGATAAATGCACTGGTAGAGCACAAGCTGCACAAAGAGAATGATGAGATCAGATACCACAAGCTCTGCGAGTCCAAGGGCCATAATTTTGGTAGCAAACAGATCAGAATATGTGAGCCGAGGCGTTTTCTCGCCAATAAAGGAGATGAACCACCACGTACCATGCTCGAGCCGCTGCAAGTTGCCGTCGTTCGCTACCGGCACCACCCATGAACATACAAATAGTGCGTGGTACAGAATGGAAAAGAGCGTTTTCCAGTAAAGCGAACGACAGAGCCGCTGGTTCACCATCCTTACCATCTGTTCACGGGCCCGTTGTTCTTCCGGCAGCGCCCCGGTGCCGGCAAATATGACTCCCGCAAGCCCCATCCGATGTTGATGGCCAGCCATTGCTACTGGTGACAAAAGGTTCTGGAAAAACATATGGAGAAGAAACGGAACTAAACCTGCGGAGTGACAGTACTTGACAAACTGGTAGCCTGTAAGGATGTACACGAGCGACTCGAGCTGGCCCAAGAGATGGTGCTGATGAACCGTCTTGCGCGAGGTGCGGTGTTTCGCGGCGAAATCGCGGCTGTATTCGTGATCCAACACGTCCGTGGCCATCACCAGTGGTCCATGGGACATCACTGGCGGTGCATAGGTCGCCACCGGCGGTTCTGGTAGCGGAAATGCACCAGGAAACACCGACATTTCGTAAGGAGAAAAGGGAGTTTGTAGACAAGGACCAAAAATTACGCAGCGGAGTGTGTTTTTTTTTTTCAAAGAACGATATATTTAATTACATAATCTAACTCGTACTAGTACCAGACCAAGATTAGTTGAACAAGGCGCCAATGTCAGCAGGCATTTCTTCGATTTGGGTCGAGTAGAACTTTTCGATTTCTCTCATCATACCAACGTCTCTTTCGGTGACAAAGTTGATGGCAACACCCTTTCTACCGAAACGACCACCTCTACCGATTCTGTGGATGTAGTTTTCCTTGTTGGCTGGAAGGTCGTAGTTAATGACCAACGAGACTTGTTGGATATCGATACCTCTGGCCAACAAATCGGTGGCAATCAAGATACGGGACGAACCTGAACGGAATTCCTTCATGATGGTGTCTCTTTCGGCTTGAGGAAGATCGGCGTGGATGGCAGACACGGTAAAGTTTTCAGCCTTCAACTTGGTGGTCAAGAATTCAACCTTAGAACGGGTGTTACAGAAGATAACAGCTTGGGTGACGGAGATGGAGTCGTACAAGTCACACAAACAGTCAAACTTGAATTCTTCGAGCTCGACATTGATGTAGAATTGCTTAATACCTTCCAAGGTCAATTCGTCCTTCTTGACAAGAATACGGACTGGGTTGTTCATGAACTTGGTGGTGACTTCCAAGACATCTTGAGGCATGGTGGCAGAAAGCAACACAACCTGGGTGGTTTCTGGCAACCAACGGAAGATGTTGTAGATCTGTTCCTTGAAACCAGACGACAACATTTCATCGGCTTCATCAAGAATAAACATCTTGACGTGCTCAGTCTTGAAGTGACCACGTTCAATCATGTCAAACACTCTACCTGGAGTACCAACAACAATCTGGACACCGGACTTGAAAGCTTCGATATCGTCTTGCATCGAGGTACCACCAATAGAAGCATGGACAGTAACCTTCAAGTACAAACCAATGGCAGTGATAACGTTCTTGATCTGCAAGGCCAATTCTCTGGTTGGAGCCAAGATCAAGGCCTGGGTGGTCTTGGAGTTTTCGTCGATTCTTTGCAAAGCAGAAATGGTGAAGGTAGCAGTCTTACCAGTACCAGATTGGGCCTGGGCAAGAACATCACGACCTTCGGTGATTGGTAGAATGGCTCTCTGTTGAATAGCAGAAGGCGATTCGTAACCGTAACCAAAGATACCTCTGACAATGGAGGGCTTCAAGTTAAGGTCGTCGAACTTGTAGACGACGTTGTCGTAGTTGGTTTCAATCAAACCAGAGTCGATTTCAGTAATTCCGTCAGACATGTTTACTTAATTGGAAAGTGATGATGAAGGGATGAAAATTTTTGAGTTTATGGTGATGGGAAAGAGAAAAAAAAGGGCCGGGTAAAATGCGTGTGTCCACCGATGACTGTACATAAATTTAGTTGTTCGATCTAGATCATTCGCAGCCAGTCATGGAACCTCAATAAACCTCAGATGACCTCAAGTAAATTAATAACTACGTCTCTTTTGGAATAGAAACGAAGCTTGTAGAAATCACCTTCATTGTGTGATGTTCCTTTTCTTTTTTTTTGCCTTCTTTTTTTGCTTTCTTTCACTTTTTTTATATATTTTTCAATTATTCTAACTATTCAAATACCCTCTCGGCTGTTCCTCTCCTCTCTTCCCATGGAAATACTCGAGGAACATCACCATATTCGGGTTCATGGACAAACTCATTGTCTTCAGCCATGAATTTTGCTTCTTCTATTTCAAATTGCTCGAGTCTCCCATCAATGCCAGAAAGTTCATGTTCGCTTGCGGACGCAGACCCATCGTCATCCACCGCAACCGATTCTACGCGACGTGCCAATTCCTGAAGCTTGTGCTGGGGATAATAATCCGATTCAGTAGCGAATACTCGTTCGGGAACAACATAGTGGCTTGAGTCAGGCAGAGCCATTGGTGGAACAATATCGACTGATTCTTCGTACTGGTAATTACTACCTTGGTCATCCCACAGGTTTTCCTTGACACTAAATCCCAGTATAGACGATACGGGTGCTTCTGACACCGGCGGTGCTTCTCTTGTAGCATCCCACATGGCATCAACCGACGGCTCGATGGTATTTTCGATATGCTGGTAACTCTGAGGATCTACAAGCGTTTGTGGATCAAATGGGTCTTGAACAATCGATTCAGATGGTTCCTCAATATGATCAGGTTTAGCTTCAGGTTCCGGCTCAGATTTAGGCTCGATATCATTTTTCTGGGTTACTGGTGGAGCGGCAATACCCTGCATTACTTCCGTGACAGTCCTGTTACCAAACTCTCTGCGCCATGCATCCCACCAAGGACCATGAACGTGTTCAGTTGTGGTCCATGGCTTATAGGGACCAATGAAATGGAACAATTGGACGTGGGATGCACCGGGGAAGTATGTTGCTGCCGTCGAATGGTACCGTGATAGCATATCTATTTCGGCACGAACAATTCTGTCGTGTTCATCTTGAGGCGATTCAATGCAATCATTATCAATTCCGCCAAAGTGCTTAAATGCTGGTAAGTACTCGTACTGGGCCGAAGGAGTTACGTTGTAGAGGAAAGGTACCTTAATCCAATTGGACTGGTGGCCCAAGTTGTGTACTTTCAACACGACCCAGTTTGGTTCAGGGTTAAAGTACTGGTTCAACAAACCCTGGTCAGCACCATCAAACGATATTAATTCGGACTGGGAATCGACAAGGACTCTTAAGTCGGTGTAAACTGATGGGCTCGGCCTTAACATGAATACCCCCGAATTAAAAACGTCTGGAAACCCGGAATCAGGAGCTGCTGCAATCTGATGTGGTTCAATATCAAGCTGGAGCAAATCAAGGACCGATCCTGGTCCATGGACTGTGGGGAGGGTGTCTGCATCCAAGTACAACACTTTGTCGTAAGGCAAAGTCCAGAGATAAATCTTGGTGAATGTCTGGGCCAATTCGGGCCGGTGCAAATCGTAGGTGAGTCTTTCTGTTAACTGAGATTCAAGAACAGGAACATCGACCAATTCGTCGTAGTATTGACGGAGCAATTCCAATTGGGGTTCCGAGAACTTGTGTTTATCAATAAGGACGCCGAGCGTGGGGGCAGAGGGCAATTGACGGATAACTGAACCCAACACCACTGCTCCAGGCAAGTAGCTTGGATCATAGAGAAGTGTGAACACAGCGTGGGACATCAGTGCTTGCTGGTTTTCTGGTGTTTATTGTTGTGTTAGAGGGTCTGAATGGATGGAGTAGTATGTGTGCGGGTTTATAATGGGTGGGACAAGTTGGGTGCAAACGGTGTATGCACGTCCCCCACACTATTTTCGTTGCCTCCCCGCCAAGAATTACTTTTGTTACGCCGGAACCAACTTCTCCGCCCCAAAGAAGACCGCAGCTTAATTGCACCCTCTATGAAGGGGACCAACCTTCCTTAAATAGAACATCTCTAAGCTAAAACTTTACTTTTATACAGTTGTTTAAAAGCGTAGAAAGCCTCAATTTAACTTTTACTCGACTGGAGCCAACGGTAGTAGCAATCTCGGGTCATCCCTCCTGAATTCCGTGCATCGCATGATGTCCGTATTTTGACGAGTCTGTATAGAAGCTTATTTACGATAATAAGTGTAGGGTTATCCTAATCGCGTAAGGCCCACCTTTTCTCTGGATCTGGGCTCGGTTCTGTGCCTTTCTGTGTCTCACTCTTACAATTCACCAGGTCGCTTTCTGTTCACTTTTATTCTACAATTAATACCAATTTCATTTCTGAATGTTTATTAGCCTCCAGACAGCTTAGTCTGTCTACCATGACATTAAATATACATTTTAACGGGAGTAGCTCCAGACGTTTTGCAACAAACCGTCTTGTTGAGCCAATCTGTTCAAGGAGTCGTCAGCTTCACCTCTACCTCTGATGTAACCGGACAAAGCGTAAGTGGTGTTGGAACCTGGGATAGCTCTACCTTCTTCGTCAACGTTGGCAATGTTGATTTGGACAGAAGCGTGGTCCTTGGCCTTGATAATTCTGTTGGTAGCAGAACACTTTCTTGGGACGTATAATTCGACCTAATATGGTTAGTACCTTTCTTTCGTTTACACTCTCGTTGAATTTTTGTCGTCGTTCATTACAACGTCATGGGATAGACAGATGAAAAGATATCGTACAGCATCCTCCCGACCGTACGGCTTGCGCCCATATATCTCACAGTAGTCGTACTCCCCTTTCAGTAGTACTTACTAATTGACCTTTATCGTTTTCCATTTTGGCTGTATGTTGTGTATGTTCAAAGGATTAAGAAAATGAGATTTTTCACTGGTAAGGTCAAAAATTTTCTCACAAAGAAAAAAATGAGTCGTGCGCAAATTGATTTATTAGGGCACAAGCCCTGGTATTGGTTTTTACTTTTGCTCTGTATCACGTGATAATACTTATACTCCTAGGCTTTCAAAGATTACATCCCATCCCATTACAAATAATCAAACCTCTTAATTTTCTATTGGTCGCTATAATTACATTCGTATCTGTCATTTTGCCTACTCTTTTTCTGTCAAAATGCTTTGTAACTCTTGTGCAAACCCTTTTACAAGGCTATGTGAAAATGGTTGCAACATTCTTTTTTTAGGCTGCGAAATGGTGGTTGACTTAACTCGTTCTTGTTAACACAGCAACACTTTCAACATGGTGAGTTTGAGGAAAGAAATCAAACCCTTTAATGCTTTCCACCTTGTATTCGTGTCCATTCTTGGTGCTGTGAATAAACCAATCGATGTCGCGCGCCTGTGAATGGACATTGCAACTGATGTAGACAATCTTGGCTGGATGGTACTCTGACAACTGGTTCAAAAACACATCATCACAACCTTTACGTGGTGGGTCCAAAATCACAGATGTTCTGTCAGCAGGAGTATCGATGCTGGCAAAAATCTCCTCGGCCTTGCCAACGATGAACTTGGCATTTTCAATCTTATTGTTACGGGCATTTCTCTCTGCAAACTTCACAGAATCAGCAGACACTTCAACACCAATGACCTTGGAAACATTTTTGGAACAAGTGATGGAAAAGAGACCTGATCCACAGTATGCATCCACCAAGTAGTTTGGTTCGTCAGGCTGTGAATTTGGAATGGACAAGTTCGTCTTGACATAGTCAGTGACAGCCGGTAAAATCGAGTTGTTGTTTTGAAAGAATTCCCCGGCAGAAAACTCAAAGGTATACCCATTGACATATTCAGTGACAATCTGACGACTGTTGGTGACACATGTTTTGGTCAAGGTAGTATCATTAATGCTAATCTCTAACTTGGATATATTTCCTTCGGCATCTGTAGATCCAGCATTGATTTCCTGTCCTTCAAGCTTAGTATCTTCACGAAGCAAGATAGTAGCACCCTTTTTGTACTTTACAAACTCAGACTCAAATTTCAAGCGTTCATTTGACATTCCTTGGTTGATGATCTCGGTTCCAATAGCACACTCTTCGATATCAAGAATCGCACCTGAACTGGCAACCTTTCTCCACTCCGGTCTTCCCTTAGCTCCAAAGCCAAGATTAGGACGGTAATCCAAACTGGCGCCTGTCTTTGAGTATGGAAGGTTGAAATGAGGTGTTAACTTGGTTCTATAAGTATATTGGAGCGGCGATGGTTCGGTATCTCTCACTGGTGGAAGCAATTGGGTGATGTTCTTGGCAAAGAACTTATAAGCATTTTCAATTGTTTGTCTCTTAAACACAAGTTGCTGGTTATAGTCAACATTCTGGTACTGACACCCAGAACACTTGCCAAAATAACGACATTGTATCAACGTATCGTCACGGTGTTCACCAGCTTCAACTTCCAACAAGTCGGATTCAACATACAATGGATGCGACTTAAACACCTTGATCTTGCAAGTATCACCTGGAAGTCCAAATGGAACAATACAGATCTGTTTCTTACCCTCCTGGGGGTGAGGGATCACGGCCAACCCGTCTCCATTCGATGACAATTGAATAATCTTCACTCCGGTCACCATACGATGGTATTGTTGTTCAATTTCTGGATTATTAAGTACCGAGGCCATATCGTTCGTTACATCTTCCTTTGATAAACCATGTGTGGCTAGAATCTCGTCGATTTCGTACTGGAGAACACCCAATGGAGATGTTGAATCCACCTCTTTTGCCTTGTACTTGCGTCGAGAAACTTTGGTTTTTTTGCCAATTTTTGCAGTATTTATGTTCGGCTTCTTTGGTTCCGGAAGCTCTGCAGTATCTGGACGTTTCTTATCCACTTCGGTACTCATAACTGGAAGGTGATGGGGGATGAGCTACGAGAGATGAGATTGGAACTCACCCAAAAATATTACGAAAAATGTCCGTGCTGTGTGCAGGTTGACGGCTGCAAATCGCAGATAACAATGGCCTATAAAAACCAACCAATTACCAAACACCATTACAGTGCATTTATTAATACACATTTCTATAGCACAGTATAATAACAAGACTGGTGAAACAAGTTCGTCCAGATTTTTAGGAATTTGAGTTTTAGCTTCATTTCGTAAAGAATTGCTTTAAAGGTACAAGTAGTCGTATGATAATAACCAGATTAGCAAACGGGTGTATGTGATTAAAGGGTGGAGCAATGATTTGACTTTTTTGATATCAGTTTCTTCTTCTTATCTCAAGTACTTATCAGGTACATTGTTGCACAACCAGCTCAAGGGTTTCTTTCTGGTAGTGCCGTTGTGTTCATAAGTTCGAGACTGTTCCAACTCCAGAATAATATCATCCTCACTCAAACCCTTGCTCTTGCCGATTTCAATGGCTTCGTAGATACGCTTGCGTCGCAAGAAGGTCCGGGACTCGGTCTCGTTACGCCACTTGGTTCCATACTTCAACTCCAAAATCCGTAACGGCGGTTTATCGCTTGATCCATATTCGTACTCCTTCCAGATATCAGAAATCGTCTTGAGCGATTTCTCAAGCTTGTACCGTTCGACATTAATATCCTCGGCCTCGTCCGAATCCTGGTCCAGCCGTTTCTGCTTTTTATTCTTCTTGATTTCATCAGGCTTCTCCTTTTCTGTCTCTGTTTCCAAGTCCTCTACTATATCGTCACCAAAAAACGGCCTGCGTTCATTGGGAATCTCAGGACTAGACTCTGTACGAGGAATGACCAGGATAAATTGAACCTGGGGCTTTTCTTCTTCATTGGGCATGAGAGTTGGGAGTGGGAGAATGTATGGAGATATTTCTTGCTTTTTGGACTTCCGTTTCCGTTTCTTTTTTGGCACAATAATGTTTTGGAAGGATGCATGTGGTTGTACCTTTTTTGTCTGTTTTTTGGGGGGTGTAACTTGTGATGGAGTTTGTGGAGGTTGTGATAGCGATTGTTGCGGTTGCGGTTGCGGTTGTTGTGGTTGTTGTGGTTGTTGCGGTTGTTGTGGTTGTTGCGGTTGTTGTGGTTGTTGTGGTTGTTGTGGTTGTTGTGGTTGTTGTGGTTGTTGCGGTTGTTGTGGTTGTTGTGGTTGTTGTGGTTGTTGTGGTTGTTGTGGTTGGTTTGTATTAACTATTCCCTGATTCAGATCAGTCGGACTGTATTGACGAAACATCTCAAAGTTGAACCGGTTTGCGATATAGGGAGAAGTAGGGGTCGAATGGGTTCCTGGAGACCGAACCAATGGATCATCAAAGCGAAGTGGGGTGGTGAGATCATCAATTTCCTTGCTCAATTTCGTCATGTGTTTAGCCACAAGCTCAACCATCTTGTGGCCTGTCATTGGAGTGGAATTGGACACGACTGAGAGCTGTTGGTGAACGTCGTGAACTGTGCGTTTGACAGACTCGAGAGATTCGGCCAAGTAGTTGACACGAAGGGAAAGCTGACCCACCTTCTCGTTTGTAGAGTTACAGTATGCCTGGAGCTGATGAAACTGGGATTGTATTGATGGTTCCACCACACCATTGCTGTTGCTGGAGGTGGTAGTTATGGCAGTAGAAATGGTGGTGGCAGGGTTACTGGAGGTCGACAGAGTGCCGTTTGAAGGTGTGTTGGATGTAGACAGTGCTATTCCTGGGTCATTTGTGCCATAATAGAGCGAGTTCGACTGCGTGTTACGCGCAAACGGTTCGTTCATTAATATATGCGTTTTGTGGGTTGTTGAATATATGAATTTGGCGGTATTTTGATTCTGGCGCGCCACACACCCATCGCGCGCGCGGTTTATCGGCTCTAGGAAAAACTCTAGTTGTATAAAGAAAAAGGTATAAATATATAACAATAATTGGATTAATTTTTGGGTGGAGGAGAATGGGAACAGGCCTAAAATGCTGCCAATCCAAAGTATTCTGTCACCAAAATAAATCCCCAGTAGCCAGTGATGGAAATTCCCGCATAGACAATCAAACGGCCGACAATCTCAACGTCGTACCGGGCCCGAAACACACCGGCCTTGGGCTCGGTATCTAGCGTGGGGAACGCCTCCACTTCACTGTTCTTTTGCTGGTAGTCCAAGATCTCAAACAAGTCAAGATCGGACTCGGGACCCACGTCATCACGCTGAACAAACGACGCCAGTTCCTTTTCCACCAAGTTTGAGATCGAGGTGGAACGAATGCTGCGGTTTTCTGTCTCGGTGAAGGCAGTGGGGATGAAGTTGCGGCGTGGAAGATTGACACCACATGCCTTGTAGATTGGTGGCAAAAGCGTAAACACCACGGGCTTCGATAGCGACTTCCATGCCACAATGATAGATACACCCACTGCGGTACGAACCACCGACAGTACGATCCCAAGTTGGCTATAGTTATAGGCGACAAGAATGGGGTCGTGATAGAAATTACGCAGAACAAGATACCGTGTGGTGTGCGCCCACAAGTGCGAGAGGTCGATTCCGATAAGCACCCCAATAAACGCAACCGAGTCGTCAAAACACGGACAGTCATCCACAGGTTCGGCATGTATATGGATCATCGACACGTACACCGCAATAATGCCCGCTGCCATGAGGGCAGGGGTCGTGGTACTAAAGATCCAGTGGTCAATCGTAGGTCCGAAAAAATGGCGGTACGCCCAGAGCATGGCGCCCAACACTCCGCCACACGCGACATCGACAAATCCGTGCATGCCACAGTATACACGGCCAAAAAGAAGAGACACAAAGTACACTGTCACTAGCACACTAAGCACGTAGTACCACGTCTCGCCAAGGCGTTCACGGTGCTTGAGGCATGCTGACCATAAAACGAGCGACACCGCGGTGGCATTGGTGCTGTGCGACAGCGGGAACCCGTACTCGTGCGCGGTGTACAGCGACATTGTGATCCGGTGGACCGGCGGCGACCGCGGCCGCGGAAGACACCAGTAATCTTTAAGGAAGCCCAGGAAGTACACCCCGAGCCCTAGCACTTGGATAAGGTCTCGAGACATATCGCTAGCACCAAACCATAACGGGATCGGAAGCATAAGCACGTAGAACGTATGTGAAGCCAAGTTGGCCGTCCATGCAAAATACTTGTCTAGTACCGGATAGCGCACTGCCAGCTGAATCTTAGCGAGCGGCTCGGTCTCGCTACGGATGATAGGAAGTACATATGAACGTAGCCTGTATCTGAGAGGCGAGAGACGCTGTTTGTAGTGGTTGTTTGGTTTATTTCCCGCATCTCCGGCAGAAAGTAGGGCCGCGATGTCAGCAGGAGAAATGGCTGGCATTACGGTAATTGTGGTCGTGGTAAATCTGAGACTGGGGCTCTAGGGAGGAGGAAAAAAAGCTTTTTTGTTTTGTTTTTTTCTGGAGCGAAAAGGAGAGATCCGTGCCGCAATAATGATGGTATTATAACAAACGATTTCTATAAGCACTCTCCGGATAGATTTTGAAGATGAATCAAGCGGTGAAGTGTTCGGAGTGCAATGGTATAATGGAGTATGTCTCAGACAGCAGTCTAGTTCTTCTTGGAATATATATACAAATCAAACGCACGTTTTCACGGGAACCGTCGTCTCAACTTCTTGTAGTTGTGGGGAGGATGAAGACAGGAACGTAACGGAGAAACAAAGCTGGTAAATGAGGACTATGGCACTGAATGGCTCTAATCACACAAGGCCAACGTATTGGTACAGTTGTGCAGAAGAGCAGAAGAATGGATGATGGCGGAGTTCTATCCTGCTTGGCTGTGTCTTTGAACCGCGAACGAAATGGTGAGGCGATTCTAAATGGATTTGTGCGGATTTTTCAGAACAAAACTACAGAGAAAAAAATGCAACCGAAACGAGTATTTGCAACCCAGGTTTTTCACTCTTAAAAAGGATTACTATTGTTGTTGGAAGAGAGAGTAGAATCACAGAAGGTGGACGGGACTGGAAATAGAAACAGTGTAAAGAAAAGAAATACAAAAAAAAATAGAAAAAGAAAGAAAGAAAGAAAGGAAGGAAAAATGACAAAAATTTACTAAATGTACATAATGTTACAAAATTTTGCAACTTTATTTCTATATCTATAACCAAGGTACGAGATCGAGAATTAAGCATGACTACTTGGGATGACGAAAGGGTGTCAAATGTCACTTTAATCTTAATGATACATCCATTCACACATCTAACAATAATTAATATCTACAAATGCAAAAGTCTAAAAAAAAATGGGGGCCATGGTTACAATATCACACAGCGACGTCTCTTCACCTCTTTACGAGTAAATGCAAACTCATCCTCGTTGTACTTGAAGTCTCCGTACGGATTCTGTTGGTACGTGTCTTCAGTCAATGGTGCGTCTAACAATAAGGTCGAGTCGTAACTCGTGGGTTTTCTCTTCAGCATCGAACTGGCATTACGTGAATGGCTACGCGAGTTCCACGATGACCCGCTGCCACCCATGACTCGTGAGAGACGGTTACTCCTGGCCGATTTCTCTAACTGTTCTTGCATCTCCATATGTTTCTGGAACGTGTTGAGGGCCAAGTTGAACACTGCCTTGATATTGAACATGGTCTTGGCCGAGCACTGGACGTATCCTGCCGCATTGATCTCGTTGGCTACTTGGATTGCCATCTTCAGATCCACAGCCATAGGCAAGTCGCTCTTTGTACCCACCAAAATGATAGGAATGCCAGGACAGAAGTGCGACACTTCAGGGAACCACGTATCGCTGACGTTCTGCAACGACGTGAGGTTGTCAAGAGCAAAACAAACAAGAAGAACGTCGACGTCGGGATATGACAACGGTCTTAACCGGTCGTATTCCTCCTGGCCAGCCGTGTCCCAAAGGGCTAGTTCGATGTTCTTGTTGTTGGGGGCCGTGACATTGGTGACGTAGTTTTCAAACACTGTAGGTACGTAGATCTCAGGAAACTTGCTCTGGGCATAACTGACAAGCAAACAAGTCTTGCCACAGCCACCGTCGCCCACCACGACAATCTTCATGTTGTAATGGGCCTTTTTGGCGAGCAGCGGCGAGATAGCATAGTCGGGGATGGTTGCATGATCGTCGATAATGACCTTAAGACTGGTGTTGCGGTGGTAAAGTTCTTTGCGCTGCTTCTCGAGCATCGAGCGCCTGTTAATCGTATCATATGGATTGGACATGATGAGGGAGGGAGTGATGGATCGCCAAGTGAAGGAGCAATCCGATATATGAAGTAGCTATTGTATTAGCACGGTTAGAATGAGTGTTATCCGGCTCTCTTTATCTATACGGGGACCGAATGGCTGGTGTGCAAAAGTAGTATTAACAGTAAGAGAGATTTCGAGAGAGGTTGTTGATTCTATAAATATTTATTAATTGTTTTGATTGCTTACTCAGCGAACAAACACTGCTTAGGTAAGGATAATTTATCGATAACAAGACTAGAAGAATCACAACACAACACAACAAGAACATTAACATTAACAACTACAACGTTTACATTAACATTAACACCTACAACATTTACATTAACATTAATATTCACCTCTTTTATATTACCAGGTCAACTTTCTTACCTTCTCATTTCAGGTAATTTTACAGCTGTTAATCGTTCGCATCAGCGGCGGTCTCTTTTCTTTTTTTGGCGGCGGTGCTGCTCGCCTGAATCGCCCGCACACATCGCAAAGTTCTCCGCACACGCGTGCGTGGGCAGCCAACCAAAAAAGATTGAAAAATTTGGTGTCGCATCTATAAAGTTCAAGTCGAAACCAGCACTTTCTTTTTTTGCATCCCCCACCAATAGCATCGCGTTGTTTCTAAAGAAGATCAGGACGGTTTCCTCTCCATGCTTTTTGAACTCACTGCCATCACGGGCGAGGCATCGCGTATTGCAGCCGTAGCGGTCTCCATCGCCAAACGAGACGCTGCAAAGTTCTACCGCCAGTCCTTTATCACAGCGCCGCTCCGCAACTGCGATACAGACGCCAGTATGTGGTCCGTGGCCCTACAGAAAGCCCAAACAGCAAGACTGACTCCAGTTCGGAAATCTGCCACAAAAAAACCTCGGGCTGCTGCTGCTCGTACCACGGCCAAACGGAACTACTCGACCAAGTCGCTTGATACTCCAGAAGACTTGACAGTTCACAGCAACGTCATTGGTGCCACCAAAGAGAAACACGAGTTTGAAATGTCGTCGTCTGAAGTTCCATCAACTCGTCTTGCCCGGATTTTTCACTACGGCTCGCTCGCAGCAGGAATGTCACTTGGTGCTGCCAAAACCGGTATCAAACACATGGCACTGGGCAACTCGAGCGCCATCTCAATGAAGTCGCTCATTCTCTCTCCCGCAAACATTGAAAGAATGGCAAAGAAGTTTCTGAAAATGAGAGGTGCGGCCCTTAAGATTGGCCAAATGATGTCGTTCCAAGACTCGGCCATCTTGCCCCCAGAAATCCAGCAGGTATTGATGCGGGTTCAGAACTCGGCCCACTACATGCCTCCAGGACAATTGGAACGGGTGATGGTACGTGATTTGGGAGTCAACTGGCGTGAACGTCTTTTTGCTCTGTTTGACGATGTTCCCGTCGCTGCAGCCTCGATCGGTCAGGTCCACACCGCTGTAACCGAAGACTTGACACCCGTGGTCGTCAAGGTCCAGTATCCAGGCGTTGTCGAGTCGATTGACTCGGATCTCAACAATTTACTTATGCTCTTGACTGCTTCATCGATCTTGCCAGCAGGTCTCTTTTTGGATAAAACTATTGCCAATGCCCGTACCGAGCTCAAATGGGAGTGTGACTATATCCGTGAAGCCCAGAACTTGATCAGGTACCGAGAATTCATCAAGAACGAACCCGAATTCGAGGTTCCTCGCGTGTACCACCAGCTCTGTGGTGAACATGTATTGACGATGGAAAGAATGAGAGGAGTTGAGATTGTCAAGGGAAACTGGGACCAGGAAACCAAGAACTGGATTGCTACCCAGATCATGAGACTTTGTTTGATGGAAATCAAGCAGTTCAAGTTCATGCAGACCGATCCCAACTGGGCCAATTTCCTCTACAATGAAAAGACAAAGAAGATCGAGTTGCTTGACTTTGGTGCTGCTCGTGACTTTAGCGAGGAGTTTATCAACGATTACATTTCAGTGTTGCGTGCTGCTGTCAGAAAAGACCGCAAACAAGTTGAACGGTACTCGAAAAAGCTCGGATACTTGACGGGCTTGGAGTCACCCCAGATGACTGAAGCACATATCGATTCCGTCATGGTTCTTGGAGAAGCATTTTCGCCGGTTGATAATTCAGGTAAGCCGTTTGATTTTACGGCACAGACCATCACCGACAGAGTCCGCGGTAACGTGGGTGTGATGTTGAACGAAAGATTGACACCACCACCAGAAGAAACGTACTCGTTGCACCGTAAATTGAGCGGAGTCTTTTTGTTGTGCAGCCGTTTGGGAGCCACTGTTCCTTGCGAGGATTTGTTCAGGGATATCATTGGTTTTGAAGAATAGACACACACAGAGACACAGACACAGACACACACCTTCAGTCACATACCCATCCATACCTCACCTTAATAGAAATGATTTATGTGTATATAGAAACTAACATGTCAAATAATAGCAGCTTGTAGAATTAATATGCTTCGATAACCTTCATCTGGTTTTGATTCAAGATTTGATTTGTCTGCAACATTCTTCTAACTGTTTTATCAAGGTCCACATGTTCCATAATCCTCTTGTCGTTGGTGATGTCCAATAACGAGGTTCCGTAAAATCTTCGTTGGTCATTCCTTTAAACGTTTCATAAACATCACTGAGAACCTTGGATAAGATATTCATGCTCCTGGTACCGGTGGTACGTGTACCTGTAAGTCATGCTGAGATCTGGATTCAATGATAGAAAGAAACGAGTGTATGTCTTGAGGTATACCTTTATGGATATCCTTCCAAGCAGACTAGCCATTATCAGTAGGAGTATTCAGGTAGGCGCGATCTGCTTCTAATGCCCGTTTAATAAGCTTTCCATGTAGTTTTTTATCACCAGAATTATCAAAGTCAAAGTTATCATAACCTACTTCGAGAATCTTAAGAATCGAGGGCGAGACGCTCGTGGTTCCCTTAAAGAATTCACACTACTCGCAACATGATTCAACGTTTTCATTGATAAGTATAGGAAGACCAGCAAATTGTTTATGACTTTAAACCAATTTTCAACCGCTTTTGTCGTAGAGACCGGCTTGAATCGGGTCAGAATGGTAGCCAGACTAACATTAGTAGTTAATTCAACAGGCATGTTCTCTTAAATATCGGTTCATAAATTCACCAAGGACATTTCGGTGGAGATTTAGCAAAAAGTATATTTCATGGGACGTTGGCTCTGAAATCCAGGCTTTTGGGAGTAGGACCCTGAAATAATGTCTCTTGCAAAATTTCATGTCACTTGACCAATTGACGGCCCACGGAAGATTTTTTTTTCAACACCTTGTATAATCTAAAGCGGTCTAATTCAGAGATGAGGATAATTAAGTTTCCTATACTCGTGATGCTTTTTGGAACATTCTTGTCCTTAACTGATTGGGTGATCCTAAAATCATCGATTCCTTCTATCGGCGATGCCAACATCTTCCTGCATGTATGAATATGTCACATTATTCTTTTATGCAGATCATTTAACAGCCGTTTATCTGCATATAGTGGCCCCGTCTAGAAGTGTTTCACAAAATAAGCTCATGCGATAACTGATAACCACTATAATTACTCAGAATGTCAATATATGGTCTGACAGACCACACAGAGATAAGTACCAATATAGATGCGTCTCCTCAAATACGAGTCAAACGACAGAACTCTGTGATTGTGGCTGCGACCGGTGAACGGGTACGAAGAACGATCTCCTTTGCATCGAGTGTTCGCGAGATGACACTGCCCAAGATCGTCGAAACATGGTGGAGCAGCCCACAAACCCAGGCAGTGCTCAAGTGTGCTTTGACATACCTCATCTCATCTCTTGCAGTGTACTGGACACCGTTTGACGACTGGTTGGGCTCCACTGACTCCAAGCATCTTGTAGCTACCGTTGCAGTATATTTCCACCCAGCCAGAACGTTGGGAGCAATGCACCAAACGGTGCTATTTGTGGTATTGTCGCTTGTGTTCAGCGTGGGTGTATCTTTGGGATGTCGCCTGGTGTCGACGCTCTTGTTTTTGCTGGGCGAAGACGAGCTTTCTCACATCGTCGATATCGTCGTCCTGGCCATCGCATTGGGGGTGGTGGCGTACTGGAAACTGCGTGTCAACTTGGCCACGTTCTCAACTGCATGTTCTCTTGCTTCGATCTCCATTGTTGCTTGTGTCGTCAAGGAAGGCAGTACTAATGCTGCAAATTTCCCGATTGGGCGATTGGTCGCCACTTTCCAAGTCGTGGTCACCGGCTGCGTAATATCCATGATGATGTGCTACTTTGTATGGCCACAACGTGCAGAAGACCATTTGCGCCGCAGTCTCAATGATTCATACGATATTATGTCGGTGGAATTGGCCGTATTGACAAAACACTTTTTTAACGGAACCGAATTCGATGACGATTTCCAGGCTGAACGCAATATAGGGGAACTTAAACGGTACACCGAAGAAAGCAAGTACGAACTACGCTTGCTTGGTAGAGAACCCGAATGGCTTGTGTTTGAAAAACTCGTGGCATCAACCATGGCCTTGCTTCGTCATTTACAAGCATTGCAGAGTTCGACCCAAATGCAACGCAAGCTTTTACATGATATTAAGGAAACCAACCAGCTGTTTGACTTGTTTAACGAATACCTTTTGCCATCGTTACAGTCGCTTGTATTCACCATACGTGGCGTGCTTGCACAAGTCCCCTTTGAAGGAGAATACAAGTTTGCCAGAACTGCTATTTTGCAATCGTCTCTTAGCAATGCCATTGATTTATTTGAAAGTAATCAAAAGGAAGCGTTTGAACGTTTGTATGGCCAGGAAATCTTCCAATGTTCTGATATTCTGGCCCGTGCTGATTTGGAAGAAATGACTGCAGCATGCGGCAACTTTGCTTCACTTATTGCACTCTTTGCCGAAGAGTTGTTGGCCTTTTTGCAGTTAATGGAACAATACGAATCAGCAAGGGGCCAACACCGAAGCTGGCTGTGGCTCCGTCCAGCTTGGCTGAAAAGGGTCAAAGCCAATCGGATTCCCAGTAAAAACTCGCTTCATGCCGCATTGGCCGATTTACACGAAGATCTCGATACACATCCGGTCCGAAACACTACCCGTAGCTACCAGCTATGGCAATCATTAAAGGTATTTCGCCAGAGTGATGTAAAGTTTGGAATTCGGGTGGGATTGGGTGCACTTGTAATTTCTTCCTTTGCCTTTGTTCCTGCTACGATCCAGATATTTATTACTTGGCGACTTGAATGGGCACTCACGGTGTATTGCATTATGATGAATAAGTCTGTGGGAGGAACACGGATGACTGCAAAGTGGCGGTTTGTTGGCACATTTTTGGGTGCAAGCAGTGCATACTGTTGTTGGCAAATATCGAATGCAAACGTGTATGCATTGGCCATAACAGGTTTTTTGATTTCCATCCCGTCATTTTACATCATCATGTTCTGGAAAAAGAACAACCCGTTCGGACGGTTTATTCTTTTAACGTATAACTTGACTGCATTGTACTCGTACAGTATGTTACAGAGAGACAGTGAGGATGGTGGAGAAGGTGGAGATAATCCAATCATTGAAGAGATTGCATTCCATCGTTTCGTCGCAGTATCGATCGGGATAGCATGGTCTCTAATTATGGCATCGTGTTTCCTTCCCACGGCCCGCGGTAGGCTCAAGACCGGATTAACAACACTTTGGCTCCGTCTTGGACTTATATGGAACAGTGATATCTTGGATTTTGAAAAGAACCTGGAAACAAGCACCAATATTCTTACGGGTCTCAAGGGTGACGATGTCAATGGATTACTCACCGAGTGTGACACTTTGCTCAAACAGGCACCCATGGAATTTCGGTTGAAGGGCCCGTTTCCAGTCCAGACATATGCCAAGCTCCTTAAATCGACCTCGGACATTATCAATGCATTTGAAAACATCAACTTGATGATTAAAGTCGATCCTATTCTTTCGCCCAATGAGGAGTTTGTCCTTAATTATATCGAAAGCGAACGGAACGAAATTGAAAGTCGGATCTTTTTGGTGTTCTACATGCTTGCCAGTGCCATGCGTCTCGGTATCCCTATTCCCAGTAAACCAGCATCCACCGAAAATGCTCGTGATCGTATGTTGTACAAGTTGAGTGAAATTCGCAGCCAAAATAACCAGCGTCGGATCCTCACCAATAATGACTTTATCTTGTTTTATTCGTACATTTTAGTCACTACCAGCATAACAGAGGAGTTGGAAAAGATCATGGCCATGGTTAAGGAATTGTATGGTGATGTTGCTGAAGATATCTTTCAAATGGCATAGTGTACTGCGGTTATGATATTTAGTCGTGTGCTGCATAGAACCCCATCCAAAAAAAAAAATCCCATCCCCAAAGAAAAAAGGAAACTGTTTTTTTCCATCCATCCATCAAAAAAAAAAGGACCAACGATAACAAATAACATTAACATTAGCAATCCCGCAAATATGGTAGATTTTGATCCTGAAAGTGCAGTAGGACAACAGTTGAAGGTGAACTTGACGCAGGAGTTACAGCGTAAGTATAACTTTGGAGAAGATGCGGCTGACATTGCCGAATACATAAGTGTGTTGATTGCCAACGGTTCGCCACCGGGAGACATTTTGCAAGAGGTGAATGGATATGCGCCTGAAAACATCGATGCAGAGTTTCTTGATAGTGTTTTTCGTGAAATCGTAAGGTTACAACAAGAACAAGTCTTGAGTGAACAACCACCAGCCCAGATTGTAACTCCACAGCCAGCTCCAGTTCAGCAAGAAGAGGTGCAACAACCACAATTTGAGACTCCAACACAAGAAAATACGCCACCAGTGGCACCGTTTGTGTTTGACCCATCGAAACCATTTGATCCTACACAGACCTCGTTTGTTCCACCCACGTTACCATTAGACCAGATTCCTTCTGGTCCCAAGAGACTTCCTGGCGGCCCAAGAGCTGCTCGTGGTGGTCGTGGTGGTATCAGTAAAGGTGTTGACAGAAACGGAAGAAGCAACAAGAACTTTGCCTTGAAGAATGGCCAAAACATGGAGAAAATGTTGACCAAGTCCAACAACGTCAACTTTATTCTGAAGGGTTCAAAGGGAAGATGCAGCGATTTTCCATACTGTAAGAACAAAGAGTGCGAGTTTGCCCATCCCACCAAGAACTGTTTTGCTTATCCCAACTGTTCGAATCCTCCAGGAACGTGTAACTATCTCCATCCAGATGAAGATCAAGAGTTGATTGCCAAGCTTGAGAAGTCAAAACAGGAATATCATGAGAAAAAGCAGCAGGAGTTGTTGGTACAGCAGGGATCCTGTAAGTTTGGTAAGGCTTGTACCAAGGATACCTGTCCATTTGCACACCCCACGCCTGCCAATGGTTCTGCCAAAATCACCACTCTTGATTGGTGTAGTGCTGGAAAAAACTGTACAAATCCAGACTGTACCAATGCTCACCCGCCACCACCCACGGCTAGACCAGTGGCACCACCAAACCCCGAGATTGCATTTGAGCAATGTAAGTTTGGACCATCGTGTACCAACTACAAATGTGCCAGAAGACACGCCACGTCGCTCGTACCCTGTCGGTCTGGAGCACTGTGCAGACGTCTAGACTGTACCTTTGCCCATCCCTTCAACGAAATGTGTCGCTTCGGTGACAAATGTCAAAATAAGAACTGTATGTACCAACACCCTCCCAACAGGGAAATCCAGTCGAATACGTGGTCAAATGAAGCGACTACAGTTACCAATAGTCGTACATTTGCTGTTCCAGAGGATCAGGTGATGGAACAAGCAGTTCAACAATAGGAGTTATAAGCTGATGTATAATAATAAGAAAGAAGAGAAAGAAAATAAAGAAAACAAAAAAAGAACAAAAGAACAAAACAAAAAGTTATTTTGAAACAACTAACTGTAAGGTACGGATCGGATAGAGGAAAGGTTATTTTAGGAACCTTGGTAATGCATGAGACAACGGAAGGAACTGTAGTATTTTCAAGGTGTAGATGAAATTTTGTTATTTGGTCCGCAACCTCATGCTGCAGGGACATGAATTTTGTAACATCATGCAAGGTGCCTAAAACAAAAAAAAAGCCCCGATGCAATCTTTGCATATATTTTACAGATGCGTCTACAGATCAGATTGAAACCATTAAATAGGATTAGCTAAAAATGCATACGATACAGTCCAAGTTAATACATTTAGTATCTCTTCTTAGAAGCAGCAGCTTCGTCAGCGTAGACGTCCAATGGAGATGGAGCCAATGGAGTTTCGTTCCACAAGTTAGGAGTCAAGAAACCGTAAGTGTTACCGATAGCAATGAAGGCAGCCTTCAAGGTGTTTTCGGTAGTTCTGGTAGAACCGGAAGAGGTGGTGTAAACATCTTCAACACCAGCCAATTGCATTAACTTCTTGACAGCTGGAGAAGCGACAATACCCTTACCTCTTGGGGCTGGGATCAATCTAACAGCAACGGAACCACACTTACCGGTGACCTTGGCTGGCAAGGAGTGAGGAGCACCCAAGTTGGTACCCCAGTAACCTCTTCTGATTGGGATGATAGACAACTTAGCAATGACAATAGCAGCCTTGATAGCGGAAGCAACTTCCTTAGCAGTCTTGATACCCAAACCAACGTGACCGTTGGAGTCACCAATGACAACAACAGCCTTCATTCTGGTTCTTTGACCGGCTCTGGTTTGCTTTTGGACAGATCTGATCTTCATGACTTCGTCCTTCAATTCTGGCAACAACAAGTCAATGATTTGGTATTCCTTGACTGGCAAAGAGTGCAAGTAGATTTCTTCCATGGAAGTGATCTTACCGGCCTTCACCAATCTACCCAACTTGGTGACTGGAGTCCAGCCCTTTTCTTCATCTCTTCTTGGGCCTCTTCTTGGACCGCCTCTTCTCTTGTCGTTTCTGCCAAAGGATCTCTTTGGGGCTTCGGTTGGTGCAGACATGTTTACTTAGTCGGAATGTTACGTGGAAAGCCGGGGGTGGTGGTTTTCAATCGACAGTTATGTAAGGAAAGAGAAGAGCTTGAAAATTTTTGAAAGCTTTTTTTTTCACGGTAGTGTGTGGGACAGCAGGAAGAAAAAAAAATAAAAAAAAGGTATATCACGCGCATCAGGGTTACAGCCCTAACAGGTGCCGCTTAGCCATAACCAGCCACATCTACTGCATGCATCTGCATGTTTCGTATGTGGGGCGAGACGAGGCTTATTTGTGTGCGCGTTCATGCATGCACGTATCTGCTGGTCCTGAGGTGCATAGAAGAATGCTGTGAGGCCGAAAACGGTGACCTGCATTCGGCTTCGGCCGGGAGTACGATCCATAAACACAACAATAGGTAATGGCACCACTAAATTGATGGGCGATGACCAATGAATATTTTGTCAAATTTACTACGGTACAATCCATCTGTCTGACGCATACCCCACCGACTCAACAAGTCTGAATAAGGTCTTTTGTTGGGCGTCAAGAGCCCCCTTCTTACAAGGAGAGAGTTACATATAATTGCCCCTGGCCCTCCCCCCAAGAATAAAATCGTTCTCGAGCAATTTAGGTGCAGACAATAAAATGGTACCGAGAAAGAGTGTTCCCGTGACGCACTGGCGCGATTATCAGAGCCCCTGAACATATATAAGGACAAAATAATCGAACCATACAAACGAAAAGGCCAAAAAACAATACAAAATGTCTTATGCTGAAAGCCATTCCTCTTCGGGTGCTCATGTTGTTCCCAAATCCCATGTGTCGCACCCCCACGATGCCCCCAAGGCCGAGCCAGTATCCCGCAAGGCCGAGACTGAATATGAAAAATTGAAGTCGGAAGCTTCTACTGTTGCCGAGAATATCGTAAAAGACGGCAAGGTAAAGGCACAGAAGATTAGAGAAGAATTAGGTGAGTTGGAGAAAGAGGCACAGTCGCTTTTGGACCAGGTTGTAGTATCGGCACAGAATGGAGCAGGAAAGGTGCAGTCGTATTTCTCTGATTTCAGTGGCAGTTTTACGCGCTACTCGTCGAAAGCTGTTGCTACGACGTCACAAGAGTTGCAGAACCCTGTGGTTGTTGCACAGGTTTTGGTTGGGGTTACCGGAGTCGTTGCCGGATATTTGACGTATTTGGAACGCAACCGAATCAACACTGACAACAAGGTCTTCTTGGCAATCAATGCAACAGTGGTTACAGGATTGGTCTTGGCAGACGGTTACTTCTTCTCCAAGTACTACCCTCAGTATAAGAAGTAAGATTAAATCTAATACACAGTATCTATTTCATCTCATGGTTAAAAAATAGCGTTTTCATCTCATAAGGTGATCTATTTTATGTGTGGGTCCAGTAAGTTTGGCCTCTGCCTGCAAGTAACAGGGGGATCATGGTTTCAAATCATATCTATCTAATTTTTTTTTTTTGTAGGATGTGGGGCCGTACTCCATTTTTTTTGTTTTTAGCTTAATTAAAATTTTGGAATCAAAGAACCAAAGATGACAAGAAAAATAGAACGTGTTCTTTCATGACGACTAGCTTCTGATGCATATACCTTTCGTAACAAAACTAGAATGGTTATAATTCCGAAACAACAAGCATCATCATTATTTTGACAGAAGGCTTCGTTGTGTACGTCATATTCGTACTGATACCAATAATATTTCTTACGCAGGGATCACGTTTCTAAAAATAGTATTGTTTGTTGTTTGTGCAGTCTCTGGTGAAAGCTTCCTCCACCCGGGCGATATAACCACATTTAGGTTGTTGAATGTATCTTCGTAAAATTATTTTCTTTGATGTTGTGTTGCGTGAAGAAAATAATACATATATAAAAAAATACTCTCTAGAAACTACATGCAGTACCGACAATTCAACCAATAAGAGAAATAGAATCAGTAAAAGACACACAAAAAGAAACTGTCTCAATATGTGTTAATACTTCTAGGAAAGTCCAAGCGGCTGGTTTAACTTCCGTTTCTGCGTTATGTACAAACCATGAAGTATGATTCTCTGTGATTGATGTTCTAACACTTAGTTTATTATTCATTTCTTCAACACCGCCTCTTATCTTCTTAACAATGTATGGAACAAAGACTAATTCATGTTTATTATTTTTAAATCATTTATAGTTGGCTTTTTCTTGAATTCCAGTTGCCACATCAATTGTTGCTGCCAATTACATAAGGAAGCATAAAGTCCCGCTTTCAGCCATATTCCTCAGCTATTTCCTATTTCCGTCGTAACATTGACTCAAAAATGTTCTCTGAGACCGGATTTTAGTAAGAAACCGAATAAGTAGAAAATAATGCATACAGAAATTATCTTAGGGCACCATACAAAAAAAAAGAAACTATCGTGTGTTTGCGCAAACACACAAAAACAAATCAAAAATATGTAACATGGATATCTTCTCTAGTGAGCATTATTTTTGCATCTTGAATGACTGTTGCGACAAGAGGGTATTGGTCCCTCCCCTAGCTTACTTTACAAACAAACGATTATTTTTTCGCAAAAACCGGAACCTTACTTCCTCCGAATGCAACATACGGGGATCGTCGCTTTGACCCCTCATTTTGCAATCAAAGACAGAAGATCAGCGCTTTAAGGGAATATATCAGTTTCCGACTTCCGATAGCATAATGGTAAGCATTTTAGCATTGGCCAAAAAAAAAAAAGAATTCGCCACAGCTAGTTCGATATAGTGGGTGGAGGATTTTAGTAGTTATTATTTTCTATTTTCAAGAGCGTTTTGTTTTCGGAAACTAATGTTAACAAAGCACATTCCGGACGGGGATATTCTCTTAATTCTGCAATATCTCCGAAACGTGCATATGGGCCATCAGGAGAGCCGTTATGTCGAAATACGCCTACAGTTACTGGTAATATGGTCGGCTACTACTGGCCTAGGGCGGTCTAGTGCTGCTTCTGGAGACGATTGACAACGTCATTATTTCTGCAACTACCGCCTCCTCTAAATGGTAAACCCACGAAACGTTGATTGGAGGAGGCTCTGGAGGGTGATCTATATGCAGCGAACAAAACCAGACGAGGCGGTAATCTTTTTTCTTCATTATTTTTCTATTGGCATAACGTCAGCAACAAAAAGCCATTAACCAGAATGGGAATTGGTAGAGAACCGTACACAAAATAGATGCAGAACCCAAGTATTGTGAGAGACAGCGTCGAGAACGCGCCTTATTCTCATTATTCTCATTAATTTTTTTTGATGGTACTTGTTGATGATATTGATTACAATATGAATTGGAGCCACTAACGCGCAAATTTGATACTCCTATCGTCTTGAAAGGATTCCCTTTTTTTTTATTCACACTTATTTTTATTCACCCGGGAATAAGAAGCAACCTTAAAGATAAGAATGATGTAGTATGATTGGACTCGTTGAAACCTTAATTTAGGGGAATGGACTATTTTCAATCTCCTCCAACGGGAAATACTCTAATTGGATTCTTTATTTTTTGGTTTCTCCTTCTGTTTTTTTTTGTCTATTTTTTTTGATTTAAAAATAATGTTTTATTTTTAGTGATTGGTTTTTTTGTCTCTATTTTTTTTTGATGCAGAGAATATTTTTTATGTTTCTTCAATTTTCCCTGTATATTTTCCGTAATTATTATTTAACCCATCGTGATAGTTCTCTGGCAGGCATTTGACTTGGACATATTTAAAAGACAATCTGCCTTTTCGACTTACGATTTGTCAACCACTTTTTAATTCCTACTACTTGCATTATTATGTTTACATCATCTTATCCTAACCGTATAGATATGTTTGAACCACCAGCCGATGCGACACAATATGAGTTCATGAACTCAGAAGAATACCCCAATAACACCTACTACGGAGGAGTACCAGTAGCGGTTGTACCCGAAGGCCATGAACACAACTATCTCAATGGTACGTTTGGAGTGGGAGAACCACAGGCAGATGGATATGCAGCAGCAGCAGCGGCAGCTGGCGCCGCCGCCGCACCATATGGGGGAGCTGCAAATCTGTACCTGCTTGGACTGGCTGCGGAAATGCAGACGCGTTACGGAGGCACGCCGCTTGATGCGCTCGCGCCACCACAGCAGCCTCCACTTCACCCCATACATCCACTCCAACTCCAACAACTGCATATTCCCCACGTCCAGCCTTTGATCCATAACAACCAGGCCCAGATTCCTGCATACCACCATCAACATATCTCGCATTCTCAACCTCAATACCACCACCACCACCACCAGGGTCATCCACATGTCCAGGCGCCACCGATGGACTACGACCTTGCGACATACAGCACATACAATGACTTTCAGGTGCCGCTTTTCGATACGCCCGGCACATATCAAGGCGACTATGCATCGATGCCATCGGCCATGATGAAGGGCGGTGCCGCATCGCTCCCCGACAAAAAGACAATTATTAAATCAGACATTTTTAGCGAAGGACTTTCGACAAAAAAACGCTACCGTGTGACACGGGGAGTGTCTGCAGGAGGCTGTCTGACCCGGCCTCCCAAACAGAGCGCCGACAGCGACTCTATATTCTTGCCTGTGGAATTGACTATGAATGGTGCTGAGATTGAGGAGATTTGCTACCCCCAATGGACGCCTCTGGAGAAGGATGATAGACGCAGAATTGTCCGGATTGAGCGTACGCAAAATGGCGCCGATTTGATTGCCAACTTTCTGATTGTCGGTGCTGCGAACGAAAATCCTACGACGTTGCCTCCCGGACCCAATGTGGATGTGATTGAGGTGAGTTGCTTGGAGTGTGATGTGCGAGTCAATGACGATGTCTATGATTCACAGAGCAGCGGCGATGAGTTGGAGAAACTGTCACCCCGCAGCAGCCACCACATCAAGAGCGATCCCAGTGGCCACAATTACCAATACTTTATCACATCAGTGGAAGTTGTGGAGATTGTGGAGCTCTTGATTGGGACCCAATTGGGCGATCCTGCCGAACGCAGAAAGGAACGAGGACGCGTGCGGTCAAACTTGGTGCCGTTTTGGTCCAAGAAACCGATTTCGTCACGTATGAATGAACTGTCGGCTTCAGCCTCGAGCAGCTCATCTGCCACGCCTCTCTACTCCCAATATGGCACATCTTCACTCAATCATCCAACTACACATACCCCTACAAATCAGGATTTCCGGGTTGAACTCGCAAAGAGAATTATGGGTTACGAGATCCGTAAACCTCGGGGATTCGACAAGGAGGTGCGGATCTTGCGCTGGGACAAGTTGATTCCAGCATTGAAACGCGCATTGCAAAGTTACTACACAGAAATCCCTAAAGAAGATGCCCATTTATTCACATAGATAGTTGCCCCAAAGTTTAATCTTAATATACTTTACTTATTGTGCATACCTACACCCACACCCACGCCAACACCCGCGTTATATGTAGGTTTAATTATTTTTTCTTTTTCTACACCGTTTTATTCTTGACTTTGGTTCAAGTCAACGAAACCAGCCAGGCGTCATTGTGTGTTTTGTCTAATTTTCCGAAAGCAGCCGATGGGCACCAGCAGGTGAGTCTCGGGAACAGTGCCAGCCACTTGGCCGCATTGTTCTTGAGGTTTCAGAAAAGGGCCCTGAAAGCCTCACAACGAAGAGGTGTCATGCATCTATTTTAGATTAAGGTTGAGCCGCCAGGCAAATTTATGCACAGACAATAAAAAAGAAAGTAGCCAAAAAAAAAAACAAACCCACAGATACACCGACAGACAGACAGACAAAAAAAAACAAATACGGTGACAAAAAAAACCTGTGTCGAGACCCCTAAATGCATATTGTGCCACCCGGGATTTAACAGTGTTGTCCCTTCCCCCTCACGATTGATTACGACACCAACCAGATTTTTTTTTCTCACCTTAATGCGGTAGCGAGAAATTCTACTGGTGCAACATAACTAACAGGGGAATAAACTTTATCCGTGATAGGGAGAGGGAGATGGCGCATGAGGGTCAATTGCTACGGGTTGACTGGAACCTCACCCCTAAAAAAAGGTTTTACTGGGGAAGGATCCCCACACCGTAAAAATATACGTCATCTGATTAAGGCAAAGTAAATGACATCACGACCTTACGGAGTCATCTCCTCGAGCGGCTCCATGCGATTAGTGGCACAGCTGACGCCATGTGGACGGAGTGAAATGACGGTAACCACCATAGGTGCACTATTTCTTAGTTCGATCTAAGGCGCTTCCCTTACGCTAAAAAGCTTGGACACCAAACCTAGATTCAATTCGTCAGTCTGTACATACGTGCAGCTGGAAAAGCCACGGAGCCCTGCTGCTAGTGCGTAAAAAATATTGATGATTGTTTATTTTCCAATGTTGCAGCATGCGTGAAAAATATTTCTTCCAGGCGGGTCGGAAGATAGCATTCTTGCCGGCAACTTCTCCTGGACGATACTGCACATATACCGGAGGTACATAATAATGCCTTGCTAACCACCTTGTTAGGGCATATACAAGCGGGCGTAAAATCACGGGATCGAACCCGTGGGCGAGACACCTTCTATGAGACAGATCATGTATCACTAGCGTGCTAACCGCATTCTATTTTTATTCCAACTTCGATCGCCGATCAACACAAGATATAATAAAAAAAGAAACAGATCACGTGAATATACACGTGATACAATAATAATGGTTACCATTCTTACCCCCTTACAATATGACCGACTCCGGGAATTTCAAGTAAATCATACGTTTATTGTAAAGTAGAGTATATAAATTAGTTGACCAAGTATCTCTTTTCGGCTTCCTTCCAGTTGATAACATTCCATAAAGCCTTGAAGTAGTCAACCTTGACGTTCTGGTACTGCAAGTAGTAGGCGTGTTCCCAGGCATCGATGGCCAACAATGGAACCAAAGGTCCGGTAACGGTGTCCTGGTTGGCAGTGGTGACGACGTCCAACTTGCCGCCATTGTCCTTGTTCTTGACCAAGAACGCCCATCCGGAGCCCTGAATGCCGGCCAATTTGCCGTTGACGTTGGTGATCAAGTTATCGACGGAGCCGTACTGTTCGGCGATGAGCTTACCCAATTCGGAGTTGGCTGCGGGGTGTTCACCACCACCTTGCTTTTCAGGAGCCAAGTTCTTCCAGAACAAACAGTGGTTGGTGTATCCGCCACCGTGGAAGTTGATTGCTTTCTGTAACTCGATTGTCTTTTTGACCTCACCCTTGGCTTTAGCTTCAGCGTGTTGTTCGATGGCTTGGTTGTAGCCGTTGACATAAGTCTGGTGGTGCTTGGTGTAGTGAAGCTCGTTGATTTGGCCAGAGATGTGAGGTTCAAGGGCACCGTAGTCCCAGTCCAAGTCTGGCAACGAGACCTTGGTTCTAATTGAACCAATGGTTCTGAGAGAAGGACGCACGGTTCTGGCAACAGTAGTGGCAAGCATTGAAGAAGAAGAAGTAATTGAGAATGTTTAATTGGCGGACCCGAGCGCGCATAACAACCGCCGCGAAGGACGCACCCCAAAATGTACTGCCCCCGCCCTCATCCCCCACGTTAAGCAGCGCGATATTTGCAGCCACAACAAATCTATAGTTGTAGTTTCTATTACTTATATTCTAAAAGATATGCAGATTCTACATTCTGTCGACCGGAGTCAACCCCAACAATGTCATACCGTTGTACAAGACCTGTTTGGCAGCAGCATACAATGCCAATCTGGCAGTGGCCAATTCCTTTTCCTGACCAGCAACCCATAACGTGTCGTAACACTGCGACACAATGTGGGTCAAGTTGAACAAGTAAGTAACAATCGTCGATGGTTCGTTGGTCTTCAACGCCTTCTTGATTATATCAGGATACTGTGCCAACGTTCTGACCAAGTTACCAGCCGCATCCTCCGTCAACAACAGGAAATCGGCTCCAAGCAACGCATCGGCACCAATGTCCGACTTTCTTTGCACCGAACTCAACCGTGAATGAGCATATTGGAGGTACGGACCCGTGTCACCCTCAAACGAAAGCATCCGTTCCCACTTGAACTCGTAGTTGTTGATCCGCTTCAGCTGCATGTCCTGGATCATCACCGCAGAAATCCCAACCAAATCAGCAATCTTTTCAGGGTCCTCAATCTGCGCATACTTGGCAGGATTCTTCTTCATCACTTCGTGCATCTTCTCCTTTGTTTCCTCAAGAATGTTGTCCAAGAACACCACCGTTCCTTTCCGTGTCGACATGCCCTGCACCATACCAAAGTTGACATGTTCAAGCTTCGATGCCCATGGCTTGTCCATCTGCTTCAAGATCTCAAAGAACTGCGCCACGTGCAAGTCCTGCTGCGACGCAATCACATACACCATCTTGTCGAACGCATACTGGTCGTACCGCTTCATAGCCTCACCAACATCACGCGATAAGTAAAGCGATGTTCCGTCACTCTTTTGCACTAAACACTTACCCAACTTCTTATTGAACTTTGACAAGTCAATCAACTTGGCACCACGGTCTTCATGCACCAATCCACGCGCCTCAAACTCATCGGTGGCTTTCTGGATGCTTTCTTTAGACACTTGGGACTCACCCGAGTACACGTCGTATGTGATGTTGAGACGGGCGTATGTGTCGATGTACCGTTCAATCGACAATTCTCTGAACCGTTTCCAGATCGCAAGAGCTTGTTCATCGCCATCTTCCATCTTTTTGAAATATAACCGTGCTTCTTCGTTTGTAGGCGAGTTATCGCCTTCTTCGGTAATTACGGCGTTGACCTTGACGTATACCTCAAATAAATGGTTGATGGGGTTGGTCTTGAGCGCCTCTTCTGAGCCGAATCTCTCGAAACCAACAGCAAGGATCCCAAACTGCTTACCCCAATCACCCAAGTAGTTGATCCGTGTCACATCCCAGCCTGCTTTCTCGTACAAGTTGGCAAGGAACCCACCGATGATGGTGGAACGCAAGTGACCGGCATGGAATGGTTTGGCTATGTTGGGGGACGAGAACTCAACCACCACCTTTTTACCGGTACCCAATGGCAAGGAACCATAGTCGGTGGTTCTGGTCAATGCATCCTTGATGACCAAGTTGTACAACAACGACTTGTTGAAGAAGAACTGGAGAAATGCACCTTCAGCCTTGACTTCGTGCAAGAACCCGCCTTTCTTGAGCTGTTCGCTCCATTCAAGCGCCTTTTCCTTAGGATTAATACCCTTGAGACGGAGACGAGGCACAGGTACAATAAGATCACCCTTGTCCAACGTCAGTGGTGAATCGAGTGCCAGGAAGATGAGCTGCTTGTCAACACCAGAAACGGCGTGGAGCTCAGCACAGATATAGTTACGGAGCACATCGACAACGTTGTGCTGCGGAAAGGAGTCGGCAATGGCGCCAGGCTGACTGAGACCAAGCGCAGACAAGCCAGAAGTAATAGTATCGACAGACATGGGACGAGTACGGGGAAGTTTGCGAAAGAAGGAGAGCATGAAAAATTTGCGAATCGCATCTCCTCAAGCAGGTGACTCACGAAATGAGAAGAAGTGCAAAAGAGAAGAAATTGACGTTGCATTTACAAAATGTCTGGCGATTAGAAAAGTTGAGATTGTCAAAGTGACTTAGAGATGAAGTCACGTTACGTTACGTTGTATGATTCTCTGGAATCCACTCATCTCATTGGCGATGACTCAGTGCGCGTGCTCGCCTTTAATGATGGGCGCGCTCTGTTCTCACTATACTGCCATTCTCGCTAATTTTTTAGCGACTCTCACTATTTTTTGTAACTCTCACTATTTTCTGTGACCCTCGCTATTCTCATCAGATCCCGCACTATTAATCTTTAGATCTCCACACTATTCACTTCACGTTCTTTTTATCTATCCATTGCTTGCCATGTCCAACGTCTCCAAGCTCCAGGAAATGGGCTTCTCTGCTGAAGTCGCACAGCAGGCACTTGATTCATCCAATAACGATCTTGAACAGGCGGTCTCGTTCCTTTTTGGTGACGATGCTGTTGCAATCTCCAACACTCACGATATTCCCGATCTCAGTGAATTGAAACAACCACAACCTCAACCACAACCACAGCAACTGCTGGTACTGGTGCTGGCACTGTACGATCACTTTGAGTACCTTGACGATAACATCTACAACCACGCCGCGAGCTACCGCCGCCACGCCGATGAACCTCCGGCACTTTTGGCATCCACTGCGGGATACATGGAGAACTATCTCTTTCCATTGCTTCTTGTGTTGGCACAAGTCCAGCCATTCACCGCTACAGTATTGAACGCTGTCGACTACGAGTATACATGGAACAAGACGTGGTTCACCAACATGAGCAAACCATCACCACACGTTCCAGACAAATATACCGAACACAGTGATAGTTTCCGCTTTATTGTTGAGCTCCAGCGTACCGTGGCCTTTTTAGGAGCACAGAGTTGCCGTCTTTTCTCGCTGGGCGCCGGTTTGCTCCACCAATTACCCCGTGACTTCCTTGCCGAGCTTGCCAACGCCATCGACGACCCTGAAGACTTGCTCCGTAAGTTCTACGGGCTGCTTGAACGCAGCGTGGCAGCCGTGAATCCGGAATTTTCAGGTAAAATCACGCATATCTTCCAGTCCCAAGTCGAAAGCGTGGTTGAAAACGCCAGCAACGAGCTCTATGTTCTTCCTGTTGACTACGATAACCGTGCTGGTGACATTTATCAGCTGCTCACGGCGATGTTCTGGAACGAAGAGGAAAATATCGGTCTCTTGCGGTTCGTCGCCGTGGCTCCGGTTCTCACCATTGCGCTTGGCGGTGATGATGACGACGACGCGTATCCAACCACGGCGTTTGAGCTCCACGATGTGTTCTATCCTGAAATCTTCAGTGCCCGTTGTGCTGATACTGTGCGTGAAATGCACCTGCAAAGTATCGAAATTGCCAAAACCAGAACCGAAATCTCGAACCAGATCATGAACATGAGCACGTTTGAAGGCAAAAAGATCCGTACGGTGGTGGAGCGTGCAGCAGCACACATGAAGGGTGACGATGCTACAGATTTGACGGCGTTGGCTCGCAAAATGGCGACCGAAACCGAACTGCTTACTCAGAAACTCAACGATACCAACAAACAGTATGCCGAGCTCGATATCTACACCCACACCAATATCTTGAACAAGTTGCACGATAAACCAAAGCCGTACCGTCTTGTCGGGGTGGTATTGAGCGATTGCGAGTATTACTACCGGTCGCTTGCCAGCAAGGAGGACGAGGCGTGGGTTTATTTCCGTGGGATCTACGGCAGAGATAAGAAGATCAACGACTATGCGATGGAAACCATGGACTTTGATGCGTTGAAGATCACCATTGGTCAACGTACAGCACGTTCTTCACGTCTGTTGGTGCTATTTTATGCTCAAGACGAGATAATAGCGCCATTGGTGGTGGGGTCAGACACGAAATTGGGTAGGTTTTTTGATAAAGATAATGACGAGGTGGATGCTGCAATAAAGGAAGAGATGGAGAATGAACGCGAATTGGAATCAGAATCAGAATCGACATCAACGTCGGAATCGGAGTCCATGGTGGTGGGGTTGAAAGATGGAGAAGAATGATTATATAATCACTCGTTACATAAGCATTACATAATACTGATAAAAAGTGAGGTATTAACCGCACCTCCAAAGGGCCGGCAATTGGGAAGCATAAAGACCGACTGATTCTTTCAGAAAACAGATACGGGAAATGGCATCTGCGATTGCATATGATCCTGAAGATTATGATGAAAACAATCCATTTGCAGAGCCTGAAGAAACGGCCCAAATTGAGCAAGAACAAGAAGCACCATCTTCAGAAGTTGCACCAACAGAAGCTGCACCACCACAAGTTGCAACGGAAGTTATAACGGAAGATGAGCTTAGTGAGAAGGTTCTTCGGAAACTCATTCCTGAGCGCTACACTAACAGATACTCCATGGAGATCAAGCTCACTGCTATAGAAAAGAACAAGGTTGGGAATCCAATTCTTCGGTTTGATGTTGGTGTCCGTGGCCTTGCCAAGTTTCGGCAGAGTCAGTACAAGGACGTGCGGCGGACGTACAATGAAGTGGTCAAGTTTAACAAGTACTTGGAGATTGCCAATCTCGAGGTATTTGTGCCCGTGCTTCCTCCCGCACAGACCTCGTATCCCAGCGGTGGCGAGGACGAGGTGCGGCAGTTGATGGTGGTGTGGCAAGAATGGTTTAGTCGTGTGTGTGGCAATCGGATCTTGATTCGGGACGACGAGTTTGTGTATTTCGTGGAACATGACTTTGGGTACCTGGTGATCAACAGTAATCGGCACACGAGTGTGGCGTCTGGGCTTATGCGTAAGACACTCAAGCAGTTGGCGGTTCCGTACGATACGTACGAAGGCTTGGCGATGTTCCGTCCTGTGATCAAGGCGGCGTATCTCGAGTTACAGAAAGTGCACAAGCTTTTGGAGCGCAGCAGCAAGAGCCAGCGCCAATTGCTGATCCATGTATATGATCTCGGTAACAAGTTGGCGACGCTCGGGGCGTTTGAGACGACGCATCCTGGAATGAAGAATATGTGGGACAAGATGGGTAAAATAGCACATCTTCAATCTGATCTTGTCTTGATGGAACTGTTCAATGAGATGGGGAGTGTTGGTGATGGAGTCCAGAACATGGCAAACGACTTTTATCAGGTCAAGGAGGCGATGACGAACCGTCATCTCATCATGCGCGAGCTCACAGCAGCCGAAGCTCAAACCAAAGCGAAACATGCCCAAGCATCCAAGATTAAGAGTCGAGCAGCACTCGATCCGTTCCGAGTAGACGAAGCTGTGCGTGCTCTCGAGTATGCTACCAAAGTCGAAGAGCTGTTGCGGCTCCAGGTACAACGGATCAGTGGTGAGATGATGTTTGAAAAGAATGAAGTTGTGGGGTGGGCCGAGCACCAGACACGGCGAATGGTACAGACATTTACTCTCAACAAGATCGAGCATCACCGCAAAATCCTCAAGCACTTGGAAGCGATCCGGTTAGATATCCGTATTGTCGACGATAAGGGCGGGCTTTCGCGGTTGAACCGTGATAATCTCGCACATTTGAAGCATAACTTGACGCAGTCCCAGCTGGCAACGGAAGATGCGTGGAGCGCACGGACGTTCCGCAGCCAAACCAAAGCCAAAGAAGCCAAAGAAGCAGAAGAAGCACAAGACTTCAATGATAACGAAACAGAAGTTGTTGATGCACGACGTGCGGCCGTGGTGTTGGGTGCCGCGACGTTTTAGTTCAAGTATCAATATTTCAAGTAATCAATATAGTTAAACACGAGCGCGAAATTTAATACCACCAATGCTTTCGACAGACGAGATCATCGACACGTTTGGGCGTCTCCAACGCATGAAGTTGGCAGAGCTCAAAGATATCAGTCGATCGATGCGGTTGCGGCTCTCGGGCCGCAAACAAGAACTCATCGACAAGATCAAGGACGAGTTTGAACTCGCCCATCAACACACCGATGGCGCCAGACTTCTAGCCATCCGCACATTGGTCATCAGAAGAGCTTCAGGCCAAGATCTTCCTCTGTTACCAGACTTGTACGAGGCTATAAGACTGGGAAGATACAGACCTGATCATCAACAACCACAACAACAACCACAACAGACTTCAGCATCACAAATATCAGCAGCAGCAGCACTACCAACAGTGGTTCCTGCTGCAACTACGTCTGATCCAACACTTCCTCCACATCGTGCCCATTCGGTCTACTTCAAAGCATCGCCCTTCTACGAACTCCAACGCCTCGTTCATGGCTCACCTCAGATCGCCATGCCAAACCGAGGCAAAGGCGTGTGTACGTCCATCGTCCGCTTCACAGCCGAGGAAAACGCCCTCTTTGTTGCCAACACCAAGGTCTACTTTCTCTGTGGACTCCAGGCAAACCAGTCGCCGTCCAGCATCCAGGCCCCACTCCAGTTTCCGTTCCCGGTCGAACTCCATGTCAACGGCACCCAAATCACCAAGAACTTCCGGGGCATCAAGGGCAAACCAGGGACAGCAAAACCAGCTGATATAACCCTGTTGTTAAAACCACTGCCCCACGTCAATCGGGTCCAAATGGTATATACTCAGACCACGGAAATGTACCTCACATACCTCTACTTTGTACGGACAGTGAGCTCACAGTCGATTATCGACACCATCAGCAAACGGGCCCACATCCACCGCAACGCCACCGTGGCCAAGATCCAGGGCGTCCATGACGACGACATTCTGGTGAGCGTTTCGCTGGTGACATTGCGTGATCCTCTCTCGTACACCCGCATGAAGTACCCGGTACAGCTGATCTTTTGCAAACACATGCAATGTTTCGATGGCTTGGTGTTCTTGGAACTGCAGCAACAGCTTTCTACTTGGAGCTGTCCCCACTGCCAACAACCCATCAATGTGGAAGACTTGGCCATTGCAGATTACTTTGTGGAGATTCTTGCGGCAGTGAGCGAAGATACAGACACGGTTGTGATTAGCGAGGACGGATCTTGGAAAGCAGTAAGTCAGGAGAAAGAAAAGGCGGAGAAGAAGGTTCTGGAAGAGATTGAAATTGTGGACTTGAGCAGCGACGAGGAGGAAGTAGAGAGAAATGAAGAAATAGTAGCAACAACAGAAACAACAACGACAAAAACAGCAGCAGCAACCACAGAAACAGCAACGGTATCAACAGCAAATGAGGCAACAATAACAAGAGATGAACCAGAAGCTGCTGATAACCAGAGAAATGAGCCATCAATTACAACGATAAATGACTCAGCAGTTGCAACCATAAGCGAAACGGCAGTTACAAATAACGAGCCAACTGCTGTTAGAAAAGAGTCAATTGTTACAAGCAACGAATCTGTTACAAGAAATGAATCTGTTACAAGCAACGAATCTGTTACAAGAAATGAATCTGTTACAAGCAACGAATCTGTTACAAGAAATGAATCTGTTCCTAGAAATGGTTCTATTCCTAGAAACGAGCCAACTGTTAGATTCGAACCATCGAGCCTTACGCAGAACCAAATTCAATCCAGAGATCAAGTAAGGGATCAAAACAAGAACGAACCATACAGAAACGATAGAGCAATCGCTCCACAGTCCATTGCGGATAGAAACGTTCCAATAACCAAAGAACATCTGTCTGTTCCCAGACTTGATTTGCAGGGAGACAATTTTCATCGAGAACAGAACGGTCAGCTTCAACACAGAAACGACTACAGAAACGATCACCACAATGGATTCAAGTTTCTGCTCTACCGCGGACGTTCTAATAAATACAACTCATTCAAGTTTTCACGACGCTCGCAGTATCATGATCCTCCTCCACCTCCTCCACCTCCACCTCCTCCTATACAATTGCATCCCAGGTATCACCAATTTACCCAGAAACAACTCCAACATTATCAACAACATCAACAGCATCAGCAACAGCAACAACAGCATCAACAGCAACAACAGCATCAACAACAACAACAGCATCATCAGCAACAACAACAACAACAGCAACAACAACAACAACAGCAACAGCAAAAGCACCTGCTGCTGCCTCCAATGGTAGCGTCACCAACACTGATTGCATCCCCGTTGCTGGTTCCTTCACCATTACTGGCACCATCGCCACCTACAGCTCCACAACAACTTGCGCTTCTCGATAAGAACATGCACACGTCGATGATCAGAAACGAGTTGCCTGCTGTTGCACCCTCTCTGTCATCACGATCACTTGTATCACCGATCCACGCGCTGATTCCACTGTTATTCATCACCAAGCTGCGGTTCGAGCCCGAGAAACGGGCACTGGACGAACAGAACGCAGATGATGACGATATTCCATTGGCGCAGATCTCTCGCCACGACGCACGCCGCGATGGCCGCGAGCTTTATCCTGCTGCGCTCCGGAACCGGCTCGAGGCCCAGGAACGACAACGTGAACGCAATGAACATGATAAGTCCAACAAGAAGATGAAGCCACAAGACGGTACAGCGATGGTACGTTCAGTGATTGAAGATGCAGCAGCACGACCAACACCACTTGATACTACACTTAGCGTTGGTACGCCAGATAATGCAGGAGTTGCTGCTGCAATGGTGCGTCCAGCCATTGAGCCACCAAGAGTTGGTGCACCAGTGGAGCGTCTAGCAATTGAACTACCAACCAACGTTGGTGTTGGTCCTATTTCTTCAGCCATTGAACCAACATCAACTAGTGTTGGGGTTGGGGTCGGTACTGGCAAGGTCACTGGTCTACTTGGAATCGAGCTTAGTCGGAACACGTTTAAGCTCAATCTCGGGCCCATTACCCCCACGACCACGCGGATCCGCACCGAGGTGCCGGTGCTGCCTGGCGATAATGGCGTGATTGATCTCACCGAAGATTACGACTGATATTCGTGGATCGTCTTGTATTATTACATATTGTACTGTATCAAACAGGTTGTTTAGAGCGGGCTGGGGCCCAAGTAGTCTTCCTTTATGCTGCCGATAGCATAGATTTCGTTGACGTCGGTTCTTGTTCCGACAATCTTCAAGCGTACGCGGGACCCCTTTTCGATATTCTCGTCAGGACTGGCGTATGCTGGTGGATTGGCCAGCGGATTGAACTTCATGTCGCTGGGAATCAAGTGGGTGCTCACAAACACCGACAACGGCCCCACATCGGCGAAAAAGCCCATTTTATTCACTGTTGTCACCACTGCATCAACAACCTCACCCTTGAACGGTTTCCACACCACAGCACGATACTTGACCTCGAACTCAGCCACCCCCAGACCAGGAACCACGCGTCCTTTACCCACGTCGATATTCATACAGTCCAACACACACACAATGTATCCAAACTGACCGGTACACGTGCCTTCCACGTCGCTGAGCAACTTGTCACGGAGGTACTGGTCCATCTGCGGTCCAAAGTACGACGGATGGAGTGTCAAGTTGAGCGATAAATCCTTCAAGAAGAACATGGCGATGGTGGTGCTTTTTTTTTTTTTTGCTTGGGTGAAATTTTTCAAGTGAAAAATTATCAAAACTTTTTCAAACAAAACTACTACAAATGTCACAACGGATAGGAAACAGCGCCGTTGCCCTCACTCGAGTATGGCATCATGTTGATGTGGCAGCAGATGAGAGAACACTTGGACGTTTGGCAGCAAATATCGCCGTTACGCTTCAAGGTAAACATAAACCAACGTTTTCCCCCAACCGCGACCATGGAGACTACGTTGTGGTTACCAACGCAGCACACTTGAAGGTAACAGGATCGAAATTACAGGATAAACATTACTGGTCACACACAACACGGCCAGGTTCGCTCAAGTTGGTGCCCATGGAACGTATGATTGCCAATAAGGGCTACAGTGAGATTCTTATTCGGGCCGTCAAGGGAATGATCCCCAAGAACAAGTTACGTCTTGCAAGATTAGACAGACTCAAGGTATTTGATGGTGATGAACATCCTTATAAGCAGAACTTGCTTGCGTTTGCTGACGAGGTGCCGGAAATGCACCAGAAAACCCAGTTGCTTGATCAGAACGAGCAGCGTGTCCGTGCATTGAGAGAGAAATACCTCCAGCATTAACAGTAGCAATAAACTGCCTTGTACATACAATAAACGTCAATTCTTTTTTTTTTTACTTATACATTCATCAACGTACACTGATGCCCGATCTCTCGGTGTACATTCTGGGTGAGATGTTCATCGCCATCAACTCCTGGAACAACAACTTGGCTGCGTACGGAATATGGATCTGGTAGATGTTGGTCTTGTTCTTACATGAACGACACTCAAACTGGTTCTTCTTCAAGTTGGCAATCACCGACATTAACCCACACATCCCACATACATGGACCCGGAACGCATCCGATGCCTCCATCAACCGTTCCTTCAAGAACCCAGCGGCTCCGTGTGCAATCATACAATCTCTCTCCATCTCTCCGAACCGCAACCCTCCATCTCTCGATCTACCTTCCACCGGCTGTCTTGTCAACACTTGCACTGGACCTCTGGCACGCGCATGGATCTTATCGTCCACCATGTGTCTCAATCTCTGGTAGTACGTTGGACCAAAGAACACTTGGGCCATCAACTTCTTACCCGTATGTCCATTGTACATCACCTCAAACCCTCTCGAATGGTAGCCGTGTTCACGCAACAACTTCGAGATCGCTTCTGCAGTAACGTCCGTGAACGGTGATGCATCCCCTTCGAGCCCAGAAAGCGACGACACCTTCGATAACAAACACTCAATCAAATGTGCCACCGTCATCCGCGATGGAATAGCATGGGGATTGATAATCAAGTCTGGAACAATGCCCTGCGCCGTGAACGGCATATCTTCGTGTCGGTACGTCACACCAATCGTACCCTTTTGCCCGTGTCTCGACGCAAACTTGTCTCCAATCTGCGGCACCTTCGTGGTTCTCATTCTCACCTTGACAAACTTGGCTCCGTCTCCGTTCGTGGTCAACAATACCTGGTCCACAATCCCACTCTCGGTACTTCTCAATGGCGTCGATGCATCTCTCTTGGTGTGGTACTGTGTTCTCTGTCCCAACTCTTCGGTGTCAGGTGGAATAGGCGTGGTTTTTCCGATGATTATATCTTCTCCACTAACTCTTACACCAGGAGCAATGAGCCCGTCGTCGTCCAACTTCTCGTACGTTCCATGCTTGAGCCGCAACGTGTCTGATCTCGAAGGCTTTTCAAACGTCTCCAATGCCTTCATCCCTTGTCTCTTTTCAAGATCCATGTACGATCTAAAGAAAAGAGACCGGAACAACCCTCTATCGATAGACGACTGGTTCATAATCATCGAATCTTCCTGATTATATCCTGAATAACAGGCAATGGCAACAATGGCGTTTTGGCCAGCAGGCAACTCACGGAACTTCAAGTGTTCCATCGCTCTGGTCGTCGCCAATGGTTTCTGGGGATAATACAAGATATTGGCCATCGTATCCATTCTCACGGCATAGTTTGTCAAAAACACCCCCATCGCTTGCTTACCCATCGCAGATTGATAAGTGTTACGTGGAGACTGGTTATGGTCAGGGAAAGGAATAATCGACGCAGCCACTCCCAATATCATAGACGGATGGATCTCACAATGCGTAAACGTATGTGTGCTGCCACTGAACACAGGCTTGATTCTCTTGGCTGGATCCAATTCTTGTTCTTCTGGCTGTTGCGTGTCGCTCATGGCATTCTTGCTGGCTTCCAAGTCTTCTGGTGTCATGGCAATCATAATCGTCTCTTCTTCTTCAGCATCAACATACTCAACAACACCGTCATTCACCAACGCTGACCATCCATAACTGGCAGTTCCATCGTCGTACTCGTCGTACTCCGAGTTCAACAATTTATGTACATGTTCCTTCTGCAACTTCAAGTTTCCCTTGGTCTCGCTCTCGGGATCATCGTCAACAATAAAGAGAGGACGGTACACCCGTCCCGCATCAGTAAAAATCTTAAACTCCTTCTCTCTAATATCCCGAATAATCGAAACTTCAGGCACAATATCTCCTCTTCTTCTCAAGTTACGCATGGTATCAACCAAGTGAGCAGGCTCACGATGCGTACCCACCCAAACACCATTGACAAACACTCTTGTCGAGTCAGGAGAGTTCGAAGGCACGTAATCTTCCAATGGCTCCATACCCCATTCTTCCAAGAAATACAAGATGGGTTCGGAGGGCGTACCAACCGAGATACATGTCATCAACGACAAGTTCTTGACCAAACCACACGCTTGACCTTCAGGAGTTTCGGCAGGACAAACCAAACCCCAATGCGTGTTATGTAACTGTCTTGGCTTGGCGATCTTACCGTCACGTCCAATAGGGGTATTTGTTCTTCTTAAATGTGATAATGTGGACGAATAAGTATAACGGTTCAACACTTGCGAGACACCCGCACGCGAGCTCATGGCCTTCTTCTGTTCACCCCAGTTACCGGTAGCCAACGAGTACCGCAACCCATCGGTGATTGTCTGCGACTTGACAGCAAGAGTCAAGTTGAACTCCTTGTCGTTCTCGACACACCGCTGCATGTAGTTGTAGATATCCTTGGTCAACTTTCTAAACAAGATCCGGAACAAATTGGCCAACAAAGGACCAGCCAAGTCCAATCTCTTCTTACCAAAATGATCTCTGTCGTCCGGTTCCTTTCTTTCTAATGCACATAATAATAATCTGTTGACCATGTATCCCAAAAAGAACGCTTTTCTCGTCTCGAAACCTTCTTCCTGGGTGATGTTGGGCAACAATTCCTTTTGCAAAATGTCCTTGGCGTATTGGATACGTTTTTCTCTTCTGATACCAAGCACACCTCTTCTACCAATGAAATCAAGAGCAACTTCACGTTCTTGAATAACGAAACCTTCTTCCACACATGGCTTCAACATTTCCAACATCTGCCAATCGTTAGGATCGTAACAGATATGTTCCAAGATATCACCGTCAGGAACTACCCCCAATGCTCTGAAAACAATGACAATCGGAATGTCTTCTTTGATGTATGGCAAGGTTGCTTTGATGATTCTTCCAGACGTTCCCTTGTCGTCTCTGCCGTACAATTTGATTTGCATGGAAGAAATCAATCTCGAACCCTTTTCTAAAGCCGATCTAATCTCAGCAATGTGGGAGATGGGCGATGGTGCTGCCTTCTTGAACACCTGGACAATGTTGGCTGCACTTCTTTCTTGGGCAATCAACACCTTTTCAGAACCATTGATGACAAAGTAACCACCCATATCGTAAGGACATTCCTTCAACTCGTAGAACTCGTGTTCGCCCAAATCACGCAACATACAAAACTTGGATCTCAACATGATAGGCACCTTACCCAAGTAGACCTTGGTTTGTGGTTCTTCATCCTTGACATACTCTTCGATCCATTCCAACTCGTTGTCGTTTCTGTTATTATCGTCGGATTTAAACACCTTTTTCGTCATGTCAACGTACAATGGCGATGAGTACGTCAAGTTACGCAACCGGGCTTCCTGGGGGAACATGGGGTGCGTGGTACCGTCACCTTCGGTCTGCGTGGGTTTCGAGATATAAATCTTGCCAAACGTGATTTCGTACCGTCTATTCTCGTAATCTTCTTCAGATGTGTGCTGCGCTGGCTGGTCTAAGATCAAGTGGGAGTCTTCCCATACCAATTCCTGGATGGTGGTTTCAATAAACTCATCGAACGAGTCTAACTGCTGTGAAACCAACCCTTTTTCCTGAAAGAAAGACGATATCACCGTCCAGCAATCCTCAGGAGTAATACTCGACGTGTCTTCATCGTAATAATATGGATCTTGCGACATTGTGGCAAAACTGTTGTGCAATAACAAATCTTTTCAACCTCAAGCAAAAAATGTCCGTTCTGCACCAACGTTTGTGTTAATGGGGCGGTATCTTTTTTTGGTAATAGATATGCTTTTTCACTGAATCAAACCACGACACCAAAAGTTGCTGGGGATTGTAGGGGTTTGTTTGTTGTTTGTTTGGTTGGGCCACAAGTGCTGCTCGAAGTTTTCAAGTTTCATTAAAGAAAAAAAATGTGTTGAACCTCGCGAACAAGCGGTACATGCACGACCTGACACAAAACAAACAAAAAATTTTCGAAACTTTTCATAGTTAAAAAAACCTGAAAAGTTCAAAGAGGCCCATAATAAACGAGAATGAATATCTTTCCTAGGCTCACAAGAGCTGTGCATTACAAGCCACATCGTCATAGTTATCCCAAAGTGAATGTTTCGGATGTGGTTTTGGACAAAAAACGGGCTGGATTCAGAAAAGAACGGGATCCTCTTTTGTCGCAGTCGGTGACGTCTACGCTTTTCCCGAGCATCGAGATCCAGAAGTTGTACAAGGAAGCCGGCAAGCCCGTGCCCATCAAGCACAATTCACGGAGCGATGCGATTGCTAGAAGAAACTACGAGAAGTTTCAGGAAGAGGTGGCGATGGGCGAGCCTCATTTCCGGGTGGGTGAGAAGAAGATCTATTTCCCTGCCGGTCGGGTGTGTTTGTTGAGACCCAACGCCAAACATACGCCGTACCAAGCCAAGTTTCTTGTGCCTAAAGCCATGAACAAGATGGACTTGAGAGATTACTTGTGGCACGTCTATGGCTTGAGAGCATTGAACGTCACTGTCCAGTTATTGCATGCACCTTTCAAGAGAGGTTTATCTGATTATGCTCGTCACAGAGGGCCTCAGTACAAGAAGATGACCATTGATATGGCCGAGCCGTTTGTGTGGCCCGAAGTTCCACAAGATTTCATCGATCTGGCTCGTTCCGATGTGGAAAACGAAAGAAAGGTCATTGAACACAAGAACGAGCTTGGATCCAATAAAAATAAGCCTTTGGAAGCATATGGAGGCATGTACCAGACACCACAGTTGGCCAACTCGTTTGTATCATTCAAAATGAGAAAAACAGGTGCTGCCGACTTGAAACAGTACAATAAAAGAATAGAACAGCAGTACGATAGAGACGTGGTTAAGAAGTATTTGGGTCTTTAGCTTGTAAATAGATTATTATAATAAAGAAACAATTACCAGAGCCAACCTTTTCTCTGGGTCAATCCATCCTTGGTCACAGAATCCTCGTTCTCGAGAGATCCGTCTCGTTTGCCTACGTTTGCTATGTTTGAGACCATGACGTATGATGAGTCCAACAACTTGTTTAAGATTGGTTGCTCCAGCGCCAGCAGCAGCAGTTGCTGTGGTTGTGGTTGTGTTTGTTGGGTCAAATGGGCGATCCAGGGCCGGAGACCCGTGAAAAAGACGTACCCGGCACCAGACTGAGTAAACCTCATCCAATCATCGGTCGTATTAAACAGTCTGGATGGATCTGTGTTGATGACAGGCATCACCAAGGGCCAGACGAGCCAGCAGCGGTATATGAGTTGCCACACGGAGAAGAACGGGACGATGTAGCGGAGAAACAAGAGACGTTCGGTCGCCTGTGACGATGCCAATACCATCCAGTAAACAAACCATTTCTGGACAGTGATCAAGTGGCGCTGGAGCATATGTTCGTGGTCAGGCAGCAAGTCGGTGGCGTCACGCAGCAGCACGAGTCCGATGGGTACGGTGATGCCTGCGACAGTAAACGGCGCCGTTTTACTGGCACATTTCAGGTACGCTTCAAATGCCTTATATGACGAGATCACGGGATATATGGTAGATACAAATACACTACTGTTAGTAAAGAACAGAACCACACCAAGACACTCTTAAAACGTACGTTATTAAGGAAAAGAAGCTCATCTAAAGTAGATAAAAAAAAAGTGGGGGAGGTTCGCGCGATAAGAAATGATCCCTTACTTAAATAGTCATTAGGGTTGAGGCGACGGATCCGCGGTCCAGCCGCCACGGGTCAACTCTGCACAGCTCCAGCGCCATAATTCATGGGCGTGCGTGTCGTTGCGAGCTATGCAGCTCGCACGGCCCTCGCTGCCTCCAGTAACGTAATATTTCCCGGAATCAGCCAACGTGATTGTCTCATCCATCGCGGCCCGGAGCGTCGCAGTAGCACCTTGTTCGACGGTGACACCCACGGTCAGATTCAAGCCTCGTAACGCTACACGTGTAAACCCACCAACCACACGCATCGTTGTCCAGTGATGGTACAACTCAGTACCAACAATTATCCCCGGATGCACCGATACCGCGAGGATTTCCGGGTACCGTGCTGCGAGCTCACGGACAATCTGGATCGCCGCCGTCTTGGCGTTACCGTAGCGAATCCACGTCAGAGCAAAGTTGGGAAACACATTGAGCTTGTTGCCGGGCTTGATATGAAACTGTACAGCATTGTGGCCCATAGACGTAAGTTCAACGATCCGCGGAGTCACCTTACCTTCTTTCGCAACCGTATCAAGAACAGGAAGAAGATGGAGTGTCAAGAGAAACGCAGCAAGATAATTAACCTGGTACTGGATCTCGTAGCCATCCTTGGTCTCGCTGAAGGGAACACCCATGAGACCTGCGTTCAGAATAAAGATATGAAGCTTCAGTTCGCGACGCTTAAAGTCATCTGCAGCAGCCACCACCGTCGCCATATCTGTTAAATCCACATAGCTAAAGTGCATTTCGCCTACAAACCGTGTTTGTTTCTCCTCATCGCTATACTTGGCAATCCGAGCATCTGCTTCCGTCCGTATATCCTCAAACGCTTTTTTGACCTTGGTCTCGGTCCGGCCTCCAACATACACAATGTAGCCATGGAGATAGAGATGGAGCACCGTAAACCATCCGATCCCAGAGTTTCCCCCTGTCAAATACACCACACGTCTATCGGTGGCTGGATTCAAGTATGCTGCTGTTTCTGGCGAATAGAATTTCATTCTTGTCTCCATCTATTCTCAACTATTTTCAGGTGACAAGAATTTAGAGGAGAGAAACCAAACTTCATTTGTGCTTACTTCTTATATCTCATTAATATCTCATTAATATCCGATATAGTGTAACGGCTAGCACGGTTCGCTTTCACCGAGCAGACCCGGGTTCAACTCCCGGTATCGGAGCTTTTATTTTTTTATAATTCTCCAGTATATTGTGATCTCCTTGTTTTATTGTTTCATCTAGTGTTACATTCTTGAAATTGTTCTAGTCTTCCTTGTCTTTATTTGTCTGTTACTTATCTGTTATTTGTTCTCCTTATCTTTTACTTGACACTTGCTTATTTTTACTTGACTGTCTTAGCCCCTGAAATATACTGTTCAATTGTAATTGACTGTGGGGAACACCCAGGTTCGGAGTTGTTTGTCCAATTACAGCCTTGCTCTTATCTAAACGCAGTATCCCCTCAGCGATAAGGTGGGGGGAAGCGCAGCAGCATGATGATGAACAAAAAATTACCCGGCCCACAACCACCACCCCCATACTTACCCTACTACGAAAATAGGGGCGACCTTGCTCCTTGCTTACGTTGATTGCTCGTGCATGTAGAGTGTCGTAAATGGACCAATCACAAGCATTTTTTGCTGGACTGTTGTTGCAGAGCCAGTCTCCCCACCTCGCCCCGTACTCCGAATCGAGTCCGAATCTCATTCACGATGGGCGCACCACAATTTAAAATTTCCAAGGGAGGGGTACCTAGAATCAATCGTGAGATATATATACCCACTGTCCTTGACAGAAATCACCCGACCCATAAACTAATCGTTTAAGTTTACCGAGGACCTTTTTTTTCAATATATATATTCAATTCCACATAACCTCCCTTTTGGCTTCCCTTTAACAACTTATCCACAAACATGTCATTGAGAACTTTAGGCTTGAACTCCACTTTCAGAACCCTTTTTGCCAAGTCTGCAGACATGACACTGTCAGTACACACGGTGTTTGACTTCCACAGCCATCCCCAGGAATCATTGGATGCCATCATGACCAGATCCGACCAGGAAATGGGTGGTTTATCCACTGTCAACTTTGACATTGATCCTGTCTCGGGAGCAGGCCACTTTCACGGCACATTGAACTTGGATTTACCCAAAGACAATCCATCCGTCACCCGTTCGGGCTACGCTATGTTTAGAACAAAAAGTCAGAAAGATTCGTGGCTCCGTGGTGACCAATTCTGGGACTGGTCCAGTTTTTCATCGTTGGTGCTCCGAGTCAAGGGTGACCGTCGCAAGTACTTGGTTAATATTCAAACCAACACTCCGTTGGTCACAGACTTGTTCCAGCATCGCTTGTTCTTGAACCATCCTGGTGAATGGGAAACTGTCGTTATTCCATTGAACGACTTTGTCATGACCAATTGGGGGGTCATCCAAGACGGTAGCGAAATAAACAAGTCCGAAGTCAAGACGATCGGGATCGGCTTGTTGGACAAACAGTACGGCCCTTACTCATTGAAAGTTGACTGGGTCAAGGTCATGACAGGCGCAGAGGTTGAAAAAGAAACCCAAACGTCACGCTCCGAACGTTTGGCTATCGCTACACCAGAAGAAGAGGCCGATGACTTGACCTTCAGACACTCGGCTCTCCATTCCAAGGGCAACCAGGACCCTAAAGACACTGTCTTTTAAATTGAAAATCCACTCCAAATTAAATAAAAAAAGTAGGAAAATAGCAAAAGAGCCACTACGTAGTAATGTACATCTCGAATCAAAATAATAAGTCAATCTGGATCATCTCCTTTATCCCCACACTTTTCCGCTTCTCCTCTTGTTCCCCACAATACCTTATCATACCCCTCCGTATCGTACCATCATGTCAAGGGCTTAGCCCTAAAAAAAGCATAGTGTGCCTCGTGATAATAGTCATGTGAATTTTTCTGTTTTCTCTATAAATTTGGGAACTGAAAAATTTTCCTGAAACTTTTCAATTACAACACATTTATCAAAATGGCAAGAGGCCCGTATGTCCACACTTAAGTGAGACGCTTTGGAGTACATATCTTACGATATGGAAACGGAAATATGCCGATTATAAATACTCGCAAGAGTTTTTATTCTAACGGTTACCAGCTATCTTTATTTGATAGCTCGGAAGGGAGCCTTGTCTGATACTTGTTGAATGGGAGTGTGAACCTCTGTCCGATGAAACATTTTTGTCAGAAACCATCTTTGTCAGAAACCATCAATGTTTCTTGGTTTAGATGAGTGTTTACAGCTCTTGTTCTTCATGTGTCAAGCAAGCTTTTCTCTATATTTCCTCTAAAGCGTACTCGTAAATTATTGCTTTGACCAGCTTTACTAACATGTTGTGTAGAAAGAAGCATTTGAAGAGATTAGCAGCTCCATCCCACTGGATGTTGGACAAATTGTCCGGTACTTACGCCCCAAGACCATCTGCTGGTCCACACAAGTTGAGAGAATCTTTACCATTGGTTGTGTTCTTAAGAAACAGACTCAAGTATGCCTTGAACGGTAGAGAAGTCAAGGCTATCTTGATGCAAGAACACGTCAAGGTTGACGGTAAGGTTAGAACTGACTCTACCTTCCCAGCCGGTTTCATGGATGTCATCACCTTGGAAGCCACCAACGAAAACTTCAGATTGGTCTACGATGTCAAGGGTAGATTCACTGTTCACAGAATCACTGCTGAAGAAGCTTCCTACAAGTTGGGTAAGGTCAAGAAGGTCCAATTGGGTAAGAGAGGTGTTCCATACATTGTCACCCACGACGGTAGAACCATCAGATACCCAGACCCATTGGTTAGAGCCAACGACACTGTCAAGATTGACTTGGCTACTGGTAAGATGACCGACTTCATCAAGTTTGACCACGGTAGATTGGTTATGGTTACTGGTGGTCGTAACTTGGGACGTGTTGGTGTCATCACCCACAGAGAAAAGCACGAAGGTGGTTTCGACTTGGTCCACATCAAGGACTCGTTGGAAAACACTTTTGTCACCAGATTGTCCAACGTCTTCGTCATTGGTACCGAAGCTGGTAAGCCATACGTCTCCTTGCCAAAGGGTAAGGGTATCAAGTTGTCAATTTCTGAAGAAAGAGACAGAAGAAGAGCTCAAAGCGGTTTGTAAATATGTAAACCAAAAAAAGACAGCAAGAGTTTAATTTAATTTAATGTACATTAGAAATTTCGGACTTTATTTCTCCACAAAACGTGGATGACGCATATCTTCACCAAAGAATTTCAGTGACTAGAAAATTCCCCACAGAGGATTAGTTCTGAATAAACAACTATGACTTCAAGATATAGAGTAGAATATGCCCTCAAGAGTCACCGTCGTGACGAGTTTATTGAATGGATCAAGGGACTTTTGGCTGTGCCCTTTGTGTTGCATGCAGATGTCCAGAATTACGGTACAGCCACCCGTTCCGATTACTTATCGCTTGAGGACTATGATGATTTGATTAGCTCAAACGATGCCTCCGTGGCATTGGAGTGTCAGAAACGGTACGCAGAGATCTTTAGCGACGTGGAGAAGTTGATTGAACACACGATGATGATCGATAGTGTCAATGAAGGAAAGAAAACCTTATTGACCAGCCGGTTGCGCAACTTAGTTCCATCAATTGGACAGTTTTTCACGGCGTTGCCATTGACCGAGGCTTTTTTGATTGAGGACGAGAGACGTCAATTGTCAGGAAGACGCTTGGTCAGTCCATCGTTCAATGATGTTAGAATGATCTTGAACACCGCCCAGATTCTTGCTCTTTCCAAGTTATATAAAGAAAGCGGCGCCAATGGTGGCACTAAATTGAAATTGATCACTTTTGACGGAGATGTAACTCTCTACGATGATGGAAAGAGTTTGGACGAAAACGACGCCATTGTTGGTCGCTTGGTTAAACTTCTCTCATTGGACTTGTTCGTGGGTGTTGTCACGGCTGCTGGGTATCCAGGCCAGCAGGGTGCAGCCAATTATTACCAGAGATTAAAAGGTTTGGTCGATGTCATCAACAAACATCCTACCTTGACCAAACGTCAAAAGGAAAGCTTGTTGGTGATGGGTGGTGAGTCAAACTACTTGTTTAGATACTGTGCTGACTTGGGTAATTTCAAGTTTGTCGATGCTGACGAATGGTACTTACCCTTGATGATGGCCTGGAACAAAGACCATATCCACCAAATCATGGAAACCTCCCATAAACACTTGTTGGGATTACAAAAGAAGTTCAATTTGACGGCAGACACTACCATCATTAGGAAAGAACGGTCACTCGGGATTATTCCTAATCCTGGTTTCAAGATATTGAGAGAACACTTGGAAGAGTTTGTTCTTTCGAGCTCGTTGAAACTAAACCAAATCTTGAGCGAAATCAACAGTTTAGATACCGATGACAATACAGAAAATATCAAGGTCTGTGCGTTCAATGGTGGGTCTGACGTCTGGATCGATATTGGTGATAAGAGTTTGGGGGTCGAGTCTCTTCAGAGATACTTATGCAAAGACGAAACGTTCCACCATATCTGTCCAATTTACAAGAGTGAAAGTTTACACGTTGGTGACCAGTTTGCTAGCTTGGGTGCCAATGACTTTAAGGCCCGTTTAAGCGCATGTACTGTATGGATTGCCAGTCCTAGAGAAACCGTTGCAGCTTTGGATGACCTCATTCACCACTTAACTTAGAGTATTATAGAAATTACTACAATAAAGAAGAATTCCCTTAGGACCAAACTGTTTCAGTGTATTGACGTAAGGGGTATTGTGGAGTCTGGCCAGACTGCGAAACTAAGCTTTATTTTCAGCCAAGTCTCTTTTGTTCAGCCGACCCGATAACAATAAACTTGCGTGAGGAGGGGGCTGATAAGGTATTTTTGTGTAGTTGTGGTGTCTGTTTGAGCAGTAATTACGTCTTTCAGTAGTCATATTATTTCGTGATTTTTCGATGACAATAGTTTGAGTTGCATGCCACAGGTGCTCCACACTTTGTTAGGTTAACCAAACCGAAGTAATTGCTGCAAAAGTATGTAAATTCTTATAAAGATGAACTACTTCCATGACTTGCCATTGATAAATTAACAAACATGTCTGAGAATTCGGTTCATTTACTAGGACAAGGAGCTGGCTATGGTGTGCTTGTTGGTGTTGGTGCAGTTTTTGCTGGGGGAATGATTCTCACCACCAAATTGTTACAGAAATACCTTCATGAAAATGCAAACTCAACAGAAACATTTTCTGTTGCCAATAGAACAGTTAGAACTCCCTTGACAATATCTGCTGTGTATTCTTCTTGGTCGTGGGCCACTGAATTATTATGGAGTTGCACAATGGTTTACAATTATGGAATCCAAGCCTCCTTCTATTTTGGTGCTGGGTTGGCAGTCCAGATTGCTGTGATGGCCACCATTGGTATTCATGCAAAGAAAAAAGTGCCCCATGCCCATACAGCTTGGGAAATTGTTGGTTTACGGTATGGTAAGGCATGCCACATTCTTTATATGATTCTAGGTTTGATCAACAATTTGATTTCTTGTTCATCCATGATTCTTGGTGCTGCTGGTGCTATTTCTATTATTGCTGGCAATTTACATATTGTGGCAAGCACAATGCTCATCCCATTTGGTGTCTTACTCTACACTGCAATTGGTGGCTTGAAAGCTACTTTTTTAACGGACTTTGTTCATACATTGATTCTACTCATCATTCTTTGTTACATCAACACTGCCGTCCTAAGTTCAGACCAAATAGGCGGACTTTCGGGATTATACAATAAACTAGTTGAATATGATTCAATTAGATATATTGAAGGAAACTACAAGGGTTCTTCCTTAACAGGAAAATCCCAAGGGGCTATTTTCTTTGGATTAATCTTAACGGCAGGTAATTTTGGTCTTACGGTTCTAGATTCTTCCTTCTGGCAAAAGACATTCTCTGCTGACGTGCGCTCTACAGTTCCAGGATATTTAATTGCTTCCGTATTGATTATTTCCAATGTTTGGCCTTTGGGCTCCATTATCGGAGGTGCAAGTATTGTTTTGGAGAATACTCCGAGCTTTCCTACTTATCCTAGACCCATGACAACATATGAGGTTGGTTCAGGATACGTGCTACCATATGTCATGAAAGCAGTATTAGGGAATGGAGGTGTTGGTGCTGTTTTGTTAGTAATTTACTTGGCAGTCACCTCAACCGTAAGTGCTCAATTGGTTAGTGTCAGTAGCATTCTTTCGTTTGATATCTACAAACAGTACTTCAATAAGAATGCCAACAACAGTCAGATGATTAAAGTATCACATTATGGAGTGGTGTTCTTTGCATTGTTTTCTGCTGGTTTTGCAGTCATGTTACACTATGTTGGAGTTAATATGACCTGGATGGGTTACTTCTGTGGTATGATTATTAGTCCTGGTGTGGTGCCACTTATCTTTACAATTACATGGAGCAGACAAACCCAACTAGCAGCATTCGTTGCACCCATTGCTGGATTTACATTTGGAATCACTACTTGGTTATCTACAGCTTACCACTATTATGGAGAGGTCACTATTTTTAGTACCGGTGAGCAATTACCATGTCTCTATGGCTCGTTGACTTCTCTCCTCCTTCCACCTGTTGTCAGTATTATAATCAGTTTGGTCAAACCTAAGCAATTTGATTGGAGTACATTGAAGGATATTGATGTAATCTTGGATTCAGAAGAAACGAATATCTCTGATGAAAAGAATAATGTGGATGTTAAGACGACTAGTTATGCTGTTAGTTACGATTCTGTGGTTGCAGAAGTGGTACAACCCACTCAAGTGACTGAAAAGGAATTGAATCGGTTGATTAAAATTGCTACTGGTGGTGCTATATTTGTTCTTCTAATCACATGGGTCATTTGGCCTCTTTCTCTTTATCAAGATTGGATATTCACTGCTGCTTATTTCAAAGGATACGTTGTCGTGGGTCTTGTGTGGCTCTATTCTACATTGTTTATTGTTGGATTGTATCCTATTTACGCGGGTCGTCACACACTTGCTTTTGTTGCGAAATCAGTCTACCAAGACTATTTCAGAAGGAAGTAAATTTCGCAGCCATTTGGTGTTCAAGCAATTTATTTATTTATTTATTTATTAATTTATTTCATTAGTACACATATTACTTGATATACAATGGTAATCCGTAAACTACTGGAGCTGCTCCGTTTAGAAAGCGCAAAGTGCAGCTCTCTCGGCTGTCCCTAACTGCCTCGCTAAGGGAGACATGTTTTTCATTCTTGTGAAGCAAGCCCCATTTCTCAAACACTGACATACTAAAGCTGTCAATATCTTTATCTGTAACATCCCATAAATTGACCAAGACCATGGGTGATCCACAGGTTAACCAGTTGTAAATGTTCCCACTTGGCTCTAAATATCCGTTCATCTGTAAGGCACCTGACGAGCAACCAATCAATAAACTGGGTGGAAGCCTTTGCGAATTCAGTAAACACTTCTTAAACAAATTGGAAACCTTAAAGTATTGATCACACCCTCCATGACCCAAGTAAACAAATAAGTTAGATGAAAGCAATTCATCCAAGAACATCTCTTCTTTCGGTTTGACTCCAATAAGACCCTTCCAAGATTGCTTTGAGGCAAACATAGCTTTGAACCTCTCCTCTGTTCTTACCAAATCACCAGCTGGATTTATTAAATAGTACGAATTTGCTGCATCGATTGAATGACTCTGGTTTTGTTGTTTTAAAAGTTCAATCAATAAGTGCACAGACGGAACTCGTGAGACTGACTTGCCTGCCAAAAGTTCCATAGATTCCCAGGGGAAGAACTGACATTTTGCACTAGGAATAAGAATCAAATGTTCGTTGGCAAACGGAGATCTCAAGTTCAGATACTTATCAAAAAGGACTTCTAATGCATTGTGCAACTTTTCAAAATTGATGGCCTCATAGCTATTGTTTTCACCATGGTAGTTCAAGCTATCAATAACAAAGTATAATAAATCATCAACCATCAGCCTGTCATACTTCTTCATTCCATAGAATACTTTAAAAATATTGTTATCAAATTCCATAAACTTATTGGCAGACCTCTTTCTTGAGGGTAATTCTCTACTCAATAATGATATCAAATGGGTTTTAAATTGCGAAAACACAGTATCATGTCGATAGTTATGTAACAACCCCAGAAATCCACCAAACCAATTCCTTTCGACATGCTCAAGGATAGTCTTCAATTTTAGGTCTAAGCTAAATCTGTGCTTCCACCATTTTTTTCTATCATCCTTAGTATTAATCGTTGATGTGGTAGCCTTCTTCGTGGACATGTCGCTTTGGCGAATTATATCTTGGAAGAAATTCTTTAATTCGTTGAAACCCATTGAAATTTCCCCGTTATTCTGATTACGACTAGAAATAGGCAATCTCAAATAAAATGGCTGTGATCCTTTAACAAATTTTGACAATATCAAATCACCAGAATTGTCACAAACATCAATTGACAATATGCTCCAATTTTCGGGTAAGTATAAATTCAAATCCATACTGAAGCTGGTGGTGAGTTCTTGTAATTGCTTATTAACAACTCCTTCTATAATTTCGTCGGGAAGTAGTTCATTAGGATTGCTGGAGTTATGATTCACCACTCTGTCATTTACAAAAGGAAGATAGTTCGGTAAATCTTGTAAGTAGTAAATGTCCATCAATAAGCTTGTGTCTAGTTTAAATATTGTCAAAGATGCAATCAACGATAAGCATTTTCCAATGATCCTGTTTATATCTCTCAACTCATAAACGGAAAACAGTCGCAATTCTTTCTCCGATAAAAATGAAAACAAGGTCTCCTTGCACAGAAGAAGCTCATTGATCTGTTTGAGATACAGAAGACCAATATCGGAAGCACCTGCACTTATGATAGATGGCAATGCACTCGCTGAATCTTTGAAACGGGAACAACTTGGTAAAAGTGATATTGATTTGGAAGTCTGTGTAAGTTGTTCTTGAATGAGGACCATCTTCACAATTCTGTTGTTCTTCACAGTCTTCTCCAAGTACCAGATATGTTCTTCGTCCATTGAAAGAAGGTAAATCCAGTTCGGTTCCAAACTGTGACTTTTTTTGGATAATTTAACGAGAGTCATGTTTGGAATACTATGCAATGATGTATGTACCGGTACGTCCTCCAAAGTTAGATTTGATTTTATCAACTTGGACAAAAGATTATACCGGTGAATGAAGCTATGGTTCTCGGAGACGAATTTGTATTTGTTTACCATGTCGATTGTTTGCAAGCTGTTTTCTATTTCTGGACTGTTAAGGTATGCTTTGTAAACAACGGAATCCATAGCATTGAAACAATTGATCAAGGGGATCCAAGATGTCTCATTAGCCTTTTCAAATTCGTTCAAGTAATAAACAAAGTCCCTTGCAAGTCCAATTTGCTTCAATATATCCAACATAGCCTTATAAGCTTCAAACAAAAGATGTGTAGTCTCCCATTTGATTTTATCAAATGAAACCTTGGGAATATTAGATCCACATCTCTTGAGAATAGAGTATAATACCTTAATGGATATCTTTGCATTTCTGAATGCTTCAGGGTAATTTGTTAAAGAGACATTGAGCTTGGATGTAATCAACTGATACCTGGCAATTAAGAGGAGATTTTGAAACTTATCGACCAACTTCAAGTTATTATTTGAAGCCAAATCAAAGTCTCGTCTTGATCCCATAACTTTTGAAATCTTATTAAACTTTTCCTTTGCTGTCGGTATATTTCCGATCTGTACACAATATTCAAACTGAAGCAAGACTAAGTTGAGAACGTCGGCGACGTCATTGATCTTGAACTGCTTTAATAAGGAATTAAGTTCAGTTAGAGAGTCACAAAGTTCCCTGTATAATCCCATATGTGCCAATGCATGACAAAGCTCTGATTCTAAGAATACTTGAAATTGTCCCTTCAATTCTCTGTTGGAACGATACATGTTGATCAAGTATACCACTTTTCCAGATAAACCATTGTACCTCAAAAACAAAAGTAATCTAGAAAACATTTCTTTGTCTAAGGTATCAACTGTGCTTGAAAGAATCCAGTTTTCTACCTTATTGATAAGATCTGATAATTCCAGATCATTCCACTTATTGTTTATTAATCTTTGCAAGGAGATTCCCCACAGATAAAGCCCATATTCTGAGATTGGTGTATTAAACTCAATTCTGTCTGCGATACCATTGACGTTGTAATATTGATAGATAATATATGGCATCAATTCGTCGCCTATCTTAAGATTGGAAAGAATTGTATTGATCACTGTTTTTTCAGCAGGATCAGGTAGCTTCTCAATCAGATTAAAAATTGACTTCAATAGTACAACTTTCAATTTGTCCGATACAAGGTCTTCATGAAATAATTTGGAGATGAATTCTCCGGAATTCAAACACTTTACAATAACATAAACTGTGGTTTGGTCCAACTCCAGAATTGAAGGATAAAAGGTGTCATAAAACTTGAGGAAATTTAACATCACCAGTACAGATTCTTCGAGATCGGTGTTAGATATCAGGTAAGTGATCTTTTGGATTTTTGACTGTAAGAACAGAAAGTTTTGAGCTGTGGGATCCATCCGATAGATATACATTTCATTTTCTAAGGACATGCTCCATACCAATTGCAGGTTCTGTTTGTTGCCTATGTTGTATAATAAATTTGAAATATTTCTATTTCGTTTCAACTGTTTCTCCCTTTGAAAAAGACGTGAAAATTGAACTAGAAAGGCAACAATATCATCGTAATGTTCAGACAATTCTATTAATTTTTTTGTTGCCAACATGAACGTATCAAGTACAGTCAACATATTGCGGGAAAGGGTGCATTGTGACATTTCAATGAAGGATAAAATTGTTTTCATAAAGGGGATGCAAAGTTCTCTTTGTTTAATTGACTTGCGAATCTTATCATTATTGATTATTTCAGGTGTGACATTAAGGAGTTTAAACTGTAATTCATCAATCGACTCAGGGGAATGGTTGTCAATACAGAATATGATATCGCTTATTCCTGCGGGTTCAATTCGGCTGATAATATCTGTGATGATAGGACTACCTGATTTTTTCAAGTCCATGATAAATGGTGCTGTCCTGTTGTTAATTATAACGTCCGTGGTTGGTGAGCCGGAAAGCTCACTGAGTTTCAATTTCAAGCACACCTTGAAAGTTGCCAAGGAGGATGAGTTTATAGACCTTATCAATACGTCAATAACCTTTATAAATCCAGTTAACATTTTCAAAGTGTTCTTGGTAAACTTTTCCTTGAGGGATTCGTTCAAGGTAGTAGACATATCAAGCCACTTCATAAAGGCGCTTTGATGAAGAAACATCCTTGAGACTTTTCCAAAAAGCTCAAAGTTGAGTAATTGATCCTTATTGGTAGCCAAGAGCTTGATATTAGTGGACATGTGTTGGAGAATGCATTGGAGGAACAAAAAGTGAAATGCCACAATCACACTTGCTGTCAGCAGATCTGTTGATGAGAATGGGACACCCAGGCAAATATCTGCCGATGTCTCTGTCTGCATGTTGGTGCCGATGATGTTGTTGTTCAAGTGATGGAAGAGAGTGGTTAATTCATGTAGAGCGTGATGCGACTGCTTGGATTCCAACAACTGAATGATAAACACATGGTGTCGTTTGACCCAATTCAAAGAATTCCTTTGGCTCAGTGGTATTACATACACACATTTGAATGAGTATGAGTATATATTGTAGTTGTCATTGGTGTGCTTCTCTAAAACGAGTTTGTTGATGTTGGAATGCGCAGCTGACTCGATTGATTTGGCTAGAGGTGCGTTGATGTTGAGTCTTTTTGATACCTGGAGTGGGTTTGAGGACTGTGCTTGAATGAATGCTAGTAGATCCAGTTCGGAAACCTCCACCATACTCGAATCTGAACGATACAAAAAGGTGTTGTTTTTGTTTATTTGTGGAGTGGAGTGTATCTAATTTTTTTAGTCGATTGGTTTGCACACAAGTGACTTTTGATAGATGAGGCTTCACTTCCCACCGCTGGATTTAAGTGAAGACACAAGCAAGCGGAGATGCAGCGATGTCTCCAAACTATAACCAGGAGCCTGGTTTATCTTCTATGTTATTGCTAATACAAATTTCCTTTTTTCTTGTATTCTATATACATTGTAGTTGTTGCACCCAAACACCAAAAGCTCAAAAAGCTCTTTCTCCTCTATCTTCGGCATCTAATTCTTCTTGCTTGAACTTTTCCTTTTCTTCTAATTTCTGTAAAGCCTTTCTTTTAGCAAGAACAGTCTTGGCGTTTCTTTCACCACCGTTCTTCTTCTTGCCCTGTTTATGTTCTCTTAATGGTTCCAAATCGTTCTGGTACTTGTTGATCCACCTCAACAAATACTTTCTCGAAGCAACATCAATTCCCAATGCTTTCATTTGTTTGGAATTGGTACCCAAGAACTTATTCAAGTCACCCTCAAATGTGTCGAGATGTTCAATCTGGTTACGGCCAATAAGGGTCAAGAAAGTTTCTAAATCATGGACGTTTTCTTTGGTTCTGGTAGATGTGTTGGTCTTGAATGCAATTGGGGAGAACGAAAAGGCTCGTAAAGCGTTGGCATTTATTATAGGCGAACGTACACGTAAGCTTATGGCGCGCACTTGGCCCGAAACCGTGTGTCTTAACGAAAACATTGTGGTATCTTGTTCCTCTAACCTCTTGTGTCACAGTAAATTTTTCAAAATGGAAAACTCGCGAGTCAAAAAAAAAAAAAAAAAATGTGAGTGTGTGTCATGTGATCAAAGAATTAAACCATTCGGTTATACTACTACAAGGTGGTTTCCGTTACTTTTATGGTTTCATTTAGGATACTTACAACAAGCCCTTGTTCTTGAACTCTTGCAACAAAGAGTTACCTAATCTAGCTGGAGATGGTTCGACAATGACACCAGCAGATTGCAAAGCAGCAATCTTGGACTTAGCGTCACCCTTACCACCGGCAATGATGGCACCGGCGTGGCCCATTCTTCTGCCTGGAGGAGCAGAGACACCGGCAATGAAGGAAACAACAGGCTTAGGACCTTCTGGTCTGGTCAAGTTGTATTGCTTCAAGAATTCGGAAGCTTCTTCTTCGGCAGTACCACCGATTTCACCAATCAAGATGATACCTTCGGTTTCTGGGTCGTTTAAGTACAAGGTCAATGCATCGATGAAGTTGGTACCTGGGAATGGGTCACCACCCATACCGATAACCAACGATTGACCCAAGCCAACAGCAGTGGTTTGGGCAACGGCTTCGTAGGTCAAGGTACCGGACTTGGAGATGATACCAACCTTACCTCTCTTGTGGATGTGGGAAGGCATGATACCGATCTTACATTGGTCTGGAGCAATCAAACCAGGACAGTTAGGACCAACCAATCTGGTCTTGGATTGGGTCTTCAAGATCTGGGAGACTCTGATCATGTCGTGTTGAGGGATCCCTTCGGTGATGGCAACGGCCAACTCGATTTCGGCTTCGATGGCTTCTTCGATGGCCTTGGCAGCAATGGAAGGAGGAACAAAGATACCGGTGGCTGTGGCACCGGCTTGCTGGATGGCGTCAGAAACAGAAGCAAAGACAGGCAAGTCCAAGTGCGTTTGGCCAGCCTTCTTTGGGTTGGTACCACCAACGACTTGGGTGCCGTAAGCAATGGCTTGTTCGGCATGGAAGGTTGCTTGTTTACCGGTGAACCCTTGGTAGATCACCTTGGTGTCCTTGGTGACCTTCAAGTTCTTGATGGTAGAAGCGTAATTTCTGGCTGGGGAGCTAGAGGCAAAGCCACGGACGAATTGTCTGTTCAACATGCTGATAAAACGGAGTGACGTTGAAGAAAGGATGGATATATGATCGGGTTGAAATTTTTTTGGTGGATTTTATGTTTAGCTCGGGCGGTGAGAATCCGCCGGGCACACTACTGCGGCGTGGGTGCATAAGAGGGGGAGAAAAGAGGAGGGGCCAACCGGGGACCAGCAATGGAAGTGGAACGCGTGCGCACGAACACGGTTGCGTGCAGTGCCCGTGCACCGCACCAACGTTTTACTGGCAAACAAATCTGAGGCTACTTGGTGACAGCAAGTTACCTCCAAATACGGCAATAGAACGGTCCATGGTCCAGTCCCCACTTGTGGTGGGGTTCAGGATCGGTCTCTTGTCGAACATCGATGGCTACTTATCCTCGGCCGGGAACTAATCGGGTGGTCGCCGGGGTTGCGACTCGTCAATTCCGGGCTCGGATAGACGGGTTTATATACAGGGACCCTACTTGTTTCCCACGGAGCTCCAGCGATTCCGAACCCATGGTTCTAGGAATATGCAGCGGTGATTGGGTGTTGTGTATATTTTAGGTGGTGCTTTTAGCGACCTTAATATTTTGATACCTGATGAAAAGTTACCGTGGATCAAATTTGTAGATTTGTAAATTTATACAATTCTGTAAATGACAACCATGAATCGTTATAATTGTTCATTGTTATTACAATAAACATCATTTGCATTGATGATACATCATGATGGTTGATTGGATTAATATTCAATTCCAATCATTTCCTTGTGGTGGTCTTTTCCTTCTCTATTTTCCGCTCGCTGTAGCTATCATCAAACACTGTGAAAAATTAAAAAACATCAACGACATCACCACCACCATATAAACACAATCACAAACACAATCAATTGCCATGTCGTCACCGCCTGCATCATCACCTCCACCTGAACATGACGAAGGTAACGAGGCCAAGAAACAAAAGAAAGCACCTGCTAAAAAACCACTGGCCGAAGCGTTGCAACGAAGAAAAGAAGGAAGAATAAAAGCAGCCGCCACCATTGCGCAGAACTTGAAGAAGACAGGGATCGGCCGGTTCGAGCTGCAGAACGGATTCGGACTTACGTCAGTCAAATCCATCCCGCTCATCAATCAAAAGAACTACTTCACTGAATATCTCAAAAAGGACGAACAAGTTTCATTCATTCGTAACTGGAGACGTGAGAAGTTGTTACAGCAGAAACTCAAGAAACTCAAGAGCACAGCACCGTCTGCTGACGATAAGGATCCAAAGAACTTTGACAATTTCGACTTGAACGATATCGAGGCCGAGATGAAGAAGAAACCAGAAGTCGAAGAAGAAGAAGAAGAAGACGACGAAGAGATCGAAACAGAAGAAATCAGAGAAGAAAAGGCCAAGATCGGCGAAGATACCATCATCATCCATCCAGGATCATCATACATCCGGATCGGCAGGGCCACCGACACAGTACCCAAAACAATCCCAACTGTCATTGCCGTACCTCGTGATACCACCGATATAGATACCACGCCACAGCCAGTAAGGTCAGTGGGAGAGCTGGGCGCTATCTCGTTTGGCGAACAGTTCAATATCCAAAAGGGTATTGTTACCAAAGACTTCAAGGCAAGAATGAGATACTATAAACGTCGGATCTTGCCCAACTCACGCGAATCAGCAGCCAACTACAACAAGAAACAAGAACCAGAAAAGATCCCTGACCACAACGATCCGTACAAGAAGGAATGGATGGATATCAACCGTCCGGAGTTCAAGACGAAACCATTCTTTGTTGGTGACGACGCCCTCAAGCTTCCACTCAACCCCAACAAGTTTGGTGGCTGGAAATTACGGTACCCCATCGTTAACGGAAACTTCAACGACCGCAGCACCGACTATGCGTCACCGCAGGAGATTTTGGGTGATGTTTCCAACATCATCATCGAGTCGTTGGCGTTGTTGGAGATCGAGAACTTGGAAAACCTCAAGGCCATTGTGGTGATTCCCGATTTGTACGATAAGAAGTATGTGGAGACCTGGGTTGAGCTATTGTTCAAATTTGTGGGCTTTGGTCGTGTGGGTGTGATCCAGGAAGCCGTGGCCGCGACGTTTGGGGCCGGTGCCTCGTGTGCATGTGTGGTTGATGTTGGAGCCCAAACCACGTCGATCAGTTGTGTTGACGAAGGAATGATCATCACCGATTCGCGTGTGTTGTTGAACTACGGTGGAGACCAAATCACCGAGTGCTTTGTTAAGCTCTTGCTTGAAAGCTCGTTTCCTTACAAGAATATCAATCTTGGCAGCCGTGTAGACGACTGGGAGTTGGCACAGACCTTGAAACACAGCTTTGCCACGTTTCAGGACGCAGATATTGCCGTTCAATTGTACAACTTTTACAAACGTACGCCGTTTGAAACAACAGAAAAGTACGAGTTCAAGGTCTTTGACGAAGTCATGTTGGCTCCACTAGGCTTGTTCTACCCGGAGATCTTCCTGACACCCTCAGCAATCCCGTCTCTTGCAAGCTCCAACCGCAAACAGAAGCTCTTGTCGTCAAGCTTGGATCAATACTCGAACAAGTCCAACAACCCAACGTCACGGTCCCAAGACAACTTGCTCAGTGGTGTACCTTATTCGGATATGACTGAGGACCAGCTCTTGGTCAAGTTGAGTGAGGTCCGTGGCCTCAAGCCACTGAATGTGGCCAGTAAGAATCAGCCATTGGTAGATGTTCCATTAGAAAAGGCTATTATTGAGAGCATCACCAACGCCGGGCTTGCTTCTGATTTGTCCAAGGTCAAGAAGCTTTACGATAACATTCTTGTTGTTGGTGGAGGACTCTCCAAGGTTTCGGGCTTTGACTTGGTTCTTGCCGACAGAATCAATATCTGGAGACCCAAGTTCTTATCGAGCAGTGCGTTGGACGACATCTTGACGTATGTTTCTGGTGAGATCAAAAAGGGCGAAGATCTTAAAAAGACATTGATCCAAGAACTCAAGACCAAGAAACGCAGCACTCCTGAACAACCATTGGAAGAAGTCGAACTTACAGAAGAAGAAATAGCAGATATCGAGAACCAGCTGCTGATCAACTTGGACTTTGACTATATCGATTCAATCAGTGACCAGCAAAACTCGATGTCCGTCAATATCTTGCCTCCACCACGAGAGTTTGATCCAGAAATGTTAACGTGGAAGGGTGGCAGTGTTTATGGAAGACTCAAGGTGGTTAATGAGATGTGGATCACCCAGAACGACTGGGACTTGTTGCAGAGCCGGTGCTTGTACTACAAGAGTTTGTTTAACTACTAAAATATAATAATGAACATAAAAATCAATGAGATTTTATATATTTATGTATATATTACGTCAAAGAAGGAATTAAAATAAGAGAAAAAGGAGGGGGGGTTGGTTAAAAACTTAGAATTAAAGAAGAAAGTAAAAGAATGGAGTTGAAGATTATATTTAGTAATCAAGAGAAGACCGTGGTCTTTCTTTCACTAATGCTGGTTTGGTGATGGATCTTGTTGTGGTGGGTTTAATTGGTGATGGCTTTACAAGTGGTGACAGCGAAGTCCGCTGTCCACTTGTGCTCTTCTTGTGCTTTGACAAGTTCATGATGTTCGACTTCAGTTTCACTTCATTGTCAAAGTCCCACAATGTCTTTTTCCACTGTGATAATGAATTATGCAACTCAAATAACTTGAGTAATGACTTTTTGTTCTCTTCCCTGCTGGTGCTTGTGTTTGCCTGCAACCTGGTGTACAACATTACGTATTCCTTGTACTTGACCTTAAACTTACCGGCAAGCGAGTTATAATACTCAAACCGCTTGTTTCCTGAACTTCTGACCGAGTTCGATGGTGGTAAGTCGTCCTCCATATCTTCGGACGACGGAGATGTATACTCGGACTTGGTCTTCTTGGCGTGTTTCTCATCGTCAGACGACGATGACGACGATGACGAAACCTTTCGCTTATGGCCACTGGCCGGTGCTGGTGCTCGCTTGAAGCTTCTTGAGACATCAACCACGGGTGAATTGACGGCTGTGACGGTTCCCAACCGTTTCTCAATCGGTTTACGATCAATCTTGGGCAGGGCAGTGTTTGATTTACGGAATGGAAGCAGGGAAGCCAGTAGTGATGGAGATGGGGTGGCTGCCGAACCAGCTACGGAAGGTGTTGGTGCTGATGGTTTCTTCTTGGTGGTTGAAGAAAGGAATCCACCTCCGAGTGCTGGCTTTTTATCGTCGTCACTGGTGGAGTCGTTGGGTTCGCAGATCTTCTTGCGTAGAGGATGAGTTTCCGAGAACCCCATTCGGGTCAATGCATGGTGGATGTTTTGTATGACTAATTTGCGTTCAAAGTTCGTATACGGTTTCCAGGCCCAGGGCTTTAGTTCCTTGTAGACTTTGTCTTTGAGAATGTAGCGTGGTGTGCTGTCTGTGATGATTGGCAGAGGGTCCATGTCGACGTCCGAGTCGAAGATCATGGCATCGATGGCTTCGTCATTGGAGTCGTTGGAGTCGTTTAGGTCGATGAATGGGGAGCCCGTATGGGTCATTTTGCGTTTCAACTCGCGTCGACGGGTCCGTTCAAGAACAGGAAATCGATCGTCCTTTGTGAATGTGTTGTTGGGGTCGTAGATCTGGCAGTAGTCTGCGATGGCCGAGTTGAGGAACAGTTGATGATCTGGCGTGGTGCGAAGAGATTGTTTGAGGGTATCAAAGGTGATGGGTCCCAATGCTACCAAATGAACAAACTTGGCGGTGATTCGAGACGACGTATCGGCCAGACTGAGGTGGTAGGCAGCAGTACGAGAGTGGAGAGAGGGTACTTTTGTTGGTGATTTGGCTGGTGATTTCGCTGGTGATTTCGTGGGTGACGGTTGTACTGGTTTTGTAGCGGCGTATTCACGAGCCTTTTCCAACTCCTTTATCTTTTTGGAGTCGGTGATGACGGTGAGTTTGGATGAGACTCTGCCATTGTAGCGAGAATCAGTGGTGGAGTAGATGTCGAGGTTGAGGTGTTCGGGTATGGCGATGCAGGGAAACACAAGGGAATCAGAGAGTTTGATGGACTGAGGTTAGTAAGATGAAGTGCTTGAGGAGGTGTGAAGGTGTGATGGTACGTACGTAGTTTCCATTGGAGACAATAAGCCGCGGCAGCACGTTAGCCGTCAACAGATGTTTGAGGTGGGCAATAGCGTCTGCGTTGAGCTTGATGGAGAGTGCTATGGGAGGCTTGTCCGCTGACGCAGGCGGCGGTAGGTTCTGGATCTGTAGCGACATGAAGGAGAAGAGTGGTGAGAAATTAATGGTACTTCGACTGGTGATATTTTGTGTAATGCAAAGTGCGTACAGTAGGGTAGCGAATCCGGAGGTGCAAAAGCGGAGTACGTGATGAATCGGCAGGAGCCAGAGCCATCGAATATGCAACGGCGCGCGTAGCCCGCACTCACGATACCGAGATCTACATCCTACAAATGGCAAAACCTGACGATCCCTTTGATCCCAAGAAGGACCAATCTTACTATTACTTTGTAACATCAGCTGACAAAAAGACAGTTGATCTTCTGTAGCGGTGATGGTGGTGGTGAGCAGTGGTGGTGGAGAATCGATATTTTTTAGTGGGTGACTTATCTCATGATCACTAATTGTCGCTAATTTGTGCGACTAAATTTCTTACTCATTTTATCTTTAATTGGGAAAGACTCAACGGGGTCAGAAAAAAAAATTACAATTAAAAATTAACCTTCGGCTTGCGAATTTTCTTTTTGCTTGTTGCTTTTTGCTTTCTTTTTATTTTTGTTTAATTTGCCTGCTTGCTGTGAATGGCTGTTTTGACTAAGTTTCAGGTTACGGAAGAGAAACCACCTTCGTGTGTTTCAAATCACTCACGCGCTAGCATTGTGTAGTCTTTTTTTTTTTGAGTGACGGTTGTTGCTGCCGATTACCGCATATTAACTCCTTCGCCAAAAACGGTAGCCATTTACAGGAATGCTACACAAAGATATTAGGCTCACCTGAGACATTTAATTGGCGCACCATAGCTCAAACTCCTTTTCAATTACTCCGTAGTGGGTTTCGTCCTCTAGACTCGTCTATTGATCAATTCTACAAAATCGCCTAGACATGCACTTCTACGTACCATTTTTTTTTGGCTTGATCTACCATCACTGAAAAGGCATCGATCTAATATGTCGTCAGAGACCTCATTACGGGAAAAATGTCGTGAGGCTATAATACTTAAACTGTAAACAAACCAACAACAAAAACAAAGAAATGCAATAAAAGAAAAAGAAAAGAAATTTGCCGTGCTCACCGTGTGTATAAAAAAAAGTCTAGTCGTGTGCTGATGCAGTATACATCAGTCGTGTCCTGACAATTACGAAACAATTCTAGGGACGTGCTCGCCTCAGTAAATGTCGCTTCATCCCATGTCGCAGGTTCCCATCGGATACTCGACACAAACAACTCTTTTATACTCTTTATCATGTTGAAGTGGGTCCAATCCGGTCTTTCGGCAGTTGCAGGGTTCGCTGAGCCTGAGTACGGCAGAGAAGCCATACATCCTATCACTGATTCCATTACCAGGGGCGACGCTGATGTTCAGCGGCAAACAACTATAGCCGATTTCCACTGGCAAAAGCCTGGCTACACCAACGTTGAGACCCAGACGTTCTACTTCACCGATCTCAGCAAGAACCTTGTTGGTTTTGCTCAGATCATCTACTCCAACATTATGGGGGTCCACACCACCGCCCAGTTCACGTTCAAATTGTTCCATGCTGATGGTAGCAATCAGGATGCCAATATCTGGACGTCAACCAAGTTGGACAACTTTAGAGCTGAAGGCGCCAACTTTTATGCCGACAATATCTCGTTTGAATTGAACGAGAACAATACCCAGTACGTCTTGAAGTCATCGGTCACCCCCGATTCGGAGATCGATCTTGTCGTTGATCGTCTCGTTCCTGGTGTCATCTTTGGCAAGGACGGAACCACCTTTTACGGAGACAACATTGAAGAACCATGGGGCTCTATGAGACACTTGTTCTGGCCTAGATGTACCGTTAAGGGTTCTGTCAAGACGCCTACCAAAACGTTTGACCTCGATGGCTACACGATGTTTGTCATGGCACTTCAAGGGATGAAGCCCCACCACGCTGCCAAGTCATGGAACTTCCTCAACTTCCACTCGGAAACTTATTCCGCGATCCAGATGGAGTTCACCACCCCCATGTCGTACGCCAATACCAAGGTCAATATCGGAATCATCACCTCCAACGATAAAATCTTGCATGCTTCTATCAACAACGTTGTAGTTCACGAGAACCCCACCGTTGATGAAGTTGGGTGGCCAGTACCTAGTGCCATTGCGTTCAGGTACTTGGTTGACAAAAAGGAAGAGACAGCTTCTGAAGACGATGTCGAGTTTGGAGTTGTCAAGGGTAAGTTAGAGACCCTTGTAGAAAGAGTCGATGTCATGGCCGAGATCCCTCAGTTTGTCAAGAACATCGTTAGTGGTGTTGCCGGAGCCAAGCCATACATCTACCAGTACGCCAACAAGTTTGATATTAGTTTCTCGGACAGCGAGACCAAGCCCGAAACTGGTCTTGGGTACACCGAAGTTACGTTCATTTCCGAGTAATAATGGTTTTTTTAATATAGTAATAATGACATAAAAATATAACCCTTATAAAGCACCAGCAAAGTAGTAGAGCAAGGCACTGACACCGGCGATCCCAGTCCAGAAACTGAAGAAACGGCTGGGTCCCGAAACTCTAACGTCGCCATCGCGATCAAACCAGACACGGCCACCGTAATCAACGAGCGACGCTTCTACCAACTGATCCTTCTGGTCACTGAACGGTGGATATCTTGACTTCAAGGTAAAATCGTTCCACAATTGCTGTTCAACCGTCGTTCTTTCGTGGCTAAAGTTACGGAACGAATAATAACCATGGTACGAGCCATGGCCCGAGTTACCAATCCCACCAAATGGAGCGTTGTTCAAACCCACATGCATAATCACATCGTTGATCATGGTACCACCAGACCGAATGGCTGTCAAGATCTGGTTGACATCGGGGTTCTTGCGCGACGTAGCACCGCTGGTAAAGATATATTGGGCCAACGGTGTGTCGTGGTAACGTTGGACATCACGCAATGCCTGCTTCAAGTCGGTGTAGGTGAGAATCGGCAATACCGGGCCAAACAATTCGCTCTTCATCGTCGAGTCGTTCCAGGTGACATTGTCCACGACTGTAGGTGCAATGTAGCGAGTTTTGGCGCTGCTCTGGCCACCAACTACGATTTTTCCATCGGTAGATTCAATGATCAGGCTCAAGTTGTTAAAGGCCCGTTCGTGGATGATCCGAGTCATACTAACGTCGTGGTCGTGGCCTTCTGGGTAGAATTCTTCCTTGACAATGCGGACAATCTCCTCAACCAAGCGGGCTCTAATACTTTCGTGAACCAATACGTAGTCGACGGCCACACATGTCTGGCCTCCATTGGTAAATCTGCCCCAGACAATTCTCCGGGCAATCACCGGAATATCGGCGGGCTTGACATCTTCCAAGACAAACGCAGGTGATTTTCCACCCAATTCCAAGATGACGGGTGTCAAAGTCTCGGCTGCCTTCTTGGCAATGATGGTACCGACCGTATTGTTACCCGTGTACATGATTTTATCGAATTTCTGGTTCAAGAGCTCGGTTGTCTCGGGGATTGCACCATTGACAACAAAGAATACATCGTCGTCAAGAGCCTGCTTCATTAAATTGGTGAACAAGTGGGCAAACCGTGGGGTCAACTCACTGGGCTTAAACACCACGGCGTTCCCTGCAGCCAACGCACCGACAATGGCTGAAAGCGAAAGGACAAACGGATAGTTGAAGGGTGAAATGATAAGAACAACACCCAACGGGATCTTTTCCACGTAAACACTGTTGGTGGCAAGACTAAGTGGCAAGTCTTGGACTTTTTCCGGTTTGGCCCACTTGTGTAACAGAGCCATGGTGTGGACCAACTCACTGAGTCCGACTGTGACTTCCAAGTTACGAGTTTCAGACGGAACACGGTTGAAATCCTGTTCCAACGCATTGGTGATGGCGTCTACGTTATCTTTGATGACAAAGTAGACGTTCCTCAACTGGTTCAACCGGAACTGGAGTGAGTGTGTCTTTTGTGTTTCGTGGAACGAGACCGTGAGCCGATCCACACCTTTCGAAATCGCCTCGAGTGGCGTATACTTGAGATCAGACATGTGTGTTGTTTACTTTTAGGGGATAAAGAAGGCCACAGCAATATGTATTTATAATTGAGTAGGAGTTATCACATGCTGAGACCCTCATTTTTATTTATTTTTTTTTGTTTCTCCACAAACTATAAGCGTCATTTTTATACGGAAACACCCTTGGCTAACGCATCGGTACGTTCTTGCCAAACGGTTTTGCCACTGCAGCTGCATACCTGTTTATCGTTTTCCCAAGCGCCTGCACTTCTTGCAATGACTCCACAGAGCGAATCAGATGCGACTTCGTGCTGGACACGAGACAAAATTACACTGCGGCCAATCAAGTCCAGAAGCCCCAACTTGGCATGCAAGAACTGCTGACCCGAATACACGTCTCCGTTCTCAACCAGGGCACCAATGGCACTGATAGTGGTATCGAGATCGGACTGTCGTGTTACCTCGACCGGATCTAACGCGTAGAAAAGTGGACCTGTAGACAACGCACCCTGCGATAAGTTACCACTCGCACGAATCGACGGATAATACGTTCCCTTGGCCAAACCATTGACAGTGAGATCGATAAAAAGATCGGTTTCTGAAACAGCCACAATCCGTGCCAATCCTTTAACAGGCGTCCGTTTATCTTTATCGTCAAATGACTCCAAAATACAAACTGCGGCACTGTTGGGCTTACCGGTACCGCGAATTATCGCATCCTTGCCGGTACTCTGAATCGCCCGCACAATCTCGCTGGGAGGAAGTGTGCCTTCAGTAGTGACCAAATTATTGGCCAAATCAATATCATACTTCGTAACTCCGTTCAATGGAGCAAGTGCTTGTGACACTGAGTCCACACACGCCTCACATTCAAGCGGAACCGCAAACACTATTTCAAACGACATGTTGATTAATTACTAATACAAAATCAATGGTCCCATATATAATTATGGGTCACGTGAATTGGTTTTTGGTCTCTCTCTAAAAATTAATTTCGCTGTTATTTCTGGGGCCCTCTCGGTTTACTATTTTCTCTTTTATTCACCTTAATTTTCTATTGTACTTCTCTATTCATTATTCTCTATTTGATTCAATGTTACTCTTTTTTTGGTTGCAAAAAAATGATGCCCTCAGCCAGATTTGAACTGACGATCTCCTCATATCTTCTCTTACGAGTGAGGTGCCTTACCAACTTGGCCATAAGGGCACTATGTTGTATTATCTTGGTTGTTTTTACGTGACATTTTTGATATGTGAACCAGGGCTCGAAACGCTACTTTTTCATACAAGAAAATGGTTTGGAAACCTTTATATGCAACAACACCCATACATTCACTGTAGTTAAGCTATAGTACTCACCTAATAACCAACTCATTACAATCCTTGAAATATTAAAAAAATTCTAAAATCTCTTATTTTGATCATGGCTGCAACATTTCATTTATTTGCATTTAAATCTTTAAACTACTCATTCTCCGACGGCCAGCGCTTTCTACTTCCTTTGTACACACCCAGGTTGATGCATACATGTTGATTCTGTCAATGGAATGTCCACTCTTTCTAATTCCTGCTGCTTCACATTTGAATCCCAACAGTTCAAATGTCTTGATGTACCACGGCTCGGTGGAGGCAGATCTTAACATGACACGACCACCATTGGCCAAACATTTTCTAAGAGCACTGATCTCATTAATGGCATCCTGACCTTGAGGATCAAACCAGTCCATGTGATCCATGATAATAGCAATAGTGATGGAGTTCTCGTTTAATCTGGCAAATACATCATTAAGGAAGTCAGTGTGCAATCTAACATTGTCAAGTGAACCTCCCTTTGCAGCCAATCTCCTGTACCCCTTGACAGTAAGATAGTCTGGACAATTGTCGTAAGCATAATTACCCTTCAATGCCAAATAGTAGAAATAATTGTCCTTTGAAATCAAGGACCGTTTAATGACAGGATCCAAGGTATCAACAACATACTTCAAGACTGAACCACCCATCATCTTGGCCTGGTTAGCTGGGACACCCAATGCTTTCCACAAGAAAATTGGATTACCCACAAGCAATGTAGCCACAATTGGATTTAACAAGGCAGGCTTCAATTTCTCATTCCAAATCTTGATCTGTTGTTCAATGGTAGAACACTCACAGAGCTGATCAACGTACTTGCTAACTCCAAATAACGCAAACACATACTTGGCTAATCTTAAGGCCCATCTCGTGGAACCCGTATCATACAACCCGTTTCCCTTGGGGTTAAATGTCTTTTTACCCTTATCCATCCAGAATTGGAAAGCATTGGAAGACATGTGGGGAGATAACTTGTCCATCAACAAGTCAGTAAAGTTTTCAATTCTACCTTCACCAAAGATATTCCAAATTTGCTGGTGGTTAAGTGCTCTGAAGCATGCCAATTTCAATTCCAACAAGTGGCCTTGACATGGATTCAAATCAACCGCGTGGATCCGTTTTGGTGGGCTAGATAAGGAAGCATAAGATAAAATGTTGTCCCCTGCCGATGTGATTGCCAACACAGTATCTTCTGATGTAAAGTTGAGAATCTTATGATCTTCACGAGGATCTTCCCAAGTAAAGGCGTAAATAAATTGGTTCTTGAACTGTTCAAAGAATGGATTCATTTCGTCGTAGTAAACCCGGTAAATTTCACGTTGGTAGTAAAGCGAAGGGAATGGCAAGTTCTTTTGTAAGTTTGACAATGCTGCTTCATGACCTTTGCTAACAGGTAAGTTCAAGGAAGATAACAGGTTTGAACTAGTGTTGGGGGTAGTTAAGGGAGCCAAGTATGGTGATTCAGTGGCCAAACAGTTCAAACGGTGTAAAATGGTATGGGACTTCGACTTGTCACATCCAATCCAAATATAGTAAGGAATCTTGCCCAATTGACGGTTGTAAGAATTCAACGATTTAATGGTACCAAACTTATATTCCAAGTAATTTCTTCTCGAAGAGTCCAAGAAAACTTTGTCGGCTTCAAACCAAGTTCTCCAGAAGTTTCTAAGAATCCAAGTAGTGTTTCTGTTTACAGAACCACCAATGGTGTTGATTCTACCCGTAGAAGTGTCTGAACTCTGGATACCAAAGTCGACCGAGGCAATTATCCCCTGTTTATCTAATTTGGAAACAGCGTTGTCGATAGCAGCATTAAATGTGGGGATCATCGAAAGAGAGTATGAGAAAGTTATGAGATCAGCATATTTCTGGTCAATCTCAAAGTCACAAGCATCGGCAAGGACGACATGGACGTTTGTCCATCCGTTTCTCGTAAATCTGGCTCTAGCAACTTCACATAATGAAGGAGACAAGTCGATCAAGTAAACTGCCTTAAAGTGGCTGGCTATCGATAAGATCTTATCCATGTATTCGATATTTGAGCCGGTTCCACCACCAATATCTATCCACACCAAGTCAGTTGACTTTTGCAAGTGAGAGACCGCCAAACGGAGACATTCTCTTCTTCCCTTCAACAAATACTCACGAGTATTATCGTAGATATGGGCCTGGTTCTTGTAAAAAAGCTCAAGCGATTGTTGTTGGTCACCTTTGGTGGCCTTTGCAGCCTTCTTGTAGAGCAAAGGTTTGATAAAACATGCCCAGGCAAACACAAATACGGAGTGCAAGTATTTATTTGCAACCAAACAGCCGGTTGCAACCAAGACTGCGGCCAAGGCGTAAAGAACCTTCGTGTCAGCAAACATTCAAGAGAGAAAAATTATCAGATACTGGCTGTTACATACATCAATGGACGGGAGGGACATTCTTTGTTGTTTTTATATTGGTCCGTCGTCTTGTGTTGGTGGCACACGTTGCAAAAACGTGTGCGGTTTTTTGCTCGATTGGTGTTATTTTTTTTTTTTTTTTTGGCTGCGACCAAACCCTTAACATATTGGGTAGGGGATCCACGTTGTCATCAATGACTACACAGAGCCCATGGGGCGGCTGCCGTTAGCCGGGCAAAAATGAACGCGTTTCGTTTGTATTTTAATTTTTCACATACTATCTTCTAATCTTCTCAACAAATAATCGACCTCGACTTTCTTGGTCAATGGAATCACCCAGTCCTTGTACAACTTGGCAATGAGCTCAGGCTTGACTTTACTCTGTGGGTTCTGGCTGTACCTCATCGATGGATCCGTTCCGTAACTTTCAGCCTTAATTACCAATCTGTCCAAGATCCGGGCCTCGACCTCGGAATTCGTGATACTCTTTTCAATACCTTCGACATCCTTGCGTAAAATAAGGTCCCGGTACAATTCCCGGTTACTTTGATATTTGGCTTCGGCGACAAATTTCCCAAAATGGATCCGTCTTGAAATTGCCTGCAAGGCTTCGATGTCACACGTTGACACCGAACCCAAATTCTCCTGTTGTTCTCCCTCCTTGCAGCTCACCAGTGACACAATCTCATCAACATAATACCGCTTGATCTCATCGTTGACATTAATATCATCACTGTAGGAAGCCAAAACCTTTGGGTAGTTGAGCGGAGGCAACATCGAGGGCAACAAGTCGTGGGGAAAAAATGGCGTTTCGTCTGGCGCCTCGTATCTCCGGATTTGTGAGTGTGTTTTTTCCATCTGAAGCAATGCCCAGTCTAAGAAAGATCCGTCAAAGTCAGGAATATCAAACTTTCCCCTCTCGTACACTGATGGTGTGGTGTAGAATTGTGATCTTTCAATCAAATCAAACACAATCGTGTCTTCCATCCGTAAGAGTGCTTGACGGATATTGTTCAAGTCGAGAACCGTTTCAGGTTTCATAAAGTCCATGGCTGATGTGGAGGGTTTTTTTTTATATCTCTTTGATTCTCCGTGATGATACAATCGACAATATTAATGTTTGATAGGTGAGTGTGGGTCATGTGATCATAGGTCATATGACCTTATCGGGAGCGGGCTTTTCAAATATCGTCCGGTTCGGACACTGAGTCCCATTGTCTAACCTTCTGTTGGGCATATTGGGTCAATATCTTGCGGTCTTCGTCTGGGTTATCATTTTGTTTCTGGATGTGCATATGTGAACGTCTCGATAATAAAAACCGTTGGATACGATCAAACCCCGATGCCCCTTCCCCGTAATTGTCGTAACTCTTTTCTAGATCGTTCATGGACTGAAGACTCATCAAGTTGGCCTGGCGATTGTGTTCGTTCGACTTATCTATAGCTAGCATGACCTGAAGTGAAAACGACAATGCCCCAATCAATACAACACCAAGAAGAATCTTGTACTTATTCTTATTGAGTTCTTCTCGTGTTGGAGGACCACGGTTATACTTCATGCGATAGAAATCATCCCATGTTCCTGCTTGCCAGAATTCTTCATTATTTTCAAAGGAATATGCTTTCCGATGAGCGTTGGCATGTCTGAATGCATGGAAATTGTGCTGGCTAAAGTGTTCCTCTCCGTTAGCTGGACGCGTATACCTGAATTTTGGGTCATCAAATTTGGTTGTTTTGTAGCGATTGTAGGCCATTCGTCTCCGAGGATCCTTCAAGATATCGTATGCCTCTTGGATTTGGTCAAATCGAGCCCGCATCATTTCTGGCAGAAGTGGTTTGCCACTGGCATCGTGTGCAACTGTCGTAGTATCGGGATGGTATATTTTAACGTACTTAGAGTATGTGTGTTTAAGCTTGTGTTTCATCTCTAATGGCGAAATATTGGTCTCTGATTCCTTGATATCAAAGATCTCATATGGTGTTGGTTTTTTGGACTTGGGCCAATCATGAAGCTGAAGTCTTTGATGATGATCAACTCCATCACTTGCAGTTGCATACTTGCGAAAAGAAAGTCGCAACAATTGGCGTCTGGCGATCAACATGAGAGTGAATAAAGAGGGTCTCTTTTTTTATTTGCAGCAGGATTCCCGGTCGTCTGGTCGCACGTATTTTGGGGAGACAATTTGTGTGTAGGAATCCAAATTTGTTTTTGTGCAGTCCTTCTACATTTGGTTTTTAAGGGGCAGGGGTAGGAGGAGCTGAACTTTTAGTTGGTTGGTAGAAGAAAACTATACTTTTATTAATGTAAAGTGACCTTTATTTCTACTAATACAAGAAAGATAATAATGGAATAATGGTTTCTATTTTTTTTTTTTGCATAATGTAGTTCATTCATTCGTAAAAAAGACATGCGAGTTTCCACGGTTCAGTTTACTTGTTGTGGATAGCAAGAGAATCAACCCGCATTTTTGTTTGGGGATTGACAATCTCGAGAGGTTTCTTCAATCTAGGCGTGTGGACTCGTGGTGGCTGCAAGCCTGGATTTGTGGACGAAGACGAATGTGCTTGCTGGGGGTTTTCTTGTGATGGAGAAAACACCAGTGCAGTATAGGGGTTGAATTTCTTGCCTGAAGGACTTGTCGAGTGGTATGATTCAGGAATATCGGGACAGAACTCCATATCGTCCTCAATATCAAATGACTTTGACAAGTAATATCTCAATCTTGGTGTATGGAACAGGTAGTTTGAACCAACTGATGACGCAGAAGTTGTTGATGTCACCGAAGTCGACAAGCTAGATGATAATGTAGAGCTAGACGAGCCTGGAGGTGAGATATACGCCACGTTGTTATTGAAAATCGGGCTGGTATTCACATTACTGCCGTTGTTGGCACTGCCTGCGAGGCTAGCGTGATTGATACTGGGTGAGTACTGGTAGTTATTATAAACGTATTGGTTCGACATCATGGGGGCTGCAGATCCAGAAAAAAAAAAGGGCAATCGTGTGGGTCGTGTTAAAGTATCTTGGCCTTCAAAATATCAACAAATTAAAAGGTTTTTTTAGGGCTAATAGTTGTCTTGGGGTTCAAGGTTCGAATTTGTTGATACGAATTCCAGGATGGGGGATTTTTTGGGTGATGCAGGCTGCAGATTGTTACTTGAGCCACGACTTTGGTAATTGCACACCCTCTTCTTCCCTGACTAAAATACCCTTTTCTACGTCTAAAACTCCAGTTGAAGCATCCTCCAGAAGATCTCTATATTTTTAACTACTTGAATATTGCCGCTCAGGCAAAATCTACTTTATTCATCATCATTTTTTAGGCAAACAATTCTTATCAGTTACTGACATTTCTGAACACTAAAATAAAAAAATGACCCCCTCACGTGGTGCCTTTTTTATCTCCGTGCAAACAGTTATCTATTGTAGTTTGCACTTCCAGCAAATCTGCAAAAAAAACTAAAACATCAGGACCGCAATATGATGCCCCATTTTTACCATTTTTTGCAACTGTTGCATCCCTCATTCTTCGTTAGAACCCAAAGCTCTCGTTATATTTTTTGTGTGTGTCTAGACGATATCATATTTAGGAAGCACCTGGTGATATTAACAAGTAACTTACCCCATTCCGATTGTTCTTTTTACTTTTTTGTGCGATTTTCTACTACAATGTAAATTTCTCGGACCTATTGAAGTATAATTTGTCAACTTTAATTAACATTGATTACCCCTTAACGATTTCTTAATTACATTATACAATCATGTCTCCTCATCCATCAACAACCCCTGTATTGTAAACGCAATATTCTCGTTAACTAATTTATCCTGAATTAGAGTTCTCCACTCGTTATTTTGTCTCCCATTGCAATCGCTCAATCGGGAAAAATGAAACAACCGATTTACTTAAAAACGACGAAATTAATTCAGTTACAAACCTCAAACATGTCCGCCTACTTTTCTACCAAAACCATTCCAGTTGAATTCACCATTCCCATATGTAACTCAAAGAAATCGTATCGCCTTATCCAACTTGCCAATGGTTTAATCACCTTGCTAATTTCTGATCCCGTATCTCCTACTGTTGCAAGCGCTGTCTGTGTGGCCAGTGGCTCTCATAATGACCCAGATAAGATCCCCGGGTTAGCCCACCTCTGTGAGCATGCTATTTTCTTGGGAACTAACGAATTCCCCGGATCAAACACGTTTAGAGAATTTATTGACATAAATGGAGGAAACTGTAATGCCTTCACCACTGGAGAACAAACTTGCCACTACTTTGAACTTCCCGCAAACAAAATCGATAAAGAAAACAATCTCCTTTCTACCACAGCACTTGAAATGTTTGCCTCCTTATTCAAAAATCCACTCCTTAAAGCAAAGGATGTCAAAAATGAAATTTATTCGGTCCATAATGAACACATTGGAAATATCACCAATAAAACAAAAATTCTTTTTCATGCACTCAAATTACTTGCTAACAAACAGAATCCATTTTCTCGATTTTCAACAGGAAATACGGACACATTACTTGAAGCACCAAAGGTCAACCACTCTAACCTACAACACGAAATTGAAACTTATTTTAAATTGAATTATGTCGCTGAAAAAATGACTGTGGTAATTAAAGGACCTCAATCGCTAAATCAATTGCAAAAACTGGCAATTGCAAATTTTTCCAATATTGCAACTAAAGTACCTACTCAAAAATACACTTTAAAGCGAAATTCTCATTTCAACAACCGAGCCTCTACCTTTTCCAGGACTTCATCTTTGAACTTAATGGATTTCTCTTGCTCAATATTGAAAGATTCATATTGCCAAAATAAAGAATATAGTCGAGTATATTCCAACAAAAATTTAGGGAAGTTGTTGGTTATCCCAAGCAGCACTGATTCTACAATAAGAATATTCTTTAATGTCGTTCCAGAAATTTATGATCCCAATATGAAATTTTACGAAAATGCCTGGTGCAATATACTAGGTGACGAATCCAAAGACTCGCTCTATTACCAACTTGCTCAACAAGATTTAATTTATTCATTATTTGTCTTTACCCAAGACTTAACTTTTGAAGAAAGAATTCTTGCTATTGATATTGACCTAACCACAACAGGTACCAAACATATTTCGTTCATAATAACAAAAATCATTCAGTACATTACTGACATTTTTGTTCTGTTATGTTCCGACTTACCCTTATATTTGTCAAATTCACTAACCGTATCCAAATTAAATTTTCTTTACCAGCAACAGAGTAGCTGTAGTATGGATGAAGTTGCTGAATTATCACAAATGATGCAAAAAGATTATACTCAATTTTATTTAAAGAATATGCTCAAGGGCTATAACGACTTTGATGATAATAATATTTCATACAATGGTGACTTTAGTGAGCATACGAGTCAATTCTGGAATAAAACTACAGAGCAGTTTTTAGCAGTGACAAAAGAACTCTTCCAACCAAATAATATGAATATTATCATATTGCATACTACAGATAATAATATTTCACTGTTCATCTCCAAATATGCTCATGAGGATTGCTTACTGCGATTTGATCCTTATTACAATTTTACTTTTAAGGAGTACCAATTGAATTGTCTGAACATCTCAAAGTTCATGTCAGAATGTGAGCTATCCCAAGTTTATCCAAATTTTATTTATAAGTTACCTCTTTCACAAATCGAGCTAAATGAGTTGGCAACAAAAGTATCAACTGAAACAAACAAGTTTCAAGTAAAGAACCTTGAAAGCAATCCACAACTATTGGATTTCTCAAGCTTCCACGAATTATGGTTTAAAGAAGAAATAAATCTTTCATATCAAAACAGAAAAACTGTAACCTTTCAAATGATCAGCTTCGACTTACCATGTACACCAATGAATATAATTGGGGTAGAAATACTTTGTGACATTCTTGGATCTGAATTAAAAGCAAAATTTTATCATTATGAATTACAAGGAGCTAGTTGGGGAATATATTCCAATGTTCTTGTCACTCCATCAATATATTTCACGGTTACAGGATTGACCCATAATTATGAAGAACTACTCGAAAATTTAGTTACCTTTATAAAAGAATTTTTGCGCACAAGAATTGCAGACTTAAAATATAAAGAACTTGCAAAATCCAGAATCAAAATCAGAAAGCAATACAGTGAAATGCTTACAAGTGATACAATTCTTCAACTTCTTACAGGTTCGGTCACTTTTTTTGAGGAAAATATTGTGGATTTAGACAGTCGAATTGAAGCAATTGAAATCATTGATCAAACAGAAATCTATCGGGTTGCACAGTCAATATTAAATGGGGCAAAATATCTGAGAATATTTATCCAAGGTGACACAAATGTTGCTGGAGCATTCACAGTATCTAAAATATTGAATGTCTTGACTCGCCATGAACGAATTTACTTAAGTCAGTACTCGTACCAGAAACCTTCAAGTTTCAATTGGAGGGGAAATTACACATACACCTCGATTAATGAAAATTCCAGTGACCCACTTGATTCAATTTATTATTACGTTCAATTAGGAAACGATGAATTAATGGCAAGACTTTTTGCCTTTGTTATACTGGGACATGCTACTACTCAGCTCCGTATTAAGAGGCAATTGGGGTATACTGTTTTAAGCGGGATCAGAAAAAATCGAGAAACAACAGGAATATATGTTCTTATTCAAAGTGGAGAGTATACATCAGAAGAATTGCAGTCTCAAATTGAAGAATTTTTTGATGAACTAGAACAAGATCTCAAAAAGTATTCTGTTGAAGAATACAACAATTTGATCAATACCTTTATTGATACATTGGATTTCGATAAAGAAGATGCTCTACCAACAAATGTATTACTTAATGTGGCACCCTCTCAAAGTAGCACAAATTTTGAGTGTGAATCTGAAAATTACAAGAAACATATTGATACTTGGGGAGAAATTATTACTGGTAACTATAAGTTTGACAAGCACGAAACCGACCAAAGATACAAATTGCACTCTTTGGAAAAGTCAGAATTTTTAAACTATTTCGCAACTAAAATATGTACACTGTCCTCGAAGAGATCATCATTGAGTCTATTGATAAAATCAAAAATGACCAGAACAGGAATCCAATTACAGTCCGTCAAGAACCAGCTTAATCAATTCTTAAACTACAAGAATTTAAGTACCGAGCAAGCCATAGGCTTAATAGAAGCATATACCGATGATCCAAAGCTTCTAGGTAAGCAACTTTATGAATTATTGAACCGGCATTTCAAATTCTCGTTCATTGAAGGCACGCTAGTCAAAAAGGCAATTCTGAAGGTAGTGAGTGTAAGTCTGAGAAATCCATTACCAATCGCTACCAAAAATGTATCACATCATAATGTATCTTCAAGCAATGAGTTTCATAAATATTGCCATTTGATGAAGAATACTCAATTGCCACTATCACTCAGTGCATGCAAGTATGAGGTTTCAAGCGAGGATACATTTGATGTTTTAGATTATGCATAAGTAACAAAAAGATAGCCCGACGCGGGAGTCGAACCCGCAACCTTTTGATACCTTATAAAGCGCGCTTTAGGTGACTTTTAAAAGTCAAACGCTCTAGCCGATTGAGCTAGCCAGGCTATTCTATCTAAAAGATAGAGCCTCAAAATATAACTCAAAAGTGTAAAATGGATATCTTCAAAAATAGCGTCTAGTAACAAATCATTTCCAATAGAAATCGGGTATTGTATTTCAGTATCATCCTGGAATGCTTGAAATAGATAGAGAATAAAGAAGTAAAAAAATAGTGACTCCGACGCGGTTCGAACGCGTGCATCTTTACGATAGTAGAACTTGAGTCTACCGCCTTAACCACTCGGCCACAGAGCCTTTTCTAATTGGTTGAGTTTAATAGAAAAATACCTCAAAATAAAATTATACTTCCTTTAATAGCTATATCACTTCAAATTAATTGTACAAGAGAACATAGAGCAGCTGTTTAGTGATTTCACTAAGGATATCAAGCAAGCTCTTCTTAATACTCATATCTTTGTTAAAGGTTTAAATATTTGCTGCCATTGATTATCACGTGTTTTGTCAATCATCTCTTTAGGTATAAAGTTGATTAGAGAACTATTTATCTAGAGCATGGAATTGAGCAATTTACCAATAATTAACAATACGAATAGTTCTTCTAGTATAGATGCTGCTAGCAATACGAATATTCCCATCTCAGACGAAGAAGTGCGGGCCCAGTTACAACAACGAGGTGAGCCCATCACCTACTTTGGAGAAACCACCGAAGACAGGCGTCAACGATTAGCCAAATTGGTTTCAGAATCAATGGATGGTGATATAGGGAGTGATGAAGAAGTGGAAGAAGAAGAAGAAGAAGTTGATGATGACGACGAAGATTTCTACACTCCAGGGACCCAGGATTTGTATGACCATCGAGTCAAAATACTACACTATTCATTGGACAAAAGCAGCAAGAGAACCGAATTGTTGCGAAGGCAAGTGAAAAACCAAGACTTTATTAAAATACTAAAGCATAGACGTGGAATCAACGCAAGACTTGAAAAGTATGAGTTGTATGGATCGCAGCTCATCCAAGGAAACACGCGAGCGTTATCGGTGGTGAGATTTTCGCCAGATAGTCTGTTAATAGGTTGTGGATCATGGGATGGTTCAGTTTATGTGTTGAATAGTCAAGATTTGACTACTAAACATGCACTGTTACCAGGCTACCACCAAGAGAAGGCGAGTGCCATGGATTGGTACGGCGAGTTGCTTTGTACTGGAGGTAATGAAGGTAATATTAATGTGTGGAAAGTCAACGGTGCATCAGAGCCCAAGTTGAAACCGCATTTTAGCTGGAAGGCAGCTCATGACCACAGAATCACCAAAACACTATTTCATCCGTCTGGGAATTATGTAGCATCAACCTCACTGGACCAGACATGGAAGTTGTGGGACATTGAGCTGCGTCAGTGTTTGGTGCAGCAGGAAGGGCATTCACAAGAGATCTTTGCTGCGTCGTTCAATGGGGACGGGAGTTTATTTGCTACGGGCGGTCTAGATGCTGTTGGAAGGATATGGGACTTGCGTTCAGGACGATCAATTGCTACGTTACAGAAACATATCAAAGGAATCTATGCTATGGACTGGTCTCCTAATGGGTATCATCTAGTTACTGCAAGTGGAGACTGTAGTGTCAAAGTATGGGACGTCCGTAAGCTTGACCGATCGAGCGACGAGATATTTTCGATTCCAGCACATACCAAGCTTGTGAGCGACGTGAAATTCTTTCATAGATCTGGCGATGATGCATTGAGTCAGCCAGTTACTGGTGAACATGACCAAGATCCCGAAATTCTTGAATCTACAGGGACGTTTCTTATTACGACATCTTACGATGGACTCGTCAATATTTGGTCGGCCGATAACTGGACCAAAATCAAGTCGTTAAAGGCTCATAGTGATAAGGTGATGAGTTGTGATATCAATAATCAAGGAACACGTCTTGTTTCCAGCGGATGGGACCGTTCGGTCAAGATATGGAGTGTATAAGATATAGACCCTCCCCATGGGGCAACAGGCTGCATATAGAGAATCCTACAAGGCCATACCATTTTTTTTCTTTTCTTTCTGGGGCCCAAAACAAGAGGTTTTTTTGCACCATTCGCGGACTTCAATGGAGATTTAGTAGGAATTACAATACAACTTATAATGAACTTGCTCAAGATATTAGACAGCACGCCAGAGCCACCCATCATAGATATCCAGCTAGATGCTATCAATGATAGTGGAGACTACCATTTGGCCACTCCGATGTATGAGTTCCAGAAGGAATTAACCGACCAGATTATCTCGCTTCACTACCCCGATATCTTGAAGTACTGCGAGACCAACGACACCAAAGAACTAATTGTCAAGTCGCTCGAGATTTGTATCGAGAACTGCATGTTGGTCAGCACCCATCCGTACCTTTTGATCAACCACTATATGCCCAAGAATCTCTCGCAGAAGGAATTACATCGCAAATTGGCCGAAACCAGCGGGAAGTTTAAAGTCTTGCAAGACTTGGTCAACGTAATCATCTTATCAAACCCAGGACGACCCAAGAACGTAGGGATTGTCATGAAAAACGATGTCCGCTTCTTTGACTTGACAGAAGCCTTGTTACTAGGTTGTTCCGGCAACAGAACCACCAAAAGGTATGTCGGCCACAACGTCCAGCGCGAATCGAAAAAGGCAAACAAATCCAATGGCAAAACCAATACAAAATTAACTACAATTCACTTGATTCCAGGAGATGGTGTGCTTCAAAAAGATGAAGGTTCGTTGGCTTCGGTCCAGTTCGATACGCTTATTGTGTTTGACAGCTACGTCGACACCACATCGAGCTTTTTCACCGATTTAAGAACCCAAAACCGCCGGGGAGACGCCGTGGTTATCCGTCTAGTACCCATGAAAACCATAGAACACTGCAAGATCTATTACCAAAAAGACGAGGGCAGAGATGACTACTTATACAACCTTATCTCGTCCCTTGTGTGTTTGAGAGAATTTATAGGAAATATCCCTCCTGATATCTTCCCCATCTACAACCAGAAGTTGACGTACTTATCAAGCAAGTTCTTTGACGAGATCTTCCGCTCCAATGCCCGTTGTAGTTTTCCGGCATGGCCATTGCCCGACTTGCCGAAAATACCAAAGTTCACTGCGGTCGACGTTGAAAGATCTTTGTTGACTGAAGTACATTTCCATTACACTCCCTACGACTCCGCAGACTTTAATGCTGAAGATATCAAGCCAGGAAAATCTAAGAAGCGCCTGTACTACGAAATGAAACGTTTGGAGCTGGACTACGTTACTAACCCACTCAAAAATGACTTTAATAGTCTCAGTGGGATCCATAACGGGTCGCCACCAAACCAACAAGCTACCATTCTTACTCATAAGTTGTTCATGCTGCTAAACAATGCCTACATGGCCCATTTCAAGGCCAATCAAGAGTACCAAAGTCATATAGAATTCAACAAAGAAGAGACTCAAAATCGTGTGGGACGCCGAGAGGATGAAATACTTCAGTCGTTGTCGAAGATCGTTGGAGATGTTGATCATGCACAAACCCGAGTACAAATGGCCAATAACCGAACGATCAAAAAGAGCGAAGAATTGGCAAGTTTAACTGAGGAGAACAAGCAGCGACAGCAAAAGCTCCAAGATTATTCCGAGACTGTCGAAGGAGAACAGAACAAGCAATACGTTGCAAACCAACTTGAGATATGGCAGCTACAGGACCTGATCAAAAGCCTTATCAGCCAGATCAGCAGTAAGAATGATGAGAAACTGTATATGGCGAAGGAGTATGAGAATTCCAAGGCATCTATCGAAGAGTCTACGCGACAAATTGAGGCTGTGGGGGTCCAACTTACTGCCAACAACGACAAATTGGACGAAGCGTTCCAGGAAGCAAAGGAGCTGGAAAAGAGCTTTGCCAATTCAAAACAACTGCTTATTGACAAGATTGCTCACGAGAAGAAACGGCAGGAGACCATCCACACTAGTGTGAGAACAGCTCTCAAATACCTCAAGGATACTTCACATTTGAAGAAGCGTAAAGGTCGTGGATTAACTCCCAACACCAAGTAAAGTAAAATTATTATAAAAGATAAATAGGCATCTCGGATTTGATAGAATCAAGAATAAGGACATTATTAATAGGACTTTCCCTCTTACTGAGAAACTGGATAACATCTTGAGCCAATGTACCACCCAAAATCGCTGCCACAGGTGAAAATTCAGTGAATGCCTGCCTCGAAAGTAGCTCAAGGTACTCGTCTGTTATATAAGAAGGTGAAAGGCCCATTTTTTGACATGTATTGAGGGCCAGTTGTCTTAAAGTTGCGATATCGACAGTGTCCTCCGCTTGAGGTCTGGTAAAGTCAAAGAGGGTAAAGATCAAGGGTACAGCTGGCGAAAGACGTTTTAATTGTCTTCTATTTAGCTGTTTGGGTAACTCTGTCGAGTCAAATATCTGAGATATGGGCACAAAATCATCCAAGATGGTGATTGTTTCTTTGTGGGTCGCTTCGTCGTGAACAACTTTCGTTATGGTTTTGGAACGGTTGATTTTGGTATTGGCCTCACGTAACTGGTTGCCAGCATCCTTTTCTACTGTGGACTCGTGCAGAATCAAGTCGGTTATTATGTAGCCAAACATGCCGTGCAAGCCCGTAGTATACAAGGGTATGTTAAAAGATCTCGAGTGAGAATTGAGTTCCAAGATCTCGCTTTTGCTGAGTTCCGTGGCAATGATCAAGTCAAACTGCTTGAGGTATACTGGCGTGCTCAACACATCAGTTAATGGCGATGTGTTTGCAGTTAAGGTGACGCGTGTATTCAATTGCTTGATCTTGTCAATCACTAGTGGAAGCTTGGGCTTGCCAATACACGTATCGTCGTTGGGTAAAAAGAACTGCGTAGCAAAATCTTCCTCCTTCACCACCGACAGATCCAAAACTTCAATTGAGTTTAAACCTCCAAGCACCAAGTTCTTGATGATCTCAGTTCCAACACCACCCAAGTTTATGAGTAACACCTTGGCGGAACGGAGCCGCAACTGCGTGGCCATGCCCCACAATCTGATCTGGCGATCATAAAGTGCAATTTCATCTATGCTTTGTTAGTCTCTCTTATTTGATCCGTTTGTGTGGTATACGTACCTGCTGTTAATTCGTCCTCTGTCATTACTGTTGATTTTTCAGAAATTTATTTTTCATTAAACTATTCAACTCTAATAAATATCCTATTTACATCTCAGGCCACCAATCAGGCGTAAATACACAAACACCCACCGATTGACCCGCAATATCCATCCTAAGAATCCTACTGTCCTCTACATCTGCCAAATTCAACAACACAAAGCCCAAGTTATCCTGGACCGAAAGAAGTTTTCCACTCGAAGTCTTGCGTTGGCGTACTGGTTTGTTTCCAAATGGCGATGAACCAAACGGCAGCGCTGCTGCTTGTGGTGGTGCTGATGGTGTTTGTGTCTCTTTTAAAGGATGAATCGAGGCTTGGGATATATCAATATCTTTGAGCAACTGGCCAACAAAAGTATCACTTAGCAATTCTACTTGTTCCTGGCCACTCAAACGAGCAATGTTCTCGTCAGTAAGCTCAAAAAACTGTACAGGATGCACTCTCTTACGGATAACCCCGCTGTTGAAAGTCCGAATCGTAAGTTCCTGGCCCACGTAGCATCCCTTTTCTAACGATAAGCCGTTAATGTAGTCTAGATTGGTCTCAAGAGGAAGCAAAGATGCGTCGCGAGGCGCATCTTGAGTCTCAAAGACTCCATTGATGTATCTCCGTCTCGTAATTGTATCTTCGTCAACTCTCTGAACAGAAAAGGTATCTTGGAATTTTCGGGAAAACACTTGCAGAGACTTAAAGTCCTCCAGATCCAATGGTTTATCAGTAATGAGCTTGAGACCAAAATTGGGGATTCGATTATCAAAGGAAAATCCTACGATATGTTGAGCAGTTTCCTTGCTAAAGACTACCTCGTCCTCAACAAATGAGTTAGCTCCATGCACTGCACTTTCAGGATCCAGGGCCTGGAAGTATTGGCCCTGGACAAAATCCAGCCATTGGTCAAACTGGACTGAATCGTGGTAGTAGTAGTATGAATATAGTTCTGGCTGTTTCATTGTGATTTTTGCACCCAATTTATGGATTTTCAACAACAGATTTAACTTGCTGCTCACACCAGAGTCAACTTCAACAAGGAACTGTGGATTGTCGGCAAGGTTGGCTCCATGGAACGGCATGGCATAGAGGAAACAGTCATGAACAATGCGGCCCTTGGAATTAAGAAACATCGAGTTGATTCCATCACGTCCAATCACAATATGGTTTTCTGGATCATAGATATCTTCATGCATCAAGCCCCAATTCTTTTGAATGTCTATTATTTTGGAGAAATCAACTTGCTTCTCATCATTGTGGCCAATCGTAAGCTGCTTTCTCTTGACAATATTGGGAAGAAGCCGCGATGTTACCAAACCGTTCAAGAACTTCGTGGCGTCCGGTCCACCGATTTGTATCAAGTTCTTAGATACTTGGCTCAATCCAGAGATGGGAAGTTTCATTAATGACGGAATCAGATAGTGTTCGGACTTAGTAATCAGAACCACTATAAAATTAACTGCTTCTTGAGTGCAGGAAATCGGGTGCAACAAACTGGAGTCACACCCTTCATTGTAAATCCAATTTACGGTAACAATACTACAAAGGATCTTGCAGAAGAAGCATACTCTTTATTTACAGTTAATAGTATCCTTTTTTGTGGGATGCTTCTTAGGACGTTTCTTTCTTCACTACTATGAAATTCGCACTATCAAGACTGAAAAAGTTGCAGCCGTTTACTGATACTTCGATAAGTCCAATTTGCGGCCAATCAGACTTTTTTGTCTCTGGTTCAACAGCGGACGAACATGAACATATTCTGGTTCTGGATCAGGTGAAATTTGAAACAGAGCAGTTGTCTGGCTACGATCTGGACTATTGTCTCTTGAGTTGCGTTCCAGATCATGCGATAATCGTTCTCGAATTCGTTCAGAAAGACTGAGCTTGTCCCGAAGATCATTCCGTAGTAAATTCTTGTGGATATTGGACGATGAATGATGCCGTGACGTCAAGTTGGAACTGCTGTTCATAAAGGATTCGTTACGTGAAAGCTCGTTTGACCGAATATCTACGTCGCCAAAATCAAAGTACCCATAACCACCCATCAAATCGTAATCTTCGCTGGTTGTACTGTTAATTGAGGCTGACCTTGACTTCAATTTCAATGCTGCATCTTCAAGCTTGATATTATCAAATGGAATAGTATCCAGATCAATGGAAATTTCCACGGGGTTTCTCTTTGATGGAGTACTGTCCAAGTTCTGCATCTCTTTATCTACCCGAAGCTTTTGTAACTCAATCTTTCGTGCCTCAGAATCACTAATACTAAGTAAAAACGACGACTTCAGCTTCAAAGTATGTTTCATATCGTCAATAACATACTTAAAAGTATCCAAGAACCGCCCGGTTTGTCTGTGTTTTGAGGCAACTGTAACAATTACTCTATCGGTATGGATAATATATCCAATCCCAAACCCTTGATCAACAGCCGGGGCAATACCAAAAAGACGTAATGCTGGGTTGCCACAATTTGAAATCAACAACTCAGGCTGCGTTAATCGTTCAATCAATGGATTAGATAGCAAGGGAACATCAACATACTCCAATGAGTACAAGTCGGGAATCGGTGGCAAGTGCCGGTTCAAGCCATTCAAGTACGTAATTGCCTGTGGACGTTTGATAACTTGTGACAATGACATAAAGTGTCTGTCAAATCCCTTCCCATTCATCGCCGCCAAATACTGTCTAGTATGGTTGGCACAGCAGTCCTGGAAGGCATCCCACTTTTCACGATCACTAGCATTGGTAATGAATAACTTGACCATATTTGCTACCTGGTCGTTTTGAATGGGGATAAGTTCGGTTCGAGCATCCCTGAACTTTCTGGTAGTGATTGGCTCCAATGTATTCACCATTTTGCCGTACAAAGTATAGTTGGTGATCTGGAACGCCATCTGTAAGATCGAATCTACCGACAAGCCGATCTTCTGTATAAGATGGGAGTCCAATTTCAAGTTGAGTACCTTATATTCATGTTGGTTAATGATATCAGCCAATCTAGTTTCCGACAAGTGGATGTGGTTCTGTAACTCCGGAGTCTTGTTGAATACAAGTGGCATTGCCTCTGGTTTAATGTTGTTCCCATTTGAAGAAATGAATGTAACGTTGTCGTCGAACAACGTATACTCAGAGCCATTGATGTTCTTGGCCAATTTTAGAACCGAATCAGTGAATATATCACTGATAAATCTCAAGATGGCGGTACTATCGATCGATGTCGATTCCCAGACTATCCCTGCCATTGAGTTTTTGGTGATAATCAACTGAAGCTTATCGTACCACCTGGAGGTACAGGACCCTACTTGAATAGTAGTACCTGGCAATAACTTCGAAGAGCCATGAGCGATGATTTCTGTTTGTTCCAGGTCAGTAACCGGTGAGTTGTTTGCTTCAAGAACAACAACAAACAAGGCATCGTCGATCACTTGTAGTGTTTCTGTATTGCTCTTGGCCAACTCCAAACGAGCGGCTTTCCAGTGTTTAAACGCCTGCGTTGTGATGGACCCCACGGAATTGTTGATCGAGGCAATCTCGTCCACTTGGGCTGCATCGTCAATGATTGACTGTAAGATAAGCGACAACTCATAGTCATTGAACCAGATTTTGTGTTTGGTACTTGATTCTTCGTAGTCATCATCAGTGAATTCCGTCAATACCTCAAGCTGGTAGAATTGGTTGTTGCATATAATTATAACGTGTCTCGAGTCATTGATATTGTTGTATCGTTTTATTTGAATGGCATGACTATGATTGTCTTCCAAGTCTGGCACCCGGGTTGTTCCAAACAAGTTATTGTAGCAACGCATGGTCAACGGATTGGCATTCTTGGGCGTAACATCAGGTTTCAAGGTTCCGTTTCTGAGCGTAACAATAAACTTGAGCGATGAATTGATCAAGTTGGCTGCTCTTTGTGATTGGTTGGGTGGATTCAATGTTTTTGCATAGGGGTCTTCTTCTAACACCAAGTATGGATTGCGAGGGAGGATATTACCTCGCAAGGCACCGTAAATCCCTGGGTTTGTCTCGTCATTGATTGAGTTGAGGTAGCAGGTATGGAGGGGGTTCTCGAATGCAGCCACCAAGTGGCTCTGGATCAAGTTGATTAAGTCGTTGCCCACAAACTTGGCCGATTCATCCACAAGCTCACTATATTCATCTTCACTCAAGAGTGGTTTAAGTGCACCTAGCAATTGGTTGGTGGTGGATACCAACAGAGGGACTGGCAAGTGGGGCAACTTCTCTTCATACTGGAACGTATCGTAAGTCATTGATAGCGATACAAGAACACGGGGATTGGTGTTGGGCTTTATACTGCTTCGAGGTGCGAAATGTGGGGGTAAAAATACGAAGCCAAGACTGACTTAACGGTGTTAAGCACCACAGCAGCGCGCGCCAACCCAACAATCAGACAAAAAAAGAAAAAGCTCCGATACCGGGAGTTGAACCCGGGTCTGCTCGGTGAAAGCGAACCGTGCTAGCCGTTACACTATATCGGATACTATTAATAACTTGTAAGTTGCATAAACAACAGGTTCCAGGACAACGAAATTTTTGACTCCTTCTTACTAAGCCGGGGGGCGCCAAAAATGAGAACTGAGATATAGTGGTCTTCCAAACTTCAATTTCTTCCATTCTCGATAGAACAATGGGCAAGCCAAAGGTATTGGTAGTTGGATCTGGTGGTGTAGGTACGATCTGTGCGTTATCGCTTACGGTCAGAGACCGGTCAGAAGTCACCTTGGTGGTACGTTCCGATTACGATACGATCATGGAGCACGGTTACTCGATCGACTCGTGCACTTACGGTAAGGTCGAAAACTGGAGACCCCACCATATTGCCAGAAGCGTTGCTGATGCTGCAGCCAACTATGGAGAGTTTGACTATATTCTTGTCACCACCAAGAATATTCCTGATGGCCCGGTGACGTGTGAAAGTATCATCAAGCCTGCTGTCACGGCGAAGCTGACCATTATTCTTGTCCAGAACGGCCTCGGAATCGATACTGCGATGTTGCAGAGTTTCCCTGATAATCTCGTGTTGAGTGCAGTTTCGTATATCGGATCCACCAACTATCACGGCAAGGTACAGAACAAAGGACCTGACCGGATATCTGTGGGTGTTTTCCAGCCTGAGGCCCAAAGACGTTCCGATTCGCAGCGCGCATTAGAAGAGTTTGTGCACATTTATCAAAACGATAACGACTTGAACTATGTGACGATCGATAACGATGTCAAGCGGACTCGCTGGGAAAAACTATTATACAACGCAGTGATGAATCCCATCACGGCATTGGTTGATATGGACGTGACCCGGTGCCAAATTAACGGGGTCAACGATAAGCTTTTCCGGCCAGCCATGCGCGAATTGATCGCAATTGCCAAGAGCGACGGAGTCGAACTAACCGAAGCAATGGTTGAACGGTTCATCCATATCGGAGACGGGCTTTTCTACACGCCATCAATGTGTGTTGATGCACGTAAGAACCAATTGATGGAATTGGAGATTATTTTGGGTAACCCACTCAAGATCGCCGAACAAAACGGCGTTGATGCTCCGATCTTACAAACAGTATTCCAGTTGGCAAAGTTGGTTCAGTTCCGTATCAAGGAAAAGATTGGACATGTCACGATCAACGAGGACGATTACCGTGGCGACTCCGACAAGCTCGTCTTGAAATAAACCCCACATAGAGAAATAGAATAAAATCCGCGCGAAATTTTGGAAGTTGCCATCGTTACTTTTCTTGCCATGAGCGGCATAGCGTTGAAACTCACGTCGCTCCTTGTTAGAACGGTGGCTAAACCAGTGGCCACCACACTCAAGCAACAGGCAAAGGAACACGAGACCTTCAAACGATTGTGTATCACGATAGCGCAGACCGTGCACCACACGGACTTGCGGATGCGGATGTCGTTGCTTGGCGAAAAGAAGATCAAGATCCGGCCGCTCAACGATACCAAGGCAGTGGAAAACGGGGCCAATTTTCTATCTGAGTTGTTTATCTTTAGCGTAGCGGGCTCGCTTATATTCTACGAAAGTTACCGGAGCAGAAAGAAGGCCAGCGACGAACGTGACGCTTTGGCCGACGATATTTCTATCTTGCAGAGCGAGATCGAGTACCTCAAGAACAAGTTTGCACAACTTAACGTCAAGATTGATGATTATAGTTTACCTGACGGTATGAAACCAAAGTATTTAAAGATCGAGGACTTGGCCACTGTTGCCCCACCATCTGTTGCTGCTGCTACTTCTGCCACTGTTGCTGCTGCCACTACTACATCCACCCTGTAAATATACAACACATTTGGATTCATTTATTATTAAAACACAACAAATTATAGTACATATGGAAAGCATCTACAGAATACATCTAATTGGTCCTCCGACATCAATTTTTGTTGATGTTACCCTTTTTTTCCACCTTCAAAAGCAAGGCCTTGTTGATATGTGGCAACACACCACCGTACGCAATCGTGGCCTTGATCAAGTTATCCAATTCTTCATCACCTCTGATAGCCAACTGCAAGTGTCTGGGAGTAATTCTTTTGACCTTTAAGTCTTTAGCAGCATTTCCAGCCAATTCCAACACTTCAGCTGTCAAGTACTCCAACACCGCAGTCAAGTAGATGGCCGACTTGGACCCGACCCTAATCTTATTCTGTGCGGTCCTCTTCAAATATCTCTTAATTCTCCCAACAGGAAACTGTAATCCAGCTCTGGCTGAGTGTGAGGTAGAAGATTTGGCTACTTCCGAGGATTTACCTTTTCCTCCATGTACTTTTCCTTTTCCTGACATTTTACAAAAGAAAGTAGTGTTGTTTATAAATTGTTTATATTACCCAAACCAAAACAAATAATGTGACACTCGCACCGCCAAAAAAAAAAAAATGTTGTGGAAGGCGCGCGCGGTCATGTTTACCCGGACATCACGCATTCACCACACTATAGCCACCGAACCAGTCGATCATGGCCTCGATATCAGTGCGAGATTTCAGGAGCTCGGTATTGATTGAGTCGAAGTTCTGGTACCCCTTGAGCAACTTGATTAAGTTAGTCATATCCTTCTCGTTCTGGATCTGCTCACCATCTTCCTCTTCGTCTTCTTCCTCTTCTTCACTTACCTCATCTTCTTCTTCATCTTCCTCTGTCAGTTCGCTTTCAATCGAAGAATCGTCCAGTTCACGCACCAATTTGGGACCAAGGTCAGGTTTTTCGTGGTAGTTGAAACTGACTTTTCGACCCATAGTCTTGAGCGTGCGTTCATTGACGCGGGTTTTCAAAAGCTTTTCGTCCTCGATCCGTACGTGTTTGTTACTCTTTTTGTTCCGCACCGATTCTGCAAGGTTACGGTACTCGGCCATATCGTCACTTTCAACCGCCCTCACTATCGAATTAAGAATCGGGTACGAATGCACGCGATAAATGATACCACGTAGAATTCCAAAGTTAATGAATCGCCGAATATCGATGTTGTGCAAGAACTTGCGGTGCTGAACATACCATTCCTTTACACTCTGGCCCTGGTTCAACGATCGATACAAGTAGAAAAGCGTTGTTTTCGAAGGAACTACCACCGCATTGTGACTAGCAGCAGGTGTAGCTGAGTTTGCCCGTTTGGCCAAGAACGACAGCTGTTTGCTCAATGGCGAAATTGAACCTCCAATGCCCTTGGCCACGTACAGCAGCATCGGATTGATAATCTTCTGTCCAACCGGGGAATTTGGCGAAAACGGCGAGTTTGGTGCTGGTGTATGGTACGAAGTGGGTGTGGTCACCAGTGAATCGAACGTACGGTCACTGGTCACGACATATGCCTGACATTCTTCGGCCATGTGTCCGCCCGACTTGAGAAAATTACCAATAAGGTTTGTCGGGGCGTAGATGTTGCTGAACTGGAAGATATCACTGATTTCGATACACTTGTAGTGCATCAAGTGCTGGATACACTGCTTGGTCAACAAGTAGTTGGCATTGGCCAACTGACTGATGCGTTTGATTGAGTTTATTCCGTTTATATACGGCAAGATCTTGATCATGGTCGGATCCCAGTTAACATCGACTAACGAGTTAAGTTTAACAGTAGCAATTGGGACCTGGTAAGCCTTGATGTTGATAGGAGGAGGTAAAATAGGGAAAAGCTTGATATCGACCGAGTTGGCACTATCGATCGGGATGCAGCATTCGGAATAGTTGTTCAAATCCTGGTATATCTGATGGATAAGCGACTCAATCGACGATAGTGTGATCTTTTTGGTTCTGGTGTGACCGGGAGTGCTTAGGTTGTTGTGGGTATCTTCGGACTTGTACTTGGTGCTGAAACTAGGCTTGAGGGACAAGGATTTGCGAGAATTGAAGTAGTCGTCGCTGTAGAATGAATTATTCTTATCCAATTTACTCAAAAGAAAACTCTGCTCCTCGAGAGCCTGGAACATCTTACCCATACGTTTAATAGCCAGTTCGTACGGTGTCACCTCCCCCAAATCGTACGGGAACACGAAACAGAAATTGAAATTGAATGAGTTCCGTGAGTAGTTTGAGTTTTCAATATTGACAGGGTACCCCACGACTTTGAACTTATCGATTTTGAACGAAAGAAGTTTGTTGCAGAGCTGTGGTTTTGGGATCACGTAGTTTTTCACTGTATCAAAATTGAAGAGAGATTGGGTCTCTTCAAACTCGTCATGTCCGGGGGCTACCGTTGCTATTGAGCCTGAAGGGACTTGGTGAACGATCTTAGTACCTTCTGTAGGATGAAAAACAGCATAGAATACGGCTAGAATCGGTATGAAACCGTCTGATGTCTCCATAGAGAGTATAATAAAAGAAGCAAGTATTCTCAAAAAAAAAAAGATTAAGCTTGCACTCAGGATTGAACTAAGGACCAACAGATTTGCAATCTGCTGCGCTACCACTGCGCCATACAAGCTTAATGTGAAGCATAAATAATCTCACGCTTATTCTCTTCTATCAATAATGCCAAGTATATGTGCAACTTTTCCACGTGATGGGTGAATAAGGTTGGAATGATGAAGAATTTATACAGCAATGATTGACTTTATCTTCTTTCTCGTCGGAGGTATGTATATTATGTGACATGTGAGCTATTTACTGACCCCAGTCAAAGACATAAACCGGCCATTATCCGATGTGGGCCAGGTTGCATGTTATTGCAGCAGGTGCCACAACCAATCGGCCCATCCTGTACGGACCAGTAACTGGGTGACACTTTTCTTTATCCCTGTGATTCCATTCTATTTCTCCAAGAAGTTAAAGTGCTCTATTTGCGGAGCAAAGGGCAAGTTGAACCCGGAAGCCATCCAACGGCTTAAAGAAGGCCAGCCAGTGGCTATAGGTTAGTTAATATAAGTCTAATTGGGTGACTGTGTAGGTGGAGGTGGTGGAGGTCCTGGAGGAGGTGGTGGTCCTGGTGGTCCTGGAGGTCCTGGTGGTCCTGGTGGTGGTGGAGGAGGAATTTTTATCATTGGAGGCGGTGGAGCGATCGTAGGTGGAGCTATCGTAGGTGGTGCTGGAGGTGCTACTGTAGGTGCTACTGTAGGTGGTGCTGATGGAAGTGTTGGTTTTGGGGGCATTTGAGATACTGGAAGAGGTGCCGGTCCCTGGCTCCAAGGAGGCAATGGGTCTATCCGTGGCTTCTTCCATGGCGGTACATCATTGCGTGGTGGCTCGTACAGATCAGCACGGCCTCTTTGTAAACAGTCTCGGGCAAAATGCCCAACTTTTCCACAGATATTACACACAATCAGTGAGATATCGGGTCTTTGACGAGCATTACGTTTATGGGCTTCGGGATCGTACGGTCTTGTTTCGCGTAACGTCCCGTTAAGAATAGCCAACTCACGCAATTGGCCCCGTTTCAAGTCGTTCTGTCCCACAGGTGACGAAATTGCTTTCTCAATCACATCATTGGTCAACTTAATAGCTTTTTCAATAGATCCCTGGGTATCTGCTGTAATCAAAACGTGTAAATCGTCGGCATTCGAGTTGAGGGTCGGATTCAAGAACGAGGCCGAGCCTGGTTGCTCATCGTCGCCACCAGCGGTTGATTTTCCGTCCTTGACGGAACCTTTACCACGAATAGCCAATTTGGCTCCACTCTCTTCCTGTAGTTGGCGCAAGGTGTTTCCACGCGGACCAAGCAAGAGCCCTACAAAATTTATATCGGGGTAATCTTTGACAGGGATATATAACTTTTCTGATGTCTTTGTCGGCTTGTGGTAGTCACTGGGTGGGAAGTATCCGATTATATGATTCACGGCTTCGTCAACGAGAAATACGCGTTCTTTTTCGAGTTCGGTCTGGGTCCGAACTTCACGCGTATTGGTTCTGTTCCCGTAATTGTCGTATTTTGGTGGTGGCGATGGATCACGGCGATAGTTGGGGTTGGAATCAAGATTTCCTGAAGGTAGTAAGCTGAGAAGCGGTTTGCGTTGGAACTGGGATGTCCGTAAAAGGTGGGAGATCTCTTCGACCCGGAAATACTGCTGGTAAGATTCAAGCTGTTCCTGAGTCAAGTGGCCGGTGATAATCGTATCGAGTGTATTGGATCCAAAGGTCTTGTAACGTGAAGGCGTACTGTTGCCCCATTTGGTCGCAAGGTCATGTCCAGACCGGCCACGGCGGTCTTGTTGAAACGACATGGTGTGCGATGAGTGGAGTGAAATTTAATTTAATTTTTGGTTGAAATATTTTGATAATTCATTACTTCATTATATAATCATTAATTTCTAGTAAACCTCACCACCGACAACACTTCCCAGCCAGCCTTGCGATGGATTACGGTCTGCAGGTCCCATCCTCGGCGTGACATTTCTGTAATCACTTGCTGTGGCTTGTTACGGGCACAAAAGAGAATGTACGCCGCGCCCTGTGGACTCAATGTCGAGTCCAAGTCATGTAGTACCTTCCATGTGGTTTCCATGCCGTCCTCGCCACCTAAAAGCGCAAGATCGAGCCACGTAGGATCGTCTCTGGTCAGTGGAACCTGTGGTACTTCTGTGGCAGGCACGTATGGCGGATTGAATACAAGAACATCGATGGTTCCTGGTATGATCGCCGATGTCAAGTCCATCTGCATCGAATCAACACTGTGTTTGTCTCCATTATCGCCAAACGTCTTGACAACAGCAGTACATGCATGAGGGTTGATATCGGTGGTGAGGTAGACCGCACGCGGCAATATGTGTTGCTGGATAAAACTAGACACGATCCCAGACCCCGTACCGATCTCGGTAACTACCGGCACCAAGCCCGAAAATCGATGCTGCAAAAACAGTAACTGGTCCTCAAAACAGTCCAAGAGAAGAAACGAGTCCTCCGACGGTTCATACACGTTTTCGTCCAAGCCAGACACGATGGGTGTCGCTAGCATCGCTCGCAAAAACTAGATAATTTTTTTTTCAACCATTTATCATTACAATGCAAGTGAAAGTTAAGACGTTGACAGGAAGAGATATCGTGGTGGAGATCGATCGCCAGGATCCAATCATTCGTATCAAGGAGATGATGGAGGAAAAAGAAGGAATTCCTCCCTCACAGCAGCGGTTGATTTTCAATGGGTCGCAATTGGACGATACCAAGACGGTCGACGAAAGTGGAATACTTGCTGGTTCTTCGTTACATTTGGTTTTGACCTTACGGGGTGGTGCTTTATAAATATAAATATACATGTTTCATTCGTTTTTTTGGGCCCATTGCTTGGCCTTGGCCAAGAAAGCACTGAGGGCGGGGGCTGGCTGGGGCACCGCCACCACACCATCAGCTTCAACCTCATCTTCTGGGTATACGTAGTCCAAGTACTCCTGCTCGATTCCATCGACTGTCTGTCTCTTTTTGACAATTGAGGGCATCTTTTTGTCCACCGTGGCAACTGAATCGGCAGTACCATGTGTCTGTTCGTAACTCTTCCATGCTTCCAATACAATCAACCTGTCATCATTACAGTTGCGCTGCTTGTAATGTGCCACGGCCTCGCCAAATATTGCACGAGTAGCTTTGCGATGCTCGTTGTTCAAGCTAAACTCAAAGTCCTGGTCATCGCTTTCAGTAAATAGCTTGGTCTGATCTGCAGTGGGGATGGCAGACTCAAATAATGCAAACGAAATCCATACCTTGGCACTATCAACCTTGCTGAGTAACTGGCGATACACAGCACGTGCATCGTCATATAACATCTCATCCTTCAAATAGTTGACATACGAGATCCAGACGTTTTCTATAGGAACAAGCTTATGTGAAATCTCGTCGTTCTCAATGAGCCTGAGTCCCATCTGGTACATCGCCACACATCGCTCCGATTCGTCCAACAGCTTCTCAAAATCAATGTACTCCAACAAAACCGATACTGACTTCAAGCCATGGGCTCCAACAAGCAAAAGTTCCAACCATTTCTCATATAACTTGCGTACTCGGCCCCATTCACCCATCTTGCGCTCCAACGCTATGTAGTACCGGAAAACCTTGCCCTTGGGACCATTGTGACCCGTCTGACCAATGGCTCGTCCCAATAAACGTCTTACCAGCAATAAATCACGACTCTGTCGAAGCTCAAACTCAGCATACATCACCCAGAGTTTTCCAAATGTCAACTGCTTGTGCGGAATAACTTCAATACACCGCTTCCACACTGTTCTAGCCTCCTCTACTTGGTCCATATCGTACTCAAGCCAGAGAGCATACCTAATCCAAAGAAATATGTACCTCCTCCACTTGAGTGATTTCGTGGTCTCTGTGGGCTGGTGCTCGATGGCCTGCTCAAACACACTTCGCACATCGTCCAGCTTTGTATTGTAAAGTAACGTAATATATGCCCACCATGTATCAAAATCACCTGGTGTTTGCTGCAACTCCAGTTGGTACTGGACCTTTCTCTTTTGTATGATGCTCAGCTCAATTGTATCCTTGGTCCCATAATTCTTTTCAAATTCAGTAGATGCACCATGTAATTTGGTTCGCTGCTCATCAGAAAGAGTAATTTTGCTATTATCATCAAGTAAAAGGTGATAAATGGCCCGGGCCCGTTCGTATTCCTGTTGCAATACTTCCCAGTCAGCCCATCTTGCAATAATACGGGGTAAATTAACGTCGTCCTTTAATGATTTCGTGGATAAAATGGTATCAACAGCCAACTCAAACGTGTATCTGATCTGGGGTACATTTTTACCCAGCAATTCTATCTCGATCCACTTCATCCAAGTCTCGCCCGACGGATCAATCAGGCAAAACCGCTTGAATATCGCTCGGATCTTGTCATACTCACCGTACCGTTTTTCAAAGTTGACATACGCATCCCATGCTGTACTATCAGGATGCCAGCTGAGCCATCGTTCAAAGATCGTTCGTACCATAACATAGTTTTTGAGTGTTTCTTCGGTTTGAACGTACAAGAACCAAAGCTTGTTGACACGAGGAAGTGTGGTGGTAGCACGATCAAACAAGTTACGTGCATGGTTGATATTCTTATGGACAAGCTCAAACTGGATATATTGTACCCAAAAGGGTATATGTTGTACATTGACATCGAGAGCCCGTTCGTATACCGATCTTGCTCGTGCAAAGTCGTGATTGTGTTCTGCTTCCCATTTAGCATAACGAAGCCATTGACCAAAGTTGAGTCGATTCTTATTGAGCTGCTGCTCGTATTCTCGACGTTTCGTGAGCTGGAACAGCCTTAACTCATCGAGGTCTTCAATCGATTGTGTGATCTTCTCCAACGGTTTCTCCTTATTAAGAAATGCATCTTGTAAAATACTCTCACTGGTAATTTGTCCTTCCATGGTACAATGAGCAGAAGTTACGTCTTGTACAAAAATAGAGACATCAGTTTAGCTGGGTATAGCAGCTAACCATTCAAAAAAAAAATTGGCTTCCATCAAAACGAAAAAATAATGCCTTCAGCCAGATTCGAACTGACGATCTCCTCATTACTAGTGAGGTGCCTTACCAACTTGGCCATAAAGGCTGAGTGTTTACCTGGTAAGAGAATGAAACAGTCACATTGAAATGGTGATACTAACCTTCTTTAATATCGTGTCATTGAAGCTCGTTATGTACTTGTCATTGGATTCAAGCGTTTGTGATATCAATGCAGACAATAACCATATTTTTTGTCGTACAATTTCTTATATATTCTGAACTTTCCACGGTCGCGTACCAAATCAAGAAAAAAAATCAATGCGATGAGCATTTCTCTTCATCGTACCAATGGCTAAAGCTCCCAATAAGAAGTTCACTACCGCTGCTGCTCCAGGAACAAGCACTGTTTCTGCTGAAAAGCATATGAACTCGGTGTTCAAATTCAATACCAACTTGGGTCAGCATATCTTGAAGAATCCATTGGTCGCCCAAGGTATCGTGGATAAGGCGGGCATCAAGCCGCTGGAAATCGTGTTGGAAGTCGGTCCCGGTACTGGTAACTTGACTGTACGTATTCTTGAGCAGGCCAGAAAGGTTGTTGCTGTGGAAATGGATCCTAGAATGGCCGCTGAATTGACCAAAAGAGTCCATGGTACTCCGCAGGAGAAGAAGTTAGAGATCTTACTTGGAGACTTTATGAAAACGGAGTTGCCTTACTTTGACGTGTGTATTTCCAATACTCCATACCAGATCTCGTCTCCATTGGTGTTTAAGTTGTTGAACCAACCCAGACCACCAAGAGTATCCATCTTGATGTTTCAGAGAGAATTCGCCTTGCGGTTATTGGCCCGTCCTGGTGATTCCTTGTACTGTCGGCTTTCGGCCAACGTGCAAATGTGGGCCAATGTGACCCACATCATGAAGGTGGGTAAGAATAATTTCCGTCCTCCACCTCAAGTCGAATCGTCCGTGGTGAGAATAGAAGTGAAGAACCCAAGACCCAACATTGACTTCAATGAATGGGATGGTCTTTTACGTATTGTGTTCGTGAGAAAGAACAAGACCATTGCCGCTGGTTTTAAGTCCAATAACGTGTTGGAGATCTTGGAGAAGAACTACAAGACTTTCTTGGCCACCAGCAACAGCGGTGACGATGCCATGATGGTTGATGAAAGAGCTTCAATGACGGATGTTGTTAAATCCAAGATTGACGAGGTGTTAACTCAGACTGGGTTTGCTGACAAGAGAGCTTCGAAGTTGGACCAAACCGACTTTTTGAAATTGTTGTACGCCTTCCATCAAGTCGGAATCCACTTTGCATAATTCACTTCCCATCTGTACACTAAGATAAATCTATTACAATACATATATATAAATACCTATGCTATCTTCTCTTAGTATTCTTAGACTGATCTTTTTCAATCACTTCACCAACCCCTCCCATCTCTTCCAAGTTATCTTCAGCAATACTGACCTGCTCTCTTCTTTCCCAGAATCTATCCTCACATAGGTCAAATGCAGCCTTCTTCAAATACTTACCTCTAGCCTCCCGGTTGCTCGAAATCGACCATTCCAAGAAATTGGCACCAGTACGAACATAAAAGGCACGCAACGATTCAAATGGCTTGGGGTGTGGCAACCACGGTCTTGGATCAGGAATCTCATCTTCATCTTCCTCTTCAGGCTCCTCTTCTTCGGGTTCTTCTTCTTCCACCTCAAGCGTATGATCAGTTTCTTCTTCATCGTCATCTTCTTCATCTTCATCTTCTTCGTCATAGAACTCATCATCTGAGTTCTCGACTTCCTTTTCAAGTTCACTCAAATCCTCCCATAACACCTTGACACCATCCAATTTACCCAAATCGATCGCATACAATGAGTCCAAATTGTATTCTTGATCACCTCTTTCAAAGACACCACCAAAAATATACAAGGTATCGTCAACAACACAGGTGGTGGCATTGAAACGTGGGTGTGGTAACTGGTTCACCACCGGAAATTCAACATTGTTATTTTCTTCTTCTTCGTGCTCCTCGAGTTGTCTCAATCTCTCAATCTGTGACAACTCACCTTCATTGTCTTCATCATCATCATCATCATCATTTAATTTAGCCTTGGCCAAAATGGAATTCAAGATATCTTCCAAGTCTTCATCTCTCGTCTTGGCTTCCTTAACTTGCTGTTTCTTTCTTTGTGGTTTCAAGGAAAGATTATACCATCTATTGGTATCGATCTGGTATGAGTACAAGTTGTTATAAAACTCTGACTCAATCTGTTCTTCACTTTCTTCATAGTCGTAGACCCCTCCAAATAATATCCCTCTGTTCTTGTGATAAACCAACGAACAACCGACTCTTGGAGACGGATTAAATCCCTGTTTCCGTCTTCTCTCAAACCTAATAGCCTTGGGATCAGATTTCATTTTCAAAAACCAACAATCACTCAAGACTTTTCCCTTTTGTAAACCCTTCTTGGCTTTGACTTTACAGTACCCACCGTAAATCACGGCCCCTTCAGCACAAGGAAGAAGGGAGTGGCCTGATCTTGCATCAGGAATAGGATGGTTGGGAGGGAACTCTACTTGTTCCCACTTGTATGTCGAAATATCAAACAACCAAATATCGTTCAAGTAAGTCGAGGTCGAGCCCAAATCACGGAACCCTCCACTCAAGATAATATAATTCTTCCAAACAGCAAGTCTGTGACCTGATCTGGCAGATGGTCCTCTTTTCTGGTCAATCTTGGTCCATTCCTTTGTATCAGCATCCAAGATCCAAGTATCACCGTAGTGGTAGAATGTCGACTGTTTTGGCGAAGAAAATTCACCACCAAACATCAAAATAACTCCTGAAGGATGGGCACACATCGCATGAGATGAACGTGGCAAGGGTGAATTTTTGGAAGAGATCTTTCTCCACGTATTGTTATCGATAGTATACACAAACAAGTCGTTGTAGAAATGGGACACATTTCCTTCAGTAGCTTCACCCCCAAAGAGAACCAATTCTCTTTTCCCATGGATAGGATTGGCAACCATACTAGGATTCAATCTTTTTGTGGGTCTGCTGGTCACCGAGATGTTAACAGCCTGGAATTGTTCTTGTTCACGAGCAAACTGTTCCAAAATCTGATCTATGTCTTCCTCTTCCTCTTCTTCATCGCCTTGTTTCTTGGCAAGTTTCTTATTTTTGGCCTCGGCTTTGCCTTCATTCTTCTTCTGCTTCTCAGCAGCACGGGCCTTCTTGGCCTCCTTGGACTTCTTATCCTTCTTGGCCATCTATGCTGATAATCAAGTATTTTTCAATGAGGTGCGACTTTTTGACTAAAGAAGCACACCTTGGTAATACTTTATGGCGATAAATAAACTTGAAGCGTCTTGCATAGCATTGTTACAGTCACAGGTGTCGATAACCCTGTTTAGTGATGCAATAAGGGAATTAGTTTATAATTCTGTTGATGCAAATGCAACAGAGATTGAAATCCGTCTCGATTACCAGTCATTTAGTATATTTGCCAGGGACAATGGTTCTGGGATCTTGCCCCAAGACCTCGAATTGGTGGGCCTACCGCATAACACCTCAAAATTGACTTCTTGGGATCAATTGCCTACCATAAGAACCTACGGATATTCTGGAATGACATTGAATGCTCTCCAGTCTTCTTCCAAACTTAGCATTGTTTCGAAAACGAGGGTTGGAGATACTTTTATCTCTGATCACAAAGGTGTTAGTTTATTTGAACCTAATAACCAGCCTACTCATAACTTCTTTCTCATTGATCCATTCAAAGCTAGTGGAACAGTAATCTTGCTCACTAACCTTTTTGCCTCTTTCCCCGTGAGAAGGCGAGCCTTGATGAATTCGTCCCTCAGTAATATCGAGGATGAATTGAGAGAATTAGTGCTACAAATATTGGTAAAAAACCCAACTCTTGGAGTAAAATTGTTTAAAATTGATCATTCTAGGAATTGCTTAACAAAGATTATGGATATCACCAAAGATTCAATCCCAAGCCATTTGTCCAATCCAAAAAAATATGCCCTCATTATGCGATCAGTGATTGGAAAGACAATCTTGCCCTCTTTTAAACCAATAGAAATGACGGATGATTTGGTGACCATTACAGGTGTTGTTGGAACTATACCAAATACGTCAAGAGAGTACCAGTTTCTATTCATCGACGGCAAACCTGTCACTGAACGCAATGAAATATCAAAACTTGCCAATAGTAGGCCCTGGATCGAAACCCAAGAGAATTCTTTGAAAAATTTATCTCCAGGTAAATCTGTCAAAAGGTACCCCGTTTTCATCATAAATATCCTTATGCAACAAACGGCTGAATTTCCCCAATCATTCTGCCATCCCAAGATTTATAGCTTTTTGCGACCGTTGTTCCAAAAATCAGCATCACCAAACTTCGATATTCCAAAATTTAGTGAAAAACCACCAAAGAAAAGAAAAATAATGGAAAGCGTGGCTATTTATTCTACTACTGAAGACTCTGATAAATCTAGTTTCCTTTCGCTTTCAAAGGAGGAGCTCTCATTTGACAATTATCGCATTATTCGGCAAATAGACCAAAAGTTTATCTTGATCAAACTAAATTCAACCCTTGTTATTTTGGACCAGCATGCCTGTGACGAGAGAATTCGTTACGAAGTTTTACTTGAAGATTTCATAATGAGCATCGCAAATCCAAATATTAATTTGCAGCTTAAATTGGTTTATCCAATTATACTTGTGGTTTCAGATATTGAAATGCGTAGCTTTGAGGATTGTCAGGAAAATGTGTCTCAATTTGGTGTGAGGTATACAGTTGTGGAGCAACGAGTTATTGTCACTCACCTACCATTTATCTTGATTGACCTTGAAGATCCGATTGTATTAAAATCGTGTTTAATGCAACACTTTTCAGATTTGAAATCTGGTTTTATTCAATCCGAAATTGTCGTTAACAAGTCATCGTGGTTTAGTAACTTACGAAATCTTCCTAGAGTAATTGTGGAAAAGTTCAAGTCCAAGGCATGTCGAAATGCCATTATGTTTGGAGATGAGTTAACATTTAACGAGATGGAACAAATGATACAGAACTTGAAACTATGCAAGTTGCCTTTTCAATGTGCACATGGCAGGCCATCTATAGTACCTTTAGTTGACTTCATTAATTGAAATATATAGAAAACCAAAAAACAATGGACGAGTCCGGAGTCGAACCGGAGACCTTTCGCATGCTAAGCGAACGCGCTACCAACTACGCCACACGCCCTAAATTGTTAAATGGTCCCTAGCAGGATCGAACTGCTGATCTTGGCGTTATTAGCACCACGCCTTAACCAACTGGGCCAAGGGACCATTTTATAACTGACAGAAGCAAACTCATATACAGAATCAACATATAATACTTAATTGTTACATCCAAACATCAGTTTTTTTGCATCTTTTTTTATTGTTGCAAAATTTGTACCCTTAGCCACCACCATTTCCACAAACACTATATAAATTAATGCTGAGCATAAATATCTACCAAGGAGCCTTTGTGAGAAACAGATTTCATCCAAGTAAAAAGTTCTTATAATAAAGTTAAATCGTAAATTCTTAAATATTTCTAGAAATAAATGAAAATAGTTCACTGAACTCTGAAAATAATAGCCTTACCATGAATGAGTCTATGTCTCAATAAATGGAAACCGTCCTTGAAAGATTCTAATCCTGGCTTTAAGGTACGGATTCTTGCGGTTTTGAGCTGTCCGATATACTGTGGAAGAATTTTTGCCATGAAATGGTCGTAATTGTCGGTAATCAGCTGGGTGCTTTCAAACTTGGCAGAGCCGATTTCAGCATCTCTTCCACCAACAACATAAGCAACAGTTTGGGCAAAGGAAACGTTTCTGCCGGGCTTTTTCTTGATTTGGTCCTCAGTCACTTGAACTAAGTGGAACAAGTTATCAAGTCTAACGTTTTCAGTACCTTCAGTAGCATCGTAGGTCTGCTGCAACGTTTCGACAGTGGAGACAGTGTCTAAAGCGTACAATAATTTCTCGTTAGATTGAGTTTTGATCTTTTGAACAACTTCTGGGTCCTTGAAGTCATATACCGCATCTGCACCGTAAGCTTCCAACAAGGCAAAGTTTTCAGGAGAAGTAGTCGTAATCACCTTTAAGCCATAGACAAGCTTTGCAATTTGGATAGCCAAGACTCCGGTGGTAGTGGAACCACCCCAGATCAAGATATATTTGTCAGCATTAGCAGTATGATTTTGCTGGAGCTTCAAGTATTCTGTGAAGGATAAGACAACAGTAGCCAAGGCCATATTGATGGAAGCAGCAGCTTCAAAGGACTCAATTGGCTGAGGAACATGTTCACCGACTGCCAAAATTTCCTTCTCGTTGAAGAACTTTTTGTCGTACTTGATGGTAGTTTCAGCATCAAGAATGGCCAATTCGCCCCAGCCACCAACACCAGTAGTGACATTGCCGTGGAGGAAAGAAGAAACAGCATCACCTCTTTGGAAACGGTCACGGACTTCAGCACCAACTTCCATAACAACTCCCGAGATATCTGACCCCACTGGGCTACCGTGCTTGGCCAATCCAGATTCAAGACGCTTCAAGTCAACCGCATTGACCGAACAAGCGACTGTCTTAATGAGCAATTGGTAAGGAGTAATTTCTGGGAGTTCAACAGGTGCAATTTCGGCGTATCCACCTTGGACAGATGAGGCAACAATGGCTCTAATAGGCATTTTTTAGTGGTGAATTTATTGTTATGAATAAGATCTGGGGTACAATACCAAGTACCTTTGTTGACTTTATATAGTGGGTACATTGATTTAAGTGGGTTGTATCCGGTCAATCACTTCCGAATATCGGGTCACAGGATCACCCTACTCACTCCTACACATAAGATGGTTTATGGGGTGCTTCTATGTATGGAATTCTCTCGAAAGTCTAGTTAGAATATTTTTACGGACCGCTATTTTAAGTAAAAAGATGTAAGCAGGGGCTCTAAACAAACTCTAACTTCACATAATTTAGGACTGGTATCATTTATGTGGGGGACTAAGTTATGGTTCTGGAACAAATAAGTCGAACGATATGATATTATTTGAAAGAGATTGCTTTAAAGGGCCAAATTGGACCGAAAGCTAAACACCCATTAATTTGGTCCTCGACCTGGATAATTCGCAACTCAATAACTGGCAATAAATTGGTACGCATGACCAGTATCCCCAGGTATATCAAAACATACCCCACCAAAAAGTTTGAATGTCGTACGATATAATCAAAAGGTCTTTACGTAGTACTCCGTAGACCCGGGAACTTCCGACTTGGTTCTGGCACGCCAGAGCACTACACTGGGGAGGGGTTTCATAGAAGGTCCTTCTATTGAACTATAATACATTATACAAACTAAAATCTTTGCAGGAAGCAGGAATCGAGGAAGTTACACACTAGCCTTTTTTTTAACGAGCTTCAAACTGAACCATTCTTCTAGTTCTGGCCTTGTAGATAACTCTGTGACCACATTCCTTACATCTGATGGCGTCGTTCTTGCTCAAGGTGAACGAAGCAGCACACTGAGCACAGTTGTATCTAACACCAAGCGATTTGTTTGTAATCTGACCAAGTGCAGCGTGTGATATCGATGCAGGGATACTGAAACCTTCTCTTTGTGGCGATGACATGATGCTTTAGCTGAGATAACTTGGTCCAACGGTGCGTAGGTGATGAAAAGTTGAGATGGAATGAAAAAAAAATTCCCCCAAGTTGATACTGGGAAAAAAGTATACAGGAACAAATCCATACCTATAAAGAAACTGCCAGTGCTTTAGTTGCAAAGTTATCCAGCTTTGTCGATGCTTTCCATACGAGAAACTATAGCGAGGATAGGTCGTCTGGCACGCCAGTTTGACTCGTTTACCAGCAAGACTCGACAACAACTCGCAGGCAGTGAAACAAAGGCTGGTGGTGTTGCAGTAGAGAAACTTATTCACAAACCCGATATCAATATTCCCCAAAAAGACTTGTCGAAATACGAGCCACATTTTAAAGATTTCCAGACCAAAGTCTATCGAGACTTCTTGGATCCATTGGGAATACCGAATCTCAAAGTCTTTAACGATGATCTACCGAAATACGATGCCGACACCGCACAGGCAAACTGGAAGAGAAAGAAAACACCAGTTCAATCAGTCGATGTATTTTTTTTGAATGATCGGATGCATTTTGAAAAGATGATGAAGTTTCTTCTTGAGATCACGCCTGATCACTTGAAGCAGGCCAATAGCCATCTATTGGCCGAGCATAGTCTGCAAGAACACCCTCACGTCCAGACCAATGTGTTTGGCGAAGTTCCACCAATGCCCCAAGTCCTCACCAAGGAGAGTTTCCAACAGTACATATATACCTTGACGCATCTGAAGTTCCACTACAAAAATTCGTCTTCGTTAGGAAGAGGAATCGTGCCTGATATCCTATTGTACACCCACAAATTAACCAACACCGAGTTCAAACCGTATAGATCGGTACACACATATAACTATCTCATCAAGTTTTTTGGATACGATAAGCACCAGAGCTCATTTGCTCGAGAGTTATTGTTGGTAATGAATAAAGATGGCCATCGTCCCAACATAGATACGATAAACAATTTGTTGAAACTTTGCCAGACCCATTCACGGATACGCTCCAACACAAACACTTACCTGATTATACTCAAGTACTTGCGATTGTGCAAGTCAATGAATATTGAGATTAATCTTTCTACATATACCAGGATATATGACTCGATATCCAATATCTTTCTCAAGGAAAACTTCTTGAACAAGATTCAAGAAACAAACTTAATGATACCAAAGAACTTGATGATCAAGATTGTTGATGATTTTGCTAGCACAACCAAAGATACCACCGACTTGGTCTATTTTATTACCAAAGATATGAACATTCCACTCTGGTACAATGATTCAAAGCTCTTGAACAAAGTGATATATCACCGGGGTCTTTTTGTCAACGAGCCAGAAGATGTCGAGAAGTTGTGGACTTTTGTTGGTGAACGAGAGTTTGCGATTGACGAGTATACCTTGAAGCTGGTTTTGGAGTCGATACGAAAGAATCAGTTTTTGGACCCCGAGCGCAAGGTGAGCATTATGATAGTTTTCTACTTTGCCATGGTGAACAAGCTTAGTCAAAAGTTTTCTGGGCTTGAGTGGGCAACGAACATCACCCGAGTGTATCGTGACGTGATTGATCAGTTGGTTGATGTTTCGCTGCAGTATTTTCGGAGCTGTCACTTTCTTGTACGAGGAATGTTGTACGAGGCTCACCAGGAGTTGCGATTGTCTCTGGAAAAAGTGAGTTATGGCAAGAGAACGGGCGAAAGTGAGAGCTACAAGATCATGAAGCGGTTGGTGGGGAAGAAGTTGCAGGCGATGGAGGCGATGACACACCATTACCGCAGGACCAAGAGCCATGATATACCGACATTGGGGACCGAGTTTAGTCAAGACGAATTAGGTCAATGGCAAAACATCAAAGCGAGGTTGCAGGTTATTGACACCTCACTTCCGCATCATGTTTCAGAGTTGCTCCTACAGGCCGATGAATTTGAAGTTTCGGAAACGGTTATTTCGCGGTACGAACAGCAGCAGAAGTACCGGCTGACCACGGTGCGAAACAGAGACTACTACTACAAGATCCAGGAAGGGATCGATAATTATACCAGACGACAGATGGTTGAACGAGGCATCATGACCAAATTTAATGTAAAACAGCAAAAGCAATAAATAGATAATTTCCAAGCTTCTTACTAGTGTACAGTTACGTGATCCTATTGTATGTGACCCAGGGGAGAGATTAAACGGTACAAGCGAGAAAGAGAAAAAAAAAGGTATTACTTCTGTGTTTGTCCCAGAACGGATATTTGTATACAATAGATATACTAAAAAAAATTTGTTAAATAATAGGCGGTGTCTGCAAGGAGGGGGGGGGGGCGGCATCGGGTACAATCCATTTATAACCAAATGTGGTAAGACAAAAAAAAGGGACCCACAACGTTAAGACAGCAAATGAGAGGGAATTTTTACAAAGCGATAGATATAAATTCCCGCACCAGATTGAAAAACATGTATCAAGAACAAGGAGCAATGTTTCTTTTATCGGATTGCTGTTTTAGGGAGAAGGCTCTTCGGGATTGGTCTCAAAAAAAAAAAGGATTTGGTTCTCCACAAATCCCGGTAAGACATTCTCAACTCTAACCATTTAAAGCAATGTATCAGGCTCGTATTATGGTTAAGGAGAGGTGCCCTCCTCCCCTCGGTAGTTTTTAAGTAACCCTAAATCTCCCCAAAAGTGTTGCGCGCAATTTTTTTTTTGTTATTACTACTATTATTAATAATTGCAGCAATAAAAAAAAGTTACCGGGCAACACAAGCTTATTTTAAAAAGGAGCTTTTACTCGGTAAAATATAATCAACAAGCAGGGTCTCTGGAAGCACAACCAAAGCATACCGCTCCACCCATCCACCATCATGTTGAGCATACTCTTGTACCTGCTCTTACATGCCACCTTTTCCCATGCTTTGAGCCTCGCTTCCTGCTCAAACAATAATATAGGCACGGCGCAAACCTCGGATCACTACATGTCAAATGGGTTCTGCCAGGTATACTGCCAGAATAGCGGCCATGCGGTAGCAGTTGTCCTGGGCTATGACTGCTGGTGCTCAAATTACCTACCTGCAGACACCGTTACCCTTTCAAACTGCGACACTCCATGCCCAGGGTTCACCCAGGAGAACTGCGCTGGATCAGGCCTTTATGGCTACATTATTATTTCCACGCCCAGTGGAACGATGAGCCAGCTGTCAGCCACATCCTCATCGTCAACTTCAAGATCGAGATCGACTTCGAGAACCGTTTCTTCCCGTCGCACCACTAGTCTGTCTTCAACCGAACTGACCACCGAGTCCACCTCTGATACCCTGGATTCAACCGAATCCGATCCAACTACTTCATCATCAACAACATCAACATCATCATCAACAACAACATCGCCATCATCATCAACAACTTCAACAACTTCATCATCATCATCATCTTCTTCTTCTTCAACCCGTGTCTCTCTTTCTGCCGAAGGAACCACCATATACTCCGTCAAAACTGTCGACGGACTGACGTCTCCCATCATCACCACCGTTTACGTCAATGTCGATCCAACTGAATCACCGTCAACATCTTCATCAACTTCAGATGCTGCCACCAGTTCTGCTGAACCCAAGAAAAAAGATGGCTTCTTTGACTCGAAGGGTAAAGTAGCAGGAACGTTTACGGCGGTAGGTGTGGTTGTGGTTGCTGCCGTCTTGGGTATTTTGTACTGCTGCTGCTTTGCTGGGGGCAGAAACAAGGACCACGACGGAATGAGCGACGACGAGAACCAGTACTCTTCCGACGAGATGTCGATCAAAAAGAATCAAGTGACTGTCTCAATGCCACACTCAAAATCTGACTCACTTTCTTCATTATCACCATTAAACCGGGAACATTCCATTTCAAGCAAGTCGATCTTGGCCCTTCTTACACCCAAGAACCACTCAGAATCTAATGGTAACGGCGTTGCTTCCAAGAACGGGTCAAAAAAGAGACAAGATTCCGTTCATAACTCTGATCCGCTTGAGAATGCCATGTTCCCAATTACTGAGCTCGACTCACGACTTGATCCAAGCACAATGTTCTTGAATCATAGCAAGAACTCATTGGAGGATGACGTCGATTATTCAAGACGGAAAATCTTGAAAATCACAAATCCGGAGTAGCGATTCCAGTACTCTCTCTTCCATTAATTAATCTCGCCGCATCACATTCATTTCATGAGCCCACCACACAGGCTCCCACTTTATTTCTGGCGTATTCTTATTAATCTCTTAATTGTTTATTTTTTGCATAGGCTTGATTTAGTTATATTATACAATCATCATGAAAATGTACTTGCTTTTAGTGTGCAGTGTACGCCGGTGGCGGAGGCTGTATATCATTTGAATCATAATTTGGCTGCGCAATTGGTCTATCGTAGGTACCGGACATTTGGCCAGGCAAAACAGGGACCAATGGTACCATTGCCTTGTGTCCTGGTGGTATTGTAGAAGAGTAACCAGGAACAGTATTGGGAGACAGCGGTATTCCTATATCATATTCTGTGGATTGTTGTCGGGCTGGAGGTTGGTTTGTGTTTGCTTGCCGGCGTTTTCGAGCCAAAAGGCACGAGAATACCAACAGTAAAATGAAACCAACTATGAAAACAACGATTACGAACATCCCTACGGACCAAGTATATGAGGGGGATCCTATATATACACCGTTTAGACTTTAAAGTACTCAGCCGGACCTAAAACGTGGATGACTAGACGATTGATCTGTGATTGACGGGTAAGTTTAGGGGGTAGAGGGGGAATTAATTGGTAAGTTGAACCACAAAAGGATTATATAGAACTATCACAACATTACCATCACAAGAAATCCCTCTCGGTGGCCAAGCTGGCTAAGGCGCGAGACTGTAATGATAACCTCAAAGTAATCTTGAGATCGGGTGTTCGACTCACCCCCGGGAGATTTCTTCCTGCCTTTATGGCCAAGTTGGTAAGGCACCTCACTAGTAATGAGGAGATCGTCAGTTCGAATCTGGCTGAAGGCAATATTTTTTATTTACGAAATTGCTTTTTTTTTATACAGTTCTGGAATTGGGAGTAAAATCAACACATTGTTGTCAAAGATATAATTGAATACAATGTGAGTATGTAACATGTAACTGCTGCTGATTGTGTATACGTCTCCCTTCTGTTATTCATTAATCAAGAACGTGGTGAATTAAAAAATTCTCATCCCGTAACAACTCTCTTGGCACAAGAATCTTGGTATTTCAAGAGCTGCGGTTCTCTTATGTTAGTTGATCTGCAGTATTATTATTAGCACTAAGAATGACTCGATTAGGCCCGTTATGATAGAAATTGCGCAAAAAAAAAATACAGGTTACATAACATATCCTGTACCGAGGCGAAGTTTTTTAAAGCGGTATTAATGGGGGGTGTCGCAAAAAAAAAAAAGTTTATGAATTTCTTGGCTCTAATGATACATGATCATATTTAACATACATGAAATCCCACAGCCGCCTCTATTGAACAGAACTTTCTTTTATAAAAATCAAATATCTTTGGAATGAACTATAACTTACATCCCATTTCTTATCTTAATGCATCACAGAATGCCAAGGGTGACGCTGCCACTGGTCAAACCGGCAACTCCTTCATAGACTCTGAGTTGGATCTTGACCTTGACAATGTTTCGTCCACTTGCTCTACCACATCGTCACCTCCAAACAATAATGGCAGCCCACACTCCTCATTCACGTCTCAGTCGTCTGCAAACTCTCCTATGAACGACATAAAAAGATTCGAAGCAGCAGTTCCACCCCCAAACCAAGCTTCTATTAATGCCAGCTTAAGTTACCCAAACACCCTGAGCATCATTAAGGATACCTACTTGAACTCATTTTTCCCAGGTGCAGAAAAGCCTCTTGTTAAATCAGAACCACAGACTGCTGGTATTTTGGCAGAAACCCCAGCCAAGCCTGCCAAGAGAACCTACAAGAAAATCAGAGACGAAGACTTGAAGGGTCCTTTCAAGTGCTTATGGGGTGACTGTGGCACTATTTTTGAAACTCCAGAATTATTGTACGACCATTTGTGCGATGACCACGTTGGCCGCAAGTCTTTTAACAACTTGAGTTTGACTTGTGAATGGGACAACTGTGGTACTTCTACCGTAAAGAGAGACCACATCACATCCCACTTGAGAGTCCACGTTCCTTTGAAGCCATTCCACTGCCACTTGTGTACCAAGAGTTTCAAGAGACCACAGGATTTGAAGAAACACTCAAAGATCCACGCCGACGACAACCCCAAGAAGTTGAAGCGTGCTCAAAAGTTGATGATGAAGCAACAAGAGAAAGAAGCCAGAGCGATTCAGAAATTGCTCAGAAAGAATCAATCTTTGGACGGCCAACAAATGTCTTATCCACCAGTTGCCCAATCAAACTACATGTACTACGGTCAACCTCCTGTTGGCTATGATGACTCGAGAAAGAGAACTTACCAAAGAAGTCAACAAAATGTTCAAATGGTTAACTCTATCTTGAATGATTTCAACTTTGGTATCCCTAACGAAGATCATCAGGGCGCAGAATACCCAGCCAAGAAGATGAAACAAGTCCCAGCACAATACAATATGGATGTGTTTAACAGATTGAACCACGTTGACGAAAAGATGATTGGGGTTCCTCAGCAGCACACTGTTCCACAACCTAACCCATCCGTAGGTACTGGTGCAACTTTTGCCAATGGTTCCAACTTTTATGAGGCTGAAAAGTTCTTCAGCTCATTATCTAACTCAATTGACATTCAATACCAGATGATGTCAAATCAATATCATCAAGGACACCAGGGACAGCAAGGTCAAATACAGCAGGCTGCTCCAGCTCCAGGACAAGCCCAACAATTGTACCCAACCTTGCCACAAATCCCAACTTCAACTGGAGTTCTTAATGACAATTTGTTGGTTAACCAACATCAAAACTTTTCTCCAGCTTACCCACAAATCAACAGACCTCTTGGTTCTGTTTACCATCAAGGCCACTACTCGTACCCAGTCAGTATGGAATTTGGTGGTGTATCCAACTCACAAAAGGCAGGACAGGCTTTGGAAGACAGCGAATCATCAGCTTCTGAACTTTCTGAATCTGAATCTGAATCCGAATCCGAATCCGAAGTTTCATCAGAAGAAGCTTCCGACGGTGAAGAAGACCTCGAGGCTATGTTTAGCCAGTTGTCTGTTTCTTCGAAGACATTTAGCTTGGCTGAGGTTGAAAAGCATCGTGAGATGATCCAGGCAGTGTGTCTGTACTTGAGAAATGCCATTAGCGAACAGGAATCAACGCTGTTGGAAAAGACAAGTAATACCATCGTTGCTGATCAGGAAAAGCACCAAGGTTTATACCCAACGATAACTGCTCTCTAGACGATTGGTTTTCTTTCTTGTTTGGTTTTTGTCTTTTATGGGGTTTTCGGGGTTTCAGTTCTCAGTCGGTTAAGCATCACTTTTTTATTTTATTTCATGTAACAGAACTATGTACTTAATATTTTGGTTAGTTTTCATGTATTTACAAGTTGGATCACTCCTGAGCCAAGCACCCGGTTACCACTGTACAACACCAAGTTTTGTCCTGGAGCAATTGCTCTAGAAGGCTCCTTCAATTCTATGTAACAGCCATTTGTAAAGTCAGCAATCTTTACCGGTAAAGGTTGCTGTAATGAACGGTACTGGACCTGGAGGTTAGAGAAATCGATGGTATCGACAGGAGCCAACCATTCCCAATCCCCTGCGGTGATTTTGGACGAGTAGAGTTTAGGATGGTCTCTTCCTCGAACAATGACTAACTCGTTGGTATCCTTGCGTTTTGCACTGACAAACCACGTACCCTTGTAGCGAGGATCGCCCTGGGGCATTGAGATGGACGATTTCTGGCCAATGGTAGCGTGCCAGAGTCCCGTATGGTTTCCCCATACTTTCCCATCTTCTGTGACGATGTTTCCGGGATTGGGCTCGATATATTCAGTCAAGAAGTCTCGAAAGTTCTTGTTATCTTGTGAGACGAAGCAAAGGCCCTGTGAATCTGGCTTGGAAGAGATATGGAGCCCGTATTGTTCTGCCATATTTCTTACTTGGGGCTTGATATAGTGGCCAACGGGCATTAGTACATGCGAGAGCACTTGGTGTGGGATATTGGACAAGTAATACGACTGGTCTTTGGCCTGAGAAAAGCCACGAAGCAAATGATGTTCACCAGAGACGGCATGTTTCATTATGCGAGCATAGTGGCCCGTCACAAGCCACCACTTATTGGGACTGTCTCGAAACTTTTCCAGGAGATGTTCAATCATTTTACCAAACTTGACGTACTTATTGCATCCGGTGTCGGGGTTCGGGGTCATGCCCTGCTGGTACATCAGGATCATAGGTTCAAACACATCGTTCCAGTACTCACGTTCAAAGTTGACCCGTTCACACGGGATCCCGAGATGGCTGCACACTTTCTGAACATCGTTCCAGTCGGCCTCAGTACATTTAGCTGTTTGTGACCAGTTGGCCATATATATTCCCCGTACTTTGTTGTATTTCGATGCATAGAGGGCTGCTGATACTGCGGAGTCAACACCGCTGCTCATCGCCACGACGATCTCGTCATCTTTGCCTGGTTCGGCCTGGATATATTCAGAGGATGAAACAGGGTTCTTCCTTTCTCTAGTAAGCTCGCTAAGGGTCAGAAATCTCCTCCTTATTCCTGGGAGCGTACATCGTAGACGAGAAAGAAACATGAGTCGTATTAATTCTAAATTTCGCACGCATCAAGTATCGCATCGCCAATCTCGGGCCGAGTGTACACCTCTTCATGCGTGCCCCAATCGCCCTGTCGATACACAAAAGGCGTATGAGTAGCAGTTAAAGATTCTGTGAGTAGCTGTGATTGGCGGAGAGAAAGAAGCTCATCCTGTTTAGATTGAACTATTACAAGATTTTTCACAGGTAAATCAAAGCCCAGCGATGACATAAGCGGCGATGCTTGATGGTACGTTTCTTCGTGCTCAAAGGCTTCTAGAACAAACCCCCTGTAGTCAGGATACTCCCTAACCAATTCAGAAATATCGTAGATTCCATCGAGCAAAACTGCTGCGTGTAACTTCCAACTAAGATCCAAGCCGAACTGGCGAAATTTCAATATCTGGAGAATGAGAGTAGCACCCACAGAATGCCCCACCACCAGCAAAGTTTCTGTGTTGTACTTGGATACAATATAACTGAGTGCATTTGAAACATCTTCCAAGTGTGCTGGATGTTTTACTTCTGGTGAAAGACGGTAGTTGACACTAAATATGTTTACGGGTGTCTTGAGCAACAAGTACTGTGCAAGTGGACCAAAGTCATCGAACGTATTGTTGGGATCTCTCCATGCTCCACCATGAATAAAAACCAACGTGTGGCTATTGGTAAAAGCATAATTAAACACCTTGATTTTCTGCAATGGATGATTACCGTAGCTTTCCATAATTACCCCGTATATTAAATAAAAAAAATAGTTTACAAAATAGAATATCAAAATGAATTAAAATTAATTATGAAATTGAACCCAATGCAGTTAAAATCAATCGTTAATGTTACACATAATACAGCAGACCTTCCCTTTCTTCGCCCCTTTATATTGCCCCGATAACCAAACAAGACCCGATAAAATGGAATAAAGCATTTTGGACTCCCAGCTTTACAGTTAAGTTTAGTATATATTTTTAATCAAAGAAATTATCAATACAATTCATTGCCCACGCATCAGGATAAGGGGGATCTTATACGACCGCTAGGAAAGGAAGTTGTTTTCCAAACAGACAAAAAAAAGTTTCAGTTTGTTTAGTAACGGGTTGGAGATCTGTCACGGGTGTAGGAGTCTCTTTCATAACCACCATCTTCTCTGTCACGGAAACCACCACGACCGCCACGGCCACCACGGAAATCACCACGGCCACCACGGAAGTCACCACGGCCGCCTCTGAAACCACCACGGAAGTCACCACGACCACCACGGAAGCCGCCACGGAAGTCGCCACGACCACCACGGAAACCTCCACGGAAGTCACCACGACCACCACGGAAACCGCCACCACGGCCGCCTCTGAAACCACCTCTTCTTGGTTGTGGAACGTATGGAGTGGTGTCTTCTTCAGCGCTGATGACAGCGTCTTGGAACTCAGCTTTGTCCAACAATGGGATGGCCTTTTCCAAGTCCTCAGCAGCAGCAAACTCAAGGGCACCAATGGTTTCACCAGATTCATAGTCTCTGAAAACCTTGGCAAAGGTAGGATCTAAACCAGTCTTGTCTCTGGCAAAGTCCTTAAAGTCTTGCCAGGCAGTACCTTCTGGCAAGTTGGAAATCTTCATTCTGTATCTCTTTTCCTTTTCACGAGCAAGCTCAACTTGCAAGTCTTGACCTTCAAATTGGGAGTTGTTCAAGGTATCAACGGCAGCCTTGGCTTCGTCAGCAGTTTCAAAGCTGACAAAGGCAAATCCTCTCATCATTTGCACTTCAGTGACATTACCTGCAGAAGCAAAGTGTTCCTTAATACTTTCTTCTTGAACTTCAAAACCAAACGGTCTCACAAAACACTTGGTAGCTTCCGACATCCTTCTTTCTTTGGCTGGTTGGTAAGGAGTTTGTTTTTTTTTTCTTCTGGAGAAAAATTGTGTCTGATGGGCAGATTCTTGATGCGGACACGCCTCTTCAGTTTTTTTTGTCGGGGCTCCCGCACATGAATTGATGGAACTAAGACATTTTTGCAATAATGGGGGAATCATTAAATGTGTATTACTTAAAATAGTACAGAAAAATATATGGCGCTACGTGCGGGAGAGAGAGAGGTCAGAACTACTTAAACAACTTCTTGAAGAATCTGGAGAAACCAGACTTCTTCTCCTTCTTAGCTCCAGTCTTAGCTTCGGACTTGGCTGGAGCTTTGGCTGCAGCTTTAGCTGGAGCTTCGGCTAAAGCATCCTTGCTGGTTGGTATTTGAGCTTGCTTGGTCAATCTTTCGCGTTCAGAATCAGTAGGCTTGATTTCTTCAACAGTAACATCGCCTTCTTGAGCAGCAATGGCTGCTGCAATATTCTGACCGTCACCCTGTGCAATAATAATCTCTTCTTCGTCGTCCTTGGCTGCGACAGAGGCGTCGACTGGAGCAGCATCGACTTCCTTTGGCTCTTCAACCACTTCAACTGGTTCAGTGTTGATTGCGTCATCAGTAGCCTTAGGGTCCAAGGTCTTAGGAGAATCTTCTTCTTTGGTGGCAACTACTTCTGGTTCTGGTACCTCTGGCTTTAATTCAGCCTCAGGTTCAACTGCCTTAGTTTCAGGCTCAGTTTCCTTCACTTCAGCTGGAGCAGTTTCAACTGGAGCAGCTTCAACGGTTGGCTCAGGAATGGTTTCTGCTTCTTGAGCAACCTCTTTGGCGTCAGCAGTGGCAGCAGCAGCGGCAGCTGCAATCTCAGCTTCTTCGTCACGGTCCAATTCGGTTTCAGCCTTAATATCGTCAACTTCAGCATCAACAGGAGCAGGAGAAGAGTCTGTTTCGGCTTCAGGAGTGGCACCGGCAGCAGCCTTAGCCTTCTTCTTGGCCTTGTATTGAGATCTCTTCATCTTCTTCTTCTGTTTCTTCTTTTCCTCAGCAGTCAACTCTGGGGTTTCAAGAGCGCTCAAGGCTTCTCCTGTAGGAATATAGATACCTGGTTCACCAGTGACAGTGGCTTGTTTGCCTTCGGATTTGGGCATGACAGTGGCGTTGACTTTGTCCTTGGCAGGAGCCGCAACAGCAACGGCAGCTAAGCCACCACTTTCAGGGATCTTGGAAACAACAGCATCGGAAGCAACAAGATCTTGGGGTTCCAAAATATTGTTTTCGTGTCCGTCGTCGTCGGTGCCGATTCTTTGGGATGACGATACTTGCCATTCACCGTCAACAACGTACTTGTACAAAAGTTTGTCGGCGTCAGCAGGTAATGGAACCAGTAATTCAAAGGAACCGTCTGCTTGTTTGACCAAGTGCAAGGACTTGGACCAGTTGTCAAAGGTACCGGTAAGAATAACTTCTTGTGGACCAGCAGGCCTGGGGGGAAATGTTAGTAAACAATTAAATGATGATGATAACGTAAAATGAAAACAGACAGAATTTGGGAGCACTTCAGCTACAAATTCTCCAACACATCAACACAAGTGTACGTACCATTTGAAAGTGTAGGTGGAGGTCATGGTTAAGGATGGTAATACTTTTGTTAAAGAAGAATAAAGAGTGAAAGAAAGAAAAATTACGTAACAATGTGCGGGCAATATATTTTTAGTCTATTTGGCAATCTTCATCTATCATCGTCTCTAGGAAACAATAACAGGTATAAGTTTCTGTACTGCAAAAAAAACAGTACACTACACTACCCCCATCCAAAAAGAGACGTAGAAGTAAGTCACTAGAAAGGATTGTTGGGTTTTATCATGGGCAAGAGCCAGCCTACAAAAGGGTGCTGGTTAAAGTGATTTTTTTTTTCTTTCTTTCGGGTTAAATTCGATTACTTTGGCGCACCTTTCTTAAACTAAATGTCGAGGTGTTCCCAAAACGAGTGCCACGAGAGTTTAGTGGCGTAGGATAGAAAACAAACAATTTGCATCAAGATTTCAAGCAAAAAAAAAGTATGTTTATGCTCACAAAGTTTCAAATAAGAAATAGTCTTCAGTCTGGTTTGGGACGCAATAGTCAATTCTCATGTATTTGCTAATACCAATTACTACTAATTGCTGAGACAGCAAGCCTTACTATGTATTGATAAACCAAAACTTTTCTGAAAGTGTATTAAGATAGCGTACATCGTTAGACGACAAGCATGTATAGCCCCGCATTCCTCGAGCTTTATTGATCAATTGACTTCAAAGCTTCAAGAGCTTAATTTCCCTGGGCACAAGAAATCTTCCCATAAACACGACATTTTAGTTTAAGAGAGGTGTGCAAAAAATAGTCGGGATTACAGTTGCCGCGTCGGTGAGCAAAATCAGCCTTACCGCTGCAACCCCCGCCGGGAAATTTTTTTTCTGTTTGCTGTTAAGTTTTTTTTTTCTGGTGCCGTCTAAAGGAAAAGAAGCCGAATTAGGCAATGGTCATGCCAAATAAGTTTAGCGTACTCTTTTTGGAACACGTCCATCACCAAACATCGCCAACAACACAGGAAGGAAACAGAGTGCATGTACGGCAGCAATCACAATCAAGGCAAGCCACATCCGGAAATAGTAGACCTCGAAGATTTTCGACCGGGTATAGGCCAATACGGAAATCCCAATTATCTTCGTAAAGGTGATACCTCCCAAGACCGAGCCAGCCACCGTAGTCAATGCAAATGTAGCTTTGGACAGCCTGACGTCCAGCATCAACTCAGTAAAAACGGTAGCCTCGCTGCCACTGCTCATGAATTCACGGTACAATTGCTCTTCGTCTTCGCAGTCAAATACGGTTTGGCTACTCTGGACATATGCTCGGGTGAGATGGATAGTAAACTCCACTGCTAAACCAGCACATATCACAAGGTTCACCAACAGTACGGCGTTCAATGAGATTGACCAGAGTGACATCACACCGCCCACATTGACCAAAATCGACGTAACTGCAACCACCAACACGCTTGCTGTCTGCACCAGACCCAATAACACACTACTAACGACCCAAATAATCGCCAAGGCAACAGCCAACAACACAAACGTCATCCGGAGAATCGTCTCGTATTGCACAAAGTAGATGTAGAACGATGATGTGGCAAAGATATCGATATTCTGATACTTTTTGATCTCGTCCACGATACGTAACAGGTTCCGGTAAGCATTAATAAAGTCGGCTTGTGACCGCAACGGCCGGTGCCCAGCACGAAACAACGATGCTTCGATCCCGGTACTATTCCACGCAATACTGGTGGAATACGGAGCTTTACCTCCTAAGGGACACGGATCGCTTGGTTCTTGGATCCACTGGTTAAAGTAAAACATAAAATCATCACCTGTAGGCAACGCTTGCATCGACGAATCGTACGGTGGCTCGTGGTCTGCAAAACAAGTTTGACACTGCCGTTCAGGAGCATTCGGAGTACAGAACTCAGGCAACAGCAGCAGCAGCAGCAACAGCAACAGCTGCAACGAACTCTTCTTGAACCGACAACATTGGTCCAAGTTTGGATTGAGCCATGTCAAGAAATCATCCAACCAATTGGTGGCAGGATCAGTAATGGTGGAGGTATTACCACGCTTATACTCCTGCTCAAGAATATTGGCTACGGAGTAGAGGTCACAGCTCGAAAACTTTCCACAAACCAGTTGTTGGTTCTCACGTTTGGTCACGTCCAAGTCTCGTACAACAAACGAAATAGGCGGACCAACATTAAGGTACTTGTACACTGCATCAAAGTACCCTACAAGATAAGAGTCGGCAGGGAGAGCCAAACGCTGGTCCAATCCGAGTTCGATTCCTGGAAGCAAACTTAATGATACACCAAAAATTAACACGAATACCGTAAGAATCTTACGTTGTGAAGACTTGGACAATATCTTGGGTACGTAATATTGACGGATCAACCGTGAAAAATTGTACTCGACGTGATCATCGTCTAGCGAGACCTGGTGTTCGACTTGGATCCATGGGAAAATGTCCAATCTTCTGTCTTCCAATCTTATTTGATCAATTGCCAACAAGGAAACAAACCCTGTCATTTGAAAAGCAATGTTGAAAAACACTCCACCGGCACTGTAAAAGGCAAAGTTCTTTACTGCCGGCATATCGACCGTGGCAGCCAAAAGGAACATCATAAGCTGCAACAAAGCACTGAACAAGCAAGAAGGACCAACACGTTTAAGGGCAAGGGCCACACGCTGTTCCACCGACTGTCCCTTTGTCGACTCGTTAACCAAGTGGAGTTCATGGACAATCAAAAAGATATTATCGATCCCAATTGCTAGCACCAAGAACGGAATGACTTCAGCAATGATCCAGGTAGATTTCAAGCCCATGTATGAACAGACACCAATTGATGAGACTACCGATAACATAACCGATACGATTCCGGCCAATGCAAGGGAAAGTCTCGTTTTCACCAACGACAGCAAGTTGCGGGTAGGTGAGCGTCCTCCTAATGCAAACAGGGCGTAGATAAACATACAGACATAGGAAAAAACCACGATTTTGATATCGGTATTGGTGGACTTGTTCAACTCTTCGGTGAGGGAGATCTCGGTACTAAAGTCAATGTTTAGCCGTGGGTTTTCTTTTCTGACTTTTTGGACCCATTCCTGAATCAGATGCTCGTAGTCAATTGCCGATTGGGTGTACGACGAGTTGGTCAGGTTGCTATCGAGCAACAACGTAACCGTGAACGCTCTGGCATCAAGAACGTCGTCTCTATCAAACAAGATATTTTTCTTTAAAGGCTGCTGGAATGTAGGCAAGCAATTGACGGGAGAATCGGTACAACTAACGAGTTTTTGTTTCCAGTTGGATTCTGTGAGGTAGCCGATATTTCCCTCAAAGTATTGGGTAAACGATTCAATCGCACATGTTTCTTCCAATGGCTTGAAACAGAGTTGGTGGTACAGAACATCGTCCCGCAAGTTCTGTAACTCCAACTCCTTGGCAAACCACCATTGGAGTGTGCTCCAGTCGAGGACCGGTTCACTTTCGTTCTTGGAGCTGATAATCAACTGTTCAATCCGGAACCATTCACCAAAACTCTTTTCGTAGTACCTCAAGTTATGCAATGCTGGTTCGTTGGGACTTACCCATAAGTTGATTGGATCTGTTTCAAGCGAAAACCAGCGGAGACCATACAACGCACCCAATACCACGATTAAGCACGATACAAGGGTTTGCTTTGGTGACGTGGCACACGTCAATGCCAAATTTTCAAAGATAGATTCAACTTGTGCTACGAGTGTGGCATGAACCCGCAGTAACCACCCTTCAGTGTTAGAAAACGAATGTGGGTCAAGAATATCGTCACCATCGTCAGAGTCGAACTGATGTAACTGGGTCTGCTGTTTAAGACGGGCTAAATAGACGTGATATGCACCCAAAAGAACAATCAATGCCAACCAGATCAAGATGACCAGGAATGAGAAGCAAGGTAACACGCCTATTTTACACGTAAGACCAAAGTCACGAAATTTGGGAAGGGTTGGGCACGCAGCCGTGCAGTCAGAACAGGCACACTTGAACTCCTCGTCATCACACGGTTTCATATCGGCTTTTCTGAGCACCAAGCCTGCTGCATTCTCTTGTGAGTTCAAGTCGTACTTGTAGTTGATTTGAAACGGGGAGCCTCCAAGCAACGGTTTCTTATCACCCAAAAACTTGAGGAACTGACGGAAGTTCTTGGCTCCGCCGCCAATCAAGTCCATGGCATAGCCATTGGTAGCTGAGAACTTGATGTTCTTGCACGAATCAAAAAAGGCTTGTGCAGCCTGTGGATCGATGCATTGGGTCAATTCCGTAACCACAAGCTTCTTGGTATCCATTGCCGCTTCAGTCTTGGTGATATTGATAAAGGTCGACTGGTTGGCTGAGCAGGTGAACTGGCAGATAAAGTCGTAGAAGTTGCGGCGACACGCCGGACACGAGCTGATCAACGGGTCCACGCGCTTCAAGTTTGATTCCATCGCAAGTAACTGCTCGTGGGAACAACACACAGCACTGGTCTCAAACTCTGCTCCACATATACGACGGAGAAGATGTGTATCTTCAACGGAGGGAGTCACGGCCTGCCGCGAGTCGGGACATGGCAACTGACTGCCAAAAAAGGAGGTACGACCACAGTCACCATACATGGCACAGTAACCAGGCGCTGACGCTGCTGTGACGGCCACATTCCATATAAATAGAAGAATGGTCCAATACATAACTAGTTTTTTTAACATGATTAAAAATCGCACAATTAAACAAGAAAACCTTTATCATGTTGATTGGTATTTCCGGCACGTTATGTTCAGGTAAGACAGAGGTGGTACGATACTTGACGTTCCAGGGATTCAAGGAGATTCTTATTGATGCTGGAACTGGTGGCGACGGCGTGTTTCGTACGTTTGATGAGTTGCTTGAGTATGTCACGATGAACTGGCGTAACAACTATGTCATTTCCCATATTGGGGACATGGCGATGTTGCTTCTGCTCCAGAAACGGCCATTCTTTCTCCATATCTCGGTGGATGCCCCCATTTTGTTGCGGTACCTGCGGCACCTTTTAAAAGAGTCCGATGGACTGCTTCTGCTTGAACAATTTGCGTCGCAGAACGATGAGTTGCTCTTTCAACAAACGAACCCATTGATTGAAATCAATAACCAGGCTCAGGTGACTATTGTTAACACCACAACATCGATCAAGGACTTGTACATCAAGCTCTCGGAATTGAATTTGCTCGACCAAGCCCGGCTTCGTCCAACATGGGACTCGTACTTTATGCGGTTGGCCGACTTGGCTGCGCTCAGATCCAACTGTATGAAACGCCGTGTCGGGTGTGTCATTGTGCGTGACAACCGGGTGGTTGCCACAGGATACAACGGGACACCACGACACTTACTCAACTGCAACGAGGGCGGATGTCCGCGGTGTAACCAGGGCCAGGGGAGCGGGGCCGGGCTCTCGACGTGTCTCTGTCTCCACGCGGAAGAAAATGCCCTCTTGGAGGCCGGAAGAGATAGAATTAGCGGCGATAGTGTGCTCTACTGCAACACATGTCCGTGTCTTACGTGCTCGATCAAGATTGTACAGAGTGGAATTATGGAAGTGGTGTATGCACAAAGTTACTCTATGGATGAGTTGAGCCACAAGGTCATGAGTGAGGCAAAGATCATATTGAGACAGTACCTGCCTCCAACAGACGGCATATTTATCTAAGTGGCCCGGTACTCGTACGGTCCTGGTTTTTGCTGAGCTTCAAACTTGATTTCTTCAATCACCTTACCATCAACACTGAGCGTGGCTTCGACCTTATCGCCCACATTGATCTGACTGACACCCTTGGGGGTCCCCGTGAGAATCAAGTCGCCCTTTTCCAACGTCATGATTGTCGACATGTGGCTCAAGATCTTGTGGATGGGGAAGATCATCAAGTCGGTTTTGTCGTTCTGTTTTGTTTCTCCGTTGATACTCAACAGCAACTCGACATTGTATGGATCAGGAATCTTTTCCTTAGGAATAAAGTTGCTCACTGGCAAAAAGGTATCGAATCCTTTGCCTATCGACCACGGCAAACCCTTTTGCTTAGCTTCGTCCTGGACATTACGTGCTGTCATGTCGATGGTCAATGCGTAGCCATCGATACATTCCAAGGCTTCACTGTTACTGAAGTCTGGAGACAAATCTTTCAAGTCACGATTCAACGTAAATGCCAACTCAACTTCGTGGTGAACAACGACACCTCTGGGAACGAGAAACGGACCGGTGTTGGGTTTAAGGACTGAAGAAGACGGTTTCAAAAAGAAAAAAGGTTGTTGTGGCTTCGCATTGTTGAGTTCAGCAATATGTGCCGCATAGTTGCGACCAATACAAAGGATCTTGCGGGCAGAATCAATATACTTGATAGACATGGTGGTTATGTTGGTGAAAAATCTCGGGTGCGAAATGCGGAGATCACAACCCAAGGCAAAGTGCGTGCAACAACCATGTTTAATAGATCAATAGAATAGACAATAAATAAAGACAACGATAAGAGATTTAACTTGTGTAGATATTGATTGTATGTATTGTTAGACTAGTGGGAGGTTAGTGGTTAATGGAAAGTATTTTGGTTGGTGGTTGGTGTTGGTTAGTTGTTTTACAGATGTACTTAAAGTCTTATTAGTCGTGTCCCTTCCAAACCATCGAAAGATCAATTTTTTCATGTCTCAATTTTCATCACCAACAACCAATGTCTACCTCAGTTTCGTGGGCCGATGCAGGCGACGAGTTTAGTGCTCCTGATATCACCGTGAACCCCGATGGAACCAAGACGGTCATAACTTTCAGACTTAACCAAGATGGTAAGAAGGTGAAGATCACGCAGAAGATCAGAGAAGTGACTGTGCAAGAAAGAGTGCATCCGTTAATTGCCCAACGTAAGAACTGGAAGAAGTACGGCAAGGAAATAAATAGTGCACCAGGACCAGATACAAGTACCACGCAGCTTGGTGAGAAGGTTGACTTGAAGTTGAACATTTCGTGGAAGCAGATTGAGAAGGAAGAAGAGGAAAAGAAGACACAAGGCCAGAATGCTATTGTGCAATCGCTCAAGTGTAGAACATGTGGAGGCGACCATTACACTGCCAAGTGTCCATACAAGGATACTTTGGGCACGCCATCGTTGAATGCACCACCAGCAGAAGAAACTACTCTGGGTAAGTATGTTCCAAGACACATGAGACTCGATGCCAACGGTAACTTACCTACCAAGGAGGCAAGAGACGACTCGACAACGTTGAAGGTATCGCAATTGAACAGTTTTGTCGACGAAGATATGTTGAGAAACGAGTTGTTGGCCAGATTCGGGCCATTACAGAGAGTCAATATTGTCAGAAACAGAGAAACCGGAGACTCCAGAGGGTTTGCATACGTTTCGTTTGCTACTGAACAACTTGCAGAAGCAGCATTGAATGCCTTGAACGGTAAGGGGTACCATAGTTTGATTTTGCACTTGGAATGGTCCAAGAAGAAAAAGCCAACGTAAATTACATCTACACAGAAAATACATCAAACGGCTTTTGCCATATTAAATGCCTTAATTTTGTCTCTTTCTTGTCTATTTTTTGTCTCTTTCTTGTCTCTTTCTTGTCTATTTTTTGTCTTTTGTCTCATTTTTCGGGTCTATTTTTGGCGGGAGCTTCTGGCGCCGTGATCCAAACGACACGCGACTTGCCTTTGTTCCAGTAAGCAAACCAGCTTGGTGCGAGACAAAACGAATTCCTATACAACTTTATTTCTATTATTGTATTCAGCTTTTCCAGTGAAAGATTACTTCGTCTTCTGCTTATTGCAACTGCCTCAGTGTTTGAGACTGTCAGTAACGAACACAACTGCTCGGAAACCCCGGAGTTCCCTAAAGAACTAATAGCTGCCTTTTTTTCCTTTTAATTTTACTTGATTACTAAAGAAATCAACCACCTAAAGATATGCCGATGTCTCCATCTTCTGACCTGTCGCCCGCGTCGAAAACAGGCTTCTTCAATAAGATCTTGAGACGGAGAACGCTCCTGTCGGCATCGTCATTGACAAACCCATCCTCAAACTCGTCTGCCACAAAGAAAGAACGCCGGCTCCTGCTCAAGTCAAAGTCCCCAACCCTGGCACTGGACTCGACTACCACCACTAAAGTGGGGTCCATATCTGACCAATCGTTCTTGGATGACGATAACTCGAGCTTATACGACTACGATAGCCATGACCACGATGATAGACTCCCATTGGAATCAGAGGCTAGTTCTCTCAATTCAATATCTTCGTTTGACAAACCGGTTCGTACCTACACCGAGAGCATACTCCATGAAAAGGTCAAGTTTCCTTCTATTGCAGACACAGAACTCGGAATCACTACAGCCGACGACCAGGTACTGAATAACAACGAACCACCATGGGTCGGTATCACTTACGAGTCACTCGTTCAACCCAAGTATATCCGAATGTCCAGGAAAAACAAACATAGCCCTCGTGTGTTGAATAAACTCTTCTTGGCCCAGCAATTGAACGACGAAGACGATGTTTTGGATGTCTACTCCAACACTAGCGAAAGCGACCTCGAATCGGTCGATTCCCAAGGATCAGTAACTCGAGACGATCCAAGACAAAACCAGGCCGAGATATTTGTAATGGCATTCAGCAGAGACGGTAAGTACTTGGCTGCTGCCGGACGAGACGCTTCCATCAAAATCTGGAAGGTCATATCGTCTCCCCTCGGAAGGTTAGAAACGAGGCTGGATGGCACGGCTGCCCATATCAAGAAATCAAAGAGCGGTGATCCAATTTACCCTCTGGCCCCAGTATTCCACCAGAAACCGTTCCGGGTTCTCCGTGGCCACACCCATTCCATCTTATCGTTGGATTGGTCCAAAAACAATTTTCTTATCACGGGATCCATGGATAGAACCGCCAAGTTATGGCACGTTGACAAAAACGAATGCCTTCAAACCTTCAAGCACGAGGATTTTGTCACCACCGTGAGGTTTCTCCCCACTGATGACAGATTCTTTATCAGTGGCTCCCTCGACAACCACGCTAGACTATGGTCTATCTTGGAACATAATGTTGCTTATGATCGTAGCTTGGGTGACAATATCTTGGTGACGTCGCTGGCTATCACACCGGACGGAGAGTACTGTGTGTTTGGTGGGTTCAATGGGTCGTTGTTTTGCTTGGAGACCAAGGGGTTACATATCAAGACACAAGTTGATATCAAGAGTCGGTCTCTTGCTCACCCCTTCCAAGGACGAAACGGTAACAAGATTACGGGGATTAAGATCTTTGAAAACGCCCATTTCCTGGGGTCTACATCGGACAACCCACTCTGCAAATGGTCATTCTTGATTACCACCAATGATTCCAAGATCAGGTTGGTAAATACAGAGTCTAAAAAGTTGGTTACACGCTTTAAAGGCTTGACAAACAACTCATCTATCGAGGCCAGTGTCAGTGATGATAACCGGTACATTATTTCTGGATCGGAAGACCACTGGGTGTACGTATGGGAAAACAACAATAGCATCATCAACAACAAGGTGAAACAGGCGTTGAAGGATTTGGTACACGAAGGGAAGCATCACATCAATGATATTGGTAAGCATAACAAGTATTCCAAGTTGATTAAAGACAACAAGCTAGTCAAGAAGGTAATGGATGAAAGCGCCAATGAGTACATTGCTAACGAAAACAACACGTACACCTCATTCCATGCCCATCACCTCAAGGTGAATGCAGCGATTTTTGCACCAGAGGAAACCAAGCATCTCTTGGAACTATCAGATGATCTTATATTTGACTTGGTGAAAAGAGGCAAAGCTTGTAATTACCTCGCACCACACAATAAGAAGGATCAGATTCATGAAGACGACATGGCTGGCCATATTATAATCACAACGGACCTGAGTGGGTTAATCCGTGTCTACAGACAGGATTCTGCTGCACTCATAAGAAAGAGGATGGCCCACTTACAAAAGTCGTCGAATCAGAACCACCACAACATCAACATCAAGTCAACGTGTAAGGTCACAGCGAAAGTCACGGCTGATTCGCTCAAAAATCTTGATCCAACGTCACTCAGTCGTAGCGGATCCTTGAAGCTTGATTTACCAGGCATGGGACGTAAATTGGTGAATGGACGAAGCTTGCTGCCGGGTGTTGACAATTACTTTCCGTTAAGAAACAAGTTGCAGCCAAAGAAACGACCAATATCGATGAATATGAGTCCATCACCACTGACTAACGGAACGTTACCTTTTGGCCGTCCAGCACCAACACCAGCACCAACACTAGCACCAACAGGCATGGTGCTGGTTTCAAGTCAGCTTTCAAGTTCTTTTGATGGTCCTCGAATGACTGATCCTACTGGGTTTACAGGAGACACTGATGTCAGTTTCAACTTGACACACAGCCATACTCGGATTACGTATGATTCTGAAACATCTCCTGCTATAACTCTGAATGATATCACACCAGAAAGGGTCGACAGTAATGACCCAACGAATGGATCAGATTTCCATGAACAATTGAACAGCTTGAAGTTAGATAGAACTCGTCCAGATAAAGAGCATTTCCGCTTGCTCAAGAAAGCTTAACGACTGCCATGACCATTTTATAGTTACAGTATTTATTATTTAAACAAACCTTTTCTTTATATTATACAATCAATGTTCACGAGAGGGAGAGCACAGGGGTTTAACCGGACCAGTACAGATAATTCTTGGGTTGAATAACACTGATTGGTAACTTATCCTGTGTAGGCTTGGAATCTTCATCTATATCCATACTGTCACCGGTCTTGTTACCGACTGGGTTTAAGGATTTGTTGATTTCACTGACTCTAACGGGTTTAACCAAGTCATCCAAGATGGAAACCAAATCAGGTCTTTCCTGTTTCAACTTTTGAATCTTTTCAAACTGGACCCATCTTTCAATAAGTACTTGCTTTCTTTCCAAGTTCAATTGGTTTTCGATCTTAAGCAAGCTTTCTTGTAAGCTATCGATTTTGTTTATCTTATGGTTGAACTTTTCCAAGGTCAATTCAATTACCTGGTTAATCAAATTAGACTGCTCCGCTACTGATTCCTGTACTTTAGCGGCAGAGTTTGACACAATAAGATCCTTACCCTTTTCTTCGGCAATGAGCTTGGCAACAATTTCACTAACCAAGGTATCGTTGCTGTGGGTAGGAGTCTTCTCTTCGGTATCCTTCTCCAAGATCTTGTTCAAATACTTATCTTCGATTGGCAATTGGATAAACTTAAGCAAACACTGCTCCTTACTCTTAGTGCCGACATGTTCAGCAATCTTTTCCCATTGGTTGTTGGAGTTAACACTCAAATTACCATTGAACGATGGTGGCTCGTAGGTACCAAACATCTCTACTCCCTCCAATAACAATAATACTTCTTGTTCTGACCATTCTCCTTGCTCCTGGTTCTGCTTCATTTGGACAAAATCAGACGACTGGAAATTCAGAGGGAACAAACCTTGGTCGTAACAGATGGAACACAATATACTTGCGTTATTTATGGTAGAGTTGGGGTTATGCGTGTACGCCTTGATTCTCAAGTTGTGGTATCTGACTTCGGTGGTGTCCTTGCCGCAGATATTACAGAAATATTGCACAAGAGAATTGCTCTTGCCAAACTTGTTGTTACCGGTAGTGTAAACATTACGTCTGACTTCCAAGTTTAATGCAATCTCGTTCTTCTTCTTTTCTGGATGGGATTGGTTAGTGGTTGGATTTTCAGTAGAAGGTTCTGCTGCTGCCGCAGTTGCTTCTTCCTTCACTTGCTTTTCCTCAGGAACAAATGGAACTAATCCAGATGGAGTATCTAATGTGATCTGGAAGTGACCGGTATACTGAGGACCCACAATCGATGGTTTGGTTCTAGGATCGATTTGGTAGTTGATAAGGCCCCATTTTTCCAAAAATTGATGGACTCTAAGAATGGTAGTAACATCTCCCGCCAAGTTTCGACGTACAGCAGTAACTGTCAAATATTCACGGGGATTTAATCTGTAGGCATTGATCATGAAATCTCTCATCTCAATGTAGACTTTTTCCGTCTTGTAAATGGACTTGTCTCTATGCTCATTAAAAAAGTCAGGAAACAGTTTCTGTTCAATAGAGTGAACCTTGTCCAAGCTAAACCATTTGGAGAAGGATGGAATGATAATGTGTTGCAGTTGTTCTACCAAGTAAGCCTTGGCTTTTTCCCGGAACGCTTTCTTCACGTTTTCGAGGTCAACCTTTGATTCCTCATCCAATTCTTCTCCTTCAGGAGTGGAGGTTTCAACATTAGATTTATTTTCATCTATCACCTTGGAGACAGTGCCTTTGATGTCTTCTTCTGATGTAGCAGACATTTTTCTTTGTATAAATAACCGTTTCTAAGTTGCTGGTCGGTTGTTTTGTTGTGTAAAGCGCTCTAAAGGTTTTTTTTTCTCATTGACATTTTTTTGTGAGTTCTACACGACCCAACATTACGGCACACATTTTTTTTTGACGCGCGACATACGCGTTTACTTTACACACACAACAAGAAACATCACAACAGAAAGCACCAATGGCAGCACGCAGACTGGGCCGTAATACCGAACGAGTTATTTACAGAGAAGACTCGGATCTGGGAAATGATTCAGAAAGCGATTATGAAGATCGGCCAAAGAAAAAGAGAGCTAGAAAGAATAAATCCACTACCAGCACCACCTCCAAACGTAAGCCTCGCAAGGTCGATTTGGATCAAGCAGAAGCTGATCTTCCTGAAAATCATCTAGAGCAGGTATTGGTTCAACCAGAAGTCGATGTTCTGGATATTGCTCTTGAGTGGATTGAATCTTATCTTGAAGATACAGAAAACGAAACCAACGAGTCAATCACGGTGCTTATAAACTTGTTACTTCGTGGATGTGGTTCTGTCCATATATTCGAGCCACACGATCTTGTAAACTTGGAATCTGCAGCAGAAACTGTAGGGGAAATATCAATTGCTTTTGGTGAGCAACAGGTTCACAAATACCCTTTCAAAGCTTTCCCTAACTTTAAGAAAAATGTCTTGTCATTCTTTGAACACTTCATCAGAATAGCTCACGAAAAGGGGTTGCTATACATGTATGAGGACAACGATAGCGAAAGCTTATCATCACCTTTGATGACACAAATTCTCACGTGGATTTCCTCTCTTAGCTCATGTGTGATACGTCCTTTGCGGTACATTTCGACAGTGATCCTTTTGTGCATCCAAAATGAGTTGTGCCAAATCATGAATTCAGTCGTTTCGTCGTTGGAGAAATCTCAGAGACAATTGACTCGAAGTAACAAGAAAAACAAGGCTAGAATAGAAACTATTACTAAAACCATCGAAAGTTATCAGAACCAAAGAGAAACTATCACCGAATACTTTAATGAAATCGGAAATGTGACATTGGGCCACAGATACCGTGACATTGATCCCATGATAAGACAAGAATGCTTAAAGTACTTAAGCCAAGCAATGATAATATACCCTGATCACTACTTTCAGGCCACGTTTTTAAGATACTACGGCTGGTTATTAGCAGATCCATCGAATTCTGTACGTTTAGAAGTTACAAAAGTCTTGTTAAAACTTTATCGTTCAACTGAGTCAAATTCAGGGTTGAACATTGGCTTCAGACAGTTTACAGAACGGTACAAGAAGCAATTGATCAAAATGAGCAAGATCGACGACGATGCTCATGTGCGATTAAATACAATCAGTATATGTTGTCAGTTGTTAAGAATTGGATTTATGGATGAGCTCGATCAGAGTGAGGTCATCTCCATTTTCTTTGAGTTACCTTCAAGTAAGGTATCTTCTTCTAATCAGCTTAAGTTGAAGGTCGAACTAGCCAAATTTATCAGCATTTTAAATCAACAATATCTCAATGATGACATTGAGAAGTATTCCATCTTTGTGGAGAAGTACGAGTCCCCTCAATTTGGAGATGAGGAAGGCAAAATTCTGATCAAACAGTGTCTTAGGGTGAAAAACCTTATTAAGATCTTGCACAGAACATGTGATTTTTACAAGACTCCTGAAACAAAGGTTTTCAGTACCATTTATTCTGTTCTTTACCCCTTGCCCACATATGAGAATTCGTGGGATTTTTTAATTCAGTTTTTCTTGTTTGATTCCTCGGCAGTTGAATTTAAGCCTGAGGACGAGGAATTAACGGAAAATAATGCTGAAGTTGAGGAGTTTAAGCAGCAGTTGGAGTTATCATCTGAAAATGAACGTGTTTATTTGCTTAACTTTATTCTTGGTGCCATCGAGTCCATAGCATCAGAGAAAACACAGAAAGCCCAGGACAAATATTCAGATATCTTGGTGAAATTGGTAGACTACTTGCCTTCGATATATAACAAGCTGAAGTCAAGTCGAGAGCTTCAAGTGTTCTTATCATTGTGGCACTTGCTCACTAATTCCAATAATGAGGCCACCAATGGCTATTCTGTTTTCAAAAGCATGGAACAATTGAAGGTATACAACGATATAAGTAACGGGTTACTAAAATTTTATCAAACCTTTGAAATCAGTCAGAGTAAAGATATTCTTGGTGATTTTGACAAATATTTTGCTAAGTTGTTGGAATCCTATAGTGCAAGCGATGCTACTGGGATCAGTATATTAACCCAAGAGATCAGGTTACAGATACAGAATGTGGGACACGAGTTAGCTTCTGAAGTGGGTGATATTTTAACCTCACCTGCTGACACCGACAAATGGTTGTTCACAACAGTCAACGAGATTAGTTCCCCATTGGAGAAATTAACCAAGTTGGGAGACTATTTGGATATTAATAATTTTGTGAAGACCAATAATTTGAGCCTGTTGATAGTAACCAAAATCCTCAACAATATCGAGTTGGGTGATTATACATCACTGGATATCAATGCATTTATACCATCACTCAAGGTGGTGTTAGATTTCATCTTGGTGTTGGTCTCTTGGGATCTAGAGCAGTTGATGACGACAGATCAAGCGCAAACGCAGTTTGACATTAAGGAGATGTTCCAAGCAGTAAACGATGCAACCAGCTCATTAGTTAAGTTGATCAGTCAATTTAGAGCCGTAATTCCCGCCGTGCTTGAATCTGCATTGATACGAAAATATCAACTAATTAAAGAGTTAGCTGATTTGAAAACCTTATTTGCTGCGAAATTTATCGATATTATCAGTTCGATCAAAATTTTTTATGTGAAATTCAAGGACCAGAACGAATTTGTTAAGTTTGATGACTTTTTTGAAACAGATGATACGATCGGAATGTATGTTTCACATGCATTGCCTGATGAACTACAGAATGATTTGTTAGATCTTTTTCTTTACAAGGAAGCTAAACTTGCGAAGGAGTTGGACATAGATCTTGACAGAACTACGGTGGAGGATGTAAATATTACTGAGTTAGCAAACAGAGATGATGATGGCGACGAAGCAGAGAATCAAGAAGATAATGAAGATGGCGACAGCGACAGTGATAATGAAATTTCGGATGAATTAAAGAGAAAACAAATCCAAGAAGGGCAAGAACAGAAAAAGCAAACCAAGAAATGGGAAGCTGAAAAGGACTTGTGCGTTTACTCGCTTAAGTTGTTTAAATTAATTAATCTCTCATTTATTGATATTATCCTGTTGGAAAGAATGAAACTCAATGGAGAAAAATTGGGTGGAATTTACGGTACAATTCTTCATCAGAACCGTCTAGATGCAGCTGACAACGAACCAGGGGCCATCGCCGCGTAATTAGCAAACCCGACTTTCGATAGATATTAATTAGCCCTGTATACTAGAAAACAAACAAAAAAACAAACATCGTGGCTTAAGGTTGGCTTAAAGGTCCCTTAGTGGCTGAAGTGGCTCGTAATTTAAGGTCGATGATAAACTCGTACGTCAATCAAACACACAAAAGAAACTAATAGACCTACGTCAAGCCTGGACCTTTACCGAAGAAACGGAATACTACTTTCTGTTGGCCAATACGAACTTTAGTTGCGGCGGTATGGAAAGATATTTTTTCCCTAGTTAATAGTTTTTTTTTTTTTGGGGGTTGCAGGTCAATCTTGGCGATGGAAGGATAAAATCGACTCAATTTCCAGGTAGCTTCTTTTTTTATTTATTTTTAAGACAGTAGGCCAACTACAAGTAATTGAACCATGGTGAATGTATTTAACGTGCAGATTTTCTTTGTCGTGTTCAGAGAATCCTTAGAAGCAGTCGTTGTTATCTCGGTGCTTCTTGCTTTCTTAAAACAAGGTTTGGGTGGAGCAACCGACGACCCAGCATCCTATAAGCGATTGGTCAAGCAGGTGTGGTATGGGTCAGCGCTAGGGCTATTGCTATGTCTTATTATTGGTGGTGCGTTTATTGGTGCCTTTTACGGTCTTGGTAGAGATATTTGGTCCAAATCCGAAGACTTGTGGGAAGGTATCTTTTGTTTAATTGCTACCATTTTGATTACTGCCATGGGTCTTGCCATGGTTAGAGTCAACAAGATGAAAGAAAAGTGGAGAGTTAAGTTGGCTCAAGCTTTGGTCAAGAAGGAAACAGGCAAGGACAGATTCAACATCAGACACTTGACCAAGAAGTATGCCTTGTTCATCTTACCATTCATTACTGTGTTGAGAGAAGGTTTGGAAGCGGTTGTTTTTGTGGGTGGTGTTGGTCTTAACCAACCAGCTACCTCGTTCCCAATTCCAATTATCACAGGTTTGATCGCTGGTGGTTCAGTTGGTTTCCTTATGTACTACTTTGGTTCCACTGTTTCCATTCAGATTTTCTTGATCATCTCCACCTGTATCTTGTACTTGATTTCCGCTGGTTTGTTCTCCAGAGGTGTCTGGTTCTTTGAGAACTATGTCTACGGTAAGAAGACTGGTGGTGATGCTTCGGAAGGTGGTTCTGGCCCTGGTACCTACGACATCACCAAATCGGTGTGGCATGTCAACTGTTGCAACCCAGAAAAAGACCACGGTTGGGATGTGTTCAACTCGTTGCTCGGATGGCAAAACTCTGCTACCTATGGTTCGGTTATTTCCTACAATATTTACTGGTTATTTATCATCATCACTGTTGGCTTGATGCTCTTTGAAGAAAAGAACGGACATTTACCTTTCGTCAAGGGTGTCACCATGAAAGAATTGAACCCAATGTACCACATCAAGGGAAAGAAGAAGCACGAAATATCTGAACGCGAAAAGGAAGAATTGTTCAACAAGCTTAGATCCCATAAGTTGGAGGTTGAAGAAGACGGTGAAGAGGTTGAAAGACAAGAATCCGGCAGCATTAAACTTGAAACTGTCAAGATTCACGAGGGACTTGAAACTACTTCTAAGTAGCTTTAATGTAACATTTAGTAATCTCCATAAATATAGATTGTCCTTTTGCTGCAAAAGATCTGATCTGATAATTGCTAATCTGATAATCACGATCTGATAATTCAGCCGTCTGAATTTTAGGCGATGTCACAGTGTTTAATTCTCTTGGCCGAAAATTCACAAAAGGGGAAAAAACTGCACTTCCGACATATTTTTACAGTGCCAAGAATTGGGCAACTTCTGTTTGAGTGGGAAATTACTCACGTCACATATTTCATTTCAAAACCATCTGAAATTAAACATCTATTTACGTGGTCTTAGATACCAGAGAAAGGTAAAAATAATGAATGATCCTGAAGCCGATCTTCAATGGCTGCAACTGACAATATAGAGGCTTTTCTGGAATGAAGGGGGTTAGAAAATTGCTAGGTAAAAGCAACCCTGTTCCAGGAGAAAATTTTTCGCAAAAAATTCGAGGCGCCTCAAAGTTTAGCCAATCAACAATTACTGCACCGTATGATTGATTTTTGAACTAAAAAAATAACAAAAAAAATTAAATGTAAACCCACGGCGGGAGTCGAACCCGCAATCTTTTGATTAGAAGTCAAACGCGTTAACCATTACGCTACGCAGGCTTTTTTGTTTTACTTAATTGTGCTGAATTAATATTACTGAACTTGCCATGCTTTTGATATTTCTTTACACTTGAATCAAAGCCTTATGACTTTACAATCAATCCTATATTCAATAAAATTAATGAGTCGACTTGTCTGGCAGGGTTTGGAATTATTTACACAACACTTTATCTAGTTGTACAATAGTCTGTTGAAGGAAATTGTATGAACAGACGTAGATACGACTTTTTATCTGACAGAGATTCTCCATTTAAACAGTATTCTGTAAGCAACACAATGTTTGACTCTTTGGAGTCTTCAGTGAAGCTATTAGAGAATGCTTGTGTTTGCTTCAAAAGGCGTCCTAGTGCAAGTCTAGTAGGTTTTCATCCATTGACCACACTCTCCGCTAAATAAAGCAACATATGAAGGTGTAGAATATATTCAGAGATACCAATATCACCATTAGCTTATGGGTTCTAGTTACGATAGTCAGACATCAAGTTCCCTAAGTAACTATACAATTTTTTTTACCGGATGCGCTTTTGCTGCAACAACTATAACCCACTTCATAGTTGAAGCTATTAAATTAAAATAGAGTTATTGTTCTTTCTGCCCATAAATAACGTTGATCTCGCCAGTCAACTTCGTACAGTTACTTCTGTGAGCATTATCAACATATCATTAACAAAAAATGGAGACGAGTGTAGCCAAGAGACTAAACAGTTAGAAATAATATTATAAATTGGGCTTGAAGGAGGTCCGAATAGAAGCAATAAAATATCACTAATATACTCTTTAATACTTGTGTGACTCCTTGGTTTTGATTTTGCAGTCTGATGTTATACATGAGCTGAACTGTTGAATTATTGTTAAAAATACAATAGGAACTTAATTTAATTCTATGAAAGTGAATAGTAATAGCCACAAATTTTGGATCAATATAATGTATTTGAATTCTCGATCACCCAAAAATTGGTTTAAATAATAGAACAAGATAAAATTTGGGAGTTTCAAGCTCTAAGTCTGATGCAGTAGCTAAATAAAATAGGAAGACTAAGTTGCTGGATCCTAGACATAATCCTTTTGGGTATTTACTACAACGGAAGAGGTCAAGCAACTAAGTGTAATGGCTGAACAATTCCATGTTAGGATCTTGAGTATTTACAACGAGTACAAGAGTGAAACAAGTAATTCTATTTTACAAAACAAATTTATGGATTATCGAGATATAGACTTGCAATAGTTATCTGTAGACGAGATGTTCGATCCTGTGGTGTCAATTCTTCTTTGATACGACTTCAAATGCTTAAATACTGGTAACATAATACTGTGTGACTATGCACAGAAGTATCCAAATTGTTTTCTGGAGAGATGCAATTATCTAGAATTCATTACTATTCATTTATTATCGTTAATATAAACTATTTCATTTTCTTGTAATCAGCGAATGATAATTTCTTTACTACCTTTGGTGGCTGTGGAATTTCATCGTCTTTCTTAACTGTTTCCACTTCAACATCATTGACTAGTGCTTGAGAAACTTCAGTCTTGGGTGCAATATCTGATTCAGGGACCGCTGCTGTGATACTCGCAATAACCTTGGCTTTAATTTCCTCCTTGATAACATCCGCCATTTCAGCAATTTTTTCAGACTTTTCTAAAGTAGCGGTTTCCGTTTCTTTAACTACAGGTTTCAATTCTTCTTCAATAGATTTCTCAATTCCCATCATGACATTTGGAACCAATAAGAATGGAACTTCCTGGTCGCCGTTGTCATTTATAGTTTCGGACACGGTAGTTGCTTGGTTGACTAAAACCTTTTTTTGGTTCAACAACTGCTGCTTGAAGGGAATCTTAAAAAGTAACGACGACTTTTCAGGGATATGTTCGTCTTGCAATTCTTGATGAGTGATAGTGTCCTTTTCTTCAGTAGTTACTGATAGACGCATGCGGATTATGTTATCTCTTTCAAGAAGACGATCCTTCCAGGAAAAGTATTCTTTTTCTCGCTTAGGGAAGATAAGTTCCTCTTTTGATTTTGTCAAGTTGATATTACTAATCGAGGAAGCCTTACGGGTAGATCTCAACAAATAAGACGTGGCCTTCTTGACTTTGAAAATGGCACAAGAAGCATTATTACTTGATGATGAACATCCACACTCGGCAAAATGCAAGATATTATCCACGCACGAAATCAAGGCTGCCTTATCATTATTGGACAACAGATCAAACTTCTCAGCATTATTGTTTTTGTACATCTTCAAAATTGGATGCAGTGGATCCCATTCCCAATTTAAACGCAATTCCTCTTCGGCATCATCAGTTTCAAACTCAATGGCGGAAGAAGTCACCACCAAAAACTTAAATGTGTTCGTTTCAGGAATGAAAATTTGTTTGATTTTGCAGTTGGCTACCGATGGACAAGCCTTTCTAATAAAACGAGATTCATTTCCGACAAATCTCGAATCAATGACAAGATCATGAATGTTATCACCAAGGTTTAGGGAGGATTTCAAAACTTTAGGCTTAGTGGTACCCCAACTGGAATATTGGTTGATTGAATCCTTTATATATTTTTCAAACAAATCAATTTCACCCAAGTATTCAATGATAGGAGTCTCCGGTGGAATAACCTTCTCAGAACTTGTCACAAATAGTGCGAGCTTGGAAATACCATTGAATTTTTGCTTTTGGTTGTCAGAGTAAGGTTTCACTTGAATGCTCGTCTTATTACTCTTGTTTTTCTTTGTGGCATTCCTAGAATTTTCACTAGCATACTTCAAGTGGTTAGGCAAGATCACAGTACTAGTCTTGAGGGATTTAAATTGGCCAGCAGTCATAATCTCAATACCATTCAAAATCTTCTTTTGTTGTTCAGGTTTAGATAATTTTGAATATGATTCGTCAAACCTTTGTCCCACTTCAGAAAGATGATTTCTAATCGCAGGACATTTATAGTCATTTTGCTTCACCGTGAAATAAACTGATTGGTAAGATTCAGACGTCATTCCGTCCTTTAAAAGTTCATTATCTTTATTAGGGAGCACATCCACGGTCTCCTGCTTGATGTGTGGAACTGCACTAGCCTCCTTGGGATCACGGGAAGCATCCAATTTTCTCTTTTTATCCAGTTTTTCCGAGGTCAGTACCTTTCTCTTCGTTCCATTTTGTTGTCTTTCCTGCTTTTCTTCCAGAGTTGACTTGTCAAGATCTAATCTTCTCAAAGTTTGCGCCCGACAAGCTGCAGCATCAAATTTGCCCCACTTTGCTTCATCACAGTAGTAACAAGTATATTCATCTTCTGGTACTTCGTCATTTGTGTTGAAGCCCATGCACAAACAATGCTGCCATCTATAACATATATCACACTGAATTGTAAATCCATCATCGTCTTCTATTTCACAAATACATCCAATTAAGCCAGAATCGGGATCAACTTTGTAAGCTTCCAAGGGTGGAATGTCATTCTCTAATTCGGTTTGAGGGTTGGCTTTTGGCATTGGATCAGATTTGATGACAGGTTCACTTGCTGGTGCAACATCATGTTCAATCTCTGGGACCTCGGGCTTTGGTTCTAAAGTAGCAACCGGTGTAACTTCTGGCACTTTTAATTCAGGCTCCAGCATAGCTGGTGGTGCAGGCTCTGGTACCACGACTTGTGCAACTTCCGGTACAGATTCGGGTACGGATTCGAGCACCACTTTCTTTTCTAGCTCTGGCTTTGGCTCTTGAACATCTGCTATATTCTCTGGTACAGTTTCTAGCACCGGAGTTGGTGACTTCTTCTTTTCTGGCAAAATAACCTTCTCGAGAACTTTAGGAAGAGCATGCGGGGCTGACATTGGTTGGGGAGCAACTACGTCATGAATGTTTTCGCTCGGTTCGCTTTGTTTATGGGCAGAATATCCAGGAAGCAGAATTGGACCCGTTGGGTTGATATGTGAATGGGGCAACTTGAATGTTGACGTCAGTGATACACTTCGTTTGCTATTAGATTCATCATCTGTGCGTTCATCATCGGTTTTATTATCGTCTAATTCTGGCTCCGTTAGTTGGTCCTCCTCCTTGCTCCAAACACGTTCAGTTTCTGATTTTTGAACCACATTTTCGCTCTTCAGATACTTTAAAGGTAAAGGAATGACTGCTGCTGCAGCTAAAGCGGCAGCAGCAATCATGGCATTGTTGGAGTTTCGTTCGCCAGTTTCTATGTTGATACCCCGGACAAGTTTCGAAGGATCATAAGGTAAGTTTCTTTCTGGCGTTGATTTGGAACGTTTGTGGGTCTGGAAGTTACCCTGAAGTGGAAGAGCTGAAGATGGCGGCGACACTGATTTTGTTGGGGCCGGTGCGGTCTGTGACATCACCAGCGTAGAGATGGGTGTAGTCGAAGTGTTCATAATACTGCTAATGGAGCTAGCTGTTGAAGGTAGCTTGGATCCCACTTCTCTTAACTTGGGAGGAGGATAATGATGAGTTCCGTTGACATATGTGTTGGCAGTTGGGGGTACAGGTTGGAAAGTGACAGTTGGTTGGTGCTGCTGCTGAACAAGTGGAGCTGAGGTGGGTGGTAAATGGCTGGGTGGAAACTTGTATGGTAGGGAGGGTACGGAGGGTACATGAGATGGAGCAGAAACAGGTTGGTATGGGGTTGTGCTGATTGGTTCTGTCTTGACCATGTAACTAGTAGTAGGGCCAGCGAGGACCGAAGGAAGCTGTGGCTGTGGATGAGTGGAAGCAACAGGCAATTGGTTACTCAGCTGAGATAATTTGTGTTGATGATGAATGTGTAGTTGTGGAGGTGGCTGGTGTGGCTGATGCGGGATGTGGTGTTGGTGTTGGTGTTGGTGGTGGTGATGGTGATGTTCTTGGTGCTTCTGTTGTTGATTCTGTTGCTGTTGTTTCGCCGCGACGTTGGCAAACATCAACAAGGTCGATGCATCCTGAAGAAGCTGTTCTTCTTCTTTCACAGTATTGCTCAGCATAATCGGACACGACTCTGTATCGGACCTAGACGATGTTGATCACTTAAAAAGGGCAGCTATTTGGGGATATTTGCGAACTTGTTTTTCCTTCAATTTTCCTTCTGTATACGATCGTATTTTGATTTTTACGCAAGAGTAAGAACAGCAAAAAAAATTGCAAAAAAATTAATGACACAACCGTTCGGGTACGACATGGGTTCCATATTAAACGGTGGTATCGATTAACGTTCTATATACATATCCATCATGCTAATTTATTTATTTTTGTGTTGAATTTGCCTTGGGATAAATGCAGTGGCACCAGAACCAATAGATTTTGAGAGCCCAGCATTTCTGGCACAAACCTTAATTTCCTGTAAATGAGTTTTGAATATCTGCAGTAGGTTTTATTACGGCTTATTTTCCTTCTCAGCCTTCATTTTCTGTAGATAATCTAGTTCCTTCTTCAACGTATCCATCGCATAATAAACCTTACTCTGTAAATAGAACGAGTTTCCCTTTTCCTTAGCATTCACTTCAAATAAGTACTTATATTTCTCATCAATTGATTCCAGCGTCAAGTCCTTGCGGTCCAAGTCCAAGATCTTTAATGCTTCATCTACGGGAATTCCACCCACAGAACTAGCCTTAACGGGTCCACCTGCGGCAGCACCCGCAGCAGAAGCCTTTGCTGCTTGCTTGTATGCTTCAGAAAACGCACGTCCAAACACAGATGCCCCTGTGAATATCACGTTTACCAATAATCTGTGTGCCATTGCCGTCCGTTAGTGATAGTTTTGACTGATCAAATTTTTTTAATCACCAATTCAAAAAAGGTCAATTGTATGCAGTATGGTCTCTTGCCATAAGAGAAAAAAGTATCTACTATTCTTGGGGCTCTTGGAATGGGGTTGAAGTCTACAAGCGTACATAAAAAAATGTAGCACCATGCTTTCATCTAATATCATTTATCGTCAAAGACGAATCTATCAGAACTTAAGGTAAACACATGAAATGCCGTAAACAAACGTAATGATCTAAAAGACCGAAACGAAATCTTAATTGTGGCCGAATTGTTAGTAAGGTCAATTAGGACTTAGCTATGGGTAGATTAATGAACGCCGCCAGACACATCGATGATATCCGGACAGGTCCACTAAAAGGTCTTTATAAAAATAATAGTTATATATATTAGATATAGTATAACCACTACTGATGATAATGAGCAAAAGGAGAGTGCGAGGGAAGAGGTCATATTTATAGTGTTTATGGGAACAACGTACTGCATGCCACTAAAGAATTTTTCCATTACTTTTTTACCCGGACACAGAAAATCACAGACGGGCGCCTCCCCATCGCAAAAACCCTAAACCGGCCATTTTCCACTGGCAAAGATGCAGGACATAAACGAGACAAATTAATTACTGCAAACTGCCAGTACCCCATTAATGTCTGCATCTATAGAGGGAAAATTGTCCCAAGTACTGGCATGGTTAAGCAAGAACGCATACTGGAGAGATGATCTTGAGATCAGACCCTCAACAGTTGGTGGTTTGGGTGTTTTTCTCAATACTATTGACGATGAAGATCCATTACTTTTGAGAATACCCAAATCAAACATATTGGCCACCAAAAACTCATTTATATATAATCTTCTTGTTGATTATGAGTGTCAGAAAGAAGATATTAAGACAGGAATGTTTTCCTTGGTGTTGGCAGTCATTTATGAACTTTCGATCCTCGATAGATCGCCATGGTACGACTATCTCGTAACTATAGACTTTGATGGAACCAGTCTTCCTATGTGTATGTGGGAAGAAAAAGATAAACAGAATCTCAAGAATACCGAGGCTGACCTCAAGAACTTATTGGATCTGGAAGAGTTGGAAGACTTTTATGGCGAATGCTGCAAATTTGCACAAACATATCGTGACTTGATTGAAATTCCTCATGAATTGACCGAGGGCCACATAGAACAATTTGCCAGGATCATGCAGGCAGTTATGGCAAGAGCATTCAGAATAGATGATTTTTATGATATGGCTTTGGTTCCAGGAGCAGATCTTTTTAATCATAAACCACCCAAGATGGAGAATGACAAGATTGTGGCACAAGAAAACATCGATTTTGTTTGTGATGGAGAAGTCTGTGACCAGTGTGGTGAGAATGAATGTGATCATGAAGAAGATCATGTAATGGAAAGTGAGGGAGAAATGGAAGCCTTAGAGGACAAGAAAGAGGGAGAAGGTGATGATGAGAATGAAGATGACAATGATGAAGATGATCAAGATGATCAAGAAGAGAATGATGAGGATGAAGAAGATGAAGAACAAGATGAAGATGGTGAAGATGATGAGCTGTTGAAAGAAATCACTCTTGATTATATCAAAAAGATGGAAGAAGATTGTGATTCAGATGCGGAAACCGACCAAGATCCTGGAGAAGTTTCGACACTTTCATTAAGCGATGAAGAAGTTATTGAAAACTCTGGTGAAGAAGAAGATTTGGCTAAAGAGTTATCAGATAGTTCCAAATGTTGTGATATCGTCTTGATTAGACCTCCACAGGCAATTGACAATTTTGAAGTATTTAATTCATACGGAAACGAGTCCAATATGACGTTGATTCAGCGGTATGGGTTTGTTGAAGAAGATAATGTTGCCGATTCGTGTCTTCTTTCGGTTGAAATGTTCAGATATCTCAACAAAGCCAAAGAACAACATGGCAAGGCCAGAGGTGAGCAGAATGAAGAGAAAATTGCTTGGTTAGAAAATAATGGGTTTGAGGTTATCAATTTTGCTGTTGAGCAGACAACGGGATGTAAAGATAATTGCGATGATTGTGACGATTGTGACGATTGTAACGATTGTGAGAAAGATGCCCCAGATGCTCCTGAAAATTGGCAATTGGCTCCTTGTGTGACGTACAATGGCGAATGTACTTTACAGACATATGCTCTCGTAGCTTTGTTTGAAATGTCTCACAAAATCTTCAAGCTTCGTCTTGGAAATGTCAAGAAAGAAAAGGTATTGGTGAAACGAGTTGGTGAGCTTCTTCTTTCTAACCCTCAACAATATGACAAAATCATCAAGAATTGGTGCTCTCAGAGATTGAACAAATATCCCAAGCTACAACAAAGTTCACGATTGGAGCTTATTACGAAATTGGTGCATCAAGAACAATCGATTTTGAAACGGTATATAGAAAGAGTAAAGTAAGATGAATAAAATTCGCTCTTGCGAATCTATACCTAATTCTGTCAATCAAAAAAAGTGATCCTAGATTCCTGTTCAAAGTCTCCATGTCAGAGGAAGAGATCGAGTTTGAATATGACGATGATGATTCCAGTCTTACGTTTGAAACCGATGAGGATATCACCGACGACGAAGATATACAGCCGTCGTCGTTTGCAGCAGTCAGTTTGGATGAACGTGCTGGTCGGTACAATTCGACGTTGTACCATCCATGGAAATTAAGTCTGTTTATCCAGAAATATATTGTGGATAAACTAACCATTACTAGTTCCAGTTTGCCCAGCATTGGTGAGCTGGATCTCTTGATAATGCTCCATGGCAAGCGGTGGCAACCCGAAGACGTGATTAACGAGTTTTACGACAACCCCCAGCTTCTTTACGGCAAATCAGGACTTCCATTGCCTCCACAATCACCGCATAATACACTTGCCAACGCCACTGGTTTCGAATGCCCCATATGCTGTGAATCATACGAAGAAACCATGGTGTACAATCTTTCCTGTTACCACCGTTACTGCGTTTCCTGCTACTACCAGTATATTTATCATGAACTAGCACACGGCACCCTAATTCGATGCATTGAGCCGGATTGTGACTACTCCATCCCTCACAAGGATGTGGAGAAAATCTGTAATATCTACGAAAAGACCAATGCGATTGTCATGGAACTGCAATTATCCACAAACCGCTTGCTTCAGTCGGCAGCAAAAGTATTGGTGGACTCCCAGCCGAAATTCAAATGGTGTCCCGCCACTGACTGTACTAATTTCACCGAGCTAATTCCCAATGAACGTGCCGAGGCAGCCAAAGAAATCGAAGCATCACGTTCAAGCGATATCTCCAATATCCCCATCGTGGAATGTTTGGATAGCCATGAGTTTTGTTTCAACTGTAACTACGAAAACCACCTTCCGTGCCCATGTTGGATAGTTAAGAAATGGATCAAGAAGTGTCGTGATGACTCCGAAACAGCCAATTGGATAGAAGCCAACACCCACAATTGTCCCAAGTGTGAGTCTGCCATTGAAAAGAATGGTGGTTGTAACCATATGACGTGCAAAAAGTGCAAGTATGAGTTTTGTTGGATTTGCCTGCGCGTATGGTCCGAGCACAAGAGCGGATTCTACGTCTGTAATCTTTACAAGGAAGATAAAGCACAGACAGAACGCAAAAATTCGTCACGTCTCTCATTGAACCGATACATTCATTTCTACAAGAGATTTACTGTCCACGAAAACTCGATGGAAGGAGATAGAAAAACCATGAACAAGATAAACGAGGTAGCCAGGCTTTACATGGAACAACGAAGAACCGATTCCATCACTATTCCAACCAAGACTCTGAAACAAGCAAAGATCCTCTCGTGGAACGATACCCAGTTCCTTACGGATGCTATTCGTTCGTTATCCAATGGAAGAAAGACTCTTAAATGGACGTATGCATTTGCATTTTACTTGAGCGAATCTAACTTCTCTACCATTTTTGAAGATAACCAAAGTTACCTTAACCAATCGGTCGAAGAGTTATCAGAAATCTTTGAGAGAATATTGAAGGAGGGAAAATCAAACAATTTTGCAACTCTTTTGAAAAATAAAAATCAAATTATTAATTTGAGTGATTTAATAAGCAATCGCCAGAAAGCATTGATCGACGGAGCAAGTCATTGTTTGAGTCAACGCTTGATTTCATTCGTCCCTTAAAAAGCGCACATCCTCAAAAATAAAAAAAGAACCAAATCAACCTTCAAAAAAAAGAGAAATTATTGCGCTTTTTCGGTTATTGATTGGTTCGTTTAATTGGTCACGTGGAGATAAGAGGTTGATCAATGTTCACTTCTAAAGCACAGTTGCTAATTATGAATGAGCATGACACATTCCAAGATCATGAGTGAAGAAGAACTACTTCCACGAAACGGTAGAAGTAGAAACAGTTTAGTTGACATGAAGAAACAAGAAAGAGGACGATGTTTGAGTCTTGAACATCGAGACGGGATTCGAAGACAGGGCAATAGCAGATCAAGTGGGAGAAGTTCTCGTGATAGTGACACGATTAGAGGTCATGGACTCAGTACTGGTGCAGTTCAGGGCCAGAAGAAGCGATTTCCTCGCCAAAACTCAGACTTACTTCAAACAGCAATCCAAAATCAACAATCCAAATCCATCTTAACAAAGTCACTCTCTGCCCACAACATTCATCAAGACAATAAAAACATTCCTATGGTTAATACACAGCAAGTGCTAAATCCACGCCCTGATTTTCGAAGATGGCATTCGTTTACTATGGCAGCAACTCCATCAGCGACAAAGAAACCCGAACCCACCAACAAACTGCCTCAAAGTTTTATCAAAAAGCCACCGTCCACTCAATCGAGTCGAGATAGTGTTTCACCATTAACCGTGTTGAAGGACCAATACAATATCAAGAGACCAAGTAACAATTCATCGTCGCTTCTTAACACAGATAATTCATTTTACAATCTTTCACGTAACGACGAGGACACAGCCCTAACCCCAAATACATCCACTAGTGAATCATCAAAGACCAGCAAGTATTTAAATAGAATAACGAGCCTTGCTCATAGCAGCATGCACTCGTTGGTACCAATGATGAGTAGGGACAAAGAACAAACCAGAGCGAGCGATTCGTTAACATCAGGAACAATATCTAACTACCAGAGCGAGAATGATGAGACAGATCTGGGTTCTGAAGGTGATGAGGATCAAGAACCCTCAGTTCCTGACCAGAATGACGATACCCAATACAATTTGGAGTGGAAGGATCAGCCTCCGCTGGATATTCATGATATAGCTCAGGAGATCAATCAGTTTCAAAGCAAGTTTGTTAATCGATTCAATGTTGCTGATTCCAATTTAAATCGTACCCAACAGAAGGTATTAGATTACCGGGATTTATATGAAGATGATGTTGTTTCAACAACAAATATGATTTTGAGTTCGTTCAACGTCAGAATCCAGTGCGAGACCTTGCTGACACAGTACAATGCTATTAGATTGCGATTTACTGGTCATGTCAACGAAGAATCTAATCATGAAATCATATCGCATAGTGGTGTTTTGGGCTTTGTCAATCGTGTGAACATACACGATGCAAATTGGTCGAGAAAGACTGAACCAGAGCACGGATCGCTTATCTCGTTCAAGAATAAAGATGAGATATTGCAGAGCATGTGGGAAAGCGAACTTATATCCCACTTCTACAGTACCAAATAAATTTACCTTTATCATTTTAAACATTAATATATATATATATATATATATTGCATCGCCAGTTATTTAGTTGTCTTGATTCCTGGGTGCCTTGGATGCATTTTCGTACTTGGGTTGTCTTTCGTATGCATTGGGCTTGGAAGGTTTATGGGTCCTTCTTTTGCGTTTTATGTGGTGATGGTTGTGGCCACAACATTCCTTGTCATCGTGCTTCTCGTTATCTGACCCATCGCTCGAGTCACTCGAACCGTCACTCGAAGAATCATCCGACAGTTCACCGAATTCTCGCTGGGGATGGAATATACAACAGATCTTGGACTTCTTCTTATTCATGTGCTCATTATCAACAACTTCCTCGGTCCACTGCACACCTGGCCGTGTTCCTTCTCTTGGTTGACTCGTTCTTAGCCTTAATATCGGCCTGACTTCTGCTGTTTGTGTTTGTGTGGTTATTTGTGAATGCATTACTTGTGCTTAGTAAAAGTAATAGGGCAATCAAATGGCTCTGATGACTCGGGGTTATACACAGGAAAACAGGCCATGCTTGTCTAACGTAGAAGAAGAACAATACTAATTGTCCAAAAACACCTATGAAATATAAAAAGCCTTCAACACTAACTCAGTTGAAAACCTTTTCATCAACTCCAGAATCTTGTCAAAACAGTCCGTCATTTTCTGGTTTGTGTGTTCTTCTGAGTGGTGGAGAAGGATGTTTATTTCCTGTATATAGACCGAATGATTTCTCTCTCTCTTTCTAAAGAACAACACCAACTCTAAACCCGTTGGCACCTACAACAAACAAATATGAGCAAACGAGGGAATTTGCCGTACACCACACAGGATCTCTTTCCCAGAGCCGAATCGAGCTCACTGCTTCCAATGTCGGCATATAGCAGTGGGTATAGTCTGCTGGATAGTGGCGGACTTGGGTCCAAGTTGCGTAGTCTCAAGACAATGTTTAAACGGCTCTTCAAGCCAACCACACTTGACTTTGAGACGGCGATCTGGGAGATCTTTCATCTTATCATAAATCCCAAGAAAATGTACCGATCTCAATACTATTATAAGCAGCAAACTACTAATCCTGGCAAATTTAGTTATACTCGAGACGACCCTTCGTTCTTGATCCTTGTGACATTCTTTCTTTCCATTAGTGCCGTTGCCTGGGGCTTGGCATACTCCCCACATATCGGTGACATCCTTAAGTTGATTGTGTACATGGTCTTCATTGACTTTTACTTGACAGGGATAGTTATTTCCACCATTTCGTGGTTCACCACTAATAGATTGTTTGGCACTACGCGACACAACTTCAACTATATCGAATGGGGATTCTGTTTTGATATTCACTGCAACTCGTTCTTGGTTATATGGTGTCTCTTGTATTTGTTACAGTTCTTATTGCTCCCAGTGTTACGCATCCGCAAATCATTCATATCCTTACTTTTGGGCAACTCGCTCTATTTCGGCTCGATAGGTTACTACTTTGTCATTACGTTTTACGGCTTCAGCTCTTTGCCTTACATCAATAACGCTTCCAGTATCGTCAAGGGCAACGGATCGACGTCAACAAGCCCGGCAAAGTTACTTCAAATGATTGTTCTCGCTGGAATCATTCCCATCTTGGCCATCGTCTGGTTTGTTTCCATCTGTTTAGGCTTTAACGTTGCTGATGCAATGGTTGACACTTACTTCAACTAAATATGTATAAAGAATAGTAAAAAAATATGAATAAATATCAAACACTAGCTAATGCCAAATTATCCAATCTGTCACTACTGGCCTTGATCCGCATCCCGGTCCGGTTGCTCAACTCATAATCTCCCTCTCCCACAGTCTCAGCCTTCTTCAACCATGTTTTGCATTCTCCAACCGTCTTGGCAACGTCTAGTTTGTCTGAACTGGTACGCAAGATCCATACAAACATTGTCTTTTCATACAAGGCTGTAGGATACAAGTAAGGACTGTAGGTCATCTTTGTGAACTTGAACTGAGGATGGTCACTGATAACATATTGCGAAAGCACTCTGGAATCCAACACCGCTAAACCGTCGCTGACTCTGCCCAACAGTCTAAGTGCAATACTATGGAGAAAGAATCTGATCATAGCCTCATCAAACGATTCGTCGATCATTGCATATGTCTTCTCGTTTGTATTGGCCGAGTACGGTGTGTTGGGTTCACCAGAGTATCCCAATACCTTCATCGAAAACTCCAATTCACGTGGCTGCATGCGGTTGTATCCATTCCAGAAATATATCAACTCGTGGATCAATGATGTTCCCACACAGTCAATCATTTCAAGCGATGGGTTCTTCTTCATCTGGTCTTCGATATGCTGCATCTTTCTCAACAAGAACTTGTCAAATGGCATCTGCTTGTTACCACCACCAATTCCCCCCTTCTTGTTGGTAGCATTGTGACCATGACCAGGAACATATGTAGGAGCTAATTCGAGGTACTTATGGGATAAATCACGGTACTTCTTCAACTCGGCCGCCTTGTCTTCGACCTCAATCAAGTCCATCTCAATCATTCTGTACTTACCCACGTAGCATGACGCAGCAAGAAACAAGTAGACACCCTTGGACCACGAGTTGATATCGATCAAAGCAATGAAATCGCGGGCAGCACGGTCAAAATCGTGTTCAAACGCATAAAGCATTGCTCGGTCAAAAAGCAACAAAGCCTCAATCTGCTGCATTCTGATCACATTGGAAGAGTCGTCGGTAAACTCTTGCATCATCTTGGTAGCCTCATAAAGCTGACCTTTTGAAGCCAACATTCTACCTTCTTGCAAGACCCATAAGGCATTGTTGGGAAAGAAGTGTCTTGCCTGGGTCAACAACTGAGGAGTATACAACGCTGGATTACGCAAGATACGAACAAGTTCGTCGTCCGTTACAGTCGCTTTGGACTCTAATGAAATGATGTCCTTGGCCTGAGAATCTTCATGGCCTGGGATTTGGAATCCAACATCAACAAACTGGACAGGACCGTCGTAGAATACCAACAACACTAATAATGCCAATGCACCGTGGATATTTCTACTGGTAATTGCTGTTCTCCAGAGCATCTTGAGACCAACTTCTCTGTCACCTCTGAAACCAACAATCGACAACACCTTACCAATAGCAGGTGGAATCAATGAAAGAACCACCTGCAAAATGCCAAAACAAAGCTGGACCCCTGAGTGTATGAATTCGTCAATGGTAGACACATGCAAATGGTTGTCACCAGCAGCTCCGGCGTTGCTGGCTGCGTCCGATACAAAAGATTCCATCAATGAGTTACCGTTGCTAGAGCTGTTGAACTCGTTATCCTTGAGTTCATTGGTATTTTCCACTGCGTCCGAAAAGTCGGCGTTGTCATCGTCTGATTCTGAGTTCAAGTCTGGAACCACTTCATCGTCTCGGGTCAAGTTTGAGGGTATACGTTGTGACGCAGGGGTAGTTCCTTTGAATGGCAACGAAACTGTGCTGCTTGACTCCGAGATGGGCAAGCTCTCAAACAAGTTAATTTTAGATGCCAGGTTGTTGCCCAAGTTTGTACCTTCAATACGAGATTTTCTCATTTGGTAAACCTTTTCCAAGTCTTTCATCAACTTGACGTCAGGAGGCAAGGATGAAACCGAGCCAACTGACAATGACGAAGTGGAGGAGTTTGCCTTAAAACCAGGCAAGTCTGCTGTTGACATATTTTTCAAGAATTGGGAATCCTTTCTAACCTTTGCCAAGTTGCGGTTGAAGGTGGGTTCCAGTTCCTTGATTTTCTTGTAGACAGAGTCCAAAGTCTGATAAGCTCTTCGTAACTTAAAGAGAGCCTTGGCCTGTTCTACCATTCCATTGTTTTCTGTCAAGAGCATCACTAACGCGTTCAACAACGTCAGTTCGGCGTAGGTGACCTGGAACTCGGTACCTGGTGGGTATATGTATGACGTGGCCATCAGATGCTTGATATTGTACTTGGAGTTGTTCAACTGACCGGATTCGGCTTCGGATAGCGTCTTGTGGGCGCGAGCCATGACTTCCGGCTCAAACCCAAGTGTTGCTTCTATAAACTGCATCACACCTAATGCCAACGGGAAAATGGCTGCCGGTTGGTCTGAGCCACTTGACTGATGTAACTGGGAGTGTTTTTCTAAGAGCTCGGTTCCTTCAACCGTTCTGTCGTCTAGCAAGAAGTCCATGGCCTGGAGGGCAATCTCAAAGTCGTGTACCTGTTTGAGCACCTTGTCATAGGACTCGGTACTGGAAGACAGTGGCTGGCTTGTGGCCAGAGACGTAGATGAGAGTGATAGAATCGATGCCTTCTTTCTCAAACTTTTAAGCATGGCTACGGACTGGGGGATCAGGACAAGTAGAGTAAAGATCGATCTTTTTTTTAATTCGCAACATTTTTGTAGCACTAACTTGCGTGAGGAATAATACCCAACCGCGAAATAGGGGCTGAGGCGCTACTGCTGCCACCACTGGTTACATGTGCATGGCCTTGCGAGCTGTAGGCAAACAGAAGTTTATCATGGTTATCGTTCGATTTCTTTTTGAGAGACAGAAATTGTGTCAAAAATCCGCAATAAGGGACCCACTTATTCAGAGTAGATCAAAAAAAAACATCACAGGCGCTCTATGGATGAGAAAGAACCGTGATTCGAAAACCACAATTCTTTTTTTTTGTTGCTTATTTCTTCTTTTTTTTAACAAAGTCAAAAACACACTTTCTGTAGCAAGGTTTTAGAGCTGGTGCAGTGTCTGGAAATCGGAACGTGGATCATCTCGGCTTAATATTCAGGGAAATCCCATGTTTTATATGGGGCCAAAACGAGAAGCTAAACGAGATGCGATCCACAGCAGAAAAAAGAAAAGCGAAACCCGAATGGACTGGGACCGGTTCGATCAAAGTAAACACACCGACATTTGTTGTATATGTTGACCGAAATGTAGGTTAAAGTGTGAAAGATGCATTTTTTTAAGGGGTTAATACGTTGTCAAGAAGTGTCAGGCGAACCAAACCAAAAAATCACTTCTTTTTTAACCTTCGCCGTTCCTATATCAAATAAGCTCTAAATGTCATAACTAGAATTTTACGAGTTTGAAATATATTTGCAACTACTTGGCCAGGAACCCAATTCAGGTGTTGCCTAAATGGGCAAGTGCCAAAAATCATCATAAAGAGAGAGAAGAAAAAAAAAAAACTATGAGGCAGAATGAAACGTCCTGAAATATACCGGAGTTATGCGACATTTGATCGTTCATGCAACACGCCATTTTGGTGCTGTATCGAACCGCCACGACCCATCCATATGTTAATAATTCACAAGTAAGCAATCTGGGATATGGTTTAACTTTTGGTCAAAGACGGATAACGTTCTGAGAAATACTTTTCAACTCTTGGGAGGGGAAAGTCATCAGTTACACAAAAAAAATAAACAGGCTTGTGTCCATATGAACGCTGTTGGGAGTGGGAGGCTGTTTGCAATGGAACCTGTTTATAAACGCTGTCCAAAACGACCGGTTATAAACGCTGTCCAAAACGACCGGTTATAAATACAATGGCCAGCATCCGATGTTACAGTAAACCGAGAGCTGGATACCCAAAAAGAGGACTACGTGGAGGCTGGAAGGATGCCATGCTTAGACTTGACATAAAACAACAACGACCCAGATAATATTTTCTTTAATTTCAGTCAATGAAGCTTACATCACTTGTTATTTTCCGTGTCGTAGTTGCACCTGATTACGTTCTGCGGCAACAAAATGCGAGGGAATTTCATTTGCTGGCTAAATTATACTTTGGATCGGCTGGATTTTCCCGCATTGGGATGTTACATTCCCATTTAGGAAAACCCGCAGCAAACATTTTTGCGTATGGCTCGCCTATTGTAGACAGAATTTCATCTTCCCAAACCGTTTTACTAAATACTGGCTATTCCGCTTACGGCCAGATCTCCCAAGTTGCAGCCCGCCCATTTTTTTTGTTTCCCTACTTCCTTTTCATCATAATTATAAAAGGATCCCCAATTCTACCACTTCGCGTTTGCAACCTTTTACCAACTTTCGCTCATTACTTCCAAAAAGACCTTTAGGTTTGCACCCATTCCATTCCCTAATATACCTTCACATTCTCAATGAAATACTCCACATTTACCTTTGCTGCTCTCGTAGCGTTGGCTGAAGCAGCTGGTACCCTTACAATCACTCACACTGCTCCAGGTGTAACGGTGCCCGTGACTGAATTCACCACTGCTTCCCACACCACCAGTCTTGCTACCGTGCACGGCCCACCACCAGGATTCTCCTCTCCTTCTAGTGCTGGCACCAGTTCTACTTCTGGTTCAAGCTCTGATGCCTCAAGCTCTGATGCCTCAAGTTCTGCTGCTTCTACTGGTTCAAGCTCTGCTACTTCTTCAAGCTCTGCTGCTTCTAGCTCTGCTGCTGCCTCTTCTACTCCATCATCCTCCGCACCAGCTCTGTCCAGCTCGATCCCAACCTCCTCCACCACTTCAAAGGATGTTCCTACTTCCACTACAACCACCGCTCCAGCTTCGACCTCGACGCCAGCCTCCACTTCCTCGTCATTGCCAGACTTCTACCCAGCACCAAGCGCGCTCGATCAGTCAATTCCAACTGACACCATCAACTTCCAAACAGAAATCGTTGAAACCCACAACAAGTACAGAGCTCTTCACGGTGTTCCTCCATTGACCTGGAACCAAGATTTGGCTGACTACGCTGCTAACTATGCCAAGAACTTCAACTGTGACAATGTCCAGTTGATCCACTCCGGTGGTCCTTACGGTGAAAACTTGGCTGCTGGTTTCATCGGTTCTACTGCCGTTACTGGTTGGTACGATGAAATCACCAAGTACAACTACTCTGCTTCCGTCAGCTCAGAAGCTACTGGTCACTTCACCCAAGTTGTCTGGAAGGAAACTACCGAAGTCGGTTGTGCTTTCGTACCTTGCAGCAACATTTGGAGACAATACACCATCTGTGAATACACTCCAAGAGGTAATGTTGTTGTCGCGGGCGCTGCACCACAACCATACTACGTCCAGAACGTTCTTCGTCCTCTTTCTTCTTAGAATATTTTTAAAAATTTTATGTATATTATAAACTATTAGTTCCGTTTTTTATTTTATTATTCGCTTTATTGCAAAAGTTTTCGCAAATCTTCAAATTATTTAAGCTTTTCGCAACCATCACGTACATAATTATTTGGACTAAGAACAATTGGAATTGTTCATTGAAGTTGTTCATGTTATTGTTATATTTTAATCATACCAATCCCCATATTTCTTGTAGTCAAACCTGGAGTGATTTTGATCACATTTCCAGCTATAATGATGCTACACCAATGTTTAAATTCAAATATACTTTAGATTTCAATAGCTACTTAAAATATATCGTGGGATCGTGATGTTTTTTTTATTAAAAAGAACTCATCACATTTAGTTCTTCAAGAGTTCAGCAAATTGACCCTTAGATGGCTTAGCCTTAGCGGCTTCAACCTTCTTGGAACCCAACTTTTGTTCAGAGAAAGCCTTAGCGTAAGGGTTCAATCTCAACAAAACTTGCTTGTTCTTCAATGGGTTCTTCTTCAAGACGTGAGTTCTCTTTTGAGTTGGTTGACCAGCTGGTCTGACAACAGCTTGGACTTCAGCAGAGTTGATTAATCTGGTGACGTCGGTGTTGGAGATGATGTTAGATGGCAAGGTGTAACCAGACTTGATAGACTTGGTAGAGTCGGAACCGTAGACAGAGTCCAAGGATTCGAAAGCACCTTGGGTCCAGATGATGAATCTACCCAAGTGAGCACCTGGAGCCAATTGCAAGAGACCCAAGTGCTTGACGTCAGAGGTTTCGACACCTGGAATGTTTCTCAAGGCCTTAACCAAACCGTTGTCTTGGGAGTAGACAACCAATGGACCTCTTCTTTGGGTGAATCTTCTACCTCTCAACTTACCCTTACCGGCTCTCAACTTCTTGGACTTGATGACCTTGACGACATCCTTGTGAGCACCAACAGCCTTCAAGACAGCAACAGCATCCTTGGTCTTGGTGACAGATTCGAAGTCGTTAGAAACAACCAATGGCAATTCCTTAACTTGTTCGACTCTGTGACCTCTGGCCAAAACCAAAGAAGTGACAGCAGAAGCAGCAATAGCAGAGGCGGTAGCATAACGCTTTTCGTTATGGTTGACCTTGACGTGCCACTTTCTCCAAGTCTTGGTTGGAGCAAACATACGACCACCACGACACATGTTACCGAAAGCAGCTTGACCAGAACGGTGAGTACCACCACCACCAACTCTTGGAATACGGGCGACAGCTCTACCAGTACCCCAGGATTCAGCAGAGGTTTGGTGACCAGCCTTTTCAGAGACAGCGTAAGCTTGTCTCTTGTTCTTGTTGACTCTGACAAAGACAGAGTGAACCAAGTCTGGTCTGACTGGAGCAGAGAAGACAGCTGGCAATGGCAACTGGGTAGAGGTTTGTTCACCTTGAGCGGAGATAACAGAAACTTGTGGACGAGCAGACATCGTTAACAATATGTGTATATGATAAAGAAAAGAAGAAGAAACTAAAACTTTAGGTGAAAAATTTTTCAAGTAGGAGGAAGAGGAATGCGAAAGGTCGTGTGGGGAACTAGAAATTCCTTGAAGTACAAAAAATTCTTTTTTTCTTTTAATGAAGATCCAAAATCGTATAACGAAGTTACCCGGAACAAACCATAAAAGGGTTAGACGTATATTACTAGTCAAGACATTCAAAACCAACCTTGGAAGTGATAATATAGATGGATAGTGGAATTATAACACAATTAATGACTTACGATGGAAACTTGTAGAATAAAACATTACAGAATAACCGGACTTTTTTAAATGGCTATACCTGACTGCTATCATGGCGGTGGAGATTATCTGAAATACTTGGTTAATCAGAGATGCAGGTAGCTGGTGATCTGGTAGGTCTCTGAAATAAAAAAGTATGCAAACAACAAGAGATCGGAAAGCAGAAGCAACGACTGTTGGTTGATTGCTCAACAACAACCAGAACTTTGTGCTTGAGGTCTTGGTGTTCTTCCCAAATCAACACCCCTAGCTATTCTTCCTGCTGGCTTGTTTCTATTGGTGCTGGCACTTATGGCTTCTTCCACAGGTAAAGCTCTGCCTATTTTGTTGAATATTTCAACAACACCATTGCCAGTCTTGGCCGAGCATTCGGCAGTGATCACGGTGTAGCCGTCCTCTGCAACCTGTCTGACGTATTCTTCAACTTCACTCTCCTCAACTTCTCTCTGATCAGATAAATCGGACTTATTGCCGACCAAAGATATGATAATACCTTCTGGAGCTTGTTTCTTTAATTCCTTGATCCAGTCCTGGGCTTTGTTGAAGGAGGCACGGCTGGTTATATCGTAAACGCAAAGAGCCGAGTTGGCATTTCTATAGTACATGGGAGCCAAGGACTTGTATCTTTCCTGGCCAGCTGTGTCCCAGATCTCGAACTTGATGGTGGTTTGTGATTCGGGGATAGTGATGGACTGCGTCAAGAATGCAGCCCCAATCGTCGATTCTCTCATATCATCAAACGTGTTCTTCACAAAACGATGAACAATCGACGATTTACCCACGGCACTTTCTCCTAAGAGAACAAGCTTGAACTGAGCAAAACGGTTACTTGGAGCGGTGGACATGGCTGTGGCAAAAAAATGGGGGGAGGGAGGAAACTAAGAGTCTAATATGATACGGAGGGAATGCTGCTAACAAAAATGGATGTAAAATAGCAGATGGTGTGGAATGTGCAAACAGACACAGAATTATCTCTCTTTAAATAGCAGAACTGGAATAGTAGGGGAGTCTATCGTAATCGGTTCTCACAAACTTCGTCTATCAATTTATTTACCACGATAAAAAAAGCCAGAAATCTTGGGGCTGTGTGCAGTCCCAGCAGATCCCAGACAGGCGCTGCCACTGCCGCTGTCACTGCCGTTGCCCCACCCTTAAAACAAACATGCCAATTATAGATGATGATTCTACAATAAAGTAAATTAAAAAGTGTCTGAGTATAATTTATTTACAGGAGACTTAGTTGTCTTCAATCTTGGCCAAGATTTCCTTGTCAGTGTACAACAAGAATTCTTCTTCACCAACCTTGATAGGGTTACCGCCAAAAGCTGGTAACAATACCTTGTCACCAGCCTGGACAGACGTAGGAATAACTTCACCAGTGGTGGTGTTGGTGATACCTGGTCCAACGGAAATGACAGTACCTTGGTTCAACTTTTCTTGGTTCTTTTCTGGAATGTAAATACCAGAAGCAGTCTTGACAGCTGGCTTCAATCTTTGGACCAAAACTCTGTCAAACAAAGGCTTTAAGGCGGTGGCAGATCTCAAGATAGACTATTAGTTAGTACTTATGTCTGTTTTTGACCCGTTTTGGGTGGCAATCTTTTTTTTTCTTTTCATATTTGGATATACTTCAATGTTACGTATCTCAAATTCTCAAAAAAGACTACTTGACCCGTTTCTCGTTCTCTGGTTTTACTTACCATTGTAGTTTGTAGTGTATTAAGTGATCAATTGAATGCCTTTTTTTTGTCACTTCGATGGTGATAGAAATTGGTCGAATTTTCTATGGTAGGTGCACGACTGTTGTGTAATTTTTAATTTTTCAATTTTTTGACTTTTACTGCTTCTCTTTTTTTGCAGCTAAAATTAATTATACATTTATCTCAATACCTAATTTAAGTATCTATCTAATGGTTCGCCCAAAACATTCTCAATAACCTTGACAAGTCCACTTCTTACTTCCAATTCAACAGCTTCATCGTCGTCTTCCAATAATTCAGCGATGTATGGGACCAAAGTAGGTAAGTAAGATAACCATTGCTCACCCAACTTCTGGAAAATAACCTTCAACGATCTAATGGTCCAGATCTTGGAGCCTGACGAAATACTTTCGTTCTCATTGGATATATGTCCAATCAAGCCACGAACCAATGTCTCGTTGTAGTCTTCGGAAGACACATTAGACACAAACGACGAAATGGCCTTGACCAAATATTTCCCGATACTGTCCTCAATATTATCCAATTGGCTCAACAACGGACCGGAAATACTCTCAAACCTACCTTGCTGGGACCAGTAATCGTCTTGATCATACTTGAATGATGAGGTTAAAGAATTCAAAAGGATTCTTCTCAAATTGATGTCATTGATATCACCGTTGCTGAATCTGGTTAAGATCAGAGATACAGGATCGATCAAGTAGGAGTAGTAAGATGTAATGATACTCTTCAATTGATCTTGCAACTTGTTGAAGAATCTAAAGAAGGCCAACAATCTCGACTTTTCGGTGTTGACCATAGTGGAACCTTCACCATCAATGGCCCATCTAACTAAGTTGGCAAAAAGTGGACGGAAGTTCTTGTCGTTCAATTTCATCACATAAGAAATACCACACGATGTGAACGAACTTTCTAATCGATGGATAGTGTTGTTATCGAACTTATTATCGGCTTGTTCAGAGTAGAATCTGAATTCGAATGCTTGAATCAACCACTTCATGAATAGGGTTGATTGGCCAGTAGCTGCCTTCTTTTCAATCTTGTCAATAGTCAACTGCATGACATTCAAGTATAATCCAAGATCACCAGCGTTGTCGTTTTCATAAAACTTCTTATTGATCCAGATGTTACACAACGATTTCAAAACTTGAGATAAGTCCATATGTTCAACAATTAATTGCAACACGTTAGATCTAATTTGAGATTCAATCAAGTCACTGGACAAAATAGTAATGAAGATAGCGTCCAAGCTGCTGGTCATAAAGGCAGGTATCTTCTTAACAAAACAAGACAACAAGACAATAATCGATGCTTGGATCAACTTGGCACTATCTTCATCCTCAGGTGAAATAGTGGTTTCCCAGATCTTAAGTACTGGTGGAATAATCTTGGGGAAGAACCCAATCGTCTTGACTCCCAAAACACTAACAATACTTGCGATTGCATTAATCGAAGAAATAATGATTTCTGGTTGATCACTAGTCAATCCATTGGTAGAAGTGATGACAGCAAGGGAGTCCATCAATACCTTGGTGTTCTTGGTGCTGAACAATTCCGTAGTAGAGGTACCAAACTTGTTCACAATTGCTGCAAAAGTATCCAAGTAAGCTTGTTCTAATTCGACATCAATGTTCTTTTGAATACCGTTGTTCAAAACAGGTAAGAGTTTGTTTAAAACACTGTCCTGAATTGTTTCATCAATATTACTAGCATTCAATTCAGTCTCAAACTTCTGAGCGGCCAAGTTAGCAAAGTTTCTAGCAATCTTAATTGACAACACATCAGACAATTTTTCAACATCCAATGAGTCAAGAATAGAATCAACAAAGTAATTTAATGGCAATATTTCCAAGAAGTTGACGACCAACTTGTAAAAGTTGTTGGAGATTTGAGGAACATTGTTGACGTTGGTAAAGGTGTCCAAGCCAGTTAACATGAATGATGTCATATTTCTAAATCCATCCAAGATGGCCTGTTTCTTGGCTTCATCAGATTGAGCATCCAAAAGAATGAGAGAAACCTTAACCTTTAAAGACGAAGTGTTGTTGTAAGAGTTCGAGTCGTTCTTCAAGACTTCACTAAGAAACTTTAACAACTGAGATTTCAAAGCAAGTAACCCATTAGTAGGCAAGGAAACAACACCAATGTTGAACATTGGTCTAGAAATCAATTTCTCATACTCAGGAGTGTTTGGTTCAAGTTGAGAGTTTGGAATCTGATTCCATAATTCACTGAATCCTCTAAGACCTTCTAATTGTTCGTTGGCTGGGAAGCTCATCAAGAACAGAGAAGCAAATTCCAAAAGGGCGTTGCATTCAGCAATCTTGTTTGAATTGAAGCTTGCTTCGTATTGTTGACCAATTAAGAACAACATGCAATGCAAAGTTTTCTCATAACCCAAGGTCTTGGTCAATGAGGAATACAATTTAACACGACGATGTCTTGGAATATGGATAAACGCACCAACAAAACTGTTCAAGATATATTCGATATCATTCTCAACAGTTGTGTTCAAGTTCTTTCTGCTTGCTCCAACCAAAGCTGGAAGAACCTTGGCAATGGTTTGTTGGATTGCAGAACTGGACATTTCGTCGTCTTGTCTAACAGTGTGGGCACCCATGAAGATGAAAATAGGCATGACGGAATGCAAGATTATTTCAGGTGCTAACGAAGCTAACTCGGCAACCACTAATAATAATCTGTTTTGAACTTGAGGGGATTGAGTCAATCTGATGGAACTAACAATCAATTCAGCTCTAACAGAGTTGGAGTCAAACTGGAACTCATCTGCACTCTGCTTCATCTGAACAATGCTCAAATACATACAAGATGCCAATGTTTCTTGTGCATACATGACTGGCATGTTACCTTCGATACCCAAGTATTCCAAGTCAGTAAGAATCATGAACAAGGCTTGTAATAATTTTGGACTAGCGATGTTTGATTGTTTGTGTCTTAAGTTTCTTTCGAGAACATCCAAAATGATGGTCAATCTCTTCAAGTGAACCGAAGCCATATTGCTGTACTCATCTCTAGCCATGGCTTGCTTAGTGGAGTTAGAAGATCTTCTTCTTCTCTTGGTAACACCCTTGTCTGGCATCAGAGAGCCAAGCTGGACACTATTCAAGACATTAAGGAATAAGTCTTGGTCAATCTCCAAGGTCTGCAAGGTTTCCATTGGATCAATTTCGATAGCCATCTCACTGGAGAATAATTCAACAAGTTTGCTGATAATTTTGTTTCTCAACTCCAATGACTTGAAAGACGAGAACATCTTGATTAATCTGTCGTTAGCAGCAATCTGTAAGTTTGGAGATTCACTCTCTAAAGCCTTAGAAATCCAATCAACTTCATTGGCAGCGTTCTTATCAGACGAAGAGATACCCCCGCACAAACCAACCACCAATTTTTCAACTTCATCATAGAAGTCGACTCTAGCAGCCTCTGCTTGTTCCCTCCAATTATCTCTCTTTTGGAAATAATTGGCCAAATCACTTTCAGTGAAAAAGTATCTATCGTCGGTTCCCCTTTCGTTTTCGACATTGAGAATCTTCCAAGCCCTTGATTTCAATGTTACAGGCAAGAATGCCAACGACCATTGGTTCAAAACAAAGGTCTTCAATAATAACTGACCGTATTTCTTCAGTCCTGTTCTTGAAGCCTTGAAAATAGTATCAAACAAGATACTGTTAACACGGCTAGAGTCAAGAATCACATCATCCAAGTGATTGTTGTTAAAAAGTTGCTCACACAAGAACAATGCGTCTTGAGGAGGGATGATAGCACGCTTCTTTTCTTCGGTTGATCCGTAAATTTCCTCCTCCAAGAACAAAGATGTCTTGATTTTCTTTTTATCCTTGTGAACAGCGGAAGTATGTTCCTTGATGGTCTTCAAGGCATCAATAAAACTAACCCTGATAAGTTTGTTGGAGTCTGTCAAACCCAACAAGAAGATTGGAACCAATAAGTAGGTATCCAAAGACGCAGTGGAAGACTTGGCCAAGATGACATTGAGATATCTTGAGGCTGTAATTCTGAGTGCAATAGGAATAGCAGGAGTCAATGCAAATCTTGTAAGGAAAGAAATTGCAACCTGTGGGGACGAAAAGACTTCAGAAAAGCTCTTAAAGACACCAGCTTGTTTATTGACGTCATGAGTTCTCAACACAGTGATCAAATCCTTGGACAAGGAAATGAATTCGGGGTCGGAGGCCGAGTTGAAGAATGTTGGAGTAGTGGTCTTGATAGAGTCCAAGCTTGGGATTTCCACGTCTTCTTCGGCAGTGTTGTCCACTTCGTTTAATTCAATCTCAATATCTTCAGTAGCGGTGGAAGAAGTCAAAGTGGTCATCAACTTCATTTCCAATTCGCTTATGGAAGAGCCATTTTGTTGCAAGACTTGAGCAAACATGTCTTGGTTGTGTGCTACCAATTTCTCGGCAATCTTGGCGGTGTTTGCTCTGGTGGCTTCTTCGTCTAAGTTGGCCTTCAAAATAGAGGATACAATCCACATCAAGGAAGTCTCTGAAAGAGTGATGAGCTCAAATGAGGCATACGAGTCCTTGTGGGGATAAGTATTTAAAAAGTAATGCAAAGTAAGTTTGTTCAACTTGTAGTTTTCCGATACCAAATCCTTTAACGTACCAATATTCTTAGCAAATACTTCTGGGGTTAAGTTCTTGAAGCATGTGATTGGTGAAGGATCCTCGTTGTAGTAGTTCCACAACTGACCCAAGACAATAATGGTGTTCTTGAATGTATGTGAATCCAAAGTAGAAGGGTCCTGCAAAATGGATTCAGTAAAGGAGGTGATCAACTCAGCGGTCAAAGGAACAATAGAACCAAGAACTGCGATGATCGAGTAAGCTGTTAATTTCAAGTCTGACTGAATAGTGGTGGAATACTTTGACTTGCGTGAAGGGAGTAACATGATCCCGGTGATTTCCAACACTACAGGCATGTATACCTCGTTCAATTTGTCCAAGTTCTTTGATAAAGATGCAATCAACTGGACGGTGAAAGTTAAGTAGAAAACAAGTTGTTCTTTGAAGATAGTATGATTGTTGATCAGTTCGATGAGGTATCTGGTGTACAATGCAAAGAGCTCTGAGTCGTTATGAAAAGCTTTAAGAATAGAAGATGAAGGAGGACACTTCAATAATTCCTTGTAGCCAGTCAACCACGAGAAAATCTTGGGGAACGAGGTCTTGGGAATCACATTCAATACCTTGACAAAGACCGGCTGGCTATGGTAAGAAACTGACGAGATCAACATTGTTTCAGCATTGTGGATGTTTGCATGAAATCTTCTCACCAACCATTCCACAGCCTTAATTGCTGGTGTCAATAACCAATAAGGACCCATCAAGGTGAGAAAAGCCTCGATGTTCTGGTTTAATTGGTCAACGATATCCTTTGACTGGACGTTTCTATCCATGGTCAAAGACGAGTTAGAAAACAAGGTTTGTCTGAACTTGACAAAACGCGAATCAATTTCACAGAGGTCATCCAAACCTTCTAATCCTACTTCGTAGATGTAATCATAATCTTGAGTCGCAGCGACCTTTGCGTCGAAAATGAGCGAACGGGCATGGATTTTAGACCGTGCCTTTCTGTCCAAGGCTACAGAAGCTGTCTTCTCATTAATGGCAGACAACTGCTGGGATAAACTCGACATGGTTAAGGAATGTTCAGGTTCTGGACCAGGATGATTAGTATTGAAAAATTTTGAATTGGCCCTGCGATGCTCTTGTGGTTTGCATACAGAAAGTTGCAAAAAAAAAAAAAAATAGAGTACAAAAAGTTGCAAATACATTTCATTAACAAATATAATATCTAAGAATTGAAATTAGGCGATCCAGAACCATACTTTTTCTAACCAGTTTCTAGGAACAGGATCGGGTTCGTTTCTGTCTTCTTCTTCAATTAGGTCCAATCCAGTGATCAAATCAATTTTTTCAATCGGAATAAGCCATTCCTTGACACCATTACGGTAGTAAGCATAGAGTCTGTGACCAAAGTAAAGAACGACAACAATTGGGAAAGTAATGTATGCAGCAAGGAAGTCTCCAACATTGAACTTAAAGAAAACCGCGTACCCGTTTGTTATGGTGAGAAGACTAATAAAGAAGATGACATAATAGGCACCAAAGGGCTGGAAGGGAGTTTTGAAGGAAACACGAGGTTCTAAGTCATGGTACTTAATAGCTTTCTTCCATCTCAAATAAGCAAATGCCACGGCAATCCATGAAATAAAGCCGGAAATAGTTGAAATATTTGAGAACCAGGCAAAGACATTGGCTGAAGATGACGAAACGTTCAAGTAAGACAAGAAGCCAAAGGCAGAAGATGCAGCCACCGAATAGTATGGAACACCGAATCTGTTGACCTTGGTAAAACATTTGGGTGCCAAGCCTCTGCAGGCGATGGAGTACAAGATTCTGGAGGCCGAGTATAAGAACGAGTTACCAGCTGACGCAGCCGAGGTTAAGATAACAGCGTTGATTATGTGATTCAATACATGAATGCCTGCATTCTGTATGCCAATCACGTATGGCGAGGCTGAGGCATCACTGCCTCCTGATAACAAACGTTTGTTTCTGGAATCCACAATGACACCAATGACCAACGATCCAATCACGTAGAAAAAGACTAAGCGGTACACAAACCGGCGTGCAGCCTTGGGGATATTCCGTCTTGGTTTCTGGCACTCTCCACCAGCAGTTGCAACCAATTCGGCTGAGCAGATAAAAGAGAACCCTGATTTGATGAGTGCGGTCCACACACTGAGAAATTTACCAGTGGCACCACCTGTAAGATGTTCCTGGAAGGCGTGGCCCTTCCAGTAACGGAACCCCAATCTGTCGTGGTTTGGTCCACCACCAAAGAATAAAACTACTCCCAAAATAATCAAGCCTGTCAAGGCAATTAATTTAATGGATGCGAACCAGAACTCGGCTTCCCCAAAGTATTTCACCGATGACATATTGAGGGCAATGATCACTACCAACAAGATGGAGATCCAGGCGGCGATATTGACGGAGGTGATCCAGTATTCAACAACGATGGCTGCAGCTGTTACTTCTGCTGCTACCAAAATGCTAAATGCGTACCAGTAATTGTAGCCAATGGCGAACCCAAACGATTCCGATAAGTAGTCGTTGACATACGACTGGGCTCCGTTGCCAGGCAATGGCAAAAATGTTGTCATTTCAGCTAATATTTGCATCACAAAGTAGATCACCGTAGACATGATGATGTATGATAAAAAGAGGGCAGCTGGTCCACACATCGACAAGATGGCACCACTTCCCACAAACAAGCCTGTTCCAATAGCACCACCGATGGCAAGTAACTGGACGTGTCTTGATTTCAAACCCCGTTCCAAGTTCGGGGTGAATGTCAGAAGCGATTCGGCATCGCTATTATCTGGCGATAGATACTTTCCTGTTTTTTCATCAACATTAATGATACGAGAATTTGAAATAGAAAGATCAAGGTATCCGGTGTTGGAACGGTATATGCTGCGTTTGGACCCTTCCGACTTGACAGTGGTGATATCTTTCGAATCCTTCATCATGGTTGGAAACAATATAAAGCCAGAATTATGTTGCGTGGTATTTATATAAGTACGACATGCATAATCTAGTTATTAATTAGAGCCCAAAGACAAATTAGGTAATCGAGTACCTCTGCGCATCACAATATATGCCGAGGTTTGGTATATAAGAAATTGCTTAGCCAGGGTTGCGCCGTGAGGGTCCCAAATGCCGTATAATTCTAGTTTGCGGCCGGCACACACCCCCAAAACCCTAATACTGATAAGCCCCACATCACTCTTTAGGTGATTGAATTAGAGGCAGGCACATACAGTCGTACCGTTTCCCAGCACGAATGGGTAGTCGCTGGCGATCCGGGGTGATCGGAAGCGATACGCAGGGAAAACACCAAACCTCATAATCTCCAACACCAGATTAATATTATTGTTTTGTTTTTTGATTGATATCAATTTGTTCTAGCTCAATTCGCGAAATTCGCTTATCTCTAATTTTGGTCTGGTAGTACGAGCAAGTTCTACGATAAGAAGCGCCTGATATTATGGCTACACTACTGATTACCTTTATTGATAATACAGTTCCGTAAATGCTCTATTTTTCTAAACTTAGTGTATGCTCAACTCTGTTTTGGACCTTCTTTTTTTTTTTACTTTATTTCCTTCCCCTTGCTCACCCCCTCATCTAAAGCATGAAGCGGAGAAAACCTGCATCAACAACATGATGCAATTTGTGGAGAAATCACCTAACTAAGTAATGATTGGTCAAGAATAATTGGGCTAGGAGCACATTAACGTACATGTACACATCACCGGCCATACGGCTTTCTGTCTGGATTTTTGCCCAGACCACTTTCTTCCCATTAACATCATCTCTTTTTTTTTCCACAGTTCTTCGAACTGTAACATTTGTTGTCTCTACACTTTTTTCATGGTTCTATTTTATTTTTGTTTTTATGTTGCTGGCATTATATCATAAAAGGTCTACTTCTTAGCAAACAATGGTTCACCGATATTCTTACCGGTTAACTTGACACCCAAAGCTCTTTGCAACTTACCTAAAAGTTGTTGGTTTGGAACAGCTCTGCCGGCTTCGTAGTCATTTATGACCTGGGGCTTTTCGTTGACCTTGGTAGCCAAGTCCTTTTGAGTCAACTTCTTTTCTTGTCTAGCCTTCGAAATCGCTTTTCCAACAGAAACATCAACCTTCTTGACAGCAACAACGTCGTCAGTGGCATCCAACTTGGTCAATCTTTGACCTTCAGGGTTTCCCCTCGAGTTGGTAGAACCATACTTCTTTTCAGTGCCAATAACAGCACCGGCTCTTCTAGCAGCGTTCAACTCAGCATTGCTTCTGGCAACGTTTTGTCTGGGACCTCCGCCCCCAACTCTAGCTTTTTGGCCAATAATAGTAACAGAATCCCAATCAGACATGATAGTTGATGAAATGTATTTGATGATGAATCATTTTTTTCTTCTCTCGTTCTTGTACACCTGGTGCAGGGACACGACCTTGGAAGGTTCCAGAATGCGCCTACCGCAAAGGAACATTCACCTAAAACTCAGTCTCTTAATACCACTAATATCGGAATAATTTACTGCTTTACATTGCAAGTCTTGTCAAGCTCAATTCATTGTTTCTATTCTTTCATTATTAGTACTATTTCTTTTTGTTTATTTATTCTTCTTCCTTTTCCTTTTCTTTTCTTTTGTTGGTCTTTTTTCTCATTTACTTGCTCCTCCTTGACAAAGTTGGGTTTCTCGTAACGCGGTTCTTTACATATAAACAAAATGGTTCTTATCGAAGTCAAATCCCGGTCCAAGTCCATCAAGGACTTGTCGACTGATGATCTCACTGTGAACAATACTGTTCTGGAATTGATCAGCGAAATTGCATCTACAAACAACCTCTCCATCCACAGAATCCGTTTGACACGTCTCGATGCCACAACCAAGAAACAAGTCCCTCTTGATTCATACAAGACCTTTGTGGACAATGGCTTGGAATTCAACGAAGACAAAACCGTCCAGTTGTTTGCCAAAGATTTAGGACCTCAAATCTCATGGAGAACCGTGTTCATCATTGAATACTTTGGTCCCATCTTTATCTTCCCACTCTTTTACTACGTGCCAGCCCTTTATGGTGTCGAGGCGTTCGAACACACCCAGACTCAGAAGTTTGCCATTGTGCTTGCCATTATCCACTTTATCAAGCGTGAATACGAAACGGTTTATGTCCACAAGTTCTCCCTTGCTACCATGCCGGTATTTAACGTGTTCAAGAACTCGGCCCACTACTGGATCTTGTCGGGATTACTTCTTGCTGCGTTTGTCTTGGGCCCACAATTGTCTTCTGATCGTTCTGTGGTATTGCGTGCCTTGTTCTACGTCAACGACTTGCCTTCATGGGCCAACTGGACCATTGCGTCGTTGTGGTTATGGGCCGAGGTTTCTAACTACATTTCCCACGTCATTGTCTCCAACTTAAGAGCCACTGACGGCAGAAAGTACGCAATTCCTTACGGTTACGCGTTCAAGTACGTGTCATACCCCAACTACTTTTTTGAAACTCTTTCATGGACATTGTTTGCTATATTGGTCGGTAACTGGTCTGCGTGGGTGTTCTTGGGTGTCAGTTTCGCCCAGATGTATGTGTGGGCCATCAAGAAACACAAGAAGTACTTGACTACTTTTGGTGATGAGTACAAGAAGTTGAAGAGAACTGCGATCATTCCATTTGTTGCTTAGACCTTGTCATTGAATTTGATACTAATGCTGTTGACACAGTGTCTTTCGTCGGTAGGATTCTTGTAGCCCTCGCCCCTGAATACATGGCCCAAGTGACCGTCACATTGAGAACATCTCATCTCTTCCCTCACCATACCGTGAGATTCGTCTCTCAAAAGCCTGACCGAACCAGGAATCGCCTCGTAGAACGCTGGCCATCCACAGTGGGCAGCAAACTTGGTCCGTGACTTGTACAACGGCTGGTGGCACCCTGCACATTCATAGACTCCAGTTTCAGTAGCAGGTGTATTGGTGTATTCTCCAGTGTACGGAGCCTCGGTGCCTCCTTCACGTAACACTCTAAATTGCTGGGGGCTCAAAACAGCTTTCCATTCTTGTTCTGATTTAGACATAACTGCGTGTGTTCTGGATATGGTAAGAAATCGAACAAACAGACATCGAAACATCGCACATTTTTTTATATATATCTTGCTCAAACAATTGAGGCTTGTACAAATACTTTTTATTGAATTGCCACCATGAGGGAGGCGGGGGGGCCACACTTCAGCTACACACAGGATGCAAGGAGTGGACTGTACGCACCAAGCTAACGAAAAACCTTTTAACGCATGAAGTAGTTGTATTTTCCTGCTTGGTTGCGCGACTTATCGTTGGCACTGGTCTGTAAGTCCCAGTCGATCTCAATATCCAACTCTCTGGGGTTGACGGCATTGGGTCTGGACGCAAGCTTTCCCTTGATGATATCGCCCTTCTTGAGGTTCAAGACCTGGTCCATGTAGAACACGGTTTGTTTCCAGTGGGTGTACTGATCCATGGGTCCCGTATGCAAAGTGACGGTCTCGTCACCAGGGAAAACCGCATCCCACCACACAATGTACGCATGACACAAGTCATTGTCGATCGCTTCCAACTCGAATGAACGTTGGAACGCCAACTCTTCCTTGGTCACGGTGTTGATATCAAAGTCAAAGAACTTGTGTGGTGTAGTAATCAATGACTGGTGCTGGACAGTGTCAACCAATGGCTCAACCATGGCCACCTTAATAAACGGCGAGTAGTCAAACCCATACACATCTTCCCAGTAATGGATCTTTTCGTCCTTGTACTGACTATCCTCAATACCAGCAATGTACATGTTACATTTGTCAGGTAAAATCAACCCTCCTTTGACCAAGTACTTGTCTCTGGCATACAAAACAGTATCCAACATCGACTCGTACAACAAAAAGTACCCCATCCACTCGGAAACAATGATGTCAACCTCCTTGACCGGCAACTCAATGTCTTCCAACTTACCTTGCAACAACGTGATCTTATCCTCAAACCCATTCAACGAAACAATCTCCTTGGCCTTCTCGATAATGTTCGACATATCAACAGAATACACATGTTTGGCTCCTGCCTTGGCAGCAAACATAGAAAGAATACCAGTACCACAGCCAACATCCAACACAACCTTGTCCTTGAAAAGATGCTTGTTTTTGTACATGGCCGATCTGTAACTCAACGTTCTCGACGTATCTTTCAACATCTCTTCGTGAATACCGAAATGGTCATATGAAGTGAAGTAGTGCTGTTCTGAGAACGGCAATTGGTCCTTATTGGTAGCTGATTCCGACATTCTTATCGATGTTTTTGCAAGTAGGTGAAGTGATGAGTTTTTCTTTTTTGCGGAGCGAGCGAGATGAGATAAAATTCAACCGCGATTTTAGTTGCAAACCCTCACTTTCCCCCTCCAATATCTCCTCCAGCAATCAGATAATATCTCTCTTTAAAAGAAATTGCAGTTTTGGTACACTCCGTAATTACTAAAGATGTTCATTGGACAATAAAAAGAAAAGTGAAGGTCAAAAAATGGACGAGTCCGGAGTCGAACCGGAGACCTTTCGCATGCTAAGCGAACGCGCTACCAACTACGCCACACGCCCTTTATTTATTGAATTGATACTAGCCTATTACTCCATTCAAAAAAATATTTGTTAACTTTACTTTTTATTTAATTAATCCACAAGCCTTAAGGAATAAATCTTCTCATTACTTTCCTAAATTCTTTCTAAATAGTTCAATTAACAATCCCATAATAATTAAGAAATAGATCTTTTCGTTACATATTTTTCTTTTCTAAATTCTTTCTATGTTTTTATATTTATACAAGAATCTTATAATTAATCATTTCAATCTATAAACAACTTTTTCGCCTGAAATCTGCTCAAACTGCAATAACTCATATGCTTCATTGGTGGATTCTAAGCATGGAGGTAAAACTTTAAGATTAGTCGATTTTATCTTCTTGATGTTTTGGGTCACAACTTCCCTGAACCGACTAAAATCCTCCTTAAGCTCACGTGTGGCAGGACAATTAAACTGCCCATACCTCATTGTTTCTCCTGTGGAATTGTATCCATTTATAAAGTGTACAGTGACCTTTCTGCTTTCTTTTGGATGATATTCTGTAACGAACTGCAAATTAGCAAGATCAACATGTGCTGCACCCTCAGTTGCATCATATGTAGCCTGGAAGGTTTCTGGGGTTGAAACAGTATCTAAAGCATAGAGAATATTTTTATTGCCCATATTTTGGATTTCTTGCATAACATTCGCATCATTATAATTTACAACATCGTCTGCCCCTATGGACTTTAACCAGTCAAAATGTTTTGGAGATGCAGTTGTAATAACTTTCAACCCGTAGATGAACTTAGCAACCTGAATTGCAAGAACACCTGTAGCAGTCGATCCGCCCCAAATTAAAATGAATTTATCTGAATTCTTTTCTTTATTGTAATCAAGTTTAAAGTAATGGCCAAAGCATATTCCAACTGTACAAAGACCCAACGTGACTGAAGCAGCAGCCTCAAAACTATTAATTGGGCCCGATTTATGATTTCCAACAGCAAGCGATTTGGTTGAAATGTCTTCCTTCAGATACTTGAGTGTCGACAGAGGAGGAACCACGGCAAATTCTCCGTTTGCACCCTTTCTATCTGAAATATTCCCATGAACAAATGACGAGACAATGTCACCCCTGGAAAAGCCGGTAACATTAGCTCCAACTTGCACAACTATTCCAGAAATGTCACTTCCTGAAATTGAGCCTCTAGAACCCATTCCTCCAGCTATATGCTTCCAATCGGTCGGGTTAGCAGCAACTGCTACTGATTTGATAAGAAGTTCATCAGGTGTGATTCTTGGTATTGGAATCTCAACCACCTCAATGTATTGGCCTGGTTCATTGGAACCTGTGAGTACTGCAGCTTTCATAGTCATCTTGTTATTGAGTGTTATATCCTCGAAGGAATCGTATCATATTTTTGATTTTAAATTTTTGCTCACAAAATCACTGGGCATGATCGATAATAATGAGGCTTATTTTTCAGTTTTGACAAAGTCACCGTCAAGTCCTTTTATGAACTTTAAGTTGTACTTGTGCATGATTTTTGATTTATATAATCCTTCTAGTGCCAAATAATAATTTTGACATCAAGCCTTTTTGGGGAGAACAGCTACCTAAAAAATACTTAACTTTATTATTGTTATTTTCTTTAGTGCATGAAACAAAGCAGGCAAAAAGTTGCCTCAAATGATTCGATGATATATAATTTTTACTTCAAGAACACATCAAAATTATAATTTGTTAACCTAAAGAAGGATTACATTAGTCAATTAATTTAATCAGAATCAGAATCTGTAAACAACTTTTTCAGCAGAAACATTGTCTTCTCTTAACAATTCATAGGCTTCGTTGGTCGACTCCAAGCCAGGAGACAAGACCTTAAGATTTGTAGACTTGAGCTGGCCAATATTTTCAGTCAAAACCTGCTTGAAATGATCACAGTCATTCAAAAGGTCATCTGAAACTGGGAAATAAATCGAAGCCATAGTCAAGCTTTCTCCAATCATATTATAACCACAGGTGGTATGTAATTTGACGCTTCTTCCTTCCGTGGTTTTAAGTTCGGTCAAGAATAACAAGTTGTCAATTTCAACATGTTCAGATCCTTCAGTAGCATCGTAAGTGGCTTGAAAGGTTTCCTGGTTGGCGACAGTGTCCAAGGCATAGGCAATATTACCGTTAGCAATTTTTTGAATCTGTTGAACGGCATCAGCTGCACGGTAATTGACAACATGGTCAGCACCTAATGACTTTAAGTAGTCAAAATTCTTTGGAGAAGAAGTAGCAATAACACCCAAGCCATAGATGTGCTTAGCCACTTGAATGGCAAGAGCACCAGTCGCAGTAGCACCACCCCAAATCAAGATGAACTTATCCGCATTGTTTTCCTTCTTGTAGTCAATTTTCATGTGGTGACCAAACGATAAACCAACGGTACACAAGCCCAAAGTCACAGATGCAGCAGCCTCAAAAGTGTTGATTGGACCTGCCTTGTGGTCACCAACAGAAAGAGCTTCAGTGTTGAACGTTTCCTTATTATACTTAAAAGTTGACAGAGGAACCGCAATTGAGTATTCAGCATTTGCACCATTTCTGGAGTTGACATTTCCACGGGTGAAAGATGAAACAATATCACCTTTAGCAAAGCCTTTAACGTCCGAACCGACTTCTTCAACAATACCAGCAACATCACATCCTGAGATCAAACCTGGGGAATCGACCCTATTAATGATATGCTTCCAATCGGTTGGGTTAGCAGCAAATGCAACCGACTTAATAAGTATTTCATTGGAAGTAATAGTTGGTCTTGGAATAGAAGCAACTTTAATCAATTGATTTCTTGCCTTGGAACCATTGAGAACAGCAGCTTTGATAGACATAGTGAATTAGAAGATAATTGGAAGTTGTGAATAGTGATGAAATTGTGATTCAAGTGGATTTGCTGCTACATTTATCATCATCCCAATGCTATGGTAAGCTTGTTAGATTACAAATCAATCGCAATAATATTCCACAAAATCAAATTATATAACGTAAGAATATCTTCAAAAAAGCAGAATTTGGAATTTTTATCTGGAGCAGTTTGAAAATGCAAAATTAATGGTCAAAACTGACATTGAAATAGTTACAGTTGTAATCACACTAGCAACATTTCTTAATTATAGACTTAATATCTAAATACTACTTTTTCACCAGAGACCTTGTTGTGCTTTAACAATTCCATGGCTTCGTTAGATGATTCCAAACCAGGAGTCAAAACCTTGAGATTGGTCGAATTAATCTTGGAAATATTATTGTTCAACAATTTCCAAAAGTAGTTGTAGTCCTTGAAAATTTCAGGACTGGTTGGGAAAAATCCTTCATCCCCAAAACTAAAGTCTTCATTGTTAACATTGTAAACGCAAGTGGTGTGTAAGGACACATTTCTTCCTTCCTTGATTTTTGGTACCTTGACGAACAATAAATTATCAATATCAACATGGTCAGTACCTTCGGTAGCATCATAAGTTGCTTGTAAGGTTTCTGGACTAGAGACGGTATCCAAGGCGTAGAAAATCTTTCCATTACCAATCTTTTGAATTTGTTGAATGGCATCAGCGTCCCCATAGTTGACAACATGGTCAGCACCCAATGCCTTGATGAAATCAAAGTTCCTTGGAGAAGCAGTGGCAATGACATTCAAACCATAGATCTGCTTAGCCACTTGAATGGCAAGAGCACCAGTCGCAGTAGCACCACCCCAAATCAAGATGAACTTATCCGCATTGTTTTCCTTCTTGTAGTCAATTTTCATGTAGTGACTGAATGATACCCCAACGGTACCCAATCCCACGTTAACAGATGCAGCAGCCTCAAAAGTGTTGATTGGAGCAAATCTATGACTTCCAACAGTGTATGGCTCAGTCTTGAATGTATCCTTATCATACTTGAGAGTAGTCAATGGATCAATTACTGTATACTCTCCAAACATCCCCTTTCTTGGGGACGTATTGCCGTGAAAGAACGACGAGACAATGTCACCCTTGGCAAAGCCAGTAACATTAGCACCGACTTGCTCAACAACACCAGAAACATCAGTACCAGCAATATCACCCTTTTTGGTGAGACCCCAGCCTGGGTGCTTCCAGTCTGTTGGATTAGCTGCATATGCAACAGACTTGATAAGAATTTCATCAGCAGTGATAGTTGGTTTAGGAATAGATGCAACCTCAAGAATTTGGTTTTCTTCAGAAGAGAGAGTGTGGACAGCGGCTTTCATAGACATGGTGAATTGATTTCAATGATTCTGAATTGCCTTGAAAGGCATTCTGGCAACTATTTATATTTTTTTTTTTGCACTGTTTATGCATGGAAGATTATAGGAAGGGCCCCTTATTTTTGCAGGTTCCATGAAATACAGAGTGGCACCTTACTTTGTCGCAAAAAAATTACTAAGCCGCTACTTGGTGAAAAAGCAATATTACTGTTACCGAAAGATGTTATATCCGAATAATCATTACTAATTGGTCTTGTTATATATAACAGTATTTCCGGGTTATGTAATTACAAAGCACCTCATGGTATGATTCTTGTTTGGAAGTCACCTAATTTCTAAATTGAGTTAATCCCCCTAGCTCATCTCATACAAAATAAGTTTCAATCCGAAATGAAGAGTTTAAGTTAACACAAATGATGCATCTTAGAAACTTAAATTACATATTCTTGTAATCAAGTAATTATTGTATTATCCAGTATATTCTCAATTCATTGGAGTGGGTCCGAAAAGATCACTTGCTACCAATTACATTCCAGAGTTAGGAAGAAAAGAAGCCCCCAAGACTTACTGGCTTACAACTCCAATTGGTTAGATCTCTGGCTGCACATCTTCAAATATTCGGGGTTAGGAAACAGTAACATAATTAGAGACAGAGCAAACACCGCGATTTGATGTATATTTCATGGACTTTTCATTCCTTACTTGAACCGATCTACTACAGAAAGCAATAAAATATAAAAATTCCAATCATTCATTGATTTATTTAACATCTATAAACAACCTTTTCAGCAGAAACCTTATTTTGCTTCAACAATTCCAAAGCTTCGTTGGTAGATTCCAAACCAGAAGCCAAGACTTTAAGGTTAGTGGAGTTGAACTTGGCAATGTTGTTGTTTAACACCTTCCAGAAGTCGTTGAAGTCACTGAGAAGTTCTGGAGTAGCTTCGTAAACAATACCAATGGTGATGCTCTCACCATTGGCATTGTATGCACAAGTGGCATGCAAATTGACACTTCTTCCTTCCTTGGTTTTAAGGTCGGTCAAGAATAACAAGTTGTCAAGTTCAACATGCTTAGCACCTTCGGTAGCATCATAGGTGGCTTGGAAGGTTTCTTGAGTCGAAACAGTATCCAATGCATAAACAATAGTACCCTTACCAATTTTTTGAATTTGTTGAATGGCATCAGCATCATTGTAGTTGACAACATGGTCAGCACCCAATGCCTTCAAGTATTCGTTGTTCTTTGGAGAAGCAGTGGTAATAACATTCAAACCATAGATTTGCTTAGCCACTTGAACAGCCAAAGCGCCAGTCGCAGTAGCACCACCCCAAATCAAGATGGACTTGCCGACATTGTTTTCCTTCTTGTAGTCGATCTTCAAGTTGTGGCCAAAAGACAAACCAATGGTAACGAAACCTAAAGTGACAGAAGCAGCACCTTCGAAAGTGTCGATAGGAGCAAACTTGTGGTTTCCAACAGAAAGTGGAGCGGTCTTGAAAGTATCCTTGTTGTACTTGATGGAAGTGGATGGATCAACAACAGTGTATTCACCGAAACAACCCTTTCTGTCAGAGAAGTTACCATGCAAGAAGGACGAAACGATATCACCCTTGGCAAAGCCCGTGACATTCTCACCAACTTGTTCAACAACACCAGAGACGTCAGTACCAGCAATGTCACCCTTCTTGGCAAGACCCCAACCTGGGTGCTTCCAATCAGTTGGGTTAACGGCGAAAGCAACCGACTTGATGAGCATCTCATCGGCTGTAATTTCTGGTTTAGGAATGGAGGCGATTTCAACAATCTTGTTTTCTTCAGAAGAGAGAGTGTGGATAGCGGCTTTCATAGACATTGTGTTATAAGTTATAGTTGTAAAGAATTGATATAGAACTGAGAGATTATCCGTTCTATTTATACTTGATGGTGATTGCGCTGAGGAGAATCTGCACTATGCATAGAAGTCATCCTCCATACAGCACACCCTTCAACCAGGAAAAAATATAACGTTTTTTTCTCACTTATTACTAATCATTGTACCTAGAGGACGAATAAAAGTGATGCGTTCGCTGTTTTGAGCGGCATCTTAAATTTGTCAAATTGTTAAGTCCGGTGTCGAGCCACGATATTTCCGGAGTACTAATACAAAACGCATCAACCGTATACTATTCTCAGATGATAAAGAAAAGTGATTACAAATTTTTTGCTGATGAATAAAGCATTTGCACCGATAAATACTGTCCTATAGACTCATTGGTAATCCTGTCTCTGTAGCTTGGGGTTTGAAGTGGGGTTTGAACTGTGTTAAATGCCACCGCTACATGTAAAACCAATACAATTTTAAACGAAAACCTAGAACAATTTTTATGATTAGGGGATTCTTAAACATCGGTAGATACCTTACGATGATGCACCTGCAAGGAGTAAATTAAAGGGAGCTTCAAACAAAAGAAAAGACACCATCATTCTTTATTACATAGATAAACCGCAAGTGCTGCACCTTCCCTTTTGGGAGAAGATCAACTCAAACGCTATCTTAATATTACTCAATTGAATCAATGTATCTATGAAATTTAGTAAACATAGATTTGTCGACGTCGTAGAAAAAGGCCATAAGAACCGGCCATTTATTGCGCTTGATTAAGGGTTCCAACTTCCTCTCACCATAGTCACAAAATCCGGTGCTCGCAATATTTCTTGGATTTTCCAAAATTGCTACTATCACCACTCAATGAAACAGGAGACACAACCATGAATTGTCTTGGAGAGCCAAGCAAACTCAAGAATTTGGTTTGTTGTAAACCGGAAGGTGAGGATAACTGGATTTATGAATTTTATACTCTTCGTGAAAACAGTAAACTTGTGAAATTGCCAATAAAAAGGGGGACCGGGGTGTATCCCTGGACGATAAAAATGATCCATAGCTTGTGATGTCATTACAAAGAACCGAGCCGAGTAGTAAATCAGTATTCTTCCCTTTATCATTTATTCCTACACTAAATCATCCGTTTATATTCTTATTTGTCATTGCAATCGTTAAAAGTAAATACTTTCCAGTCCTTGGAACTAACCTGGTCTAGCTTTAAGCCTGCGTCAGGGGTTTCTACTGTAGATAGTTCTATTTTTTGTTTAGGATACAATACCGAAGTTCCTGGTAACAACTGGTTTTCTTTTGTGCCGTTATTAAGTCTAAACTTCAGGGACCGACCGGGTTCGAGGTTGGTGAATGGTTTGACATTGATTTCCAATGTAGTTTCTTCTCTTGGCAAATCACTCTGTCGTACTGGTCCCTTAGCATCTTTTTGTTGTGTATTGTTTAATTTCATCATGAAAGTACCCGGTAACAGCGTCTTATTTACGCCCAGCGTCCTGTCCTGACTCACATGGAATACCAACGTACGATGAATCGGTTTGTTCCAGCGACGTATGCCAACCTTGGAGCTTAGTTTGTCGAGTGCTATCACCAGCGTTCCAGGGACTCGACTGGGCTCCCTACCAAACACAGACATACCGGGTATGTACGATTTACCCCTTTGCTTGTTCACACGAAACGAAGTCTTGTAGTTATTGCCAAATGCCATGGTGCTCCTTAAAAATTAACGTGATCCGATGCCCGAAAAATGATGTCAGTTTTATCTTTGGTCTGTCGCGAAATCGATTGCAAAAAAAAGAAATATAATAAGAATAGAACGACTTCTATGTACAACTTTAAAGTGAATAGTTAAAATTATTTATTAAGAAAATTAATTAAACAGAAGGTTTTTGTCTGATTCTGTCCTTCAACAAATGACAAACACCAGAACTAATAATACTGACACCCAACATCACCACCAACATCATGTTGGAGTACTTGAACAAACGGGCTTTGTCTGCGGGCCAACCAGAATACAAGGCATAAGTCGAAGTCACCGAGCCCAAATTACCCAATCCACTAACCAAGGCACCACTGACTGCGGCACCAACATCACCGTATCTTGGTTGAAAAATTTCAGCAGACCACGACATACAAATTGGAACAGTAGGACCCAAACCAAACCCGGCAATCAACAACCCAGCGTACTTGTTCCACGATCCATGAGCAAAGGTAGTCACAAACAACCCTGTAATAATGATACAACAGGCAAAGGAAAAGATGAGTGGACGGAACCGCTTGTATCTGTCAGCAAATGGTGTAATAATTAAAATACCACCCAAGTCAAACAACCAGATTGGAGCATACAACAACGAAACATTAATGGAACTCAAGTGGGGATTTTGCACAGCAATAATTGTCGATCCAAAAACAGCCAATCCAAAACCAGTACCAACGACACCAAAGTACATGATGATTATTGGCCAGATTCTCAAATCAGTGATGATTTCCACCACGTCCTTCCAACCCCAAGCAAGCAAAACGTACCGGGATTCAATATCTTTTCTGTGTAAAGCCCTTTCACGTTCATTCAATGGGTGTGGAGGAGTGAAGAACCGGTTGTACAATTCCATAAACTTGTTTGAAGATTTGTTTACGTGGAATGGTCTATCTGGCAACCACCAAAGCAACAGAATACCAACAGCAATTGTAATGGTACCATAAGTCAAGTACATCAATTGCCAACCTGTGTATCCACGATTACCATCAATCTTTTGGAAACCAGCACTAACCAAACCAGCAACAGCAGCCGAGATCTGTGCAGCAGTAAAGTAGTATCCAATTCTTCTGGTGGATCTTTCGTTTGGATACCAAAGCGAGATGTAGTAACTCATTCCTGGCCAAGTTCCAGCACCAACCATACCAGAAATAAATCTAATAGCTATCAAACTGCCACTGTTACTCAATGCACAGTAACATGTATAAACCAAACCAACAGTGATGACAATTCTTGCTAACCAGGACTGGGGACTAACTTTAGTCATGACCAAGTTCATAGGGACATCGAAGATGATATAACCAACGTAATACAAAGCTGAGGCAGTAGAAGTATCCTTTGAAGTCAAATGTAACTTCTGAATAATCGAGTGTCCTTGCGAACGGTTCATGGTAAGCGTAAGACCATAAGCACTCGACCCAAACGACGTCAAGAAGTACATACACCAGAGGGCAGGAATGATTCTGTAATCTAACTTACGATAGATACGATCAAGTTCCTTTTTGTCCAATTCTTCAGTAGCGACGGTAGCTTCTTCATCATTAATGTATTCAACTTCATTAAGTTTGGAGTTGGTTGACTCAACAACATCGATTGGTTCTGACATTATACTTCTCAAAGCTTTTATTTCAATTCTGAATCAAACACAAAGAAAGGAGGAGATACACTCTTATTTATACACTAGGATGTAAAACAATTAAAAATTTGTTGAGTATGTTGAACTTGATAGTATTTGGGTAAATTAGGGTGTCTAGCCGTCTTTTTTTTTGATTAATTTTTTTCCTAGTTGACTCAGAGTGACTCGTAGTCATTCAATACAAAAAAATACATCGAATCATAGCGACATTTAAATCTAAAGCAGAGAGAAAAGGGGCTATAAATAGTGGTTTATATTATTTAAGATCAGGACACATTTTTGCTAATGCATCAATGGTGATTTGAGAGAACTCAACACTCTGGTTTACACAAAATGAATGGGTAATGCCAACATTTTTGTGATCAACATCAAAAACCACTCTCTCATTTTTTACATCGTAATGTCTCTGAATAAGATACTCACGTGTTTTATCATGGACCCAGTGATCGGATTGAGCAAAGAAACACCATACTTTAGCTGATTTTGGAGGTCCAAAGAACCAATCGTTAAATGAATCGTCACGGTTAATGTCGTGCATTTCTTGCTCGCCCATTAACATTGCTTGTTTTATGAGTGACTCCGACCTGAAAAGATTGTAGCAGCCATTGACGGAATTCTGCCAGCTCTCAAAGGATTTAGTATCCTGTAGAATAGGAGTAGATACGACAAATCTGCCAATAATGCTACGGACAAGAGATTCCGATAATATGTTCCGCAAGGCTCGAAGAAAAACAGTAACCATGGAAACCAACGGTAACCATCCAAGTAACCGGACGAAGATCACACCGCTTTCGGAACTGGCAATATCATAGACTGTCGGACATATGAGTCCGCAGAACCGAAGCTCAAACTTAGGAACAAGTTCAGGATCGTCCATGAGTCTCTTCAATGCTCGCTGTAAGACGTAAGAGCCCATCGAATGGGAAAAGCAGTACAAGTCGACACCATCGCGTTCGTTGATAAGTTTTTGAAGAATTTCCACCTTGTGCTGAATCTGTGCCTCCAAGCTATGATATACAAACTGATGTCCCTGGTCAAGGTATCCACGATGGCTGACACAGACGATTTCAAGCCGAGGAAACGCTTGTTGGATCAAGTCCAAGTACGTGGTGTAAAAGTCTACGAGACCCGGATTACCAGGAATGAACACACAGAGCGGAGTGTTACCGTTGGTGGTACGCACAAGTGGTTTCTTATGATAGATTGCTGTTGAAGGGAACCCTTCCAAAGCCGTGATGGACATTGATATTGTTGGTTCGCACTAAAAATTATTTGTTGGTTCTTATTCTATAGTATTTTCATAACTACAACTTGTATCCTGCTGCTGCTGTAGTTATTTCCAGTTGTCATTCTATGTTAAACTTGTAGCTGTTGGTTACAGGTGGAGTCACGGTAGAAATATCGTCGGAATTATGAAGATCTCTCTCGTAATAATTCAAGTTTCCGTGCTTATCAAGAAGAATCACCGTCTGCGTCCGGGTCCCGTAGTATCGTCCCACAGTGAGATTGGAGTCATCGGATTCAACCGAGGTATCTAAAGGAGGAACAAAGATGGAATATTTCAACTGTCTCATCTTTTCAATAAGTGTTCCTGTTTGAGTAATCTCCGAGTTATAAGTATCAGTACTAAGGATCCCAAACGCCTCTTCAACCAACTCTTCCTGCGATACCGTTTCTCTCACACATCGAGTGATTAGATTCAGCAACAATTCCTCACCCCGCTTGACTTTGGGCCACGGCTCATAGTACAACGAGTTGGAAATCCCAAACGTGGTTTTAAAACTAATTTCATCGTGCTGAGACTCAGGCGTATCACGCTCGCCAGCTCGTTGGTGGACTTTACCTACATCTCCACGGTTACTAACGATATTCAAGTGATTAATCTTTTTTGTCTGGGCATCAATAGCCAATTGTCCATACACCAAACTGAATCCACCGATCTTGCTGAGATATCTGTGCTTGGAAATACTCTCGTGCCATTCGGTATCAGATAAAGTGCTTTCCAAATAACTGAGAGGAAGAATCCCGCGAGAAATCTCCGAAACATAGTCTGGTTACATTCAGTTAGTAACTTGGTCCAATGATCACTTCTTGACCCAAAAATACTTACGCAGATCCGAACCTTCTCGAAAGTTAACCAAAACAGCAAGCTTTCCGCTTGTTGTTACACCAATCCATGTTCCGTGCTCCGCCCTCGCTAAATCCAACGGACTCAAGAGCTGTTCGTTTCTCAATGGACGAAAAGTGGCAAGTTGCGTAGGCCGACTGAAATACTCGTCTCGGTTCGAAAGAAGCACAAGCGGGAACTCAGGATGGTTGGTGCTGGTGAGAAGAATACACATATTAGTGGAAAGAGAATGAATGACAAAGAATATTTTGTGGGGTATGAAGAGAAAAAAAGAGGAGTTTATGTGAGAGATTCCCCAAAATTCAACTCACTCTACAATTAAAATGTAAGATCTACACCAATTGTTGTTCCAGCCCAATCTCTAGATTTATTAGCTTAGCTCCAAGGTGGATGGAAGGGCAGAGAGGATTCGCTTTTTAGTTTACGTTGATCTCACTGCCAAATGAAATATCATTGAGCACCCCATAATCATCCTCAATCGCATTCTCAACTCCGCCGCTATCACGCAGCGACCCTTTGACGGTCTGTATCCATGAAAACGAATTGGAAATCCCCAGATCCCGCTTTTTTTGAGGACTTTCATCCACACCATGATTCTTGGGATCCTCAAAAGAGTATTCAAGCTCAACAGGCATCGCTTCTAGACCACTATTGTTCCCGTAATAATAGTTTTCCTTAATGTTGGAAGAAGTGATATTGTTCTTCAAAAATGGAACTCTTGTAAAACGCGGTTTTTCTTCGATCTGGGAAAGAGAGATGTTTGGGTCCGTAATCTGAAGTTGAGCACTGGGCTTCAAAGGAGATTGTAACTTTATTTTTGGAGGCTGTGCTAAAGTAGAATTCTTGAAATAATCCATTGAACAGACCTCATTGACATCGGGGCGGGCTGTTGGATCCCACGTAAGACATGCCTTGACCACTTCTCTGAGATCCGCATGGGCTGGATTGGGTAAAAGATCGGAAACAGTAACGCCTGGTTCTGGTGGGATGTTGAAGCCCAATTTTCCCGCTAATGAATTGGCATCTTTCCAGTAGCCACCAAGAGGAACAAAATAGTAGTCATAGTTGTCACACGTTGAATCTGGAATGTTGGGTGATCCCATACACCTCAAGATTTTCCAGATCTGGTCTAGCTCATTGGAGCCAGGAAAGAGAGGAGCAAAGTTAGCGACTTCAGCCACCACGCAACCAAATGCCCAAATATCGACTGGTTGCGAGTACCATTTCTGTCTGAGCAAGATCTCGGGTGACCTGTACCATCTAGTGGATACGTAGGCCGTATATGGCAACTGGTTGTGTACGTGGCGTGCCAACCCGTAATCTGCGAGCTTCACCACGTAGTTATCACGAGCTCGGTGGAATGGAATCTGGTCCTTGGATCCATAGTAGATGTGGGAGGGAACCACCAAGATATTTTCAGGTTTAACGTCACGATGGAAAAAGTCGTGCTTGTGGATGTGGCGGATGGCAGAAAGAATCTGGGAAAGTATGCTTTTGACAGTAGGAGGAGAAAAGCGGGTATTCTTTCTGGCACGCATGAGCTGGTACAAGTTCTGGCCCATGGCTTCCATAGCAATATGGAGCTGGAAGTTGACATCGTCAATAAAGAGCTCGTAGACCTGGACCAAGCATGGATGGGAGACGATCGAGAGGAGAAACTTGACTTCCTTGATGGCTTTATAGTCGTTGACCAGCGGCAAGCGTTTCTTCATGGTCTTGATTGCCACAAGAGACGTGAGGTTATGTTCAGCATCACTTAAAGGATCCATTAAGGTGCCGAACTTGGTAGATTTGGGTTCCAATAGATGTGCCTTATCGCCGCGGTACTTGGCCAATTCCACTGTACCGAAACTGCCGTTACCGAGCTTGCTGATTGGATGGTAGTTGTCAGCGTATGTCTTGACAGGAATGAGCCTGGAGCCGTTGTAATCTTTACTTGAGAAAGTCATGGTGAAGATAAAGAAACGTTGGCGGCAAAACCAAGTGTCACTGGAATTTTGCAACAAGTCTGATGCATGGTAACGGCACGACGGCTGCAAAAAAAAAAGAATTTCTTCTAAAACTCAATAAAATCATTATTGTCCTCCAACTCGTCACTGGATTCGCTATCGGAAGAAAGATGGATCAAGAACTGAGTGTTTTCAGTCGTGTTTTCTGCTTCAGGTTTTTGAGTATCGATATAGAAATCGTACTTCCCGTTCAGTGTTGCAGAAACAAAGAGTTCTTGTGGATCAACGGTATAACTATTGATAACCACCGTCTTATCGTCTTCAGGCTCATCTTCGTTCTCTTCTTTTCGTACATACTTGTTGCTGGGCGTCACCATCAACGCCTGGGTCCTTTTAGTTACTGGATGAGCGAGCAAACACGAGTTTCCTCGCGGACACTCACCTGCTTCTTCAAAATCAGGACAGTGGGCAAGGTGCATGAATGGACACCGTTTACCGCGTGGACACCAGCCACCCACCGCAAACGGACGACAAGTCCAGATCTCGTGGTTAGGCTCGTCGTAATGGGGTGGTTTCTGGTGGAGAAACACACAGTTGTGGTTGTTGCACTTGTTCTGCAAGAAGTACTTGCACACCGGTGCATTATGCTCAGTGCACTTGTGTGAGAACAAGCACTGGCGGTCGGTGCAGTTGTTGCGGAGGAACGCACGACACACGCGGATATGCAGCGTCTCGTGCTTGTATTTACAGCGTGAACCTTTCTGACAGATACCTAATTATTACTGAAAGATTCCGAAACAATAATTGTGCGTTAGTAGAAGGAATCAAAGGTAACATGAAAACAAATACTCACCTGTTCTCGTAAAGTAGCGACACTGGTCTACTCCAAGACTGTTGATGTTAGTAAGGAAACCACCCCAAAATCCTGAATTACGTACTTGCGTTGGCGACCACTGGTACATTTAAGCACACCGTTCTGGCTGCGATGGTACGTTCGGTTATTCCACACTACTTCGGCCGGCCGGTCTCCCTGTACCACCGATAACGGCACCAAGCGGTTTCCGCTACGTGTCACAGCAAACCTATCGCCTGCAACCTCGATCCGGTCGCATGCATCGGTCTTGGTGCGGTACCGCGAGATCCTCGTGTGTTGGGCCCGTAAGGCCTGGGCCCGTTTCATTTTCTCCTGTACTGTCTGCTGCTGGCGCTGCAACGCCAAGTGTCGCTCTTTCTCTTGTTCATAAACATCACTGGCCACAAACGTCATGCCTCCCTTCGAGACCTGAGTCACGTACTGTGGCGTGCTGGTAGGGTCGGAGGATGAGAACACGATGCTCATGTTGCGGTGCGGCATGGCGCCACGGCCACGGCCCATAAACGATCCACGACCACGGCCGTATGATCCACGACGCCCACGGAACCCGCCACGACGATATCCCGCGATAGGACCGCCACTTGATGGAAATCGGGGTGCGTGTATCATCGCGTGCGATGGGCTTGGAATAGTGCTGGTTTCAGCAATGGGTACCACAGTTTCTGATGCTGGATATGGAAACTGGACATGGTTCAGTTGATACTGACGTCTTTTGGCCAGAATCGATGCCTTGAGCGCGGCTATTTCTGCCTCCAATTCTTTCGACATGATTAGGTTTCTAAAAAACCATCAACAGTTTTGATGCGCTTGCACCAAAAAAACCTGAAAAATTCCTACATACAAATCCTACTATTACTCATATGTCGAAACTTCATAGTTACGCCACCAACGCCATTGGTGATCTCATTCCGCTCGATTCGGCGTCGTGTAAAGAAATCGTTGATTATGCGCTCACTTTGCTGTCAGATATGGAGATCGAGGCACATTTTATTAACCTTCTTGGACAAACCGATGATGCGTTACGGTTCATACAAACGTTTATGGAAATAAAGAATGAAAAGAAGCAACAACCAACAAAAAGAGAACCAATAAAAGAACCAATAAAAGATCCGTTGCTGTGGATAGAGCCCAAATCAAAGGTTTCTTCAAAGACACGGCTCCAGAACAACACCACGTCGCGAACCACGCTGGAACTCATAGATCTTAAACCCAAGAACCAACTCCTGCTGTCCCAAGCTCGCAAAACTAAACGGAAAAACCTTGACAATCTTCAAGATATCGAAAAGGTGTTGAACGAGCTCGAGATAATGGATACAATGGATACGCTGATCCAACGCCAATGTGGATGTATGGCAACGAAACATCCGTTGTTTGAGCTCGCTCCCAACTGCTTGAACTGCGGCAAGATCATCTGTACCAAGGAAGGCTTACAGCCGTGCTCGTTCTGTGGCCAGCCTTTGTTGAGTATCAAAGATACGCAGGATATCGTGCGTGTGCTTCATGATGAACGGGACCAGATAATGCACAAAGTTGCCAATAGCAAGAACAAACAGGTCCAGGAAGCGGTGCCTGTCACCAAATCCAAAAAGATTGTGGTTAAAGTTGGTGCGGGTGAAAATCTCTGGGAAGCACAAGATAAAGCACTTAAACAAGCGGAGGAAGACCGTAAACGAGCTCAACAAGAACAGAAACAACAACAGGAAGATCGTGAAGAAGTAGAGCAACAGGCAGCCGAGTTGGCGTACTATGAACGGACAGCCAATGTTGATCCAGGGTTACTTGAAGCACAAGAACGGTTGGAAACATTGCTTAATTTCCAGGAAACTGGCTCTGAACGGACTAGAATCATCGACAATGCTGCTGACTACGAGCTTCCGAATGCTTCGAGTGGCAGCATGTGGCTTTCGCCCGTTGAACGAGCGTTGCAGTTGAAGAAACAACAGAAACAGTTGCGCAAAATGGAGTCGCTGGTGCTGGCACGCTCTGGACGCGGCGATAAGTCGCTTGAGATGGTGATTAAGGACGGGAAGGTGACGATGGTTGAAAAGCGGCGTGTGAACAACGACGATGTGGAGCCAGAAGATTCCGAGATCGCCGAGATGGAGCTGCAATTACAACAAGAAAAGATGAAAACCGAAGAGAATATGACAAGAAACGTCTGGGACTACGAGCAGGATACAAAGCGATGGAAGAAACCAGTGTATAATCCGTCCAAGAAAGCACAAGTGGCGGATTCTCGGGTTCAATTTAAGTTTGATGCTGATGAAAATGAATTATTATAGTTAGTTATTTTTAACGTCTTAATCTTCTTTTAAATGCCTTTGTTCGTGGATCATTAATCTTTAGCCTCTGGTAGTTGTTACTAACGGGCCTATTTTTCTCTTCCTGGGCCAGTGGTTTACGTTGGTACTCGATCTCTGGTTCAGACTCTGAATCTTCTTCTTCAGACATGATATACGATACCAATGCGTCTTTCTTGGCGGCATCGAGTCGATGGATCTCCTGGTGAAGATCTTTATGTATTAAATCATCGTCGTTATCATCGTGAGCCACACGAGGTTTCATTCTGAACCTTCTGGTGGTTCTCTTTTGAGTAAACTTCTTCTTTCTCTTTCCAGTAACCACCGTTTCTGCTTCATCAACTTCATCAACTTCTTCAACTTCTTCTTCCTCTTCATAATCAATTTCCTCGTGTTGAATGTTTTTAGAGTCGTTGAACACGTCAGAAAGCTTTTTGGTAAGAAAACGGTGTGGTTTGAGCGGCGATGGCGAGACTTGGAACGCAACTGTTGGTTTTGTAGGTGTTGTAACTGGTTGCGATGGTGATTTAAAGGGAGATGCATTGAATGGCGACGATGTGATTTGAGAACGGCCAAACGTACGAAGATATTTCGGGGTTTCTGACATTTCAGCGAGTTTTGGAGCTGCTTTCGTCGGAGTTTTAAGGAGAAGAAGCCGTTCAGCCACAGACAGTGACGGCAGCAGCATCGCTGGCAGTGCCACCAGCACCAATGGTGGTATCAATTCAGGTTTTATTTGCAGTTTTGTCGGGGTAGTGAACTCAATCTTTTGTTTCCGTTTCAACGGTGACGAATCTGGCGGTGTGAGTCGAAAATCAAAGATTGAAAGCACTTTTCCATTCGCTTGTGGTGTGGGTCCCAATTCAGCCACGGTACTGAGTTCCTGAACGTTGTTTGGTGTTGGTTCTTGTTTCGATGCTTGAGGTTTTGGAGGTTTTGGATCTTTTGGTTTCTTTGCGTCACGGTACGATTTATAAAGACGGTAAATCTCTGGGTGTTGCTTGATATCTGATTTTGATGGTGGACGAGCATGTTTGCTTTGGAACTCGTGTTCCCACGCCTTAATTTCGTGTTTGAGCTTATCCATACGCGTGTATAAATTATATTCTATGTACAGCTAGCGAGAAAAGATCTTACTGGAGCAAACAGTGTCGCGTGCGGGTCGACGCGTGCGAGGATCGTCGTGAGCGCAGAGTGGAAAATGTGTTTTTCGCGCGGCGTCGCAAAGCCGGCGGTAGCAGCGCGGTATTCGTCGCTAAAACTGTTGCCTGCGCGCGTGTCCCAGTAATGCTGGAGAAAATGGAGCTGCGCCAGCGTATCGTTACGGACGGCGAGATACACCACAAGACGGACCCAGCGTGCAAGCAGCAGCGGAGTTTCCAGGTTTTCGTCACGTGGATCACGTACCTCGCGGTCCCATTCAGCCCAGAACTGCGACCAGTCGCCCGCATTGCCGTGGCCAAACAAAACCATTTCTCGGTACTGCTGCGTGGGCGCCTGGCCCGTGCGTTCGTGGTAGTGTTGTACCACCGCAGAAACGTCGCGCGTGCGGTTACTGGCACCAAAAACCGCGCCCGACCACGGTACGAGTGCGGCCCCGTTATAGATGATGGCATTGATGAGTGCTGAGCCAATAGCAGGCTGGGTTTCTATGAATGAAAGACGCCAGAGAAGCGGCACAAACTCAGGATGGCCCAAGAGATCGACGCTTGGTGCCAGGAACGGGGTGATTTTAGCGATAAATGTCGCGAGACGAGCAAAACTCCAGTCGGCGCGCGTGCGGGCAGCCTCGACGCTAGCGATACTTTCGTCGCGCGTGTCCACCAATACTTTCATAAACTGAATGATTTGTGGTTCTCGTGGTGTATTCAATGCTTCAAGATCGCCGTATGGTGCAAGGTACACCGCCTCAACGTCGTCTAGTGATACTAGTTCTGGCTGTAAAAGATGGAGTGCGCGGTAGAACTGGCACCGTAACGTATGATTCGCGGGCGTAGCGGAAAATTCGCTATCGAACATCGCTTTGTATTCCGCTAAATTAGCGTGCGCGCTCGCTACGGGCATCGCAAGCACTTTGGCATACACCAGCTCCAACTTCTGTCTCTGATAAAACCGGGTCAGCGTATGGAACCGTCTGATACCTGCAAATATATCGTCCAGTTCACGTACAGCTCCAGCATACTTCGGCACATCTGCTTCTTGGCAATAGAGCGTCTCGAGCGCCAACTCCGCCCGCCGTTCCTGCGTCATCATGTGAATATACGTGCCATCGACTTTTGTATTGCACATGGCCCACGTATTGGGCGCACAGCCGTACTCGTTATCGGTAGCCATCGGCCCCTTACGTGCACGTCTGAGCAATCGCCGCCGGGCCACGGGATTCGTGCTGTTCAGCACCATACCTTCGATGGGTGGAATCACATTGTACTTGTGCTTGATGTGCGTACGGAGATCGGCTGCTGCATTGTAGATATGTTTCTCCAGCTTACCGGTACCAATCAACACGTACTTGATTGGCTGGTTAGCGGTGCTGGACGGATGGTCTGACGGTAAGCTCGCAAGATCAAACACCGCAAGGTCCTGGAGTCCATAGTCGTGCGCAAGAAGCTCAAGAAACGACGTTAACGACGGCTCTGCGCCTTCAGGTACCGCTGGAAGCTCAACCCGCGGCTCAACCGCCAATGGGCTCGCTGTATCCTCACGGAGGTACCATGGAACGCTCTGTCTGTGAGCCAAAGCCACGCCAAAGCGACGTGAAAAGTGAATCATTGGTTTTTGTCTGAAAATTAAGATCTTATTTTTTTTTTGTCTGAATGATTCTCAAAACTTTTTTGTCTGATGCACTTTTAAGCAAGACTCATCGCGATGGCTAAGTTGGTACATAATGTTCAGAAGAAACAGCACCGTGAACGGTCACAGACCAGTGATCGGGCACGGTATGGGCTCTTAGAGAAGAAGAAAGATTACCGTTTACGTGCGGCCGATTACCACAAGAAACAAGCGGCGCTCAAAGCCTTAAAGGCCAAAGCAAAGACGTATAACCCCGATGAGTACTACCATGCGATGACCCGTAAGAAAACGGACGACCGAGGCATACTTGTGGCCGAGCGGGGCGAAGAAGAGTTGCTGGTGGCGGCCGTGAAGCTCTTGAAGACGCAGGACGTGAACTATGTGCGGACGCTCCGTCTCCAGGAAGTGAGCCAGATTGCCAAGGAACAGCGTGGTGTGGGATTCACGGCAAGTGGTCAACATACAGTGTTTGTGGATAGTGTTGCTGAGCAGCAGAGCTTGACACCCGAAGCATTTTTTGATACCGATGAGGCGATGGTGGATAAGCGAGAGAACAGATTGCGGACGAGGCAGTTGCAGCAGCCAGTGCAGCCCGCAAAAGACAGAGAAGACCAGGAAAAGGTACAGAAGGAACGACTTGCTGAGTACAAGAAGTTATCGCAGCGAATCGAGCGTGAACAGGAGCTCGGGCGTCTTGAGGCACGCATGGAGCTTACCAAGGAGTTGATGAAAAAGGGTAACAAGAAGAAACTACAAGCCAACGGCAAGGTTCAGTTCAAATGGAAGAACCAGCGTAAACGTTAGGTATGTTTTGTATAGTATTAATCGTGGTTGAGGCTTCTATTTACGTAGTCAACGAACATGGGCGAGATGCGTGCGATATCTACCGAACGCATACGGTTCAAGGCAATGAACGAGCGCCGAATTCGTTGGAGTTGTGCTGCCAGGACAGAAACAGGTGGCATTTCAATATAAGTGTCTTCCACAGCCACACGCCCCCCGATGGCTGTGAGTTGTTGGTGCTGGAGAACGAGCGAGACTACGGCCAGCGTACAGCGGTCCAATTCCTGGAGAAAATTGGTGCCCAGCGTTGCCTTAACGATAGTGGCTGCGTTGGGCGGAGGAGCTTTCTTGAGGACCAATGCGTCCCAGATCTCATCTATAGGAAGCGTATCGCCCAGAACAATATCGAATAACGGCGAGTCCCACCGCGAATCGGCGCGGGGCTCTTCGTACCTCATCGCGAGTTGTACCGCGAGATCTTTGTTCCAGGGAGAAGAAGTCGCACTCGTATCGTTCCATTCCTCGCGCTGTTTTTCGCTAGCCATGACATGAACCACGCAGTGCGGAGTCACTACGCCCTTGGCCTCACAAAAGAGCTGGTACCGAAACCCTTTGATGTACGCCAACGTATCGAGCACCACAATTGTAGTTCGCGATAAATCACGACGAACGGCTGAGATCTGGGCTGCACGTGCATTTTTCTCCTGATCACTATCGCCATAGACATCGTGCGCGATGCCCAACGTCTCGTCTGAATGGTACACCACCGTATAATTAGAGCCCGGGACGCCTGGTTCTAAAGCCAGAATTTTGTCCTGAAGCTCAGTACAGAGTGCTTTGGCGAATGTCGTTTTTCCTGACGCCGGAAGCCCTGTAAATGTTATCAACGGCATATGAGGGAAGTTTAGAAATTTTTCACTCGTAAATTTTTCAACTTTCACTTTTGGTTAATACTTTTTATGTCATTTATTCCACGCCGAGTATTTCCCAACTATAACCTTCCGCTTGCCAACTTCAAGGGCCATCACCAGAAAGCGCTCACGCGATTTGGACACCTTGCGCCGCAGATCGATCTTGTGCTTGAAGTCCGCGATCTGCGGGCTCCTGTTTCTACCACCAATGTACTTTTTGACCGGGTTCTTGCTCAGAAACGTAAGATTGTGGTGTATACCAAGAAAGATTTGCTGGTGTTATCGACGAAATGGCTTCGTGAGTGTCACCAGGATGATTATCTCGTGGTGGATGCCCGTAATCGTCGCGATGCGCAGCGTATCATTGATCTCGTTAAGGCGCGCTACTTTGACATGGAACCACCACCGCCACTTGGACTTCGTCTTATGATCGTAGGTATGCCCAATGTCGGTAAATCAACTCTTGTCAACACCCTCCGCGATGTGGGTTACGGCAGGGATCTTCTTCGTGGTGCGATCCTGACGAAACGACGCAAGGTCGCCCGCACGGGAGGTCAGCCGGGCGTAACGCGCGCTACCAGCGAGATTATTCGACTCCACCAGGACCCCGATATCTTTGTTCACGATACACCAGGAGTGTTTTTGCCTACCGTGAAGGATAACGAGACGATGTTGGCGCTCAGTCTTGTGGGATGTGTACATTCGTCGTTTATTGATCCGGTCATTGAGGCCGATTACTTACTTTACGTGCTAAATCTCCAGGATCCTTCGGGGAGAGCGTACCGTGAGTATATGCCTGGTCCCACTAATTCAGTGGACGAGCTCCTTAAAAACATCGCTAGCGCGCGCGGCCAGCTTCGCGCGGACGGAAAGTACGACGAGTTGGGGACCGCGGCGCACTGGACGTCGTTGTGGAAACAAGGAAAACGCGCGCAGTACCGCGGGCTTTTTGACGCGGCGGCGATCGCCCAAACGGACGCCGCGGGAATGGCGGCGCTCGCGGCAGAGGAACGCGCGCGCGTAGCGCACTCGGGCGTTAGCGACAGGCTCGTGGCGCGCATGGGCAACGACGGTACGGCCACCGCCAAGCACCGCCAACGTACCGCCAAAGACCGTGAGTACGACTTGCGCAATGCTCTCTTTAAGCTCTAGCCCAACAAGTCTTGGATATCGAAAAACTCATCGAACTCCGGCGGTGGAAGCGGCTCGTTACTTGTTTCTTTCTTGATCCGTTTGTGGCGCACGTAGTGAGAATCTAGCGACGTCTGTAGCGACGAAGCATCGGGCCAGGTCCGTTTAAGAAGCTGGGGAAGCGAAAAGAGCAGGGTCAGCGAATTGTCAATGTTTATGTCCACTAACTCTGCAAGACGACGCTGGAGATGCACGTTAAATTTAGCGATGGCGGGCGACGGCATAGCGAGGATATCGTGTGCGCGCCGTGGGACCGCGACGTATTGTGTCGCTACCAAATCGATTTTTTCGTTCGATACCACGTTGGGCTCGGTATCGCCATCGAGGCTTCTTTCAGTAATAAACGTCTCCATTGCCAGTAATAGCGCCAGGTCCAGCACCAGGTCCAGTTCCAGGATGTCTGACATTGGTTTAGTGAGCAGAGGAAAATGGCCCATTTTTTCATCTTCTCTCATGGCCAAACGGACCTGGACCATTCCGTACAGATACTTGTTGGCGACTTTAAAGTGGTGAGGAAACATAGCGACCACCGCCACCTCCGAGTTTTCTGCCTGGACGTAGCGAGCGAGACACGCGGCGTCGAGATCAAGCAACGCACGCACAAACGTGTTGAAACTGACGAGGTGCGCAGTGGAGGCGGTCGCGCGCGGCACGACGTAGTGCGATTTCTCGGTAAGATACGCGTGCGGTAAGCGCGCGCGCTGGATAAAACCAAGCACCGCTAGCGACGGCGTGGTAGGAAGTCGAGCTGCCAGTGCTAACGACGAATCCAACGCAATGATATCGCCCGTGGTGTAGCGGTATCCAGGAACATAATCAGTAACTTCTACTTCTTGTTCGATACCGTTGTCGTGACGTTTGAGAAAGTGCGTGGTGGTACGTTTGATGGGAGCCGAGTCCAAATACTCGTGGCCCAGTGGAAGCAGCTCGGCGTTGGCGGCGGGATATAGCGTGAGATCTAGCGAGAGATCAGAAAAAGTTAGCGAGCCCGAAAACGCGGCGCGCGGAGCAACTTTTTTCAACGCCAACAGCTCTAAATCTTCACTATGGCGCACAATACTGACGCCCATTTCTGCCAATTCTGTCTTTGTTTCCTCTCTAATCTTTTCCTCTCCATCTACGTAGAGCGTACGGACGTACTGGAGATGTTTTGTAGGGAGAAAAAGCGCCACTGCCCGCGCAATCGCTTCAGTAAAGTCACCGCACGGTTCGCGGTCCGAATCATCACCACCACGATCCCATGCCCGCCACTGGGCTACCGTAAGCGGACCATCGCCAGTAAGAATCGAAATAGTACCATCACAGTAATCAACAGCAGCAATACGATCTGTTTTGCGTGCACGGAGCACGGTACTGGAGAAGATTGCCAGGATTGGGTCGGAGTCCAAATTTTTCACCGAAGCCGATAGCGAAGCCAGCGAAGCTGGTGGAGCGAGCGACGATTGCTTGGTGCTGTACAAAGGCATCACCACCACCAGCAGCTGCCCCTGCTGGTGGTTCATCCGCTGCCTTACCACTACTGTAAAAGCTTTCATGAAACGTGTCCTCCGGTTACAATTACCCTTTGAGCCGTGCAGGAGCGCGCCTTTAAACCCTGGACATCGCTGGGGAACAGCATGAGTTTGCCCTTCAACCACATGTACGGCTACACGCCAGCGACACAGGAGCAGCAGAGTAGCGGTGTTGCGATCAACAGCGGCGTTCCGATGGCGCCCACGGCGAGTTTTGGGCCCTACGCCGCGCAGGGAAATATGCCCGGCGCGGTACCGGCCTCTGCGCCAGGCCCACCAACACAGGGTCCACCAGCAGCAGGCACATTCGCCCAGATCCCGCTGGTGGTGGCCTCTGAGTTCCAGGAAGACTTCTATGCGCCACCCCCGCGCTACCAGCGCCAGATGTTCCAGGAACCAGTGCTTTTTCCCATGGAACAGCCGTATCCCATGGTCTACTCGCAGTACCAGAACCAATACCAGTTCCAGATGTACCCACAACGGCGCAGTGGCTTTGATCCGTACATGATGCGGCCTCCGCTGCTTCCCCAGATCCAACGCATCAAGAGCGAGCCTGCTGTCTTTCTGGCACCTACGGGCATCGCGATGGGCAGCGTCGGTGGAGTGCTGGAAGCAGCCAACTTCAAGCCGATCCAGACCAAAAAGAACCTGCGGCCTCGCATCAACACCATCAGAACCGACCAGAAACATGCCCACGTCGATGTGTTTGGTGAGACCCTGACGGACGACTTGTTTGCTCATTTCCAGGACGTGCTCAAGATCAAACGTAAGGACTCCAGAGGATCTCGCTCGCTGTACCAGCTCGTGCTTCTGCTGCCGCTCGAATGCCAGTTGTTTGACTTGTTCATCAACTTCTTGTCGCAGTCAATGGACGCTTTCTTGCCGCAACGTGTCTTTCGCTACGTGATCCCAGAATTGGCTCTTCACGACGAAACGCACATGATGTTGGATTCGCTCTTTTGCTTATCTCTGTTGATGCTCCAGCGGTTTAAACCAGACATTGTCGATCCTCTGGTACCCATGAAATACTACCACCAGAGCATCAAGTCCATCCGCTACAACTTGAGCATTCCAGGCATCGAACAGGCCGATAACGGGATCATTCCACGATGTTTGATCAGCACCATTATCTTATGTATCTACGAACTCTTTTTTGTGGCTGTTGATGGTACCTACGTCAAGGGAGCACTGTCGTTGCTCCTGCTGATGATGTCGGCGAAATCTCCAAGTTTGCTCAAACTGTCGCCGTTCCACGAGACATGTTTCTGGGCCGTGTTTGTCTGCGACATGATCTTGAGTCTCAAATACAACCAACCAAACATGTACTCCGTCAACAAGTTCTGGAGACCTTTGGACCCAGAATACTTTGAACTCTTGGACGTCTATCCACAACCAGACGAATTCTGTTCTCAATCCACCTTGATTTGGTGGATGCACAAAGCAGTGACGACTCTCAGCACCGTCAACGACTTTAGAAATCGGGTCAATGTCCCTTCACGCGAAACAGTCGAAACAAACGCACTCTTTTTCGAATGGCTCGAACTCAAAAAGCTCGTGGAAGAATTCGAACTCAAAATGCCAAAACATCTCGAACCTCAGATCTACCAACCAAACGGAATAGACAATATCTTTCCTCTTCTCTACTTCAAAGATGAAATCACGGCCATCATTGCTCTCAATTTCCGTCTCCTGAAACTCGCATTGTACGAACTGCTTCTCAAAAAGACAAGCGTTGGCTTGCCTCAAATCCATGCTGAACTTAAACAGTTTGGTCCAGGCTTTGGACAACGTATAGCAAAGGATGTTGTTGGTATCCTCAAAACCTACGATGCTAACGTTACAGTATGGCCAGTGAATATCCATGCACTTCGCCAAGCAGCCCATTACTTAACTGATGACCCAGAAGCCATGATAAGCTTAGAGGAGTTGATTCTGCGGATCGTCGATGTGTGTCGTCTTCGTCTTAAGGGAAAATAATTTTTTCATGTTTGTTATGTGTGATAACTCCGGTTACGTCAAAACGCAGGTACCAATTTTTAAATGTTTCTTAATCTTCATCTTTTTTTATTTCCGGGATATTATATGCAGGCTTTCATATACTTTTTTATATGCACCCCTTTTTCTTCATTTTCATTTTCATTTTCATTTTCCATTCTTCAAAACGTTCTTTCTGACCCTCCAGCCATGGAACTCAGGGTCAATAGCCGGAACGAAGATTTCTGTCGCGATGTGACGTCGCTGCAGCTTGCAGATATTATAGACCAAATGAAAACGGCGCTTGAACCGCAGAAATCTGATGTGATGGCAGCACTTGGAAATATTCTCCTTACGAATCGTGCGCTCTACACATCGTGCTACGTGCCGCTCCATGCCACCAATGTTGCTTGGTGGCTTGATCAAAACCCGGTGGATTCCTTGCCTTACTACCGGCTTGTGTTCTTGACGCTCGGAGACTGTACGGTGGCAGATTATGCCGGGATTAACCGGTGGTTAAACCAGCACTTACCAACAACCGACGTGCTTTCACAAACGGAGATATGCAAGGGGCTCTGTCAACTATACATGCGCCATCCTGTCAAAGTTGCATATGACACCAATTACAGTCAACTTTTGGATATCGATGCCGTTGCTCCGAGCGCCGCCGGGCTCCTCGTAGCCGTGCTTGACACAACCGAGCTCGATGCGATCCATCACGACGATGTGGCACGGCGTGCCCTTCGTTTGCTTGGAACCGACGCTGATTTGGCAGTGCTTGCATTGCTCAACCACTTACACACACCGGTGCTCGATGCATTGCTTCCGTACACTGATGTACGGCTTTACAACAAGTGCATGAAATACGTCGTCAACAACGATAATCCCACGGCAACACTTGTACTACAGTTGCTCCACCGCCAGTGTGGCTCCACGCTGAAATTTGTCCTGCTTATTGGCTATACACTTGCCATGAGGTTTCTCAAGGAGAATAACATCGTCGTCGATGGTGTCCATCTCGAGCTGCAACCAACGTATTTGGATGAACAGAATATGGCCGTATTTCTTCGACCTCACAAACAGCAGCAACAGCAGCAGCAACAGCATCTTGATCACCTTCAAAATATACTTCAACAACCACGCCCCGCACAACAATCGTCGCTTACTGATGAGGAAAAGGAAATAGAGGCCGAAAAGCTTTTTGTTCTTTTTGATCGCATGGAAAAGCTCGGCACCTTCGAAAACTTCACCAATCCTATTCGCCAGTGGCAGCAGGAAGGCAAGTTCGAAGACCTCGACTAGTTGACGAGCTTATCTTCGAGCTGGAACACAAGAGCAGTTCTTGTAGGGATGTACACCATCATTGAGTTGGCACGATTGTTCCATTCTTCGGATGAGGTAAAGTAGTCCACAGGTTTACCATCAAGACCAATCTCGTCCACACGTGCGTGTCCACCATACTGGTCATCATCCGAATTTAAGACCATACGGTACGTACCGGGAGTATCAACCCCAATCTTGTAGTCGGCATACGAGTTAGTGGGATGGAAGTTAAACACAAATAGAAGTCCATTGCGCTCAAAAACAAGCACCTTGTCGCCCTCGTGCTTTAACGAAACATACGCCTGTGGGGCTTCCAATACGTAGTACTTCGAGTCCAAATGCTGGATAGCTCCGTCAAACGCATACAAGAACTTGTAACGTAACAAGTCGTCGTCAATCAAGTTGAACTGGCGACGTGCGTAGTGGTACAGCTCGTTGTTTCCTTCACGAGGGAAGTCTAACCATTCGGGGTGACCAAACTCGTTTCCTTCAAAGTTGAGGTATCCTTCACCACCAAGAGCAAATGTCACAAGACGAATCATCTTGTGGAGAGAAAGACCACGGTCAATGACCGGTGTCAATGGCGACAACACGGACATGTTGGTGTACATTTCCTTGTCCATCAACCAGAAAGCGATTGTTTTGTCACCAACTAACGCCTGGTCATGCGACTCACAGTAACTGATACACTTTTCTCCGTGACGACGGTTAGTCAATGTGAATACAATGTTTCCCAAGTCCCACTGTTCGTCCTGTAAATGTTTCAAGATCTTGATCCACATGTCTGGGATCGCCATGGACAAACGGTAGTCGAAACCGATCCCTCCGTCACTGATTGGAAGACACAATGTTGGCATTCCACTAACATCTTCAGCAATCGAGATAAACTTGAAGTTATTTTCCTTTGCCGAAATTTCGCCCAAGAGTTTATGAGCAAGCATCAAGTAAGCAATGGCATCGTCGTCAACCCATTCAGGGTTGAAGTACTCATTGTAGTCACCGCTGAACCCAAAACTGAGCCCGTGGTGTTTGTATAACATGCTGGTGACACCATCAAAACGGAATCCATCAAACTTGTACGTGTCGATATAGAACTTGAGGTTGGACAAGAGGAAACGCAAAGTTTCGTGGTTAGCATAGTTGAACAAACGTGAGTCCCACAAGTCGTGGTTCCCGCGTCCACCACCGTGGAACAAGTAATGGTCAGTGCCATTGAACATATTCAAGCCATCTTCAACGTTCTTGGACGAGTGTGAGTGGACCACATCGAGCAACACCCGGATCCCCAAGCTGTGGGCGACATCGATCAACTCCTTCAAGTCTTCTGGTGAACCATAGCGCGACGACACTGCAAAGAAGTTGGTGACTTGGTAGCCAAACGATGCGTAGTAAGCGTGTTCCATGACGGCCATCAATTGAATAGTATTGTAGCCCAACTGGTGGATTCTCGGCAAGATAGTAGTGGTGAAGTTGCGGTACGAGCCGATTTCTGGTTTGGATGTCGAGATACCGACGTGGGCCTCGTAAACCTTAATCCCCTCGCGAGGGTCAATTGTTGGGCGGGCGTGTTTTGCGGTGTAGGTTTGTTCCGGGTTCCAGAACCGGCCTTCGTAGAGACTGTTTTCAGTCAGAGGGGTTGCACGCGTGAGCCAAGGGTCCAAGCGGTACATAGTTTGGCCTGAAGCAGTGACAATGGCAAGCTTGTAGCGAGAATCATGTTTGATGGCGAAATCTCCATTTACTGGTGGGATGGTGAGAGTCCATAAGCCAAAGTCGTTGGCACGGTGGAGTTTGTGGGACTCGGCGTTCCAGTCGTTAAAGTCACCGACAATTGCCACAGACTGGACATCAGGAACGTACTGATGGACCACGATTTCCTTGTTGGTGGAAGGATGGACGCCGTATTTCGTGTATGACGATGCAAAGTCGTAGAGCGAGCCTTCGGACGATTGTAAATCAGCGGCCCATTTCGCTGCACGATTGTGACGAGCAAGAAGGGCATCGGTATGTGGTTCCAACCATGGATCGAGATCAAGCACACCTTTGATAGCAGACATTGTAGTGGTCGTAAAAAAGAAGCGGTAAAGAATTAAAACAAGTGGGAAATTATTGGCAGTTAAAAAGGTTGAGGAATTGTCCCACAAAATTTAGCGCCCCACACCCCTCAGAAAAAGGGTTGGAGAAATAGAACAAGAATTACGGAAAAAGATACGGAAAAAATACGGAAAAACAAATAGGAAATTCTCGAGAAAAAAATCAGCGTGAAAGCAGCGGAGTGGTTTGTTGATGATGCATGGAAGCCAGTCCCAAAGAATTGAGTCATTGCGATAACTACAGCTCCAATTAATACTGGTCATGTTGTCTCGTTGCATCATCTGACGCGGGAGATCGAAGATATGCGGAGAAGATAGCACATGATACTACACGTGACTTTAATGGGCCTAAAACTCTATTTTAAACTCTTCCTTAATTAATGTACATCATCTAAACCGCTGGTGTAATATACGTTCTGCGCCTGCTTCCTCGTACTCGTCCTTACTAACCCACATCTGGTGAAACGTACCCAATGACGCTAAAACACTGCCTCCAATCCATGCCTGGTTGACTCTTTCACTCGAGTTCCCGGCTGCATGGAGTCGGATCTTGAGTCCGGGGTTCGTGTTGCTCAATTCTTTGTACAACCGTTCTGTGAGCTGTGGAAGCAACGATACACCGCCGGTAACAATGATGTTGTGTGCTACCAGTGCCCGTAAATCGATATCGATTGTCGATAAAGTATGGGTGATCAACTGTCCCAAACCACGGATCTGGGTTGCATCGGCAGCAGCATCGTTTGGTCCAGGTGTCGACTGGGTGGATTCACCTTTCCGTACACGCTTGAGTGGACGGTAATCCTCGTAGTGGCTCGTAAACGTAAGCTCGCCGCTATTGTCCGGATACTTTTCTGCGAGCTCTGGCAGCGCAAACTTATACAGCTTTGGATCAAACAACAGCTCTGCCATACGGAACCGCTCAATTCCAAGCGTCACTGATTGGCCAGTAGGAAGCTCAAACGCCCGCTTGAACTCGTGCTGCAAATAGTGCTCGATTCCAGCTGCATTGAGGGCCCGGTCAGGAATCTCCAACGCCAGCTCCTTAAACTCGTGCCAGATGCGACTCTTGTGGAACTCATCAAAGCTGGGAGTGACATCGTATTCTTTAACAGTATATTGTGCGGGATCGGGGTACGTTGTTGGTGTCTTGGACCGGATTTTGTACGTGGCTTCGACATCAACCACTGGATCTTTGCTGGCAAGAAAGTCCTGGATCTGGTCCAGCAAAAACTGGCCAGCATAGTTAGTTTTCATGGAGTTCTTTAATAACGAAATACCATCAATCACAGGCGTCACACTCACACAATCATGACCCACATCCACCACCAAACAGTTGGGACGGCCCTGCTGGAACGACACACACGTCGATGTCTTGGCCAAATACAACGCAGCAAAGTCAAATTGTTCATAGAAAGTCTCCACGAGCTTCTGTCTATACGCAGGCTCCGTCCACACCGGTTCAGTAATAAGAATTGGCTGTTCCTGGTACTCGACCTGGAGCACATCCTTGAAATAATGTGCGTACTGTCCCATGGCACCATCCCAGTCCACAATCACTGAATCTTTAAGAATAGGCTTGATTTCATGGCCACTACGCGGCACAAGCGCACTTTCGCCATAGATCCGTTTGCTGGGACTTGATTCCGAAACGGCATAGTGAGATGTCGTCACGACCTTGGGAAAATCGTCGCCGGCATATCCAATACGCGTGTGATTGGATCCGGGATCAAGCACTATCGCATTGATCTCGTCTCCGCCATATACGGCCGCGTTACCGTTTGAAGACATGAAAAGTTAGCTTGGATTTATGATTTTTATTCAGTGTTTTTTTTTATAAACTGGTTTTTTTTTTGATTGGTGATAATGGTTCGCGCACGACAATCTACAAAACACGTGATTCAGCATCGATCAAGTCAAGCAAGAACTCTGCTTCCAAACGTTTGCGGCCATGGATGACCCAGTCGTGAGCCAAGCGTCTGGTCCAGCCCTTTAAGTTGGCCGCTTCCTCGACCGCCACGTCCAAGTTCCCAGAAACCAACGCCTGTTCCACGCGGCCAATCACCGATTCGATATCGCGGCCGTCTGGCTTCGAGCCCTTGACGGGAAACAAGAGCTTCGAGAATAACAACAGCGAAAGGTGGCCCAATAAACCTGCATTGGGAGGAAGCAACGAAGCTGCTCTCAACTCAGGAACGAGCTGTTCCCAGCGTGCCAACAACTGGCTGTTGGACAACAACAGATGGGTGGATTCCAGGGTGAGCAACTGGGCCAAGTCGCCCGAAGCAAGGGTGATCAACTCGTCGTTGGTGCTGGCAGCAAGCTTCACAAATGCATCTACGTATGGTGTAAGCAGTTTGGGTTCTTCGGTACCAAAAAGCACTGCTCTGAGCTTGACCAATTGTCTGTGGAGCAACAACTTGTGGTGGTTGGCCAGAACTTGTGCCTCAAAGCTGGAAGCAAACGCTTCCAAGTCACCCAATCTGCTTGTGAGCTGGTCCAAGTGAGCAAGACGGCCATTGCGTTCCTCGTCGATCTTCTTGGCCACCAATTGTTCAAACTGTTTTGTTTGTTCAACCCGTACCATCGACACAGCATTAACGGCTGCTTGCGAGATCGTTTCGCGAGCAGCCTCGACTTCCTGTGTCAAACGAAGCCCCAACTTCTGTTCCAACTTGGCCTTTTCGGAGTTGAATTGTTCCAACAAGTTTTCTGTGAGATCCAACTCTTTCTTGGTGTATGAAGCAAGCAACTCGGTTTGCGAGACCTTGAGCTGGGTCTGTAACTCTTCATCAAACGATTTCGTCAAGGCATTCAACTTCTTGGCCAACAGGGCCACGTTCTCGTTGATCACAGCAATAAGACCCAAGTTCGAAGGAACCAGCGATGCATCGATCGACCGGAGCAAGTCGTTGAACGAACTAATGGTATCGCGCACCGAAGAGTCAACCCGGTTGGCAATCTCCTGGTTCAACTGGATCAATGGAAGTTCCTTGATATTCTTCTTAACAATCTCAATCTCCGGAGTCTTTTGCAACTGTTGCGCAGGAGTAGCAGTGTTCTTGTCGGATGGTGTAGCAGCCGGGATACGTCCGGAAAGCTTTTCCTTGGTTTCCTTGAGCAACCCTTCGCCTGCTTGTTTCAAATCTTCACCTGCATGTTCCAACTTCTGAGTCAAATCGTCTTTCGATGGCAATTGAATGTTGCTTGCCTGTTTCTGCAATGACTCGAATCTGGTTTGCAAATCTTGCAACGAACCCTTTTCAATAAAGTCCAACAATTCCTCATAGTAAGGTGGTTGTTGTTCCAAAATAAAGTCCATTACCTGGTCATTCTTGGTGGCAGTATAAAGCGTACCTCCGTACACCACGGCAGTGAGGGCTGTGGTCTTCAACAAGAACCGGAAAACAGAAAACTTCTTCTTGGCCTTGGCTCCGGAAGCAGCGCCGGTTCCGGCCTCAATAGACGTTTCTGCCATTCTGCGTGCCGAGAGGTGCATGTGACGCATATGCTGCACCACAGAAGTGCGCTGTGTTCTAAGCAGTAACATCAAAAAACGGTAGATGGTTTGTTTAATAAACTCGGCCGGTTTGTTCCAATCAAACACTTTTTTTCTTTGCCAAAATTGTTGTTGGTTGTGTACATAATAATGTGTTATGCACGACCAAATATATAAACGACTCCGTCAAGAATAAAACCAAACATTTACAAACAGACGATTTAAATCTTAAGTTAATAGAATCAAAATATGACTATTTCTGGATATAAAGTGTACGTGCCACAGCCACTGACCGTCCGTGCACAGACACTTCATCTTTCGTACGATGCAAAGCATAACCGGCTCGCTTATCCGAACGGCAAATCGGTGTTTGTGAGACCATTGGATCCTGCCAGCAACGCCGTGCCGCTTCAATTCACCAAACACACCGCTCCTGCGACTGTTGCATCTTTTGCACCTTCAGGAAACTACGTGGCTTCCGGTGATGAGGCTGGACAGGTCAAGATCTGGGACACCACCGGCGAGCTGTTTGCGGCGCCCACTGTTAAGAGCGAGTTCCAGATTCTTGCTGGGCCAATCAGAGCAATTGCATGGGACGGTGACGGACAGCGTGTGGTTGCTGTGGGTCTGGGCAAGGATAAGTTTGGCCACTTTTTCACGTGGGATTCCGGCAATTCTATTGGTGAAGTCCAGGGACATTCACTGACAATCACGGCCGTGGCACTCAAGCCACAGCGTCCCTACCGTGCAGCCACCGTTGGCGAAGATAAGGCACTTGTTTTCTACCAAGGACCACCATTCAAGTTCGACAAAAGTGTACGTGGCCATCATTCCAACACGATCCGTGATGTGAAGTTCTCACCAGATGGTAAGTGGCTCGTGAGTGTGGGATCGGACCGTACGATTGTGGTATATGACGGTAAGACGGGTGAGTTTATCAAGAAGATCGAGGCAGCTCATAACGGTGGGATCTTTGCTGTTTCGTGGTTCAACGATTCAACAAAGTTTGTCACATCTTCGGCCGACGGAACCGTCAAAACATGGGACATTGAGTCGGGCAAAGATATTGAAACGGTCACTGTTGGTTCGGGAGTCTCACACCAGCAAGTAGGTGTGGTTGTAGCTGGTGAGTACGTTGTTTCACTCGGATACAATGGGGATCTCCATTACTTGAAAAACGGTACTGTGAAAACCGTTTACGGGCACCAGTCGCCTCTTTCCGCCATTGCACAGACCGGAGACGAACTCTTGACGGGAGGCACCGACGGGACGATTTTCCAGTGGAAACTGGGTGTCCCCACGCCATTGGGCGACGATACATCGCGTCATAGCAATTATGTGGTGGATATTCTTTCTAAGGAAAAGCTTATTACTTCTGGATGGGACGATACGCTTAAGGTATGGAAAGATGGGGCAGTAGAATTGACCATCGCGTTGTCTGGTCAACCAAAAGTCGTCAAGACCATCGGTGCCAAAGAAGTTGTGCTTTATGAAAACAAGATAGAAGTGTTTGAAGCCGGCAAGAGCGTTGCACTGTTGGAATTGGCGCATCTGGCGGTGGATATGGATGTTGTAGGTACAACGCTTGTTGTTACCAACACCGCAAGCAACCGGATCGAAGAGTATAGTGTTGGTGATGATGGTGTTACGCACCAGAGCACGCGGTATGCTGCGCTCCGTGCTCCACCAAGCTTGGTGAGAGTTTCTCCTGATCAAGAACATGTTGCAGTGGCCGATACTGCGGGCAAGTACACGTTGTATCGTGCGAGCGATGCCACGGTGGTGACAACACGGTGGGCGTTCCATGCGAGCCGTGTAAACGGTGCTGAATGGACAAGCGACGGAGCGTTTGTTGCGAGTGGTGGTCTTGATGGGCACTTGTTTGTGTACTCGGTTTCCCGGCCACTGAAGGTGTTGAAGTATCTATTGGCGCATCCCAGTGGAGTCAGTGGAGTTAAGTGGCTCGACTACAAACCTGCTGGAATCAGTCGGTTGGCTACGATTGGGCTTGATGGTGTGGTGAAGGTATGGGACGTTGATTTTTCTACTTGAGCATATCTGTGTTCAATCTGACTTTATGGCCCAACCATAGAGCGTGCGTCGTGTGGTCGGCGACATCGCCGTGGGAAGACCGTGGGTGGATCAAGACGCTCAACTTGCCATGATGAAGCTGGAAGTACGGCACCACACGTGAAAAGAGTTCGGGGCTCTTGAAGTCCAACTCCCACATACATAAGGGATGAGGACCAATAGGTTTTTCCCAGAAGCGATAGATACGAATATCACCGGCTGCGATTTCTGGAGCAAAGTCGTGTTCGACTTGTTGACGGAGATCCCAAGCTGCCTGGCGTTGGTTCTCGGTCCAGTACGTATGGACGTCGTATGATTGGATCCCGCCGTAGAAAGACATTGATCTGTAGTAAAGAACGCAGATGATGATAGAAGATGTAGGAAAAGATGTGGCGCGGAAATTATTGGTGTATTACTAATTGGATGCGGTGCCGTTTAGTGGGACGGCTAGCGGGAAAAAAAGGCGTCGCCCGCTATTGCTAGTGCGAGTCCCACGGCGCTGCCTGTGAAATTAGCGACAATATCGCCGAAATCGTAGACGCGGCGAGGATTGACGAGCGACTGTACGAGTTCCAGGGCCACGCTGGCGCCGAGCGTACACACCAGGAACGTCGCTGCAGCCACGAGCCGTCGCCGTGGCGTGTCTATTACAAAGTAAAACTCTGCCGTGAGTACAAGAAACACCACGAAATGCACCGCTTTATCGTGGACAAACAGAACCAGCGCAAAGCCCAAGTACGCAGCAATACATAACGAAACAAGAAAAACTATGGTCAGTAACGCACTCCTCCATTCGTACCTTAATACTCACTGATCAAAACCTCTTTTCGAATCATTGCTGTGATTGTTGTTGTGGATACTTTTTTTATGTCTTATATTTTAGTATCGTTGCCTAAAGCAGTTGTTCGTTCTGCACACGCTGCAGGTTCTTCCACTACTGCTGCTGCCACTAAACAAAAGCTCGTTAAACATCACCAAATCACACCTACACATCTCAACCGTGTTTTCTGTCCACCATGCTACGCTCCACCGCCACCACAACACGTATCGTACGCCATGCAACTCTTTTCCACCAAAAAGACTCGTTTTGAATGGTCGTCTGCCAAATACGCCGATATTCCTGTCAATACGAAACCACTTCCTGAAATCTTACTTGTAGGCCACACAAATGTCGGAAAATCATCGCTCATCAACAACTTGCTCCAGTCGCCTGATCTCGCTTACGTCTCAAATCGAGCGGGGTATACACAGACCCTCAATTGTTTTCTGATTGGCCAAAAGATACGTCTCATAGACTCGCCAGGTTATGGCCAGTATGGCCAGGAGTCCCAAGGCGATGCTGTGCTTCAGTATATCGCCGAACGCCGCGAGCTCCAACGTGTTTTGGTGCTTGTGGACGGACTCCATGGTTTACGGGACCAAGATACTCAAATCATCCAATACTTGACGTCCGAGGGCGTACTGTTTGATATCATCTGTACCAAGGTCGATGCCGTATGCTCAAAGTATCGAGGCAACAACGATGCGATCATCAACCATTTCCGACGTCTTGTTGACTGCGATGAGCTCAGGGCATCGCTGCCCCGCATTCTCTTCAACAACGCCCGCACCAACAAACACATCACACGTCATGGCTACAAGGAGATCCGGGCACATCTTGTTGCCTGCTGCGGTCTAATCTAAAGATCGATGCATTATTTATAGACACTGTAACATAAAGATGTAAATTATACAAACATGAAGAATGACGATGGAACAGGGGGGCCTTCTTTCTAGAAACGGCCACGGCCACGGCCACCACCAAACCCGCCTCTGGCACCGCCACGGCCACCACCAAATCCACCTCTGGCACCGCCACGGCCACCACCGAATCCGCCTCTCGATCCTCCACGGCCACCAAATCCACCTCTGGATCCACCACGGCCACCAAAACCGCCTCTGGCACCACCACGGCCGCCTCTGCCGCCAGCACCGCCGCCAGGACTCTTTCTCTTGGGCTTAGGACCAACCTGTGGTGGCTTGGGCAAGAATCTTTCCAAGGGCAATAACTTGTCGGGTCCAATGTAGAACTTGTCGCCGTCCTTGAACGAATCGGCCTTGACCCCGTCGGAAGTCTTAATGGTGAAGAAAACCTCATTCAACGGACCCAAGATCTCGTCGACCTTACCGACCTGTGTCTTGTTTTCCAAGTAGATGGGAGCATTGAAGTACGGGATCTTTACGTTTATTGAACGACACACAATGTCGCCTTCACACGCCTGCATAAACGAGCCCATTTCCAAAACAGTGTCTGGTGGACCTTGTTGAAATTGCGATGGCCCGGTTCTGCCACCGCGGCCACCTCTGAATCCGCCTCTGCCTCTGTTCATAGTTGTTGGTGAGTTGAATTTTTCATGCTGAATTTTTCATTACACCTCATCCCGCGACAATGTCGCAAAATGGGAGACATTTTTCGTGTGGTTACCGTTCGTCTCTCGCGCTCGCAAGGTTCCCTCACGGTGCAAAAACCCACCAGAAAAGAAGTATCCGGCTCGCTCCCAAAAACCCTTATTATCAAGTGATAACATAATCTCTACCAATTGATATGAGTGTTTCTCTGAGTATGTTGATGTTGAAGCTTGTTTCTGTTCTGTTACTAACCACAAAATAGCCGCTCCGTCGTTCAAAGTGGGTCTTAACCCCGAAGAGAAGAAGCTCTTTTCGTTCTTGTTCAAATCGTTAGATCCGGAAAACACCGGCATCATCACCGGCGAAAAGGCACGGGCCACGTTTGAAAAGTCCGGCTTGCCTCCTGCGATTCTTGGTGAAATCTGGCAGATTGCTGACCAAAGCAATCTCGGTTTCTTGACCCAGTTTGGATTTTGTTACGCTATGAGATTGATTGGCTATACACAATCAGGACAACATCCAGCTCCAGGATTGGGCGACTATCCTGGTCCATTACCTAAGTTTGTTGGATTGGCAATGCCAGCCGATCCACAGGCCTTGCAACCTCAGTCCACCAACAGCTCGTTCATGCAATCGCAACCAAGCTCCACTGTACCCCAGAACAGTACCACGCTCCAGTCCAAACCACAGGATCCCATTGCTGCTATCAACCCTACCGACTACCAGAAGTTCAGCCAGTTGTTCATCAAAACTGTTGGCTCCAACTCCGGCAGTTTAGGAGGAGCTGAGGCCAGAAATATCTTCTTGAAGGCAAAGTTACCTACAGCCACTTTGGGCCAGATCTGGAACTTGGTCGACGTCCAGAACGTTGGCCTGTTGAATCTTGCGTCGTTCGTTGTCGCCATGCACTTGATTCACGGCTTGTTGAGTGGCCAGATCCAACAATTGCCTCCGTTCTTACCTGAACATGTCTTTCTGTCGGTCCAGGCACAGCCAGCGTCACAGCCAGTTCTCCTGAGCAGACAATCGCTGCATCTGTCAATTGCGTCGCAACAAACCACCGTCAGACACCCTTCGTCGCAGAGAGACGTCTCCAATGCCAGTACTGCTCCTCCTACCGAATGGAATGTCACACCCACCTTAAAACAACAATACGATTCCATCTTCAACAACCTCGACAAGTCCAAGTCCGGCACCCTTAACCCGGACCAAGTGGCCAATTTCCTCATGACGTCCAAATTGAACCAACAGGACTTGGCTGCAATCTGGGACTTGGCTGACATCCAGAACACCGGGATCTTTACCAAGTTGGAGTTTTCCATTGCGTTGTTCTTGGTCAATAGAAAGTTGACCGGTGGAAAATTGCCCAATATCGTGCCTCACGAATTGATCAATGCTTTGAATGCTGTGTCCCAGGAGGAACAGAAAGCACCACAACTACAACCTCAACCTCAACCTCAACCTCAACCAAACCAGATCTCCAAGCAACCTACAGCTATGGACGACTTGGTCGATATCTTTTCGTCGCAGCCAGCACCCCAGAAACCAGTTGAAAAACGTGCTTCCAGCAGCGACTTGAGTCCAAACAACTTGCCAAAGGTCCGCAGCAACTTGACGGGCTCTTTCAAGCCTACTTCAACCTTTGGCCAAAGTCTTGTAAACAAACAAGGCTCGCCTGCTGTAGAGAAGAAGGATAGCGATTTATTGGGAGAAGATGTCCAAGCTCAAGCTCAGGCTCAGGCTCAGGCTCAGGCTCCTGTTTCAGCTTCTGCTGCGGTTTCTCCACCACCAGAACAAAAATCTGTGAATTATGACGCTTTGAGAAGCGTACCACCACCACCAACGAAGAAATCTATTCCTCCATCATCCCCACTTCCAAATACACCAAGTGGAACCTTTAGCCAACCACCAGAACAACAAACTCTCTACCAGCAAGTATTTCAGGCCAATGATGACTTGTTAGCGGAATCTAATCCTGAGGTTTCTGGTCAGTTATCGCAAGCCACATCGGATATTGCCAATGTATCTAACCAGATCAAATCGTTGACTACGCAAACTACTGATTTGCACGATAAGAAGTTGAGAGCCGAAGCTGAATTGAAGCGGATTTTGGCTACTAAGTTGGAAATCGAGGCTAAGTTGAAGCAATTGAGATTATCGTATGATAACGAAGTCAAGCAGGTTGATCAGGTCGAAGCCAGTTTGTCTGCTGCCAAGGAAGAGACCGAAGCTTTGAGATCAGAAGCCTCGATTTCTGAAGCTAAGCTCAATGCACTTTCATCTGATTTCAACACCAAGCAGTTGGCAACAGAGGAAGCTCAAAAGCAAAACTCAAGCTTAAAGGAAAGACTTGGAACATTGAATGCCGAGATTGTCGAGCTCGAGACACAAGTCGCCGAAAAAGTGACTGAAAATCAACGTTTAAACAACCAGGTTTCGGTAAAGAACTCACAGGTTCAAGTAGCGTTGGTCAAGTCTCAGGAATTGAAGAATAAAATTAGAGAATTGGTTGATTCCAACAAGCAGCATGAAGTACAGTTGCATGAATACGACCAACACCAGAAGTCGTTGGCCGACGAACAAGCGAGATTGGAAAAGGAAGCCAAGGATCACCAAACAAAAAATGAAGGATTCTTGTCTGACATTTCGGCCAAAGGTTTGGTTGCTGGCGCTGGTATTGGTGCGACTATGGGCGGTATTGCTGCAGCTGCTCACCATCTTCTTGATTCTAGTGCTCGAGTTGCTTCTCCAGGAGCTGGCCACAGTAAGGAATTGGCACTTCCTGAAGCGTTGCCTACCGATGCTCCTCCATACTCAGAAAAGCCAATCGAACACGATTCAGGTACAGTCACCTCTTCTGTGGCCACTGATTATAAGAACGACGACGAAACTCCTGTGACATCGCCTAGTGGTTCCGACTTTCAATTTCCACAAGCCGTTGGTCTTCCAGGGGGCTTTGCTGGCGTGCTGAGAACTGATTCGTTGACTTCTAGTGTCCAAAATAACGCTGCCTTGTCGGTTCGTGACGACAACATCGATGATATAAATGACCGTGATACTCTCGACAATGCATCGGAAGAAACGCCAAAGAGTGCTCATACTGAACAATTGGAGCAACCCCGTTCTCACGAAACAAGTGAGAAGGATTCTTCAGGCGAATCATTCGAGCTTGTTCAGGCCGAAGATGCATCTGCTCCTGTTGAAGCTTCAAACAAGGATCAGACAATTGACAATGAATTCCCACCAATCAAGGAATTGGACTATGATGAAGATTCTTCTACTGATGACGAGTCTGGAGATAGTTTCAACGATGCTGTTGATGACTTGCAGGGAAAGATTTCCAATGCCGCTGCACCTGCTACAGCCTCTGCTCCTGCTCTTGTGAAAGCACCAAAGATGGATGATTTTGACAGTGCATTTGATGACTTGGAGCTTGCCACACCTGAATTAGTGCAGAAAGATTTATTTGCAGACGAGTTTAATGATCTTGAGGCTGCACAGGATGACGTGGGCAACGACGGCGAGGAGTTTGAGGGCGGTGAGTTTGGTTTCTCCAACGAGTTCACCAACGAAGCCTCGAATGCTCCTGACTTTGCAGCTGCTGCCGGTTCCGAATCGAGTGCTGGAGGCAACGATGAATGGGAACAACTCTTTGCTGGGTTTGGCAATGCACAAGTTACACCACAGACAGAGGCACCTATGTTTAATCATTCTAGTGCTACTGCTCCTCCAGCTGATGCTGAGCCAGCTTCGAATGACGGTGATGAGTTTGCTGTGCAAGAATTGATTGGAATGGGTTTTGACAAAGCCATTGCCTTGGACGCATTGAAGGCTAACAACTGGGATTCGGAAGCTGCCACGAACTATTTGTTGGACAACTCTTGAAACTTCTCGTAACCAGTTTGAATTTTAATTGTTTAAATAACTGCAACCTACTCAGATATATACGAATACATAAAAGATGATCAGAACAAAGGGTTATATATTTGGATCAAGATCCAGTATACATTTATTTTAAAGAGGTAACACCTTCTTCAAAGCTTCCTCCAAATCACCAACGTCATATTCTTCACGGTTCAAGTCTTTCAAATCTTCAACTGGTCTTTCGGCTTGTGGAGTAATTCTAAAAGCATGTCTACTGACAGGAGTGTCCCAGTCGATGATAGCCGAGTGAACGGTACGTCTGTTGTCCCAAATAACCACCGAGTTTGGTTCCCAGTTGGCTCTTAACTGTAAGTCATGCAGCTGTTCGATGTGCGTGAACAAGAAGTTGAGTAAGTAATCCGATTCTTCTTCCTTAAGCTCGATAATTCTTCTGGAAAAGGGTTTATTCAAGTAAATGGACTTTCTGCCAGTTACTGGATGGGTCCGAATAAGTGGATGGATGTTAGAAACCGGTTTTCTTCTCTCGATTCCACCCTGTCCTCTTGAATTGGAAGCCTGGTCCGCTGAAGTATGCAACACATGTAAACCTAACAATCTCTTTTGGAATTCAGGCGAGAGTCTGTTCCAGGCCTCTTCTGTGTCTGCAAAAATGGTATCTCCGCCCGATTCTGGCCCTTCCAACACGGAAAAGAAGGTGATACCTGGACCTTGCAATTCGTACGAGATGTCCGAGTGCCAGCCAACATTATTGGTTCTGTTGGAAAACGCACGGTCAAATTCGCCCTTGTCTGCTCTTCTGTACGTAATGTGTAATTCTGGATAGTTTCTAGGAGCACCGGACGTTGGGTGGATATGTAATCTACCGAAATGTTGTCCGTATTGTACTGCAAAGGCTGGTCCCTTCAGAGAGAAATCTTGGCTGCGAAAAATAACCACGCCTCGCTCGGCAACCAACAAGGCTAACTCATCCTTTCCAGCATCGTTCAACTGCGATAACTGGATCCCTTCAACAACAGTCCCAAACTTGGGAGTAACACGCTTAATTGTAGCCTCGTTTCCTTTGGGGAAAAGATTGGGGAATGAAGCATCTGCTCTGGTTCCAGGATCAATATGCTTGAAAAATTTAAGTGGTGGATACTTCTGGGTTGTATCCCACGTAGGAAGAAAGTCAGGAAACAGCAGTTGTTCTCTGTTCTTAGCGTTGATCACCAACACTCCATCGGTATCGACTTCATCGATACCTTCAGCAAAATGAATATCGTAGTTTCCAAATCTGAGCGAAGACATTTCTTTTTTAGATTGTTAGCAACAACTCAACTAAGGTTGAGATCTCATCTATTTATATTATAGATAGATCGACCGTGGCGTCACCATGACGTAACTTTCAGTGGCCACCAGCCGACCCGAGCCTGAATATCCGTCTTGTCCACATTGCCTCACGTGGCGATTGCAGCATTTGCCTTAGATGATGCGGAGTACAAAAGCCACACTCCGAGATAAGATCGGCTGGGGTCGCGTGCCACAACTGTCCACGTGCTTTGTGTCACATGATTTGTCACATGTCAAATTTCTGGATTTCTATTTTCCAGACACGAATTTATAAAGAAAACACCAGGTCCACCATGTTCTCCTTAGTTCAAGTAAGTACTATTAGAATCAAATTCTTTCACCAATACTAATTGGACTAGAATCTTGCGTTTTTGAATAACCCCAACATTGATTGGAAATCAGTGATCCTTGCGTTCACCATTGGCCAGTTTGCGTTTGAAAACTATATCCAATACCGTCAGTACCAAGTATTGAAGCGCAAAACTGTTCCAGCCAGTTTGAAGGCAGAAGTTTCACAGGAAACCTTTGACAAGACACAGGCATACTCACGTGCCAAGGCTAGATTTTCTTTGTTCAACAGTGTCTATGGTTTAGTCCAGAATGTGGTGGCAATCAAGTATGATTTGTTGCCCAAAGGTTGGGCATTCAGTGGCTTCTTATTGAGTAAATTTGCTCACTTGTTGCCTCTGGCTTTTGGTGGCGTTGTCACCCACTCGATTGTTTTCTTTGGTGTCAGTCAGCTCTACTCGACTCTCATGTCTCTTCCAACGTCGTACTACTCCAATTTTGTCTTGGAAGAAAAGTTTGGTTTCAATAAATTGACTATTGGTTTGTGGGTTCTGGACACCGTCAAGTCGGTGCTTTTGGGTAATACTTTAGGTGGTCTTGTCATTGGTGGTTTCATCAAGATTATTGACTCGCTTCCCGATTCGTTTGTTGGCTACTTGATGGTTTTTGTTCTTGTGGTACAGCTTGTTTTTATGACCATTTATCCATTGTTCATCCAGCCATTGTTCAACAAGATGACTCCTTTGGAAGACGGTGAATTGAAGTCGGCCATAGAAAAGCTTGCTGCTTCTGAAAACTTCCCATTGACTAAGTTGTACGTTATGGATGGCTCAAAGAGATCTTCTCACTCCAATGCCTTTTTCACTGGTTTGCCATGGAGCAAGCAGATTGTCTTGTACGATACGTTGATTGAACAATCGTCAATTGAAGGTGCTGTTGCTGTCTTGGCCCATGAAATCGGACACTGGAAGTTATCTCATTTGCCAAAGATGTTGGCTGCTTCGCAAGTTCACTTGTTCATCGTGTTTTCCATGTTTTCTGCGTTTGTACGTAACACTTCGTTGTACTCCTCGTTTGGTTTCACTTCAGTTCAACCTACTCTCATTGGATTTATCTTGTTCAACGATATTTTCACTCCTTTTGAATGTGTTGCTCAATTTGGTATGAATCTCTTGGTAAGAAAGCACGAATACGAAGCTGACGCTTTTGCCAAAGCCCGTGGTTACGCCGATGAATTGTCCCAGGCCTTGCTCAAGATGTTCAGTGAAAACTTGTCAACATTGCAGGCTGATCCTTTGTACTCCGCCTACCACCACTCACACCCAACTTTACCTGAAAGATTGTCTGCTTTGAACTACATTTCCAAGGAAAAGGTTGGAGGAGAAATTGATCCGCTTAAGGAAAAAGCTTCCAAAGAAAAGTCTAGTTAGTTATATATGTATTCTAATCATAATTCAACTGCTATTTTCTACCCTTCTCCAGTAACTGTTGCGTGACAAAAAAAATAGACGAAATATTTCAAGTATCTTCTTCCAAAATAAAATATTTTGTAAGTTAAAATTCTGTTCCACTTGAAATGGTTATAGTACTGAAATCAGTGTTAGAGAGGTGTTCTTTGCCTGTTTCTAGAAATATGCAAAATCAAACCTGTATATTTAAAACCAAGATTATAACCTGTAAAAGTTCTTATTTTTCTCTAAAATATACGGGGTACGTCAAGACGACATTTCTTATGTCCGTGGCAAGCGCGGTTCGCGAACATCTGGTTCCTGATCCCAAAACCGTGTCCTTGTTCGCGTTCGCCTTCCCCTAACTGCTTTTTGCCGCAAATTTAAATGAAAAAGAAATATTAAACCTAACCTAACCTAAAGAATTGAAGACTGCAGCAAAATTCGTTGCAGCTATGACTAATAATAAATACATTGTGATACTAGCAGTGGTAGTACTAGTAGCAAGTCCAACTCTCTCTCTCAGTTAGCAGTAACCTGACACAAATCCTTGTCGGTATTGAATGACGTGATGATAAATTTAGAAGGAGCTTGAATCACACGAGATGGTGGTAACTCAAAAGCCTTAACATCTCGGATCTCCTTCTTAACTTCTGCGACAGGAGAATGTATTGGACTGGGGTATGGGTTAACCTTGACAGGTGTAGGAGGTTCTATAAGGGAACTAATGGCACATTTGTTGACCGGCTGCAAGTTTGGCAGAATAGGTTGTAACACTTTGATGTCTGCAATAGTTCTGGTTTCCACTTCAGGAGTAGCGGGTGGAGATGGCAATGCAATCTTTGCTTCTTCTGGCCAGCAGCATTCGAGAAAGTTTCTCGTGCATCCTTGACATTTCCCATTGACATTGTCTTCATCACACTTTTTCTTTCTTTTACGGCAAGTCAAACAGCCAGTTCTAGTTCTCTTCTTCGTGGGCTTTGTAGCAGCTTTGGGCTTTGTGACCTTTTTTGTAGCAGTCTTTGTAGACTTTTTAGCTACCGATATGTTAAGTACTTGTTGATATGATCTGTAGTTTGTTTCCATCTTAATTGTTTTATTTCGAGTGATTGTATGTTTGATTGGGATAGCGAATACTTTGCTTTGACAACTAAACCTCTCGACTATATGATAGAATAACTAGGACAGTAAACTACTCTTAAAAGTAAGCAATACAGAAAAATTTTCAGCGTTGGTTCCATGACTATATACCTTGGTGTGACTATGTATTATTAAGAATGCCATTGATCCAAAATCGGAAACTCAAAGAGAAATAAGCGACGGCATAGTTTCGTTTTGGAAGGAAACACCGAAGGGGAAAAAAAGTATAAACGCGACATTTTTGGGTAAAAAGAAAAATAAAATGGACGAGTCCGGAGTCGAACCGGAGACCTTTCGCATGCTAAGCGAACGCGCTACCAACTACGCCACACGCCCTAAATTATTAAATGGTCCCTAGCAGGATCGAACTGCTGATCTTGGCGTTATTAGCACCACGCCTTAACCAACTGGGCCAAGGGACCGATTTCTTATTGAATTGAAATTACGATTTTAACAAATTTATAACTCAATGTTCTAATTAGTAATTGTGCACGACCTATAAGGTGAAAAATTTATCTCAACTTGAATCATATACCGTCACACAATCACCAACATAGAATGCCTGTTAAAGCTATTGCAAAGACTTCTATTGCACGTAATGGTGTTGGTGCTTATGTTAAGCCATGTCACCGTGTTACTGTTAACTACTGCAACTGGGGAGGCTCATCCACCGGTGTCCGTGAATTGTTGAAGAGTGGTCAATTGAACAGTCTTGCCAACAAGAACACTTCTATTTACTTTGATGTTGTCAAGAGAAGCGGACATCCTTTGCTCACATTTCACTATAACAACGATGCTGTCACTGACATTTCCATTGCTAATTTGAATACCAAACAAATTGTTGAAAAGTTCAACGAGTATAGTCAACGGAGTGGAGGCAAGTTGTTCAAGATGAACCATAAAGTTGTTTCCATCAACGATTCTGTCAGAGGTATCTGGTCCCCATTGCATACTCCAAAGAGTCACAGACACAAGATATAAGTCTCAGAATATAATTTAGAACTAGACTTGTGGATCCATTGATCTCCTTCTACTTGTACATTAATTGTAAATAGAACTATAATAAAAGTAAATCAAGAAACCTAATGTTTACAGGCAAGGGATGTAAAATGAAACTATTAAGTGGCTGGTTCGCAACCAATTTTTATTATCTTTGTTAGGCTAATGTACATATAATGAGAGTGAGTCTATTAGGTTCTTGGTTCATGGTTAGATTTATAAGGAAGCTCAAAATATTCGGGGACCTATTCCTCCTCAATCTCCTGATCGTGGGTCGAATCTTTTGATACCTTATAAAACTTGTTTTTCCAGAAACCATCTTCTCCCAAGACTTCCTTAACATCCAACTTATAGCCACCAATCCATGGTAAAAACTTGGCCCAAACAAGCCAGTATGCCAATCCAATACCAAAGATACCCCAAGTGATGACAGCATGGATCCAGTACGGTAACGAGTTGTAGACCTTTTGGCCGTGCAGTGGAGGAATGTATGGAGCGATAATCAAGTACAACGAAGACAAAAAAAAGAAAGCAATAACAGGAATGGTAGCCTTAAGAGGAGGATTCCATTCAATCAAACCCTTGGACTTCTTGTAGTGAATCCACAACAAACCACCTGCAAGGACGGTGTTGACGACGTTCAATGGGTACGAAATAAGGTTAAGAACCAAGTTGTAAGCATCACCTGGTGGAGGAGCCAAGATTGTGACAATACACACCACCCAGTGCTGGAACAAACCAACAAATGGTGATCTAAATGGCTTGGAAGTACCAAAGAAACGGGAAAATGGTAAGGAACCCTCTCTACCCAAAGCTTGGATAATTCTACCTTGAGAGAAGATAACAGAAATAACGTTACCCAAGGCAGAGAGAGCAACAAAAACCGAAGCTGCCTTTTCAGCCTGGTCACCAAAGGCATACTTGAAGAAAGATGCAGCCAAAATCCGACCAGAATTGGCAATTTCTTCCTTTGGAACAACTGCAAAGTAAGCAATGTTGACAAACATGTAGATGACCCCAAGTGAGAGAAAAGCAGTTGGAGCAGCCACACGCAATACCTTGACAGGATTTTTGATTTCACTCAAGGCGTAGTTGGCATTGGAGTAACCGACATATGACCAAATAACGTTGTACAAAGCATTAACGATTCCAAACCCAGAAGGTGTTCCACCACTAAAGGAGTCAGTAAAGTTGTGAGTGGGTGTAAAGTTGTGGGTCTTGATACCTCCACCAAGAGCAACCCAACCGGTCACCGTAATGATGAGAACAATGGCGACTTTGAAAATACCCAACGCATTAGCAATGAACAAACCAGTCTTGACGTGGATACCATCAACGAGTAAAGCAAATGTGATAACACCGATACCAATACCTCTGGAGTTCCACTTTGTTACTTCTTTGCCAGCAGCATTAAGGAGATATTCACCAACGACAATCGAATTCCCTGCGGCCCAGCCGAGAAAGAAAACATATGAGCCGTACATGGCAGTGATCAAGAACTTTGGTTTTCTAAACATGAACTCAAGGTAGTTCTTTTCACCACCGTTTCTGGGCAAGGCAGACCCCAACTCCATGTAGACCAATAAACCGGCAAATGCAATAACGGTACCTGCAAACCACATCATCAAGGAGGTACCAACGGAGCCCGAAAGAATAAAGATGGTCGACCCGGTGGAAAACACACCGGCACCCAACATTCTGTTAATCATAAGAAAAGTGGCCGAGATGTATCCAATATCTTTCTTGTTCTGGTCAACCTCGATCAAGGCAGGTCTGTCCGAAGAAGAGGAGTAGGACGCATTGTCCACCACTTCTTCCTCGTGCTTCTCAGATACTGATGATTTCCTGTAAAAGTCCGTGAAACCCATCGCAAGTGATTATTAATAATTAATTACGATGTAGGACCGACCCTCTGCGTTTTTATATCTTCTGTGCGCTTCAAAAAATAATCCGCAGAAAAAATACATCGCCACAAGTAAATACGGAATGAGCGATGTAGTGGGTCAAGATTTACTTGACTCAGACATAATTAAACCTAAAATATTTTAAATGTCTGCCGAGACCTCCCCAGTACTAAATTAAGACCATTTGGTTACAACTGTGGCTAGACTCTGTGGGAAAAAGTGTCTAAGAAATGTCTGGGCCCAGACTACCTCGGAAATTGGTTTTTGCAGTGGTGCACTTTTTCTTAAATGTCAAAGGGCTTTTTGCAGCAAATGCCATGTTCATACCATTTCACGTGACCACATTTTTTTTCTTTTTTTCTTTTGTTTTCACCGTAAACGGCATCAATATCCAGACCCCTAGTGACCCTGAACCAGCCCATGGGCTTATTTTAAAGAATGTTCTAAAGCAACAAGTATATCACAGGCTACTCTTGACACTGATCTAGAATGGTTTTTTTTTTGGTTTCTTATTCTCTACAATTGTGGTTTGAGCCTCCGTGTTGCATCCACCAAGAACTTGCTCATGCAATATCTGCAACAGGCGGTGGCTTGAGCCACTGTACGGTAATGCCGTTTTCCGGCATATTTCTCTGATAGGAAAATCTCGCCGTAATTGCCTCATCGTTCTTCGTCACGCCTCTCTTTCGAATATTCTAATTTATTGCTTTTTGGCTCAACCTTATCGGGTGATTCCTTTCGTCCTTCAAAGAAAATGGAAAACCATCTCGCTTGCTGTTCCCTTGGTTAATGTACAGTAAGTTTGTGTGCACGTGACAAAATAAAGCAACCTCCATATTATTGAGATACAGAACTATTTCGCAGTCAATTGCAGTTATCAAAGATTATGAATCCCTAATTTTGAAGCCAACTCAACAAATAGTTTTCCAGAAGAATACCAATCAGATTTACTGACCATATTTCCTAAGCTACAATAAATTCACGTTTACCCAAGAATTGTAAAAATTTGGGCGACATTAGTTTAAAAAAATGTGTTCTAAATAGCTGCATCTACATAGGCATGAACTTGGTATACTTTATCAGAAAATTAATTTATAGAAAATAGCTAGACAACGACAATGAAGATATCTGCAATATAAGTAGAACCCTGAAACGCCTTTGTTGAAGTAGATTAATATACTAATCCCCAACAGCACATGTCTGATAACAGTGGTGTGACCGTCAATGACGGTCTTATGGTTTTCAATTGTGGTATCAATGACGCTACCGATATTAGTACAGCATTTTCATACAAAAACTTATATAATTTTGGTGTTTACTATGGTGAACAGCATCCCAAAAAGATGTCAGTTGCAGTTAACATAAAGCCATTAAGTTGGTTTGTGTGGTGATTACTCCTATCTGGCTATTTTGCGGTAGCGGGCGCGTTACCAACAACCCAACCACAATTACCCGAGAATGGTCCATTGGAATTAAATTCAGACACTCCTATAGAGTTAGAGATTAATTAATTAGAGCGTGGCACATTATTGTTGCAGCGAGAGACAAATTTACTAGTTGAAGTTTTACACCATTAAACAATGGGACTAATGCTAAAAGAGATGGACATATACCATGTGACAATAAATGGAGTAAATATTAGGTTGCTCAGAGTGGGGAATTGTGGTCACCTTGGCACAAATTTGATTGGTGTGCTTATAATCTTAAAAGTGAAAACGAGGGTATTCATATTAACTGGTCTTACAAGTGCACTTGGCTTATAGAATCTGGACCTATTGGTTGGAACAAATTAACATCAATCATAGGTTCATCCTGGTCTAAGTCGGTTTCAAAAAGTGGGTCAGTAACTTGTCACGACCAGCTGGACTTGGGGCGGTGGAGGGGAGCGTGTGGTATCAAACTAAACTTAAGTAGGGTGATTCACAGTATAGAGACCAACAACCATGCAAAATGGGAGCCGTATGGTCACGTTATTATCGCTTTTACGCCCCACTGAAACATGACCCAGACTCTAGAGCTACAAACTTAGGTTGTAGTACGGGTGACGATGTAGTGCGTTGAATATATTCAAGGCAGATTGTTGGTCATATTAGTTTGATACCGATAATGAGAAGAATAATACTACATAAATTGAAGCCTAGTTGGTCATACTGTAAGATAGAAGGTGAATCATAAAAGACAAAACAGATTAATTATAACAAGATTAAAAAAAATAAAAAAAAAATGACGGAAGCGACGATTGACCCATACAAATAGAACAGTGAAAGACCTTGCAGAAATAGCTTTTGGATAATTTAACATACTTTTCTATTTATTAAACCTCCCTCTCACTTGTTGTGATATATCACGTGTCTCGGTCGTCATGAATTGACATCTCGGATATGCTACTTTTTTTTCTTTTCGTAGAATTTCGGATTTATCTTTACTCCAGATGCGAATCAAATTACGATTTTTGTTTATCACATGATGTTATCGATAAGGTTATTATTTTTGCCTATGTATAAATTACTCTATTTACTTCATTGCCTTTTCAATTTCATTCTTGGCTTGCTCTAAGTTCTCCGCACTTCCAACTAAATAGATAAAGTTGGCGTGGTGTTCGTCTCCTCTTGGAATCGAAATGAATGTGTTGGTGCTTGTTCTAATCAAGTTCACCTTGGATCCCTGTGGCCCAACCACTCTTGAAAATAAGGATGGCTTCTTAGAATAGAACCATCCAGTAGATGTGGCTTCCTTGGCATTAGCCAAACGCTCCTCAGTCAACTTGGCTGCCTTGGCGGTGTTCTTGGCTGCACCCTTAAATCTCCATGGAATATTACCCTCAGAAGCAATAGCACCTCCCTCCACTACAGTGAACTTAGTTGATGCATCATCTTCTGGGTATGCCTCTTGTGGAACAGTAGGAACAGGACTGTTCGACAATCTGGATGCTTGTCTGCTGAAATTACCATGTTGCACTTCTACCTTCAATTCGTTCTTCAACTTCTTGATGAATGCTCCTCTTTCACTTACCAAGGCATGGTATGCGGCTGGGATGTCAAGTGATTCGTTCCAGTCATCAGTCGTAAGAGCTTCAATCTTTTTCTTCAATTCGTCAATCTTTTCTGGAATACCAGCAATTTTGATGAATGTAGACTCGTCGTTAGGTCTTGGAACGGAAATGGTAGCATCAAATTCTTGTTCCAACAGTTGACGAATAGAACCACCAAGACCAACAATTAAACGGTGCTTTTCCTTTGGAATGTCCATTTCAGCAGTCACCAATGCTTCCTGGCGGGCAACAATGGCCTTAACAGCTTCAACAACCTTGTCAACGATACTCTTGTCACCTTCTGAAACAACTTCATCAGAGCCAGAACCTTCGTTGGGGATCGCCAAAAGCTTATGGTATTTGTATCTTGGTAAATCGTCACCACCAGCGTTTGTGAGAATTTGCTTCGTGACAGAACCACCTGAACCAATCAAGTCACGGTGGAACTTAGGATCAACCTTAATAGTAACACTAACAAAGCTCTCAACCTCGGTGATGATTTCCTGAATTTTGCTAATGGCTTCTTTCAATGCACTTCTTGAACCAGTCAATTCGACTTCGGCATAGCCCAATTTAGCTTCGCTTTCGTTGTCTCTCTTGAACTTGTACTCGATACCAGAACCGTCGGCAATATCGTTGATGGTCTCACCGCCCTTACCAATGACTCTAGCAATGGCCTTGCTTGGGATCTTGATAGTTTCCTTGAATCCATTTTCCTTTTCAAAATTGTACAAGTCAATCAATTCTTCTTGAGCCTTTTCAACACCCTTGGATGGACCTCTGATTGTTACCTCGTCCTTGGACTTTGGTGCATCAGCATAGGTACTCACACCATCAGCAGATGGAAATCTGATGATCACATTGTACTTGTCCTTCAATCTGTTGATGTATAAACCACCTTGGCCAATCAAACGACGGTGATATTGGCTTTCAATTCTTACACGAACAAACGCTTCATCAGCAAACTTGCGTGACAATTGGCCAATACGAGTGCGGGCTTCTTCGACGTTACGCTTGATACCAGATACAGTAAGTACGGTTTCTTCGGACTTGGATTCTGGTGGAGAGTCAATTCTGACACCAAATTCTTCTCTCAACAACGTCATGCTAGCACCATTCTTACCAATCAAACGTGAAATTACTGAAGAAGGAACCAGTACAGTGGCGGAATATCCGTCCTTGTACTCAGCAGCATCGGCCAAAACAGCTTCAATATCCTTTTCGATCTTGCCTACAGCAGACTTGACACCGTGAATAGTAACAGTACCGGCTTCTTCGTCAAGGTTGACTTTAACCGAGTTGGCTTCAACGCTGTTTAAAAGCGACTTGAGTGTACTGCCGTGAGGACCATTAATGTAGCTCTGGTCTTCAGTGGAAACAGACTTAACAACGGTATCGAGAGAGGAAGCAAGCTTTCTTAATTCATCCAAAGCTCTGTCAACCAACTCCAAACTCACATTGGAATCTGGAGACGAGTCAAAGTCAAAGTCTTCTGAGTCGGTTTCGGCTTTTTGGGCAAACAATGTGATTCTGGATCCCAACACAACGTAATCAACATTATTTTCAAAGGCAACGGATTCAATGGTTTTTGGAACACGCGCAAGCAAAAATGAATCAATGTCTTCGATGGCACGAGTTTGGTCGGGACTGATCTTGTTGACAACAGAGACAATGGCCTTCTTCGTGGCCTTGACACTTTCTTCATCACCCTTGGAAATAAGCTCAATTGGAATGGAAGGGTGTTCTTTCTCCAATACTTCTAAGCTTGGAGGGTTGATTGTGACCCCGTGTTCGGCAGCAATAGTGTTGAAAACGCCAGTCTTGGTCAAGAAGGCAGCCACAGCACGGACATGAGGAAGGTTACCACGGTGGGCTTTTGACATTTCCATAACTTCAACCCGGTATTGAGATGTGACAGAACGAGCTTTTTCTTGTGCAGCAGCGATCTTGTTCTTGATACCAATAAACTTGACCTTGGTTTCTTCTTCACCTGGAAGTTGGATCAAGACGTTGTCTTCTTCAAAAATAGAATCAATTGGAAGGAATTGATACTTGTTCTTGGGAATAGGAACTTCAATCACCGTTATCTTGGAGCGGAGATTGTCGATGGCACGCTTGATTTCGGGCTTGGCAGCCAAGACAGATTCTCTGTCACCAACGATAACAATGGTGGAACTGGCAGAGTTGTGGTCAGGAACAGAAGCTTCCAAGTTGTGTTTAGATACAATTGGTGCAATTTCTGGGCCAGCAAACGCGACAAATTCTGGGTCAACAGCAATTCTAGCAGTCAAGTTCTTAGTTTCTTCCTTGACGATGGCCAAGATCTGTTGCTTGGCGCTCTTGCAGCCTTCAACGTCACCTTCAATGGTGATAGTGATGGTGGTAGCAAAAACATCTTCATCGTCGGCATCTTCTTCGATGGATTCGTCGTTACCAATCTCGATCTTGACTTCGTTAGCAGCAATGATTGGTTTCAAGGTTCTACCTTGAGGACCAATGATACGGGCACGTACACGAGCAGGCACTGGGAAGGCGAGTTGCACTGGTTTGGTCAATTTCTTGATGACCAAACGCTTGGCTAACTTGACACCATCAGGTTTACCGGAGATCAAAAAGGTACGTTTCTGGATGTGCTGCGAGGTGGTGCATTCAATGTTGGTTCCGGTTTCAGCTCTGACGGCAGTAAGGATCTTGACAAACTCGGGCTTCGTGACATGGAGTTGGTCCTGGACATCGAGGGAAAAGGCTTCTTGGATGGTGGAGAACTTCGATGGCTTTGGGGCCCCTGTGGCACTGGTGGACTTCGAGACAAGTTTTGGGATGGCAGTAACTTCAGGTAACTTCATGGAGGGTCCCCACAGAGCAGCAGCGACTGGTGTGGTTGACTTACCACCGCCGAGTGTGGGAAATGCAGCTTCGTCGGAGATGGGACGCACCGAAGCAGAAGAAACACTAAAGGAATCGTCAAGATATTCTTCTGAGTCAGACAGAGATTCGTAGTCGCCGTTTACACGGGCAGCAATGATTTCAGCAGGAGTAGGCATGGTAGAGACAACCGAAGAACAGACAGGTAGATAAAGAATAAAATTATATAAATTTTTCGCGCCACGTCGCTTATTAAGTATGAGTAGGCCTGCGGATCAAACGTTGGTAAGACACCTGGCCTGAAAAAAAATACTTAGACGCAAACAAATAAGCGCTTGTGCAACCTCCACCAAGTAGCATTGGATCTACGGATTAAGGTAAAAGAAAAGTTACATTTGCTGCAGCACTTTTGGCGTGCTGCAGAGAGTTGATCTTTAAAGTATGTTTCAGACAATTCGATGCAGATTTATTTGGGAATTATCTTAGATGTGTATCTATATTGTTTCCTTTTCTTTCAATTTGCGCTTGATACATTTTATTGTAAGAGACACGTTACCAATTTATTTTTCGTAGGTTATAGTTTTTTTTGTCTGAGCTGTCGTAGGACCGGTGTTGTCTAATACGCAAAAAAATTGTTTTCGGAAAATGCTGGAACATCTTCTACTTTGCGCCTATGACGCTAACTATCCCAGAAGAATGAATCAAGAAGTTCCGACATTTCCCTGTACGGCCATCTAAACGCCCTCGGTCCGTATTTTTATCGTACAAATGCACCGTTCCACCAAATGTGGTGTAGCTTATATGCAAGTCGTCTTCACGTGAGCTTTTGGTATTCTTAGGTAACAAACTCTCAAAGTTACTAAGTGTGACCACCTTGTTATTCCATTTGTCGTATGAATTGAGATCAGGTATGCAGTTTGATATGTACTGCTTTTCCAACGTGGTGTAGTAGCTTTCGTACGAGATGAACTTATAGTTATTGATAGTGGTGGTATACCTGCACATATCAAAAGACGCCGCTGTGGACAATGTAGAGACCGATTGCCTTTGGCTTTGGTCAAAAACGGATTCGGGTTGTGACTGACAGCTACATGTCAGACACGAGCTGCTCCTGTCTGAACTTGTATCTGATGTAGGCACAAACTTTCCTGTGGACAGTGGAGCAAACGGATCATTAAAACACACAATGCCATTTTCGGCATTTGAGCCTGCATTGATATCTCTGAAAGTGGTATTAATTCCGGTATCTGCATAAGCTGCAGCTGCGGCAGTCGCCGCCAAAAGCGCGTTATTCCGCCGCGAATTCATTGAGGGAATACTCTTTAATTTCGTCACGGACCGAGTCTCTAGTGGCAACGACAAATCCCGTCCCACACTCAACATACGGTACCAGTGGATCATTGCATAAAATGACCAAAATTGAAATAGCAACTGTTTGTATTCGATTCGCAACCGCAACACATTCTTGTACTTGGTCAACGAAGCAGCAGTGTAGCTCTGTGCCTCGTCCTTGTAGAGGGCAGAGATGAGTTGGTTCAAGGAAGGAGCTTCGCCGATTTGGAGGTGCGACAAAGTAAACGAATGAAGCATTGCGCCTCGATACATCTTGGCAAATGCCCGGTGGTGTTCCTGTGATATCACCGGCTCGAACAACATCTGGTTATTCTTAAATAATTCAAAATATTTTCCTAGGCCAGCCAAGCTTTTGAGAGTTTTGTACTTTTTAACGTTAGATTTCAACTTGCTGAAAGGGGATATGGTATTCAACTCCAGTCCCAAGTCCGTGTCGCCACCGTACGCATCTCCTGAGAACAGGTCATATGTCGAAGAAGAGTCGTCATGAGTCTCATTTTCTGCTGTCTTACTTTTGACTTGTTGGGCCAATTCATCAAGCGAGTTTATCTCAATGTATAGAGACACGATAAGATCCTGGGTGTGTTTATCGAGATTAAGTGCATAGATATTGAGCTGTGTTGAGTTGAGTTCGAGAAACACTGGTTTCCAGGCTCGCGATTTGGTATTGTAGTGGAATGGTGTAAAGAATTCGGTCTTCATTAGAGTCGTTCCGTAAAACTCAAGTGACGGCTTATATTCTGGAAGGGATTCGCGTGACTCAATATACCGTGGTGGGATATCATATGATGGTGGATTCATTATTCGAGGTAAATACGTTGGGATAGAGTATATTCTAAGAAGGGATTGGTAAAGAATAGTGTTCTTGTTTCGTTTATGTTTTAGTTTCAATTTAGCCTTTCCTCTGGATCAAGTCTCAGTACCCCAACTTTTATGATGACGCGCTCGGGCCGAGAAATGAGGGGAATTATGTGCAGTAGTGCGGTGTTATCGGTTGTCCGCTTTTTCTTTTTCTATAACTTTCACCCTTCACCGATATGTCCTATAACCTCACGGGTTTGGATCGTTTGCCTTGTTTATTTATAGTTTAGTTCAAGTTATCCAGTATTAATTGACTATAATTTCCATTATAGTTAACTTTTGGTCACCGTAGATCTTGTTTTGAGCAAATTTCGATACAAATGCAGTTTATTCTATGACACCAGCACAGTTAAAAGTTATTTAACAAGAAACTTTTCGCTTGCTTAAGGGATTTATCGGAGAACTTTGAAATAATACTAGCTATGGAGAAATATTCCTAGTTTTAAACTATTTAATGCTGACCTTTAAACTTATTTTTATTGGTGCAAAAAATAGTCTCACGAGCGTTATTTTCTGGTATGATGAGAAGGTGTCACTCTTATCTATTGGCACGATCCGAGTCATTCGTGTACCACGAACTGTCCTAGTCAGTACCATGTAACTGCAGAAGTAACGTCAAATTTCAGTCATGGTAACAATAGAAAAAAAATTCTCCCGGGGGTGAGTCGAACACCCGATCTCAAGATTACTTTAAGGTTATCATTACAGTCTCGCGCCTTAGCCAGCTTGGCCACCGAGAGAATTTATGTACGGATCTTGAACTCTGTATTGACATCACTGCTTCTAATTCTTGTAATTCTTTGATCTTGTCTTGTTGGTGCACGAAAAATTCACAACCGTTTTTATTGGTTTTGTTTTATTGTCATCTGACTTCTAACCTGAAATGAGAAGCAGTTATTTTTGAAACTTCTTACTCCGACATTGTTATTGCGTTTCATTTACATTGATATAATTGTAAACCAAGTCTTCACCATTGGTAGAATTATTGATAGAATTTCAAAATATCAAGAAAAATGATTTAATTTGGAAAAAATTAGAATAAATTAGTCTTTAATTGAAAACCATTAAACAAGTATCGGTAATATTGCTATAAGATTTCTAACTTTATTTTATTTCTCTTGATTCTAAAAAGGCTACAATATTTTCAATCAAATCTTGTTTCTTTGTAGCCGAATTGATTTTATCTTTATACTTTTGTTGGAACCCACGTAGTTGCGGCACGGTAAACTTGAACAACTGGTCACTTTTCCAGGCCGTGAGGATTGCATTGTCATCCAATTCAGGAGCAACAATCTTTTGTCGTTTCTTGTCCGCTTCTTGCTGGGCCAGTTGACGTTTAGGCAACGATTCGTCCAACTTGCTGAGCGTATGAGAGATTTGTTGCATGAGTTCAACCTTATTTGGATCAGAAAGAAAAAAACGACGCAACTCATCGAGTTTCAGTAGTGTCACGTCGTTAGTGGTAACACCCCTATCCTCATCACTGAGATCTATTTGCAACAAATCATACTTCAAGATTTTGTAGAAATAGTTGAGTGAAGGGTTGGGAAAATCAGCAGGATTGTAGCTTTTATGAAAGAACTGACTTATCAATTGCTTGTACTTGTTTAGCAACTCCACCAGGAAAACAGACTTGGTATCTTCGTTCTGGTTTTCTGTATCCTTGAGAAAATAGTCTGGCAAAGAACGTATATCTTCCAACCAAGGTAACCGGATCAAAAAGAATCCTTCTGGGAAATCCAGTTGGTCTTCCAGATGTTTCGTCGATCCATCAACTCTCGTGGGATATAAGGCGTACAAGTTTGGTTTAGAAGTAGCTCTGGTACACCCAAAAACCACACCATACTTTTGGAGTTTGACACACGACTGATAGAGTATAGAAAAGGTTTTGAATGAGTTCTTGTATCCTCCACCAGACGAAGATTTGGCACCATCGGCCATATCAGGCGTGACGAAAAGTGGAGGTGCTGTATTGTAGCAGGGCTGAAAGTTAGCAAGGCTTCTAAATCCCAAAAGCTTGAGGTATGGAGGCTTTGTGAATGAAATATCGTCTGACTCTTCGTTTTCCTTGAGATCAAGATCATCAGGTACTTCTCGATCAGTATTTGTGGGATCGTGATCGAAGGCGTAGTATGTGGCATTTGCAAGTTGTTCCTTATTCATAAATAATGTTTCGTCTCCTAATAAAGGAAACCCCTTGCGTAAACGTTTTGCTATTTCTTCGTTCTTGGTATCAATGACTTCACCATCGGCCGTCAATGTTGTCGAAGTGAAAACCTTCTTTATAGTATCGTCCTTGGTGTAGACAAGAAGGTCGTTCAGGATCTTTTCATGGGAATAGAGCGAGTAGCCCTTAACAGTACAGCCAAAGTTGCCAGCAACATGGTCACCGTCTCCGAGGATCAAATCACACGCAAACTGGATCCGACGGACCTCAGAGACACGAAACACATGCTTACGAATCTGGGAACTGACCACCGGCTGGGTAAAAACCTTAGAGTCCTTGTAGAATCCCCCATTGAATGAGATTGTGTTGGAATCGTCCTCGTTCTTGAGATAATTGGTGTTCAAGAAGATATCACGGTAGAGATCAGAGTTGAATGTATTTGGAGAAAGAAAGATGGGTCTGATAAAGTAATCATAGTTGTAGTAGTCGTTGATGATGCGCCAGAGACTCTCCTTGGTCGATACAGACGCGTATGGAGTCTCGTTGGTAGTGAACCAGAGTACTTTCTTGTAGTTGAAGTGTTTCTTTTCCAACAATTCGTCTAAGATTCGTGACAATACCAGCGGTAACACTTCTGAATCGTGCTTCTCGTACTGGAAAAGCGTGTCCAAGGCCCGAATTCCTTCACAATGGTCCAGGAGCAAGTCGTTGAGGAGTTTCATATTGGTTAAATTGAGGCTATTGAGACGGAAAAGACGATAGAAACCGGGAACTCCAAGCTTTTTGAGCGGCAGAAGCGTCTGTTTCAGAGGTTCATGGCAGTTGTAAACGTATATCCCCACACCTGTGGCCTTTAGAGTCATAACCAACTGCGACATCAAGTCGTTGATAGATACAAGAATCTCATAGAACTGCGACTGGTTGTTGAGTTCTGGCCGTGGAACAAGAAGCTCCGGAGTTAACTCGATGAGAAACACAATCCCGTCACGGATTTCGTACTGGTTAAAGTTCATCACGAGCCTCGGGGTTGTTGGAGGTTAATTGGTGCGCGGTGCGAACTATCAAGATGTACGATTTTATAACATCATCATGGCGGTGCATTTTCTCTTAGTGCTCAATCGCCAGGGCAAGACACGGTTGGTGAAGTGGTTCAATAACAACTATACTGCCAATGACCGACTGCGCTACGTGGGGGAAATCCACCGGCTCATTTCGAGCCGGGACTCTCGACACCAGTCCAACTTTGTCGAGTATCACCAGCTCAAGTTGGTGTACCGACGCTATGCCGGGCTCTACTTCGTGGCAGCCATTGACTTGGCTGATAGTGAGTTGGGCTACTTGGAGCTGCTCCATTTCTTTGTTGAGGTCTTGGATACATACTTTGACAATGTCTGCGAGTTGGACTTGGTATTCAACTTCTACAAGCTCTACGTCATTTTGGACGAGATCTGGTTGGGCGGAGAGATCCAGGAGATCCTGAAACTGAAGGTCTTGGACCGCTTGGCCTATTTGAACCGCTTAGAGTAGCCTTCTGGAAGGATATGTACATATAAAAAGAATTCTATATTTTCTTGATACCATTGTCTGTTAACTGGTTACATCCAGCATCTGTAAGCTTGTGCCAGAGCAGGGCCGTTACCTGGGCGATATTCTGGCCATTGACGTCAACCACAAGCACACTGGGATCGTGCTCAACGTCCAACACTGCAAGAAAGCACTGTTTGACGGCCTGCTGGAACTCGGTCTTCTCGTATCGTTCCTTGCCCCATCCTTTGCGGTTGGCCAACTCTTCCATGTCCACTGTCAAGAAAAACGTCACATCAGGCTTTGGTAATCCTCTGTCTGGCGCAAGGAGCCAGTTGATATCTTTCATTTGGGCTGAGCCTGTGTTTTGCTTCGCCATCGAGTATGCGATCCCCGAGTACACGTAGCGGTCCATCACCACAAACCATCCGTCTTCCAACAACCGTACAATCTCCAGGGCCAATTCCCACCGGTTGGCCGAAAAGAGAAGATGTGCTGCTTCGTCACTGAGCTCAAATGACGTGTCGGTCAAGTACCGATGGATCACTTGGCCTACAGGCGTGGTGCGGTCCGGAAACTTGAACAATTTCACTTTATGATTCACAGCTAACCTTTCTACAAGACATTCTGTCTGTGTAGACTTTCCGGTACGGTCTAACCCTTCAATAAGAATCAATTGTCCTCTCATACGTATAATAAAAATAAAACAAAGGAACAAAAATCTCAGCCAACCCAAGAGATAAAAGAGATAGCAACACCAGTGATAATAACATTAATTGATAAGATCAACAGTTTTACTAGCAGGATCTATCTTACTCTACAGATGTCGCAGGGATAATGACCGAGAGAGTCATTGTCGTCTCATCAACCGGAGATACACCCTAAACCGTCAATATTCGATCCTATCTACATTCGGAGTTATGTGCAAGCACAAGGAAGACTACGATGCCAGTAGCTATCAAGTTTCTGCGACCGAAAACACAGAAACGACGCCGTTGGGATGGATCGCTGGTAGAAAAAAAAAAGAAGATTGGTTGATTGGTTTGGGGCCTTTTTATAGTACCGGTAAGTGCACGTCCATGTTCACGTCCACGTCCGTCCACGATCCGCAATCCACGATCCGATACGGTAATTTCTTTTGGTTTACACACACCATCTTACTAGGTTGCTGCCTTACTTTCTGCAGGACCTACACATCACCCGATTCTGCCGTAACCCAGAGAATTTTTTTGACAACAGCGTTTCCGTTTTAGGAAAAGAGAGAAAATGTCGGCCCGCTTATCCCAACAAACCATAGTCAGACCCTGCGACTTTAACTTTATATCCCAGGTCATCAGAGCGAGGCACAGCCGGATCTATTTATAGCATGGCCCACCACGAACAACAAGCTGACACCTGACACAATTCGATACAGACACAATGCACAAATTGCCACCAGCCGCCGTTAACGTAGATTTCTCTCTCTCGCTTTTTTGTCTGGTCTCCCCCGACACCTCAGATACCTGAGTCGCTGTAGACATCGCGAATTTTGCTTCCTGGCGGCCGGAAGTCGGTATAATTCTTCGTACTGTCCGCGCGCACTGTCCGCGCGCACGTCCACCAGGCGCAAAGTCAAACAAAGCTTTTGGGACTAAAACAAACAACCTTAAAAAAATACTCACCACTTGTACCCATCCATAGCCCAGCACTTAACGTGTCACCATATCTTATTGTCCACAGCATGTCCGTTCTAGTGCTCGGCACATCGCCCAACCTTGCCTTCTACGCCTGGCGTCTCTTCGAAACGCGCGATGTCGAGCTCACCATCGTCAATAAATCGATTGATCCTTCATCGCCCATTGCATGGGACTCCACGTCGCCGTGGGGCACCGCAAACTCTTACAGACCCCACCACTTGTGCACTAGTCTCCTGGACCTTCCGCAAAACTCCATTTCCTTTGACATTGTCTTGTTGAGCTGCTCGTCCCTCCAGGACTTCCACACTAATTGCGTTCTGCTCACACCATACATCAACAAATCAACCCTTATTGTGGTTGAAAGCTCGGGGTTCATCAATCTCCAACCCTTTGTTCAGCTCAAAAATGACGTGATGTCCATCATGAACGAATCGGACGTCCGTCAGCTCCGCCAGAATCACTACCACCACCAAATCCGTAACAACGACATAAGAATCTACGTGGGCTCAACCCAGGACAAAGAAATCTCGTCTCCAAACTGGACCCGTTTCTACAGACTCTTACAGACCATTCTGGCAGAATCCAACCAGTCGGTCTCGTTGTTACGCTCAACCAACCCTCGTGAATTCATGACCTACCAATGGAAACTTGCCTTGCCTCAAATAGTCTTTGGCCCGCTTTCGGTGGTATTTGAGGCCGAGTTCCCGGAACAACTCGCGAGCCAGATCTTGTGCAAACCTCTTATTACCGGCCTCATCAACGAAATCTTTAAAATCATCAAAAAAATGGACTGCAAGCTTGTCAAGGGCTACGAGAACGAACAGAACTTGCTCAATCACCAGATCTCGTGCTTCCCACAAACGTCCAACAATGAAGATTTTCTCAACTCCAACAAATACTTCTACGATTTTGCCAATCAACTCGAGGTGGAAATTGACTTGCTTCTTCTCCAGCCGATTCTCTTGGGGGACGATTATAGCATTAAAACTCCGTACTTGGAAAACGTGTACTCCACTTTATGCCAGTATCTCAAGATAAACGGTGCCAATGGCTCACTTTTCTTTGAAAGAAAGTCCACAAGACAAAACGACGCCATTCTCAACCAGGACATGGAGTATAAACTTAGACAGTTGAGTCTTCTTGACAAGGATATTGACAAAAGGATGAATGAATCATCGCAGTTTGACAACATGAGAATGGAACAGCAACGTTTAAAGAACGAACTTGACGAGGAAATCAACCAAAGAGACGCCAAATTGAAAGAATTGAAGCTACAAACAGCTCAGTTGCAAAAGAACTACACCGAATTGCAACGCAATTTTAGCGACTTGCAACAGAAGCAAAAGGAACTCAAGATTGCACCCAAGGAAGCCACTCCAGTCGTTGAAAGACGCCAGTCAAAGGTCCATACATCCAGTCAAGATGAAACCATGAACCATTTCACAGATATTGCCATGTATGGTGCACAGTTAAACCACGAATTCCTGCCAGCGGCAGGGGCCACCGAGTTCCAGAACTCAAGCAAGAACTCGATCCTGCCCGATATGAGACCTGCTAATGAAAGACGGTCGCAAGCACTGCTTCCACACCAGCAATTCTTTGATCAGGGATATCAAAATGGATCATCGCACATGCAAAACGGTTCTCAGATGCAAACTAGTCACCAACTGCACAACAGCCAGAATGGATCACAGTTTACACCACAGGATCGTGACCTGTACCAGCATTACCAGTCGGTACTGCTGTTCCAGCAACCGTTCCTGACTTTCCAGCAACAACAACTGCAACAGCAACTGCAACCGTTACAGTCTCAACGGTATGATTACTTGCCCATGGACCAGCTTCCGCCCCATGGGTTACCTTCTGATGGACTTCCACCCAACCAGCTTCCATCCAATCTTCGTGGTTCCAGCTCGATGGTTTCAAACGTAAATAGGTACCAGCAGCAAGCTCAGAACGGTGCAACGAGAAACCGGGTCAGTCTGAACCCCATCAATCCACACAATGAAGGATTCCAGTCGAACCAACACTATTCGCAAACAGCCAGCTTTAACAACGCAGCACCAATTGATCCGCTTATAGAGAACCGGTTTAAACCCAACCCCAAGAAGAATCGCCGTTCAGCGTACCCACTGATGAATGGGAACTTGGACGGCTTGGATATGGGAGGCAGAGGAGGAATGCCTGTACCTGGAGCCAAGCATAGATCTGTTGTTTCGATGCAAAGTCCTCCACCCAAAAAGATCAACCAGTTTTCCAGCTCTGTGACCCTCAATGCAAGTTCATCTACACAGAATTTGAACCAGTTCCAGAACCAGAACCAGAACCAGAGCCAGAACCAAAACCAGAACGGTGGCAATAACCAGTACAAGAGCCCGCATCTCCAGCCACCAATGAACTCGAATGCCTCAACTCGGATGAGCATTTCTACTCGTAACGACAGTGAAGTGGTATTGCCTGTTCCTGACTTTGTGCAGCCCAAGTACAAAAAAGAAGAAGCACCAAAGAAAAAGAAGAGAGGTTTGTTCCGGAAACACTCGAAGTAGTAGATTTGGTATATGACAATTTATCTATTTTTATCAGAAATATCCTGTAGTACTGTACTTTGTGGTCTAGGCGTATTAGTTAGTATACATCACGTGATTAAACATTTTGACAAAACAAATTTTGAGAAATTAACCAATCAACTTCGGATAAAGGACTGAAAGAATAGAGAATGGTACGCAGATCATTCTACGAAGACAATGAGGAGGTAGTGAATACTCCTGGGTATAGCACAGTCATAAGAGAACAGCCAAAGCCACAAGAGAATGTTTCATTTGTGGACGGGATGGGAATCAGAACTACTCCGTTCTTGGAGCATTACGTGAACAAGGTCCGATTGGCGGTACATGACCGTGTTGCTGTGTATGAAGCTGAGTTAGGAACTCAGAAGACTGCATTAGTGAACGAGTTACTGTCTATTTCACGTTCCATCAAAGACACAATTAAGGAACCTGTGTTGCCCAACCTCATCTACATATTGACAGCAACGTTGTCTGGGTCAATTTTGGTGAACAGACGGGCGTTCCCATTACGGTTCTTGACACCATTGGCGTTTGGAACAGCAGCCACTGCATATTTTGCTCCAAATACTTTTGAGACATTAGTTGAAAATTACGAGGCAACCGAAAGGGAAGGATTGCCTGAGTTGCATAAACAGAGGAAGGAGATTGTAGTTGCCAACTACCACAAGTTCAAACAGGAGTTTAACAAGACATTGGAGTGTGCGAACAATCAATTAGAATCCAGGGTTCATGACGCGAGAGTATGGTTGGAACGTACCATTGAGGAATAAAATTAGCACATCCTTCTTTTTATTTCAAACGACTTTTATTCGTTGTGGACACAATAATTATTTGAAAAAGTAGATACAGTCTCCGAATTCGGGGTAAATTAATGTCCCAAGATTTAGCCAATAAATAAAATTGATTCTAATTTCAAACTTTACTTCTAAACGGCATCCAAGTGTCTGTAATTTCGAAATCGGCTTACCCCCGGCAATACAGATTGTTTATTCGCCAGTTACGTGGGTGATGTGTCTAATTTTATGAATCTTACGCCTGAGGTTATGAAATTTTTTATCAGATCTGATATGTTACACTACATATTCACAAACAAAAATTTTCAGGGAGCTACGGATCGAACGGAAACAAAAAATTTTCTTCGCAATGTGCAATTTCCTTACCAGAAAAGGGATTTTGCAGCCTTTAGTTTCGGTTTCTTCCCGGCCTTTTCAGAAGCTTGTGAAAGGTGTAGTCGAGACGAGAGGTGTACGTTTCAAGCAGTAATGTGTAAATAGGGAGCATCAAGGGCCTCTTAATCATTTCCCCAATCACCGAGAGGGTTAATAATTAATTACCACCATGCGCCAAGAAAGGTTATAAGCGAGATTGGCTTTACTTGACATGCTTCTGACACCTCGTTCAACTAACATTTTAATTGCAAAAGAAAAAAAAAACTTCTCCCGTGCATTGCATTACATTGCATTGCATGAAAACTTTGTTTACAAATTGGGTTCCCTTTACCACCCATCCTAAATAAAATGTAAGGGAAAATAATTATTTTTCTCGCTTCACTTTATCAGATGAAATATTTTACAGAACATATTGCAGTCTTCAGTCATTGCTAGAGGATGAAAATTGTACTGAAGTAACCACAAAAAAAGCAGCAGTTGATCTATGTCAAATACCTGAAGGTCGTACTTTGATCAAATTTTAGTTATCTGATAAAATCAGTGAGATATGCACGGCGTTATACCGGAATTTAAGTGGGTCCATTCTGTTCCGGCTTTAGTTCTCCACCAGGGTATATTATTAAAATAATAATTTTTTTAGGCGATAGGGTATACGGCTTCCTGTGAAGAGTGTCAATAGCCTTGAAGCTTGTCTTATAAAGTCTGATCAATGTGACCTGTTTCTGGTAGAAAATTAGGGCAAATGTTTCTTGAAAATTTTACTAAAAAAAAGGCTCAACCAAATGGGCTGGTTACATCTTCTGTAGCTGATCCAGATAAACAGATAATGGCTGATCATCAAGATAACGATCTTGAAGATGCCATTATTGATGACAAGAAGAGGATTTGGAAAAAGGCCAGTATCTATAGAGCTTGGCTTTTGATTTGTTACGCTACTGGTCCGGTTGCCTCGATGGCTAGAACTTATGTCCCCGCAACTATCCAATCGATTGCTGTTTCTGTTGGTAAAACCAGAGAAGGTGGAAGATGTAAGATGAGAGGTAACAACTGTTATGTTGAATTTGGTACTGGTCATGTTCGTGCGCACTCCTATGCGTTGTACTTGGAAGCTATTGCTACTGGTGTTGAAGGTGTTATTGCATTTGTTCTCATGGGGATTGCTGATTATTCTAACTACAGAAAATGGGTCATGATTGGTTCTATCTTTTTGCTTGGTGTGTTGGCTCTTCCCTTTGGTGGGTTGACTACTAGCAACTATTCCACCATGAAGGGATTGTCAGCTTTATACGCCTTGTTGCAAATTGAAAATGCCGTGTACCAAATTGTGGAAAACTCTTATATTCCTTTGTTCATGAGAGGTGTTGTTGTCAAGGAAGAAGAATCAGAAGAAGCAAGACAGAAACTGGTTTGGAAAAGAGGAACTGATGTTAGTGTCATGGGAGTCTTTTTGGGAAACTGTGGGGGAGTGACTGCTCTTTTGATTGGTGTGATTATTTCGTACTCACACAAGACCTCTGCTCAAGAAGGATACCATAACTTTTTGTACGCCATCTCCGCTGCTGGTGGTCTTACCATCATCTTTTCTGTCATTTCGGCCTTTTTCATTCCAAACTACAAGGGTAAGCAAAGAGAAAAGGGTGAATGGTATATTGTCCTTATTTTCACTAGAGCAATTAAATTGGTTAAAGACTGTCGCAAGTATCCTCAAGCTTTCATCTGTTGTCTTGCCTGGATTTTCTGGTTTGTTTCCTACACTAACTTCCAGAGTGTCTACAACTTGCTTTTCAGAGCCAGATTGGGGCTTGGTGCTTCTGACCCTGAATATACTGTGTTCTCATTTGTTTCATACATTTTGCAGACAATTGGTCCAATGTTCTGGATGTACTACTATCCTAGATGGAACTGGCACATCAAGACCTGGGGATACATTTTCCTTGGATTGAATTTGTTGGCCAACTTCTGGGGCTGTTTGGGTATCAAAATCAGTTTGCCAGTTGGGTTCAAGCACAGATGGGAATTCTGGGTCTTTGAAGTCATTTATGCATCGTCCGTCTCGTGTCAACGTGCCTTGATTAGAACTGTGTTTGCTGGATTGATTCCAGATGGCGAAGAGAACCAGTACTTTGGTTTGATTACGTTGGCTCTTACTTGTACTTGGCCAGGGCTGTTGGTTACTGCTGTTATTCAAGACAGAACCGGTAACCTTTGGTACCCATTCTTGCCAAACATTTTTATCGTTGTCATTGCCATCATTTTGTTCTACTTTATTGACTGTGAAAAGGGTATGAGAGATTGTGCCATGGCTGTTGCCAAGATTACTGGTGGAAGTGAACTGTCCGACCAAAACTCCCTTGACGGTTCTGTTGACCAAAACTACGAGAAGGAACTCCTGAAACAGTCTGAGACCGAAAAGGATGCTAATGTTGACGTGAAGGTTAACCATGAACTCAAGTAAATATAATGCGTTTGTGAGAAAATCGTCCAAGAGGATATCAATAAATATTAAAACTGTTTCTGGATATTCTAGAGACGATATTCTTTACCTATTTTTCTAATTCTTGATAATAATTTAATCTTATTTCGTTTTCTTTTATTGTAAATTTATTGTAGGATTTTATTTAATTATTTAAAATGCTATAGGTGGTGAAGATCATGGCAAAACACCCCAAGATGGCCAATAGGATATCCAAGCATCCCAACCAATAACGCTTACGTTTTTCTCCCGGTTCTAAATTACCTTCGTTGACACGACAACAACTTTTTAAATGCAACAATGGTGGATACATGTACACCAAGGGAATACAGGCAAAACAACCCACAAAGGAAATAAATTTGTCCAAGTTCTGGCCCCCAAAATACGCAATGATTGCCGTGAATACCACGAATGATGATCTGAAGCCGTTCTTGAGCCACTTGATCTTGGTTGAACGCTTCCCGGTCCGAACAAAGAGTTTGTTCTCCAAGAGTCTGATGGCTGGAAACAACTGTAATGGAGTCGAGAGGAGAATGGCCAAGGAATAAAATAACTGGATCATGATGACCATGGGTGAGTTTTGAGGTAAGTTCAACAAAATGACCATCTGAATATTGGTTCCGTATGTGAGATAGCCTAAGGACCCAATAAAGATAAAAATCAACGAAATGGTGAGGAGGACCTGGAACAAGACCTTAGGGAAGTGAGACGGATGAATCATAGATTCTTGGATTGGAATGATGAGGCCGATACCCTCAAATGCAAAGATGGCAACGCCGATAAAGATGGAGAACTCGGCGCGGTTGAGGTAGAATTCGATATTGGGACCAAACTCGCCCTTGTTGACAAGAAGCCATTCGTTTAACAAAAAGTAGACTACGGTGGCGAGACCAAAAAAGATAAATCCATTGGCAAGCACTGCCAGGAGGGAAAGTTTGGTGATGTCACGAATAAGGGCGAGGGGCACGAGAAGCACAAGTTGAAACACTGTGAACCAAAGGATGCTGAACGAATACCCCGAAACGTTAGCAATAAAGGCACGTAAGTTTTCTGATGTGAATACAATGTAGGCCGCAACGAATCCTATTTGAGAAATGACGATGGAAAACAAGATAAGACGTTGGAGCCAAGCTCCGTAAAGAGTGTAACCGATATCAGCAAAACTAGAAACTTTGGTGGCATTCTTTGCTAAAACAAGGGTCAAGTAGCACCAGTAGGAAAGCAATCCAAAGAAGAGAAGAGCCAGAATCGAAAACACCAATCCTCCATTGGCCATTGCCTTGGGTAAAAAGAGAACTCCCGTTCCAACAAATGCTTTGAGGAGAAGAAAGTAGGCCTTTCTATCGGAAGCAGTGGCATTTGGGTTGTTATTGAGCAACGACGATGTATCAGATACTGGCGAAAGTTTGTAGTGGCAGGCAATAGCATCTTCGTCTTCGAGATCTTCCCCGGCAAAATGGCCATAGATGCTGAGGAACTCGACAAAGTTACGAGTCAACAAGTTGGGCTGGTGAGTTCTAACAAACGCACGACGAAATCCACCAGGAACATTAAGCGAAGATGCCATCGAGCCACGTCTGGATGACGATTCTGATGTCCAGCTCTGGATGCGTCTGAGTGGTGGGCGCAGTTCTTGGCCCAAACGTTGGAGCTCACGCGTGATATCTGCTCCCTCAGAAGCAAGCGAAGGTTTTGGTAGATGTTTTGAAAGTGTTTCCATGAGTTTGGGATTATCTATACCTGTTGAATAGTCGGGATCGGCTTCTTCTTCCGATGACTCGAGTGCATCTTCGTACGGCTTCAAAAAAGTCGAGTTTTTATAAGAATTTGGTACCAGGTTGCGTGGCGAAGTGTATGATGATGATAGCGGAGATGTGAGTTTTGCCATCGATTCACGGCGAATGGGAAGAGACATGGCAATCACGTCATATAAAAAGAAGAGAGTGATGTGTAGGATTTTATTATTTTGACAGATAAGAAAATGTTGCAATAAAATAAAAATTATATTCAGAGATTTTTTTTTATCAACGTCGTTATGTATTAGAGGCCATAGAGATCCTTTTTTTGATTTATCTAAGTATTAATTTTTATATATGCTAAGTCTCTGATGGTACTTCGTAGCCCAATTGCTGGGCCTTGTCAAACCACATCTGAGGATTGGTAGGAGTGAATCCCATCTGAGCGAACTCACCCATTAAATAGTATGCCTCTGGCGAATTAAATTCTTTGATGGCACGATTACACCACATCACTGCCCGCTCGGGATTCACGTCAGGAACATGCTTCGACATGCCGTGCGATCCCTTGGTGTTCCATCTTGCCATTCCCAACATAGCCTCGGGATGTCTCCTGAATGATAATGGCGACGACACAGCTTTCATGTACCATTGGATCGACTTGTTGGCGTTGGGTGGACGGCTCAACTCTCCATACTCATACACTTGTCCAAGCTTGACCTGTGCCAACAAACAGTTCATCTTGGCTGCCTTATTGTAGTACGTCAAACTCTTAGTATACTTGACTGGGGCCATCTCCAATGCCTGTTGCACAAAGTCGTCCTCGGGGTACAAATCGCCAGGATAAATACCTTCGTAGATGCGCCCCAACTGGTACGATGCCAACCCAATGATCTCTTCCAAGTCCTCACGGTCCTCTTCGTCAAACTCAATGTCTTTAGGCTCAATATTAGACAAGTCCTGGAGATACTTCAAGAACCGAAGCGACCGGATACTGGCAACATTCAAGTAAAGCATCGACACCTTATAGATCGCAGCATGGTAGCCCCTCTTGGCCGACTGCTTGTAGAAGTTGAGTGCATCATCAAACTGGTCCACAAACTCGTACTCATAGATATCTCCCAACTTGAACAACGCCTTGGCATGGGTTGGATCAATATCCAAACACTTTTCATAGTATGCAATTGCTCCGTCGAGATTCTTGGGGATTCCGAAATCCTGGTTGTACAACGTGTTGTAATCGTGCTTCAACAAGCTACCGTAGATAAAGTACACTTCACACTTGATGCTATCATCCTTACCCCTGCCGGATTCATTTTCCCGTAACAACTTCAACAAGTGCGTCATGGACGACTTGACAAACAAGGCCTTGTTCTTATCTGCCTGTTCAGGTGAAATACCCTCGCCCTTGATATTAATGTATGCATAGAGTTTGTAGTTGGTGGCAAGAATCAACATCTTGACCCATTTGAGACGGTACTCTGCTGATTTCTTACCGGATGCAATCACCTTACGCAACACAATGAACTGCTTGACCTTGTCCTGGAGTATCTCAGGCACTCTAGAAATGCTGGGAGGCCCGTACATCGAGTGTCTGCCCATGGGTGGTGTTCTCATGCGAGGAGGCTCGTATGGCATAATGCTTTGTCGTCTGCTGCCACGAGGACCAGGAGAACCACCATTGTACTCCGTGCGGAAGTTCATCATGTGGTTTCCGGTAAACTGAGGACTCAACATCATGGTTTCGGAAGGTTCACCCAAGCCCATTGGTGGAACTATGGGTGACATCATTGGAGTTTGTGCTTCAGGAGACTTTCTCTTTTGCTTAGGAGGCGATGGAGTTCTCTTTTTGGCCTTAGACTGAGTGTTGAGACGAGCCTGGCTTTCTATCCGTGACCCAACGACAAACTTGCTCGATGCATTGCTCTGGATCGAGTTGCCAGACTCGTTGGATGCCGTAGTGTCTTGTCTATGTAAGCTTTCGTCCGTGGAGTTAGGAGTAGGTAACTGGGTCATTTCTTCCTTTGATTTGGAGGCTCCTGAAGCAACAGCAGGTGCTGTCTCGTCTTCATCGTCAAATAAGTATTTGGAGTAATCTGAAATAACACGAGTGTTATCTTGCAATGACAACTGGGAGAGGTTGTATGGGACCGACGCAGCATGCGAGCCGGTCATTTGGCGCGGCGCATCGACATCATCTTCTCCATCTTCGCCGTCTTCACTGTACGGCTTGAATTCCTTGGGCTTAAAGTTGAGGTCCAACGAACTGATTCTGTTTATGTGGCTCGCTACCGAACCACTTCTCTGCAATACTGACAGAGGCACCGACAGGTACCGGTTCGACTTGATGGTCGATTTGCGTGAGTTCTGGACCAAGTCGTTTTCCTTGTAAGCAGCCAGGAAGTCGTTGTTGGGCTGTGCCATGCTCATGTACGAGTTGTTAGGCTGTGTGAACATGTGCGTGGAGGCTGAACGGGATACTGGTGGAGGTGCAAACTGCTGTGACGTCGATCTGGGAACAGAGAACACCTGTGACGCAGGCCTCGAGAGTGTTGGTTGCGACTGGGAATGTTGTTGTTGTTGCTGCTGCATTCTCAAGATCTGCTGCTGTTGCTGGTAGTACTGCATCATCTGCATCTGGTTCATCTGCATTGGCATCGAAGGCATACCGTACATCGAGTGTCTCATCTGTTGCGGCTGTTGTTGCTGCTGTTGTTGCTGCTGTTGTTGCTGTTGCATCATGGCTAGCTGGGCATAGTACTGTTTCCATTGTTCGTAGTACGGATGCTGGTTAGGGTCTGGCTGTGTCTGAGAAGTCGATGGAGCCTCACTATCATCTGAATCGTATTCGAATCCCGAATTTGATTCTTGTTGGTTCAATTGTGAGTAGAAAGGATAAAACGAGAGTGGGTCGTTGGCTGGAGGAGCTGCTGGCGGTGGAACAGGCGACACCGTTGCATTGCCAGCACCCAAAACAGAACGCATGATATCGGAATTGTCCGAATCGCTTCCTGTTTCGGTATCTTTCAATAAAATGGTTTCTTCATCACGATGGAGTTTTGGAGGCAGATACGCTTGCTGAAGTTGATGCTGCTGCTGCTGCTGCTGCGGTTGAAGTTGATGCTGCTGTTGCTGCTGCGGCTGAAGTTGATGCTGCTGCTGCTGAAGTTGCTGTTGTTGCTTAAGTTCAAATGTTGATTGGAGACGGGTACGAGGAGGCAGAGCCAAGCCGTCTGTGTGTTTGTAGGCTGTGTGTGATTCAGCCGAGGTGTACGATGAATCGGAAGCCGCCATCAGGAAATCACTGCCAGCTAGGGATAAATTTGAGGTGTGAGAGTTGGATGGTGGTTTTGAGAAGCGAGGCAGGTCGCTCTTGTCAGCACGGAGTCGGGAGAGGAGACCCATTGACGTCAAAATGAGGGAAGAAGGAGCAAAAACTACTTATAAATTTGTAGATGGCTAAAATTTTCAGTCTGAGAATGGCATACAAGATCAGTCCCAATAATAGCACAGGGGGTGTTTATATGCCACAAGCGAACACCCAGACAGGTAAGGAATCTTTGTGGGCAAAAATCTAGGGAAAAAAAAAAATAATAATAATGTTAACAATTAGTTAAGGGACAATTTTTTTAAGACAAGGATTATAGTTGCTAAATTCAGAAGGACACACAGCTGGAACTGGCTGAGGAGAAAGCACGTAATAAAAATAAATGTGTGGGTGCTTTCTTTTTTTTTTTAATTGGTAGGATGTAGCCGAAAATCCTGGTTTGGAGGAGGACGAGGAGGTGAGATGAATTTTTGTTTCTTTTTTTTCTTATTTATTTTATATTTTTCAAATGTAGAAAGGTTGCTACACTGAAACTATTTCGTAAGAAAATCGGATATATCGAGCGCTAGTCTCAGGATAGCGAAAGGTTTCACTGATATATTGAAGCACAAGGAATTATTTTTTATTTTTATAGAGTTTTAATGTTAAACTTTTTCTCTCATCATTTGCTTAATCGGGAAATATGTCAATACAAGCCTATTCCTTCAAGCAGCAACCCTTGCTGGCTGCAACGAGGTGAAGTCATGAAAATGTCAGGTGTTACGATTCTCTACAATAACCCTCTTTCTGTTTCTGGATTTATCGATATATGACTACTCAATGTGATGCATCAATGAACAACACTTCAAGCATCGCTCCGATTGTTCGATTTTTTATACTCCTGTCGAGCATGCATCATCGCACGGCCAGCCGAGGATGAAATAAGATTTTGACTATAAGATTCTCTCCTGAGACTGTTCCATATTCTCGATACAGATATGTCTTTACATCACCAAAAGTATGGAGCACCGAACAAAATCCCGATCTGGAGGGTCCCCCTCTATCCAAGTATGTCTCGTTTCTCTTTTTCAGGTCTCTCTTTTCTCTCTTTTTATTTTTTTCACAAGCTAGAGATTTTCAATTCTTTTTTTATTCACCTGCACTATGATCCCATGATATAAAACATCTAGAACGTTGGAACTGATTCCAGTAGAAATAGGTAATCTGACGATAAAGCTAGCTAAAAAACACACACACATACACTAGAATCACATCTCGGTTTCGTAGATCTGAACTGCCGGTTTACTGCCGAGGTGTGGTGCGTGAGAGGGGACTGGTGAAGTTGAGAGTTTTGTGGCTCTTTGCTTAGAAATCAAATCCTTTGCTATAAATACAACAGTAATTAAGAGCGATCTAAAAACAATCATCAGGATGTCAATTTCTGCACAAGCGGTAACTTTTACGACTACCAATCCAGACGTTTCCCAGATCTTAGAGTCGTCTCATTGGACAATTGACCCCGCGACTTTGAAACCCACCGATATCGTGGTTGAGGCGTTGGCGCTGCCAGTCAATCCGTCAGACATTGTTCAACTAAAAGGGACATACACGGCACCAATTCACTTCAATGGCAACCCAAACCGGTTTGTTGCAGGCAACGAAGGCTTATTCCGTATTGTGTGGGTAGGAACGTCCGTCTCCAACTACACGGTTGGCCAGTGGGTGATTCCTCGTGGCCCTGGGTTTGGGACATGGCGTACGCACAATGTCGTCAGTACTGCAGATAATCACGAGCCCTTGATAGTGATCCAGGGCATCCTGATAGAACAGGCGGCCACCATCCGGGTAAATCCACCCACGGCGTACCAGATTCTCCACCAGTTTGTCACCGACTGGAACTCTGACGGTTCCGACTGGATCGTCCAGAATGCAGGAAACTCGCAGGTGTCGCAGTATGTGACGCAACTCGCCACACACTTTGGAATTAAGACTCTTTCCGTCGTGCGCGACGGCAAGTCTGCTGCAGACATCGAAGAACTTTATGCATTAGGGGCAACTAAAGTCGTTTCGGAGTCCGAATTCGTGTCGGACCAGTTCCACAACACGGTATTTCCCGATTTGGTTGCAAACGGCCGCATTCGGCTTGCTCTCAATAGCGTGGGGGGCCAGACCGTGCTGCATCTTGTTCGTGCCTTATCTAACGATGGCCATCTCGTGACTTACGGGGCAGTGAGTGACAACGAATTGAAGTACTCGGGATCATTGCAGCTCTTCAAGAACATCACCACGCACGCCTATTGGCTCACGGCTAACATCAAGCGCAACCCCCGTCTGTTGATTGATACGTTGGACAAGATCGTTCCGCTTTTTGCCAACGGCACCTTAAAGCTGCCCAAAACCAGTTTCATTGATGTCAATGGCCGTCCGATCCACGAGGCATTTGTCGAAGCTGTTGAAAAGACCGCCAAAGGTAAACAAATAGTTCGCTACACTGTGTAGAAATAAAATAGTATATTTAGTTATTGGTAGAGGGAGGGCTAAAGTCCAACCAGTTCCAGTTCTCGGCTGGTGGTGCCGTGTGTTGCTTGTCACCTGGCTGGTACATCAAGATCTCGTCACTTACGCCCGGCTGGCCAGCAAAATCGTACGATACAGGCACATCTCCTCCAAACAGACTTGCATGAAAGAGATTCATATTCAATAATTTGTCGATCTCGTCGATATTGTTGGTCGAAGCATCATGGACCATGGGATCAGCAAACTGTGATGGCGAATAGAGTGGTACCAGCAGCAGCATGGCAGAAGGCAGCGTATGGGCGGTTGAGATATTGTGCGTAGTCGTGGTGGTGTTGGTGTTGGTGTTGGTATTGGTATTAGTGGCTGATGATGGAACCAGTAAGTTGGTAAAGTCAAGGAACGTATCGAGGTTGACCTCGTCGCTCGCAGACTTCTTGCCCATGAAAAGATTGACGTTGTTGGAAGAAATATGTTTATCGGATGACATCTTATTGAGTGGCCGCAAAACACCATGGAGCTTATAGAAAAGACCACATGCGTTGCACAATAGATCGCCGTTGGTTGCCTTACGCCAAAGCGGTGTTGTTTTCGTGTGACAGTTGGTACACTGAAGGATTTTCTTTGATTTGGGCTCGATCTTGTAGTCCTGTTTGAGTGTTGATTCGAGCGATGAGATGTATGAGGAAAGAAACGCTGTGGGCGGCTGTGTTTCTCCACCAGGACCAGGACCAGGTCCTGAAACCGCTGCTGCTTCAGATGCTGCAACTGATGATGATGCTATTGTTGTTGTTGCTGCTGCTGTTTTTATTGGTGCCTGTGCTGACTGAGGCTGTGAAAGTTCCTTAGACATATCTCCTGCCTGTCCTGCTTCATACTCCTGCTGACTGATGCGTCTGATATGGGCAACGTAGTCAAACTCGTCCAAATTTGGATCGTTGGTCTTTTCTTTCGGAGCACTTGCTCTGCGTTTCATGACACCGTTGGAAAGCATTTTTCGGTTCTGGATACGCCACGCAATGTTACTGATACGCTGGTTATGTGGAAGATAGTTCTTGTGCTTGTACATCTTGTAGATGTGGTAAGACGAGTTGTCATGGTCAGCAATGAGATCGGAGATGTTTATGTCTGGCTCTGATGCCTTAAATGTGATGCGATTGGTCATGTAACTGAGTACTTATATTACTGTATCTTGTGTACGGAATGTGTGTGCTGTAAGAACCTATCGTTTCTGATGACTGATGTGACCCCAGACAAAGAGGAGTCCCCACCGGTCAATTTTGCCGTAGGGTGTGTTGATTTCCGCATCGGGAAGGATCATCTCGAGAGCGAGTCCAGGAATGAATCAAACAAGAAAAATCACAAAAACAAAATTAAAAAGCTACTTGAATCTACAAGTATCAACATTTATCACCGTTTCCTTTCTACATTGCACTCTTCTTTTCAGTGAAGTAATGGCCGATAAAGTCAAGGAACTGAACCAGTACGTCCATCTCAAAGCAAAGTATATTGGGGTTGGTACTGCTGACACTACACGCCGCGAGTTTCTCGGGACTGCTGCTGCTGATACGTACGCATCGTTGGCGCACCATAAACAGGTGTTGACGTACAATTCGCTTGTTGTGGGCCAGGACCCCGAAGAAATGCGCCAGAACTTGATTCGTAAAATGGCATAAGTTATTGTATAATAGTGTAATATAAAATAAATCAATCAAAGTGTCTCTCTTGTCCCGTAACAAAATCAGCATGTTCCACGGTAAGACTTCTTGTTGAGCTTGCCGTGGCCGGTTTCCGGTACATCCAACTTGACACTCTGTGCCTGCTTGGTTTCTTCGTCACCGTTGGATGCAATCGACAACAACAAGTCGTAGACCATCAGGGACCGGTCTTCGACAGTGGCATTCTTCAGCGAGATAACCCCACGCACTGTCTCACATGACCGGATCAACAACTCGATGGTACTGATCGAGTCCTCCATCAACTTATCCAACAAACTCAAAGTCACAGACTCACGCACAACAACACGCAAAATCTCCTTTTCATGTTCATCAGGGGTCAAGTGGTAGTTGGGGACGATGTATCCCTTGTTTCTCAACAAAAGGGAAAAGATCGACTGGGGGATCTCAGGGTACTCTTCACGAACCTTTTTTGAAAACCGGAAGGCAACCACAGGTAACCCGGGGTAAAACTCTTCGTTATCGAATTGTCTGAGCGAGTGGTGAATCAGCTCATCTTGCTTTCTGGTATAGATCTTGGTCTTTGCTGCAGCATCAATAGGTTTATGGATCACCGACAACACTTCAAAGTAGCCGGATTGTTCATAAAAGTTCGACAACAATCTCGAATTGGCAAGACAACTGTTGAAAATCTTGGAGTACCCTTCCTTTCCGAGTCTCAAAAAGTTATAGTACTGGGTGATCACGGGGAACCCAGGACGAGAAAAGTTGAGACCAAATGTTTCTTCTACCCCACCAAGATAGTCCAAGGAAAACTTGAGGGACTTAGGTAACAAGTCCTGGTCCTTCCAGATAACCCAACCTAGACCAGCACTGGTCAAACCGAATTTGTGGCCTGAGGTGTTGATCGAGTCAACACGAGGAATTGTGAAATCCCACTTCAAGTGTGGGTACACAAATGGGGCGACAAAACCTCCTGAGGCACCATCAACGTGAATTCTGACATCAATGCCGGTTTCCTTTTCAACTTCATCCAAAAGGTTGGAGATTTCTTCAACTGGTTCAAAGGCACCGGTGAAAGTCGACCCCATAATGACAAAGATCCCAATGGTGTTTTCATCGATGTTTTCCTTGATACGAGAAACGTCAATCAAGTGGCCAGACTCTTCCGTGATGTGGATCAATCTGTTTTCGACGTCAAAGTAACGAGCAAACTTTTCCAAGGCTACTTGGGCACAGGTGGCCATCAAGATGTTGGGTTCGGCAATGGACTTACCTTGAGCCTTACGTTTTTCTTGCCATCTCTTCTTGAAAGCCAAACCAGCCAACATGATGGCCTCGGACGAACCAGTGGTGGCAGTACCGGTTGAATTGCAAATATGCTGGCCCGTAGACTCGTCAAGTTTCAGCGGAGCATTCCACAAGTTGGAGATGATGGAGATACATCTCTGTTGGTATTCAATCAAGGAAGGATACTCATCGTTGTCGGCCAAGTTCTTGACGATATTGTCCTGGATCAATTTGGCCTGGGTGTCGTCAATGTGGGTGTTGACAAACGACGCCAAGTTCAACGAAGGTTTGCCGTCGAGGGACAATTCTTCTGTCAAGTAATTGTACACCAATTCGGCGGGAGCAGACTTGAGAGGGATCTCATATTTTGGGATATCACTGTTGGAGTCGTAGGTACCGATGTACTGTTCCCGGTTGTTGAGACCAGTCTTGAGGTTTTTCTTCAAGAGCTTGTACTCCAATTTCTGAGCGTCAATGTGTTTGCTTAAAGTCATGGTTAATGTTGTGTGATGGTGGTAAAACAATAAATCAAGGGTTTTGCGGTATTTATAGTGCGGAAATGCTGCAAAAGTGACTTATAAGGCCCCGATCGAGCCAGAAATTCGGCAAGGGAGGGATTGGGCTTGTCACGTGGCAAGGCTTTTACCAGTCCGATCTGAAACGCAGGAAATTTATGGTCGGTTGTAACGGATGCATACGTGTCGCCAAAGACATGTTCCATCTATTCATGTTACGGGGGGACCTTTAGGGTTTGGGCGGGCATTATACTCTAATTGTATACAATTAACGATGTATAAAATAAAAATAAGGGCTGAAAAATAATTTCTAATGAAAAAAAAAAATCACTGGGAAGACAATTTAGACCAACACATATTGGGGAACTCCTCAAAAAGTGTCTGATTCTGGTATAAAAATGGGACCCCAAAATTCACCATGACGATGGTAACGTGCATTGTCAGTTTATAATTATTATTATAATTATTTTGAAATTTGTCTATTTTATTATCGTTTCTCGACCCGAATCGTATTGATTAACTATATAATTGAATTCTACACCGGATTAATGCAATCTAATGAGCTAGATATCTACTCAACGTCGTCAAACTTCTGGTCAGTCAAGTCTGGAATGTCGTCATCGACACCAGCAGCAGCAGCAGCAGCGTTCAATTCAGCAGGAGTCTTACCAGCCTGGATTTGTTCAGCCAACTTTCTTAAGATTTCCAAGTTTTCAGCACCCAATTGTGGCAAGATTTGAGGAATCAATTGAGTAACGTCCTTTTCTTGAGGGTAACCAGTGAAAGCAAAGGTGTTGTGGGCAGCAGCACCTTGGACACCAACTCTGTTGAAGTGCAAAACCTTACCATCTTCTCTGAAGAAGTTGGCTTCTTCAACATTTTCGATCTTGGTAGCCTTCATCTTACCCAAAGCTTCAATCAATTTGGTATCATCTTGTTCGCTTCTGACGTTCTTTTTGGCTTTAACTCTGGAACCACCAACCTTCTTGGCGGATGAGTTCTGCAACTTGGCTAACTTTTCTGGATCAATAGGCATATTTCTTGTTTGCTAACTAATGTAACTTGAGTGAAAAGTTTTGTTCAGGTTTTCGTCGAAAAATCTTTCGTTGGTGACATGCACGACATTCTGGACTGCAGACAAACCACTTTTTTTTCTCTCTTTCACTCACCTTCGCTCCCCACATCTGAAAAATCTCGAATCGTCGAAAGTCGTTCCAGCAACTAACAATATGTCTTGTTTCTTTAGTACAATATTGACAGTAGGTACACAGAAGTTGTTGCAACTATGTAACCGTTTTCGAGCATTATTATTGTTTTTTTTTTTTGAACTTACTTATCTCTGCTTCATTGTTCTTGCTTTCTGTTCCATTTTCTCCATCGTCCCAACAACTGTCTCAATAACCGTTGAACCTCTTGTAGTTACGACCCAATTAGGTTACTCTGCTCCATGACGTGGTTTTTCAATGCAACGCCCTGGTCTTCAACTTCCTGTACGTAGAAAAAAAGAACCACCGTCCCAAAAACTCCGCATCTCCACGTCACACAATACATGTTCAAGTACTTGAAAAGCACATCGTTCAAGCGATATGTGCCCGATTGGATCGTGGCCGTAGCAATGGGCTTATACTTCTTTCTTGTTGCTGAGCATGCACGTCCTTTCAATCGGCAATTCTCGTTGGATGACTTGACTATCGCACACCCATTCACAGTCCACGAAAGAGTCTCGGGAGTTGCATGTATTGTCATTGCGTTCCTGGTCCCCTTCGTGACTATGCTTGTGGTTTCGGTCTCCAAGAACTTTAGAAACCGTCACCAGTTTCTCCACCAGTTCCAGGTCGCCGTTCTCGGTTTGTGTGTTGCATTGACCATCAACGGTGTTGTCACCGATATCTTGAAAAACTGGATCAGTCGACCCCGTCCAGATTTCCTTGCTCGGTGTGGACCCAAAGTTGGAACCCCGGTCGGTGTTATGGTCGATATCAGCGTGTGTACAGCACCACTTGGACCAGCACGTCTCGTGGACGGAATGCGGTCTACTCCGTCCGGCCACTCATCCATCTCTTTCAGTGCATTATTGTACCTCAGTCTTTGGCTCCTAGGACAGTTCAAGTTGTTGCAGTCAACCCAGCCTCTTTACAGGTACTTGATATGCGGAGCCCCGGTGCTTCTTGCAAGTTACATTGCTCTTAGTAGAACCCAGGACTACAGACACCATTTTGTCGATATCGCATTGGGTACCACCATTGGTTGTACTTTTGCTACCTTATCCTACAAACGATACTTTCACTCGCTTTGGAGTGAAGCCTCCGATAAGCCATTCGATGAAGACGCAGAACTGGTATTGCCACGCTGAACTAAAACGTTTTTCATACTACCATCGAGTTTGTATTTGATGTGTTGCAGATTTCCGTTTTGAGACACACTTGAAACTTTCTCACAGATATATATACGTATAAAATAATCCACAATGCACACTGTACATTCTTCAATTAACAATGAATACGGACGACATCACCATTATCTTGACCAAGACATCAACGTTCACGGTCCCAACGTCGTCTTCGGTTCCTCCTGTACTGGTGTCTCTCTTTACGACATTGATCACGTCGAAAATTGCACCTGTTCTGTCATCAATACAAACATCATCATCATCATCATCATCATCAAGTTCTATATCAAATCCAACTGCTAGTGCCATAGACGCTTTTATTAACAACAACAAAGGCTCTTCCCTGTCCTCGTCATTCACTGGTTTAGCCATTATTATTCCCGTAGCCGTTGTGGCTCTTGTAGGCTTGTGTGCATTGGGATACTTTTTGTTCAACAAGTTCACTCACAGGAATACAAGCTCTAACTTTGCAGTAACTACTACCACCATCTCGCCAGTTTCGTCCGTCTCGTTCCATTTGAAAGATCCCCCACAACAGAAAAAAGCCAACCGTCTTCGCGACAGATTGAGCCGAATCATCAACTTTTCAGAAATAGAGTCACAGATGTCCAACAATCAGACAACTCATCGTAACTCCTTCTTATCGCCCATGCTTCTTAAGAGATTTAATCTTGCTAGAAACATCAACGAAGCAAATGAATCCACGGATTCTGAACCAATATTGGCTGCGAAAAATGAGGTTGAAAAACCGTCAACTACTCGTTACATGGCCATCAAACCTTATAACAAACGTCTCGAAGACGAGATCTCCATTAAGATAGGAGATCTTATTGTCTACTTGAAGGAATTTCCTGACGGTTGGTGCCAGGTAACCACAGCAAGAGGACAGCTGGGAATGGTACCTCGTGTCTACTTGCAAAAAATATAAATAGCTTTCCTTCATCTATATAATACATTTGCTAGTATCGTCTAGTAGCCCCTTGGGTATTGTTGGGATTCGCCAAACCTCTGGGACCTGCATGGGATCCACCATGGAATCCTTGTGGGTTCTGCTGCACATTGGGCTGGTATTGGTGCTGGAACTGCCCGGCAGGCTGTCCGCCATAGCCCCTCATCGCTGATTGTTTTTGTGCCTTCTGTTGCCCTTGTTGCTGAGGATACTGGCCGTTATTACGAGGGAAGACTTGTCTTGGTGGCTGGCCGTGAGGCTGCCCTTGTGGTTGGTTCACCAGTGGTGGAACTCCACTAGAACCGCCATATTGTTGACGTGGAAAACCTTGTTGCAGTTGCTGTGGTCCTGGACCACGGAATTGCTGTGGTGGAGGTTGCTGTTGCATAGGACGCCCTTGTATTGGTGGCTGACCTTGTGGCTGTTGATATTGTTGTGGCGGACGCAGTTGCTGCTGCTGCTGCTGCTGCTGCTGAGTGGGACGTTGTTGGAACTGCTGTTGCTGTTGTTGTGGTGGTGGACGCTGTTGGAACTGTTGCTGTTGTGGTGGACGTTGCTGTTGTTGCTGTGGTGGAGGGCGATGCTGCTGCTGCTGCTGTTGTTGTTGTTGTTGTTGTTGTTGTTGTTGTTGTTGTTGTTGTTGTTGTTGTTGTTGTTGTTGTTGATGTTGTTGTTGAGGCGGACGCTGCTGTTGCTGAGGAGGCTGTCCCTGAACAGTATATCCCCTCAACTCAGAACCAGAAGCATTCTGTGAACCAGAAGGTAATCTGGTAGACTTCTGTTGTGATGGTAACGTGGGTAATTGCATGGATTGCTGAGAATGAAATCCAAGCGGAGCAGCGTTGATTGTGTCAGATCTATTTCCAGCAGAAAAGCGAGTGACTTGGTTCTGTGAAAAGTTTGGAGAAGTAATATACTTGGGTTTATTTGTTGAGTTAGAGGGCAACGTTGGGTATGGAGCTGTTCCGCTATCACTTCTACCTGAGGATTCGGGTGAAAACCCATTACTTACCTTACCAAATTCAGAATGAATTGACTCACGATCAGAACTATTTGAGGTTCGAGGAGTTGTTGTTCCGTGAGGGACACTATTGATATTTGGTCTAGATTTCTGGATATGAAGAGGTTCGTGTTGGTACGCCTGGTGTGGTGGTGGTATTGGCGGCCTGTCACTATCTTCGTCATCACTATCAGAATATCCATTAAAGTTTTCTGACCTGATGGCCTTTCCAGGACCTGGTTTCTCAACAGCTTTGTTGAATTGCGCATTGAATTCGTTGTATTGTGTTCTTGGTGATTGTATCGACGAGTAACTTCCATTTCTTTGGTCCCCATACGGTGGAACGGGCAAGATTCCTGAGGATGACGACGACGAGTTGTTGGGAAGACTTCCAAGTTGTCTAGCATCTACTTTTTCATCATCAGAGTCTTCACTGAACAACTCTTCGTCTCCCCTAGGATACACATTTGTATTGGCATCAATACGTCTCACGTTTGGAGGTAAGGCATCTTCAGAGAAGCTTTCTGATGATCCATTTAACAACTCATTTCTATCGGTATGGAACTGGTCTGAGGGAGTCTTTATAGTAGAGTATTTGTGGTAAATATCCGCTAATTGAACAGATTTGTGATGGTCCTTGAGATTCTGACCAGCATTGACATTTGTACTAGATCCATTAACAGCAAGATTATTGTTACTACCACCGGGTACGTTAATGGATAAATCATGGATATTCTTAATCATGCCATCCGGACCATTCGAGGGTGGAGGAAGACGGATCTGTGAGTTATTTAACTTTGGACCTCCTGCATTCACAGGAACGCGTGGCTGTTGTTGTTGTACGGATTGTTGAGAGCCCGAGTTCAGTCTGTAGCGGTCAAAGTTCTCGGAAGCAGGTGTTGCAGGCGAGTGGAGTTTTGGAGTGGTATTTCTAGAAATCACAGGACTGTTCAACGAGTTTAAGGCACCAACAACGCCCCTCGACGAACCGCATCCTTCATAACCACGGTCTAATTTGGATTTTAATACTGCTTTGATACTCAGTGTCCAGCCCTTCATATCCCAGCTCAAGAAATCAGGAGACCGTGCCACAAGTTCAGCCATATCAGAGGTTTCCAAGTAGTGGACATACGGTAACGTGGGTAAACCAAACAATAAGGAGTCAACATCGACTCTGTCAGCCTTCAACCTTTTGGGTCTTCCATATAAGCCGAACGAATCCAAAAGTGGAATTAAGAACCGGATCAACGTATCAAAACCAGGCACCGAAGAGTGTTGTTCTGGCATTAAAAAGATGGAGGTATGCTTAAAATCATCAATTGACTTTTTCGATACTTTTGCCGATAAAGAAGGGGATGTAAAGTTGATAAAAGCCTCCAACTTCAACATAGTACTGTGGTCAATGAGCTGTGGTGATTGTGGGTAGATAGCAGTTACCGACGATGCGGTGGTGACTACTGCCATCAACTGTTTCTTCTTCTTCTGTTCAGTTTCATAAAACAAGATTCTTCCTGGAGTGAAGCTTTTTTTCTTTGATGACGAAGGTTCCACCACAGCGTAGCATCGTTTCCATGACATCCCGCTTCCATATCTGATACTGACCCAGTCTTCGTGGTCAAATCTCTTTTCAGCCAACACGGTGTGGATGTCAGATAATCGGGAGCCTCTAGCCGACAAAAGTGCACCAGTGTAGGCTTCTTGTAACGAGTTGTATTCAAAGTTGGCCAAGCGTAATGCAGCATACCATGTTGTTAAATCTGCGTAAGATTTGAACTGGAGAATAAATCGGTTTTTCAAGGTCGTTGATACAATCACTACATTGTCCAAGTTCTGTTTGGCAGCGGGTAAGGATTTCATGGCGTTGTAGACCGAGTCGGTAAAGTTGATGTAGCTTGGTTTAGCTGAAGTTTCCAACAAGGCTTCCGGGTTGTTGCGAAACTGGGCCAAGTTGGCGGCGTCCCAGTAAGCCAATTGGTTCCCGGTCAAAATCCCGTAGACTTCCTTCCATTCACGGTCAGCGGGTTTCCCGTCGCCGTTCAAGTCGCAGTAGAGCATAAAGATGCCCTCGTGGTACCTACGGTGGGCCTGGGACGACAAGAGGGTGACTATGGGGATGAGTTCTGGGGAGAGTTCGTAGAGATCATTTCTTTCTGTGGTTGGGGTTGTTATTCTGCGGGGCAGCGGGTCTTTCTTCGGGGAGGAGTTTGCAGAACCAAATCTTTTCTTTACGACGTTCATCTGTATATGTTCTTGGAGGAGAGCCAAATATTAAAAAAAAGGAGCGACTGGGGCACGAACGGGTGTTTGGTTAAAGAAAAGTGGTGGGGGAATAAGCATGCGCCCAGACAAATCAAAAAATTGATCGATGCGGCGAGCGGAGGGAGAGAAGCAAGAGTGCATAGAAAATTTAAGTTTATTTATTGTGAAAGGATTTTTTGGCTAGAGATATTGTGGCCGTTCAAGTGCGAGATTCCCCATTGGGATAAATCACAGCAGTACAGTACAGTATGCCCGCCCACGGGTGTGTGAAGCCCAGAGTCCAAAACATATCATGATTTACGGGCTTAGCATGAGCGACATGTTAAAACGGTTTTTTTACCAAATTGACCAATAATAACCAAGCGTGTGGCGTTGGCACTCAGATCCACGATTTTTCTTGTCGTCCTCCCTACCTGTTTGGTGAGGCGCGTCGTATATTATTGTTGTCCGATTAGGCATTTCCCGATACGGGCGAGGTGAGGTCGCAAAAAAAAAAGAGAGGCAGTGTCTGAGACCAAGCTGCATAGCCAGCTATTCACTTGCTTTCATGAGCCGCAAGAGTTCCAATCCTCGCTCTAATTCCTTTTCTGCCGTATCTAAATCTTCGTAATTTAATGCCAGAATCGCAAATTTGGCATGTTTCTGTACTTTGGCCACCAGTTCGGTGCGATCAAGAATCGTGTTGATGGTTTCAAGAGTAACCGGGGCGTGCGATGGACGAGGTACTGATGCTTTACGTTCGGCTGGAGGTTTAGCCGCAGGAATCACCAGGATCGAGGAGTTCCGGTTAATCTGTGACAAGTCATCATCGGGAAGATACGTGGGAGCACCAGGTAACTTGACGTCATCGTCATCAGACGGAGCAAAGTGGGGAACCCCAGGCAATTTAACAACCACATCTTCCCCTGCCCCTTCCTCCTTATCTTCCTGTTCTTGCTCTTCCTGTTCCTCCTCCTGCTCCCGTTCCTGTTCTTCTTCTTCTTCTTCTTCTTCTTCTTCTTCTTCTTTTTTCTCTTCAAATTGTTCAAGTTCTTTAAGTTCTTCTTCTGTAGGTTCTTGCTCTATCTCATCCTTCAATACTCGTGATAAATGGTACTTTAACGTTTTGATTTTGTCTCGGTTCAAAGCATCAAACGCCTCTCCATCAGAAGCAGTACCACCGGTAAGCTTTACCCAATCGAGTTCGCTGGTGCGGAAGACGGCCAATACCGCCAAAAACGTCAAGGTAGCCCGAAACTTTGCCACCACGGCTCCCTTTTTGCTCGTAGTATAGTTCTGGAGCAGCTCCAAACATGCGTTAAAGAGACGATATGTAAACAGCAACACGATTCCCAAGGCTACTGCCTTATCGTCCAATGCCAGACGCACTGCGTCGTCACCCTCGGTCTTTTGTTGTTCAGTGTCGTCCAATAACAGCACGGTGAACGTTTCAATCTCTCTTGACGAGGCATGGAGCTTGTTGTCGAGAATATATTCCAACACGTAGATCTTACAGTAGTAGCTGACGACAGGATTCACCGACGCAATCTCACTGGCTCTCGCAAGAAACGGCGCCACGTTCTTGTCTCCCTTAAGCGCTGGTGGAATCTCCATGTCGCAAATTAATTGATAGCTATTTTTTTCCCTTATATTTCTATAAATCAAGATTGGGCATGCGCAAAATCTCCCGGTCGTCGTTTCGTGCGTCTGTTTGTAACATCTGTAAGATCTTCGAGTCCTGCCATTTTGGAGGCAACGGCGTCACATCGTAGTTTTTGGTGGCCCAGTAGTATATATCCCAGTCAGGCTCGTCCAATAGTTGGTCGTACTCGTCCAACTCGGCCTCTGTCATCGTTTTCAAGTACTTTTGTGCAAACCGCGACAACAACAAGTCGCTCTCCAAGATTCCCCGTTTGCGTGACTGGTACGTGAGCCGAGCCCGTTTGACATCGATCGTCTCGCCTTGACGTTTGATTGGTTGGATCCGCATCTTCACACCAGAAGCCATCGGTGGATTCTGTGGCTTGCCATGGTTAAGCAACCGTTTCGTGCTGCTGCTCAACTGTCTTTTCATGTTCTCAACAAGTATTGATAATTCGCTTTTTTTTTTCTTGTTTTCCTTGTTTTCGCACTTGAAACACCAACTGTTATGGGCAAAGCGGTCTCCAAGCTCTCGAAGGACGACCTCAAGTCGCTCCGACAGGCCACTTATTTCGATAAACGTGAGCTTCAGCAATGGTATAAAGGTTTCTTGCGTGATTGTCCTCTGGGACAGTTGTCGGAAGAGGAATTCGTCAAGGTCTTCAAACAGTTCTTCCCGTTCGGCGACCCGTCCGACTACTGCCATTACCTTTTTGGCGTGTTTGATGTCGATGGGTCCAAGTATATCGATTTCAAGGAGTTCATTATTGCGTTGCTGGTCACCAGTCGCGGCACTGACGACCAGAAATTGAACTGGAGTTTCCGACTCTACGACCAGCGCCGGACAGGCAAAATCAAATACACAGACATGTTGGTGGTGGTCCAGGCAATCTACAAGATGATTGGTCCGATGGTAGCATTACCTGAAGACGAAAAGACCCCGGAAGATCGCACAGATAAGTTCTTTCTGTTGTTGAACATAAGCAAGGACGAATCCATCAACTTGGATGACTTCAAGCGCTTGCTGCGCAGCGACCCCACCATCATGAATGCATTAAACTCCTACGCCGGGTTAGTATGAGAGAAAATTTGATATTCTCTACTGTTGGCTATTAAAGAATTACAAATACTTATATAATATACATATCATTTTTTGTTACTGCTGCCCTTCAACGGCCTCAAGCAACCCATCTAACAACACATCCACCTCGTTGATATCGACCCCAGTACAAATCAGCACCACTTTCTTAAACTTCTGCGTCAACTCACTATAGTCCAAAAGCGTATTTAACTCAGATGATATCTTGCCGTTCAAATGCTTATACGCATTGATCCGCGCCTGCAAGATCGGTACAGGCTCCAACCGACTCGCAAACTCATCATTCTTAAGATCTTCGGTGGGCTCGTTCTTAAGGAGCCGCTCGTGCAACGGATGTATCACGTACATATCCTCCTTGATATCCTCCACAACACCACCCTCTTCGCTTTCTTCACCTTCTTTCTTGATTGATGCTAATTTATCCAGCACATTGGCTATCTGGAGCTTGAGACTATCCAATTGCGTCAACTTCTCACTGATTCGTTTCGCCTGGAAACGGTTATTCGCCGTTGTAATCGTCGAATCATGTAGGTCCTGGTTGAGCTTTCGGATCTGTTCCCTCTTGGCATTCAAGATCCCTTCGTACTCAATATTGGTGTTGGCAAGCAAGTCCTGGATACTTTGAAATATCTTATTTGACGTATTTGCATCCGTGTTTTCCCGAACCACTTTGGCCTCAAGCTTTTTGGGCTCTTCAATCTCAGGAATCAGATCGCTCATCTCTAATCGTTTTTCTAATATTTCCACACTGGTTTTAACAAGATCAAAAACATGTTCACTGAAATCATTGCTCTTGTTCACATCTTTAACAAGCTCAAAGTCTCCTGGTTTAGTTCCTCGACTATTGGCTATTTTTATATCAGCCTTAAGCTCCAACAACACCTTGATGAACCATCGTGATTCGGTCTCAACAGCCAAGTGTAATGCGGTGTTTCCTTCCTCATCCTGAGCATTGACTATTGTTTGAAGAAATTTGTACAAGTTTCCTTCGTCATGAGCAAGATATTCTAATATCTTGACAAGATAAAACTTGCTGCTCTCGAGTTTTTTGTCTGATTGAAGGGTCAAGTGATGAAGAAACGTTCGTTTCTTATTATCTATGAGCCAGAGATTGGGGTAGAGCCAGTTACTCAAAAGTTGGGAGAAATTTCCCTTCTCCATCGAGTTAGTGACTTGAATGGCTAAGATCAACGGCGATTCACCTTCAGCATTACCTCTGACGGGTGAGTTGAGTCCTAATTTGATGAATGCCAGCACCAACGCCAGTGATGCAAGAGTTGCAGCAAAATGTAACAGCGACAGACCCTTGTTGTCCAACACAATGTCTAGTATTTGACGCGAGTTGTAATTATTTGTGATGGGCAAGAAAATTGTCTTTATTTCATTGAATGTGAGTTCTCCTGATTCCTCGTCACGTCTAAACACTTCACCGAGTTTAGCTTTGAATTCAGTCACCAACTCAGCGTTCTCTTCAACTATTTGAGGCAATGTGTATGGAGCGTTGGTGTTGAGCTCAGTAAGTTTCTTGACGAGATCGATGCTTGTATCATCTTCTTTAGGTTCATCCTTGATGACCTTTTGTTTTTTCGTGGGTGATCCCAAGCTTAAGCTGGCATCGTCGTCGTCCTCCTCATATAATCGTTTATGGACTTTCGGGAGTTGGTCATAGTCATGGACATCAACCAAGAACAATTTCTTGGTGAACTCATAGACATCAAATTTTAGTGCCAACGACACCGCTTTGTCATATGCGATCCATAATCCACGTAACGCAGGGTTTGCGTGTTGACGGTAGTCGTCGTACTGGGTATCTTGGTACTGGATGTTGGAGAGTATTTCATTGGCCAAAAAGTTATCCAATTGGGCAGGCGTAAAGTATCCCAATTTCAATAGAATCAGAAGCAACTGGCTGACGTTGATGTACGAGTCCTGGACCCGACGCAACACAATGAAGCCCGAGTCCGATTTGGAGTTGAAATTGAGCGTGAGTTGAATGACTTTCTGGTCAGCATGGACAGCCAGATTGACAGCCAGTGAGCATGTGGTACTGATATGAGTTTCACTGAGACGATTCAGGATGGAGTTTGTCGTGACATCGCCGATGTTGAGAGGAGACTCCATGGCAAGATGGAATACACGGAGCAAAACGGAAAGCGGCAAGGGGGTTACGAGATGTTACTTAACAAAACAGAAAAAATGCAATATGATTGGCTAACGAAGAACTGGGTAATATGTGTTTGTAATTGTGTGTGTGTATGTTTCTGTTTGGAGTAGAAAGTTTTGGGCGTCTGTCCAATTTTGGTTGATTTCCGAATGAATAGTGGTCAATATTCCTAATTAGGCGTTTTTTTTATTTGAACGTGTAGTACTGCAGGTAACTTCCACCGAAAAAAAAATTCAAATTATTGTTAATAATAATTACGCACCAAATGAAATTTTTTACGTTTTCGCACCCTCCTACATATAATTTGTTGCCCCAGGCAATCATCATCATCATCTCATCACCTAGAAACCATGGACTATTCGGGGCGTGTCAACTCGAAAAAAGGGTCAGGGGGGGTTGCAGATACTGCTGAGACAAATGTACATGTCAAGAGAAGGATCAAGGAACTTCTTGCGACACAGGTTTTGGATCTCGATAACGATCCGTACGTGTTTCGGAACCATCTCGGACTCTTGGAATGCAAGCTCTGCTTGACCACACATGTGAGCGAGTCGTCATATATCTCACACTTGGGTGGCCGTAAGCATCTGCTCAACCTCGAAAAACGGCGTATTTTGGACCAGAAACAGCACGCAGGATCCAATCCCAGTCTCCCGTCAGTCAACAATACTGTCAAACGGACTTGGCACAAGGTCGGAGTGCCCGCATACAAGGTATCGAAGGTGCGAGATCTCGAGACGTTGCAGATGGGGGTGCTTTTTCACGTCAAGTTACCTCGAATTTCGGCTAAAGAACCACTTTTCCAGATCATGTCGTACTACGAGCTTGTGGCCAAGAACCAGACCCTGGTATCTACATTTATTCGCCGCGACTCGGACACTGATGCGAGCAGGTTCCAGTACTTGGTATTGTATGCCGAGCCATACGAAAACGTGTGTTTTGCTATACCGAATCGGGAAATCGATCGACCTGACCATAATGAGATGTCCCGCAGCTACTGGTGGCACTGGGACAGCGATAGTAAGGAGTTCTTTTTACAATTTATGTATAAGTAAAGTATAGACAAAAAAAAAGAAAGATTAATTTTTCAGCCATTAATTAGCAACTAACCCATGCCAGAAACACCGCAGTTTCTCCAGCGATGTCGTGAGGCATTTACGTTGGTAAAAGGATTCATGCAAGACTCATTGCCATGGGGCGTTGTTCTGGAACGACGCCCAGGATATGTCTTTCGTCCTGAGATCCGTGCGGCCGTCAAAGCCAAGGTGACATTAACCATGGACAAAATAGCAACGGCGATTGATCGTCATGGGTAAGTAAAGAAAGCAGAAGCAGCAGCATCACCCACTCCAAAATACTAACAGTAGACTTGACGAAATTGCTATATCATATAACGGAGGAAAAGATTGTTTGGTGATGTTGATTCTCTTGCTCGCTACGATCCACCAGAAGTTCAGCGAAGGCGACATTCCGTGTGACTACAAGCTCGATTCCATATATATCAACTCGGAGGTTCTGTTTCCCGAGGTATCACAGTTCATCAACAGTTCAACTGAACAGTATGGACTCAATCCGATCCTGATCAAATCGTCTCTCAAGCAAGGATTCGAAACTTATCTTAACCAAAACCCTCGAGTCAAGTGTATTATTGTCGGGATCCGTCGTTCGGACCCATACGGTGACAAGTTGGAATACGAACAGCCAACTGACCACAACTGGCCAGAATTCTTGAGAATACACCCAATCTTACATTGGAATTACGTTGATGTGTGGGATTTCTTGCTTGGAACCGACTTGGATTACTGTATCATGTATGATTGGGGGTATACATCTCTAGGAGGCATAAATAACACCAAGGAAAACCCGTACCTTGCACTGGAATCCGGATTCCTTCCGGCGTACATGTTGACAGAACATGCCGACGAACGAGAACGTGTGGGAAGAACGTGACGCTTCTTCCCCGACCTTGTCTCGGTAGAAGCAATAGAGAGTCAAGTAAATGTTGTTGCCACATCTTGTGAATAGTTTTACTGTGTAGAAATGACAAGTTTGCATCTACCCTATACTTCCTCTTCTTCCCTTGTTTCCAGTGCTATTCGCCAAAACAGACTTAAAGTAGTCATCTGATAATGGGCCCACACCAATCTTTCCCAATGCTCGTTCAGCACTGGTGTGCCCCACAGATATGGGGACATTCAGCGACCGTTTCTGCAGCTGTAACTCCAATGTCTTGAGCTTCATTATCAATTCCACCTCACGACGATTGTTTTCATCGATCATATTCTGTAGGTATTGCAAGTACTCTACCGACTTGGTCAAGATTTGTCCCTTATTGGGCTTACCGTCCTTTGTTCCTGAATTCTTCATGGCAGCGGCAATTTCTGCCTCTTCTCCTTCTTCTTTGGCCGCAGAATCAACTTCCTTGCTTTCCTGAAAGAATTCTGGAGGTACCAATGTGAGCAATTCTTGTATTTTCTCATTGATATTGTCTCTTCGCTTACGTTCATTACCCAGTGTCTCTTCTTCTTCTTCATTGTCACTACCTTGATTAGATTTAATCATTATGGAGTTTCTGCGTGATGTTGTCTTGGTGATTCCACCATGAGGCCCACTGCCTCGGTCTTGAAACGATTGGGAAAGTTGCTTTTTGATATCCAAGGACTTGCTAAGGAAATTGTCAACTGTTTCTGTCTTGAGACTAGGAATAGAAAGGCCAGGACTATTTGAGTTTGGTGATTGGGGCAATAAGCCATAGGAAGACTCGGGTTCTGAAGGAATGTACAGATCTTTAAACCCAGCGAACGACATGTCTGAGTGTGTAATCAATTAATTTTTGTAATTTGAAATTCAGGTGAATGTTGGGGAAGGAGGAAAATTTATATTTGATTACATAAGAATGTGGGCACGGCTTATATAACTGTATTATAACAGTAAATATCATTACTGAAGAGAATGGGCTAGTTTACGGAGGTTCCGTTCCAAGTTACTTACTCGTTTATCGTCTTCCTTGGACCATATCGGTAACCCTGTTTTTCTGTTGATCAATTTACCCATTTTCATCTGATGGTAATCAATAATGATTTGCTTGAGGGTATTGAAAGTTGCCAAGTCTCCGGTGAACCCATTGTTTTTCATCTCCATAAATGCAATTTCCACCGTGTACAAGTTGGACTTGCCGCTGTAGATCCAGAGAATACGTAAGATTTCGTTGTAGGTCTCCTGATTGCACACGACAGTGTACAAGTTGAGATCTTTCTTGAGAATGTTAAAGAGGGTCAACGCTAACTGGCCATCGTTGAGCTCAAATGCAGTGTGTTTAAGAATAGTGTTGAAGATGACAGGGAACGTAATAATATTGAGTTCTGGCAATTTTGGCAGTGCCAATGCCTGCGTTTCGGTCTGATTTAAGAAATCTTGATGAACATCGGAAAATTCGTTGGACGTCTGCAACAATTCGGTCAAGTAGATCCTCAGCAGCGAATCGGGAGCGCTACTCGCCACCAAGTCTTGCCAGTGCGACACAAGAGTCCGGGAATACCCCACGACTTCAGCACTGGTACCCAAATTCTCAATGTACTCGATACTGGGAGCCAATGCCACACGTGTCTTATCAAACAAGGTCTCACGTAACTGTCTCGAAACTCGTGATAAATTGTACGTTTTCTTATTCATCATATCCATGCGCTGCTTCGTTACGTAGACCGAGTCTTCAATATCGGTCGTGGGTTCCATGTACGAGTTGAATATGTTCTGGAACAATTGTTTCTCTTCCTCAAGTACTTTGGTAGAAACATCGCCCGCCTTGTCTTGGACAAACCCAAGCTCAAACACACTCTCGTCAAACGTCTCGTCTGTCTGATCTATATCCACCGGTTTGAACTCATTTTCTGGCTTTGCGGCTGGGTCGTCTGTCTTGCTAAACTCTTGATTGATAAACTCATTCAACATCTCAAACTCTTTATTCTGCCCGGTTTCCTCTACATTTTTGGATGGAGGTTCAATCGTGTCAAGAAGATGCTGGAATTCTTTATCCAAAAACAACCCATTTTTGGAACTATTATATCGCTGTTGATTCACACAATGCACCACACTCCCAAGTCGTATCCTCGCGATACTCCGCCTTATCACTATGCCATATATCCCCATAGTGTTCTCGATTGATCCTGTGAAAAATTTTGTTGCATATACGCAGACCTGACACTTTCCTATTTGGGAACTCCCTGTTTCCTCCCAAAATTACCTGTATTATATATCTATTACGTAGTTTATCAAAAACATTGCTATATTACCGATTAATTATTGTTGTCGTCGTCATCATCATCATCATCATCATCATCTTGCTCTTGTTTTTCCAATGTTCCAGTTCCAATCTCATACTCACGCAATTCCTCGTCCACCAACTTCGACTTCAATTCCTGTTTCTCGTCATAGTCGGGGTGTGGAATCGACCAATCATCGCCAAGCTTCTGGGTCAAATAACTCGCCACTTCATCACAGTATCCCAATAATGAAACATCAAAGTTACAGTGGTCTATAGGATCCTTATTGATCAAGATCTGCGGCACAGATTCCGGAAGCTTGTCAACAATATCGGCAACTGGTGCCACCTTGAGCGACGTTCCAATGGCAATGAGTAAATCACAGCTCTGTAAATCCTCGTTGATGGTATCATGGAATTTCTTGGGAAGTGGTTCCCCGAAAAATGTTATATCTGGCTTAAGCACACCATAGGACGGGGGAGCATCATCATCAAGTCCCTTCTTGGCACATTTGGAGCAGTACGGCACAGATTTCTGGCGTATTTCCTCAAAAATACTATCACCTGGAACCTGAAGCTTGCACGAAACGCAAGTGGCTGTGGCGAATGAGCCATGGCATTGGACGAGCTTCGATGTCTCTATCCCAGCATAGCTTTCGAGATTATCGATATTCTGAGTGTAGTTACGAAGAAGCTTGCCCTTTTGCTGGAGTAACGCAATGAATGCGTGCAACGGGCTGAAAACTTCTCCCGGCGGTAATATCATGTATGCAATAGAATAAAATAAGGAGGGGTCGGTGTGAAAGAGCTCCAAATCAAACACTTCCTGCGGATCCGAAAGACCCAAGTGCTGCACGAGCGAATAGAACCCCTTTGAAGATCTGAAATCAGGGATTCCAAGAGATGTGGAGATCCCAGCGCCTGTCACCACAAGGATACGTGAGCTGGCTTTGATTTGTTCCACTACATCGGCCACCGTCGCGACCGTATCCAAACGAGTCCGAATACTTTTGACTTTGATCATGGCATAATTCAAGTATTTGATAAGGTCCATTAGCTCGTTACTTCTGGGGACAAACCCAAGACGGACAATAATCCGAAATATATCTTCAGCAGACGCGGCAGTGGGGAGATACTGTTCCAAGAACTTCTCAGTGCCGTATTTCTTGAGAAACTTGCGGGTTTCCACTATAGTTTCTGGTGCTATGTTGATATCAGGCAGGATTTCTGGTTCTGAAGGAGCTTCTTCTTCGTCTGAAACGAGTTCGAGTCCATGGTTGTGAGCTGGTGGAGTGTTGTCGGTGGTTTCGCTGTTGGAATCGCTTTCGTGATCATCTTGCAGCTGATCACAGGAGATATTCTCGCTGGTGGTCGTTCTTTGTCTCTTGGTAGGTGGCTCTTCGTCCGAGTTTATAAGCACAATATCCATTAAGAGTCAACACAATAACACCCACACGCTCTTGGAATGCCTAGTTTCAGTTGGGAGGTGCGCGCGACATTACACGACAATAGGCGACATTTGACTACCTTTTTATGGATGTAATTACAATTCCTTACAATGTTTTAGACAAGTATTGCTACCAGTGAGCAATTCAGTCATTCTTTGCCAAAATACTGGACCAGTTATGGCCATGTTTCCCTTCATATTTGTGGGTTCTCATACGGTGTAATTGGAGTGCGCCGCGCAGAGCTGCGCGGCGCGTTTTATAATTTCACAGGCAGCTAACAACGAAGAAAGAGAAGAAAAATCTAAAATTGGACGATAAAGACGTGTACTGCCCAAGTCTTTTTGATTGCCCCATCCATAATTCGTGTCCTCAAAAATAAATCAGTTCTCTTTTTGTATTCTTTTTATTCAATTCCAATTGAACATGTTAGATAACGTTGAGTTTATCAAGACTCCAGCGCTGGGTCCTGTGCCTGCTGCCAACACCAAGCACGGTGTTTTGACCTCGGCATCGCCAGCTATTCACAATGCCCCACTTCCTGCCGACGGTCCTGGCTCAAAGCACTTCAACAATTGGGCATTGTTGGGGTTCTTGGTATTGATCCCATTATACGTGACCCGTAAGTTGGGTGGTGGGTTCAAGACATGGGTGTTCTTTTTTTTGTTGTTTGCTGTTCCCATCTTGATGGCTTACTGGACGTTGTTGTCGACCTACTCGCCAAGATTGAACGAGAAGGCCAAGTACCCAAACCGTCCTATTTCTGACTACTTGGAATACCACTCTGAAGAATTGAAGCAAAAGTACGAATTGTCCAACAACGGCCAAGGTACCAAGATCCCAATTGAAACTTTCCAGGAATTATACTTTGAGGGTAAGGTTTCCTTCAAAGGTGACTGTTTGGACATGATGGAATACAAGCACGAATGGGCCAACTTCAGATTCACCCTTTCGCTTTTCAGATACTTTTTGTTGGGCATGATTCCTGAGGTTATTTTGCACTCCAAGTCACAAGATGAAGAACAAGTGAGAGACCATTATGACAGAGGTGACGATTTCTACACCTGGTTCCTTGGTCCTAGAATGATCTATACCTCGGGTGTTATTTCTGACATTACCAAAGAAGAATCGTTGGAACAAATCCAGGACAACAAGTTGAAAATCGTTGCTGACAAGATTGCTCTTCAAAAAGACGAACACGTGTTGGACTTGGGTTGTGGTTGGGGTACTTGGGCTACGTACGCCTCCTCTCAGTATGGAGCCAAGGTCACTGGTGTCACTTTGGGTAAGAACCAAACCAAGTGGGGTACTAGTTTGTTGCAAAAGTACGGAGTTGACTTGGACCAGTCGCGTATTGCTTGTGTTGATTACCGTGACGCTCCAAAGTCTAAAAAGGCCAGTGGATTGTATGACAAGATCACCTGTTTGGAAATGGCTGAACACGTTGGAATCAGAAGATTTACTGCATTCTTGGAGCAAGTTCATGAATCATTGGAAGATGATGGGTTATTCTTTTTGCAGTATGCTGGATTGAGAAAGAACTGGCAATATGAGGACTTGAACTGGGGTTTGTTCATGAACAAGTACATTTTCCCTGGTGCTGATGCGCTGACTCCTTTGAGTTTTGTTGCTTCGTGTTTGGAATCGGTAGGGTTTGAAATTGTTTCTGTTGACAACATTGGTGTGCATTACTCCGGTACTTTGTGGAGATGGTACAGAAACTGGATGGGCAACAAAGATAAGGTTGTTAACAAGTACGGTGTTAGATGGTTCAGAATCTGGGAATACTTTTTATCCTCATCTGTTGTTGCTTCGAGAAACGGTACTGCTACTTGTTACCAGTTTGTCTTGAGAAAGAACATCAATTCCTACAGAAGAGTCGAATACATCCCTAGCCAAAAGGGATTATTGTCTCCTCTTGAAAAGGGTACTGCCTGGGCCAAGCCATGATTTCTTTTCACTGGTAAGTACGGATGTTTGCGTGGTTTTTATTCTCTCCCTCTCTTTCTGTAGTATATGTATGGTATTTATGGCATTATGGAGAATGGTCACGTCAAATCCCGAGTCACACACATGGCCCTTTTGACAAAAAAAAAAGAAAAACCTCCGGATCCGGATCCGGATCCGGAACCAAGCAGCGTAGAGTCACCGCGTAGTACTCCGATGCGTTTTCCACAATAAATTAGAGCAGACGTTAGTCGATCCACGATCTCGGATTCTATCGGATAGTCATTGCAACTGCAGTGGGCTTAGGTTTTAAGGGTGAGCAGAGAGCCCGGGGGAGTTATATGTTAGCAAGTAACCATTCCTAAACGAGATTGCTCACCCTATAAATTTTAGGGCAATCTGGTGCCCCACGATCCTCGGTCGGAAAGTTCCGACGGCCCGACGACTCATGCTGCAATTGCTACACTTATCGGTTACGGGTGCAGGAAAATGCGACTTATCGCTGATTATGTACAGGAAAGTGGTTATCTTGGCCCGCTGATACATGTGAAATTAGGTGGGAAGCGGGTACCGACATTCCTGACTCGGCACCCAAACTGGCCAGATTCGTTCCAGCGGAACACAAGTCTGGGGTATCGTGTGTAGGAGGCGTCTATAAATAGTGGACGTGTCCCCTCATTGTACGCTTTTTCAGTATACCCGATACCTTTGAATCAAATATGTCGTCCCCATTTCCAAAAACATCTGACAAGTTGAGAGGAGTCCAAATCTTGGCTCCTATCCCTGCAAATGCTAAGCACATTTTTAATGCAGAAGCCTTGGGATTGGTTGCTACTTTGCACCGTTCCTTTAATGCGACGAGAAAGCAATTATTGGCTAACCGTAAAGAAGCCCAGAAGGCAAGAGACGCTGGTGTCTTGCCAGACTTTCTTCCTGAAACCGCCTACATTAGAAACGATCCTACTTGGACTGGCCCACCATTGGCCAAGGGCTTGCAGGACAGAAGAGTCGAGATCACCGGTCCTACGGACAGAAAGATGGTTATCAATGCCTTGAACTCTGGAGTTGCCACCTACATGGCTGATTTTGAAGACTCGTTGACTCCAGCCTGGGCTAACTTGGTTGACGGTCAAGTCAACTTGTACGACGCTGTCAGAAGAAACTTGAGCTACGAAACCAATGGCAAGAAGTACACCTTAAACTTGGACCCTAAGAGACACATTCCTACCTTGATTGTCAGACCAAGAGGCTGGCACTTGGAAGAAAAGCACGTATTGGTTGACGGCGAGCCAGTTTCCGGCGGTATCTTTGACTTTGCTCTTTACTTTTACAACAATGCCCAAGAAACCCTTGCGCAAGGATTTGGACCATACTTTTACTTGCCTAAGATGGAACATCACTTGGAAGCCAAGTTGTGGAACGATATCTTTAACTTCTCGCAGGATTATATTAGAATCCCAAGAGGAACAATTAGAGGTTCGGTTTTGATTGAAACTTTACCTGCTGCCTTCCAAATGGACGAAATCATTTACCAATTGAGACAACACATTGGTGGTTTGAACTGTGGTAGATGGGACTACATTTTCTCTTATATCAAGTCATTGAGAAACCACCCAGACTTTGTTTTGCCAGACAGATCCCAGATCACCATGTCTGCCCCATTTATGGCTTCGTACGTTAAGTTGTTGGTCCACACTACTCACAAGAGACAAGTTCACGCCTTGGGTGGTATGGCTGCCCAGATTCCTATCAAGGAAGACCAAGAAAGAAACAATGCTGCTTTGGCTAACGTTGCCAAGGACAAGTTGCGTGAAGTGTCCTTGGGATGTGACTCTTGCTGGGTTGCCCATCCTGCTTTGGTTCCGGTTGTTCTTGAAGTGTTTAACGAACACATGAAGGGTCCTAACCAAATCAATGTTCCTCCAAAGACCCCTTACAAGCCTATCACAGCCAGAGACTTGTTGAGTCCATTCATTCCTGGTGCCAAGATTACTGAACAGGGTATCAGAACTAACATCATTATCGGGTTGTCTTATATTGAAGCATGGTTGCGCAATATTGGGTGTGTTCCAATCAATTACTTGATGGAAGACGCTGCTACTGCTGAGGTTTCCAGAACCCAGATTTGGCAATGGGTTACCCACGGTGCCAAGACTGACAAGGGTATTACTGTGACCAAAGATTATGTCAAGAAGTTGTTGGATGAAGAATATTCTAAATTGGTTAGCGGTGCTAAACCAGGCAACAAGTTCAAGCAGGCATTAAGATACTTTGGACCAGAAGCTGCTGCTGAGAAATACAGTGACTTTGTCACCACTTTAATTTACGATGATGTGACCACGGTAGGCAGATCAGTTTCGGCCGAAAAATTGTAATCGTTTGAGACGATATTTTTATTTATTTGCAATTTGTATGAATGTATGTATCGGATTTTAACTCTTTGGAATTTTTTTTTTGCGTTCTATTTTTATTTTCTTGGGCAACTATATTGTCATTCTGCAAATATAAGCAAGCCAAGCAAAGTTTTCGAAGACAAAACAAGTGATACTCGGCGAAGAAAGTTTAAATTACTAATCGATTCTTTTAGCTTGGCCATCTAGGTGTCCATCCACGAAAATAATAGTATCGTGTATCTCCACCTCCGTTTGCCACAATTCTTAAAACCGGAATATAGGAACCGTAAATACGGTTGGGGTAGAACCTAACTAAGCATCTCCTTTCGGGGGAGCTCTGTTGGGCAATATATATATAAAGGATTGAGCAATAATAATGATGGCTACGATCTTTACGTAATTCCAGATTTGTATATACATTGCACTGACCACCTCTTTTCGAACTCAAGTCCTGATATATATTATTAGTGGTAGCAAGGTGTGGCAATTTAAGCCATTCATCTGTTTCTGGAATACTAAGGCCGTAGATCTTCAAATCTTATCCTGAAACGTCAACACGGAGTTAAATAAAGTTTTTCACCTTCCCATACCTATGGAAATAAAATTATTATATTACACTTATTACTAATGGTTTCCATATTCGGAAAATCTCCGCGCAGCATGTGTGTGTTGCTGTTTAACGCATCAACGTGGTTATTACTTTACAGACATTAGGTACTTATCCATTGTACCATAAGCACAATTGACCCAACCAATAGTAGTGGGTGGACAGACTGTCTCATTCATGGTAGATCTATTTAGCATCTACAATCTATTTCATCGAACGGGTAATCCAAGAAGTAACTACAAAACGGATGGTACTTTTTTTTTTCTTGGATTACTCATCTCTAAGGACCAATTAAGAAAAACTCCGTGCTACTATACGTAATTTTTGCGGTTAGTTATTTCATTTCGGAAATAATTATAGCGTTAGGTTATCAAGGAGGGCTGAAGCAACAAGTATAAATGCAGCAGCATGTCCCAATTCTCACAACTTCTATTTCAATAGTCACAAATGCATTACAGATTTTTTAGAGATAGTTTCTTTGGAAGAACAGTGTATCACTTGTCTGGTCACAAGTATTTCAAGCATGCAGAGGATAAGTCAGACTATGTTGTTCCAGATAAGTACTTACTCAAGGACTTGAAGCAACCTGATTTCACAAGTACAATCAACACTTTCCAGGACTCGATTGCCCTGTCACTGTCCAATGAGTCCGCAACAGTCGAAGTTAAATCAGACGAAAAGATTCTTGTGGATTGGGATGGCGAGGATGACCCGGAAAACCCTCAAAACTGGCCATTTCCACAGAAGCTTTTCTTTATCATTGAAATTGCATTTTTAACCACATCTGTGTATATGGGCTCTGCCATTTACACCCCTGGTATCGAAGAAATAATGGCAGAATTCCATATCAGTCAAACTTTGGCCACCATGCCATTGACTTTGTTTGTCATTGGTTACGGTCTTGGTCCAATGATCTTTTCTCCCATGTCTGAAAACGCCATCTTTGGTAGATGTTCCATTTACATTGTCACCTTATTCTTCTTTGTGATCTTACAGATTCCAACTGCTTTATCCCACAATATCGCTGGATTGTGTGTACTAAGATTTTTGAGTGGATTTTTTGCCTCCCCATGTTTGGCCACTGGTGGCGCTTCTATTGGTGATGTTTTGGGTCCCCAATGGGCTCCTGTCGGTATTGCTGCTTGGTCAGTGGGTGGTTTCAGTGGTCCTTCGTTGGGTCCATTGATTGGTTCCGTTTTGGTTGTCAAGGGTAACTGGAGATGGACATTTTGGTTCATGTGTATCATTGCTGGTTCCTCCTTCTTGGTCTTGAGTTTCATGTTCCCAGAATCCTATGATAAGACTCTTTTGTTGAGAAAGGCAAAGAGATTGAGAAAAGTTACTGGTAACCCAAACATTACTACCCAAGACGAACTCGATAATGCCAATTTGAATGCCAGTCAAGTTGCTATTGACACCTTGTGGAGACCAATTGAAATCATTTTGTTTGAACCAGTTGTTCTTTTGATTAACATCCACATTACTATGGTTTACTCCATCATGTATCTTTGGTTCGAAGCTTTTCCAATTGTCTTTGTTGGTGTCAAGCACTTTACCTTGGTTGAAATGGGCGTTTCTTATATCAGTATCTTGGTTGGTATTGTTATTGCTGCCGTGGCATACATTGTCCTCATCAAGAAGATCTATACTGATAAATTGATCAAGGGTGAAGTGGTTTACCCCGAGGAGTTCATTCCAACTGCCATTGTTGGTGCTGTTTTGATGCCTATTGGTATCTTTATCTTTGGTTGGACAGCTTCTCCTGATGTTCACTGGATAGGTCCTATGGTAGGTGGTGCTGTTTACGCTGCTGGTGCATTCTTGATTTTCCAGACCTTGTTCAACTACTTGGGTATGTCTTTCTGGAGATATCTTGCGTCTGTGTTCGCAGGTAATGCCTTGTTCCGTTCTGTTATTGCTGGTGTGTTCCCATTGTTTGGAAAAGCGTTGTTTGACAATGTCCACTCGACTCGCAAATTCCCTGTTGGATGGGGTACTAGTATTCTTGGATTTATTACCTTGGCTATGGTTTCAATTCCCGTTTTGTTCATGATTAACGGTCCTAAGTTGAGAGCCAGATCCAAGTATGCTGGTGCCGGTTAACACCACGGTTCGCAGGTTTTAATATTTTCAAACTTAATAATAATACTTATACATATAGATACACCTAATGATTTTTTTTTATAACTTATGTTTAAAGTGATAGTTGTTCTACTGGCTGGACTTTACAACATGATTTGTAACTGAAGAAAATGTATTAAGATCTATAAATAACCATAAAGTATGAATAAAGCATTGGTGTCGCAGGCATAATTCTGGATTCCAGAAGGAGTCGGCCAATTAGCTGATGTTGACGTTGACGTTGCATTTTGCAACTAGATTTTTTTTTAGTACTAAGTAGCTTAGTTGGCAGACTTGACAGCAAAGCCAAACAATTCACCAAAGAAAGAACCTTCAAACTTAGAGTCGTACTTGACAGAGTTGGCTCTGATTTCGTTCATGATTTGGGCTTCCTTTTCAGCAGCAGTACGCTTGATGGTGGTAGTGGTAGTGGTAAGCATGATTAACAAAGGGTGGTTATTATATATGTGTGTATATTATAAGGATCAAAGGTTGTAATTCAGGGATTAACCAGTTTATTTATACTTTGGCAAGTATAGTCATCGAGGTGCAAAATTCTCGGACTGAAGGTAGTCCGAGTACGCGGCATAATTTTTTTTTTCTGTTTGCCCGCTGAACGCCCTTATTTTTCCGAACTCAGAGGAAAGAACACATCCATCTGGCCGACCAGAAGGCCAAAACCGGCGGGTTTACTTCGTGGAGAACTGGAACCATACCTTAAAAAGCTGGCTATACAAACCTTACGATAACTCACGATGGAGCCGGGTTATTCAGTCAGCCACTGGTTTATGTGTCTGGAAATCAAAGGGCCGTGAAATTTTTTTTTATTAATTTATTTCGAGTTTATTCCCATTTGGTGCAGAAAAATCTCTGTAAAAGAGGGGAGAGGGGAAACCACCTGAGACAGACGAAATTCGACATATACAGGCACAAACACACAGTGAACATCATTGGCAATTCTACTGAACTAGACTTATGTAGTATGAAAGTAATGCATCATTAGGTACGTTATTTTGGGTTTTGCAGCTTGTTCTGGTCAAGTATACACGCATATCCGCTAGACCGAGTATCGCACTAGTTGAAATAATCCGGATCCACAGTGACTTTAAAAAATTTCTTTTTTTTTATTAATCTACACCCGTTACCGTTTTTGTAACTTTTTTAGTCTATTTTATTCTTCCTTCGATTCTGTAGTTCTAGATGCAACGATTATGGGCATCTCGGTCGTTCGGATGTATCTGATTCGTTAAATCATTCGCAGCCAAAAATTGAGTCATAGTAAATTGCAGTGTGTTCTCACTCGATTTTCGAACCATCGTGTGATACCACGTCGGGGATCAACTTTGGGAATGGCACCATTACACTCAAATACATATGAGTTAATTCGCACATAGTGCAAGTGTGGATTGCATTGCAAGTACAAGAGTGCAACATGTTGTACCTTGAACCACTCGTCGTAGAGCGACGGATGTATCATTCCAAGCCCCAAATTAGGTAATCCACCAGCCTTGTCTCCAAAAATATCAAGCACTTCTAGCTGTTCGAGACTCAGAACCAATCCAATCACCTCGTTGAGGTTGCTTCCAGGACTGATTCTGAGTCCCGTAAGTCCGAGCTGGGTCAATGCAGCATAGAACCCTGTTCCAAGGGGAATGCAAGTTGTAACAAACGTACTGACATTATTGTTGAACCCCACTTCTTCTTTTACCTCTACCGCTAACTTGTGGAGACTGGGTTGGAAATGGAGAATGGACTCAGCAAACTTATTGTAGAACACAGGCGGATCGATCCGTTTCGTACGGTTGAGGCGGATTGTAAGATCGAGCGAATGGAGTGGACATCCTGCGAGTAAGCTGAGGAATTCAGGCACTGATTCCACAACTGCCTGGCGATAATCAATCAAAAGATCAACCAACCCCGTAAGATATGGCGCAATTTGGACAATAAAGCTCGGCTGGAGCTCGTCTAAGGTTTCGACCACTTGGACTTCAGAAACCGCTTTTAGCAGCAATTTTTGGACTTTGGCAAGGTCTACCGATGAAATGAGCCCGCGTGCTTCTGGAGGTTGGACCACCACGTTATCTAGGGATAAGGTTGTGAGGTTGGTTAATTTATGGAACCTTGTCTCAAAAAGGGTGGGGATTATGTGTTCTGGGTGAGCCAAACGAGTGATAAGTTCATCACATCTTGGTGTGAGGTTGTTGTAGTTTCTATAAAATCGTGAGAGCGAGAGTGTTTCCAAATTGGAGCATATACGTTCCGGGTTCTTGCTGAGTAACAAACGGTCTATAATCATACCCAAATGTTGAGAATCCTGGAACGGCTGAATTTGAAAATTTACCAAATTAGGGAACCCACTATCGTAAGTATGTTTATCTAAGTTTGTAAGATCGATGCTAAGCACAAGGGTATTGAGGAGAGATTTGTTGGGCAATTGACGGAGAAGATCTAAATTGAAGTTATCGGAGAGCCAGATCAACAGAGTCAAGTGGTGTAAATTTGCAAAAAATTCCGTCAAATCATGGTCCAACGTATGGTCGTAGACATTGAGCGAATCGGGGAGGGATATACACTCGAATTTCTTAACATGCAGCACGTTTCGTTGTTGGGGATCCACCATCAATGGATATTGTTTGAGAAACCGGCGGAAGTTATACGGGCTACTAATATACGTACACGAGATATCGCTGCAGTACCTTATACCACCACCGTCTCGGTGGCTTTCTGTACGCTTGAACCCGTATTCGTGTTCGTTATTGAACCGTGAGAATTCCTGGTCCACCACAATGTACTGGTATAGTCGTGGAATTGTCAGAGCATATACCAGTTTAGACACACAAAGTAAGTTAAGACTATCAAACTGTGATAATTGGTTTGCGATCTTGAGCCGAAGCTCGAATGGAAGCTTATCGAACGTAAATGTCTGTGATTCAGATACAGGCGTGTTGCACCCACTACTTGCTCCTCTTGAAACGGAACTTGGTTGAAACACCAACGGATTTTTGGCATATCCAATCGGACTATTGAACTTAGCAACAGATATATCTCTTATTTGCTCCATACTCAACCTTTTAGACCACTGTGTAATGGATATAACTGAATGACGAAGGGGGGTTGTACCAGAGTTGAATCTCCTGTATGTAATGCATGTATTTTTTTGTGGTCGTTTAATTCCTCAAAACAATTTGAATATTGGAGAACCTTTGAACCAATCTTGTTTACGAACAGAATGGTGGAAGAAAATCTCGACGCACGTCTTACAGAGGAAGTGACACATTTGTCCACCAAGCTTGTGACTGCTGTTGCAAGACAAGTCGAGCTTGAAGAGGCAGCACTTGTGACACATAAAGAAATCAACCAATTACGCACTGCCAACAAGAACTTGGCCCAATACGAACAATGGTACAAGATCTTGCTGCCCAAATATTCTGCTGGACAAGAAGAATTGCGTCAGTCTCGCGAACTCAGGAGGGTTGCAGAAGCAGAAAACACCAAACTTAAAGCCGAAGTTGAGGACTTGACAGCGTCGCTTTTCAACGAAGCAAACCAGATGGTGTCTGATGCATCGAGAGAAACATACAACTTCAAGGTGAAGAACCGGAAGCTTTACGAAGAGATTGAAGAAAAAAACACCATCATTAACGATCTTCAGGACCAATTAAAGGACTTAAAGAACTTGTTTATTAAGATTGAAGTACAACAAAAACACCAATTGACCGCAAATTCGGTACAGGGGTCGCCCAGTGTGGAGAAGGGTGAGTTTATTGCAGGAAATGATGTCATTCCTGAAGTTCCACTTGATGAAGACGAACTATACCAACAACAACAGCTAAATTCCATTATTTATTCTCCTAAACTCCAATCGATTCGGTTGGATTTGAACAACTACAACCAGGAATTCAAGGGGTTCATATATGCATTAATCAAGCCCGACTTCCAGTTTGATTTGACCACGTTAAAAACATTGAAGTACTTCAGAAAAATCTGGGTCGAAGATTTGGAACCATGTATTCCTACCGTGCCTCCCTTGCCCAATAATTCGTCTTTGATAAACAGGTGGCAAAAGGGTAAATATTTCTGGAGCTGTGTGGTAGAAGGGAGAGCAATGATTGAACCAGTGAAGGGCAGCAATGAAGTATTCAAGACTGCTTATCGTGGGAGCAGTACTGGTGCAAGTGCACCAGTTGCCATTAAGGATCCCTGCAGCTTTTGTGGAGAATCGAGAGATGATGTCTTGGAACACTCGCGCTTGTATTACATGAAGTTGTTGCACGACAGATCAACGAGTGTGCCCAATTCAGCAGCATCAACACCAAACCCCGAGGAAGATACAACTGAAGTGGTTGCGAGCTATCCGTTGTGTAATTACTGTGTGATTAAGTTGCGAAACTTGTGTGAATATTTTGCAAAGTTGAGATTGATCCATTCGAATATCTACAAGTTGAAGCAGACCAATATGTTTGAGGATTATGCTAATGTATCAAACACCATATCACAGTTTAAGAGAAACTCATACTCGAGTTCTGCTTCGAGTCTAACATCTGATAGCGACACTGTTGTTAACAGTCGCGAGAAGTTGAACGAGACTGAGGAGTGTAAGATGATCAAGATCTACATCATGTTGACACTCATTCGTAGCAAAGTGTTTTGGAGTAAGATTGGGTATTGGGACAATGCCACTAATGATGCCGAGCTCAATTTGGAAGAGATCCAACATGAAACGATTGTGAGTTTGATTGGTGGAATTGATTTGAGTACACGGAGTGCGGTACCTACTCCGGTGATACCGGCCGTGGAAAAACATGTGGCGCTCGAGACGAGCGATGTGGTTCCACAAGAAGCAGTGGCCAAGGATGGTTCAGAAACGCCAAATCTACAGGAACCTGTGCAAGTTCAGCATGGGCTGATGACTAAGAAGACAAGTGTAAAGACAACAGTCCGGGACTCAGTGAATTCTGGTGGAAATGTTCATGACCACGGCGATACTTCGGAAGAAGAATTTGCCGATACTACAGATGTGTTACCCGAGACAAAATTGAGTCGGAAAAAGTCCAAGTCAAAACTGTTTTCAAAGAAAATCAATAACGATCTTGATGAGACCTTGGAGATGTTAAAGGAAAGCATAGAAGGTTGAGGTTAGCAATTGTGTGTGTGTGTATGGTTTTCCTTTAGGGTCCGGTTCTTTTTTGTCCGTTTGTCTCTATGCTGGCTTTCCTTCGCGTAATACAGGTGCATTGACGAGTTGTTTTTCTTTCCCCAGACGCGTCGAGGGCGTACTAAAACTGGATTTGGGAGGCTGTTGTCTGCAGGATCTGGTATACTATATCCTCTTACTTTTACTTTATTTTTTTGCACTCGTGTCAAAATGTTAAACCAAACCAGCAGCAAGAAAACCTCAAGCTGTTTTTTTGTGTATATTTAAAAGCATAAATAAAAAGAATCACTTAATTATGGATTACATGACATACATAATGTAAACTGACTTCCAGAATCTGTTCCTGTTTCAGTGTTTGTTTCTTTTTTTCTCTTTTTTTTTTTGAACAAAAAAAATTACGACAGTGTGTGTGTGTGTGTTCTTTGTACACCTGATTTAGGCTTTTCAGCCAGTTTTGTTCGCATTTTTTTTAGAAAACGCAAGAGACAAATAAAACTACCAATAAAACCGACAAAACCCTCCACCAACTCCGTATTGATACCACTTCCCACCACCTTTCATAGACATACATCCACTGTACCTTGTCGCTGTGTCAATCATCACTCACTGCACAGTTCTGTATTAGTGGCAATTGATTTCTTTAACCTTATTTTATCTGTTCCTAGGTCGTCTAATCAACCACATATAAGAAGACTCATTGGACCACACGACGATGAGACGAAGAACAAACGATTTGTCCCTCAGTGCACAGATTAATGAGGACTTAATCAACTCTCCGGCATACTCTTCCTATGCGACCAACAATAACAACAACACCACGTCGCCCACCCGTGCCGACAAAAAGTCAAACCGTATCTCGTCTTCATCCATTTTCTCTCTCAAGAAGTCCCGCCCACAACACGAGACTCGCCCACCATACGATAACAACAGCAGCGACTCTCTGACGTTTGAAACCGCCAGCATTCTCAGCAGTGGGTCTGGAAACACTCACAATCCACCAGTCTCCCGTGTTCCGTCGGTACCACAACCCTCCCGTCGACAAAACAGTATCGGCAACCCTTTGACTAAATCCATGACAAATAGATCCAACTTATCCGCAAGCTTGGCCCCGCATCCCACTAATGCAACCCATTCCCACTCCCGTCAGGCCTCCGCCTACAGCCTTTCCTCCAATAATCCGTATGACACCCCAGCCTCAACCAACAATAGTATCTACCCTAATAATAAACCACTCCCTCGTACTGGCGGATTATCACGCAAATCTACTCCGGTAAACCAGTCTTCTGCAGCTTCCATTTCTAATCCTTCACTTTCCCTTGCCACCAATGGTGCTTTGACATCGAGTGGCATGAATGGGTTCGTGCTAGAGAAACCTTCGTCGGTATATGAAATTGACAGAATGTTCCGAGCCCTTATGGATAAGCGTGATTTCAAATCATTACCACAACAGGCAAAACAGGAAATGATCAACTACAACCCTGACAAGAAATGGATGTTGATTTACCAAGACGCCCTCACCGAATTCAAGCGCCAGGAGAGAGTGGTAAGTTCCAAAGAAGAAAATTCAACTACTCCAGGGTATTACTCAAAGAAATTGTTGTCGAAAACCATCACTGCTCAACAATTGGGTAACTTGTGGATCTCATTAAGAACTGAGCCTATTGATTGGGTTAGAAATTTTATTTACGACTGTCAAGGTGATGCCTTACTCTCCGCATACTTGCTTAAAGTTCAAGAACAGATCTCCCTGGTTGAAATTAATGACATTAATGACGAAATCTTTGACAAGGAGTTCAATACTTTGAAAGCATTGAAATGCATGATGAACCAAAAACTCGGAGCTGAAAGAGTTAGAACCGAAGTTAATTTATACGTGAGTGCCATTGCTGGTTCATTGATTTCTCCAAGAATTCTTACCAGAAAAATTGCTGCTGAATCCTTAACATTCATGATTGCATACTATGGTAGAAGCGAAACTGGAAACCAAGGAAAGTACCACAAAATACTCAAGGCTTTGGATACAATTCCTTCTCGACCCTATTTTGAATTTGAACCTGAATCCACAGGGAAGAAATTAATACGAAAACCACCCTCACCTGAAAAGTATAAGCGTTTCGAACTTTGGCTACGCTTAGTTGAAAAAACCTTGGATGGTAAGGGTAAGTACATGAATTCCTTAGTGGGAGCTAGTGGGGAATTAAAGTACATGCATGCTGGTTCCAGTGGAACCAATGCACAAAACGTGGAGAATCATTTATTAGAATATTGTCTTGGAAGCATGTTATTGATAAACACAATCGTGGATTATGGCATGGATTATAGAGTTAGAATCCACCTCCGTGCTCAATTTATTGCTGCTGGTTTGGATCGCTTGTTAACCCGATTCCGCGAATTGGGTTACGATAGCTTGAACCAGCAATGTGCCAAGTACTTGGACCAGGCAGAAAATGATGAATTGGAATTGAAGAGCAGGGAGCAAATTGATGAAAATTTGGATTTCAACAATCCAGTTGAATTGATCAAGTCTCTCTGGGATGGTGTTAAGAACAGTGAAGCACAGGGACACTTTCTTAGTGCGATACAACATTTGTACCTTAATCAAAGTGAGAAGAAAGATAATAATGAAGATTTGACAAGAAGTTTGCGTTTATTGGACGGATTAATTCAAAATGTTTCCATGGTACATACCACTGACGATGACACTGCTGTCGGGATTGCGATTAACCGACTCTTTTCCAGTTTAACTACTGATGACTTATACCGTAAAGCCATAGACGAGGTCAAAAATTATAAGAAAATTGCCGAGGAAGCCACAGTGGAGCGTGATGAGATGTCTAGACAATTATCAATGGGCGCTGACGGTATGATCACTAGCTTGACAAACGAAGTCAGAGAACAAGAGACCGTGTTGCTCAGAACTAGAAGATTAAATGATGAATTGGGACAAGAATTAGAAGACTTGAAACGCAAACATTTGAGAGAAAAGCAAGAACAAGAATTGGAGATGCGTGAATTGTTAATCATGCTTAACAACTCTCAAATTGATACCAAGCGTGACAAACCTGGTAAAACTACGGTGTCTATTGAAACTAATAATGAGAAATTGATCAAGAAGTTGCAAAAACAAATTCATAGAAGAAAGGCTGAGTATAGACTTGATAATCGTCAATTTGGTACCCAAGTTGAACCTAGCTCGAGATTAAGAGCATTGAGAGATCAAATGGGTGATATTGAGAATATGGCCAGAGAATTAGAAATGACTGATTTTGAGACTTATGTGGATCCAAGCCAACAGATTGCTGAATCTATTGCTGAATCTCCATCTGAACCTGAGGTTGTCGAAGTCACTTCATCAGAAGAAGAAGAAGAAGAAGAAGAAGAAGATATTGTGGAAGACCTGCCTGAGAGCTCAAAGAGGCCAGTAAGATCTGATGATTTGCATAAATTGGACAGCTTGAGAAAGAAGTTGTCCTCTCTTCAAAGTGAATCTAATGATATTATGAAATTCAATAATAGTGCCATGTTTAGCAAGCAGAAATTCTTGGCTATGGAAAGATTGAAAGAATTAGAAATGAACTTTAAAGATTTCAATATTAATTTTGACTACGATGCTGATGACGAGCCGAAACACAACGAAAATTACAATTATGATCTCGTTGATCCAGCAATTAAGGCCAAGATTCAAGAAGAGTTGGCCGAAGTTGCTAGACTCAAGAATGAGTTAAAGAAGAAACTTGCTGATGCCGACAAAGAGTCTAAAACAAAGAAGCGTCAATCTGTTATTTTCAACAAGATTGAAGCGAAGTACATTCAAGGTAAAGTTCAGCCACCCGAAGGTTCCCGTGAGGTTTTCAACACGTCAGCTGGTGATAAGAAGAGTCATCGCATGACTGCCCTTGGTGCTATAGATCCAAAATTCTTGCAAGAATTAAGTACCAAGGTCAACAAGACAGAGCCAATTGCTACTGTGACTCCTGATTCCGTTAGTAACAAAGCTATCAAACCTTCAGAAACAGAAATCACAACACTTGATCCCCTGGTATCAAAGTCAGTATCCTCATCGGCTACTCCACCACCTCCTCCTCCTTTACCACCTTCATTAACTGGTGCTCCACCACCTCCTCCTCCTCCTCCTCCTTTACCACCTTTATTAACTGGTGCTCCACCACCACCACCACCACCACCCCCTCCTCCCATGCCTCCATCGTTGTCAGGAACCCCTCCCCCTCCTCCACCTCCTCCTATGCCTTCATCATTGTCAGGTCCTCCTCCACCACCACCTCCTCCTCCTCCATTCCCAGGTGCTCCTGTTCCAAAGGTTGAAACCAAAATTGAACGTGCTCCAAGTCCATTTGATCAATATCCGAGACCAAAGAAAAAGTTGAAGCAATTGCACTGGGAGAAGTTTGATGATGGTATTACCAATTCATTCTGGAATAATTCTGATACCAGTACTTTTGCAAATGAATTGATGTCAAGAGGTATTTTTGATGAAATTGAATTAATTTTTGCAGCCAAAGAAATTAAGAAATTGGCCACCAAGAAGAAAGAGGATATTGACAAGATCTCATTCTTATCTGTTGAAACCGCACAACATTTTAGTATCAATTTACATGCATACAACAACTGCTCTGATGAAGAATTTATCAGCAAGGTGTTAAGGTGTGACAAGGATGTTATCAGTAATTCTGCTGTCTTGGAATTTTTTGGTAGGGATGAGATTATTGAAGTTTCAAACTCGTTGGCTAGGAACTTTGAACCTTATTCCACAAATTATAAAGATGACGAAATGTCTAAACCAGAGAAGGATGTGACTGAATTACAGAGACCTGATAGAATCTACCTTGAATTGATGTATAACTTACAGCATTATTGGAAATCAAGAATCAGAGCGCTTGGTGTTGTTACGCAATACGAGAAGGATTATGATGATTTGGTCTCAAAATTGAGACTCTTGGATGAAACTGTGGAAAGCATCCGAAACTCTAAGCATTTGAAGAGTGTTTTTGAAATAATCTTGACAGTTGGTAATTATATGAACGATTCAACGAAGCAAGCACAAGGTTTCAAGTTAAGCTCATTACAGAGACTTAGTTTTATGAAGGACGATAAGAACAGTATGACATTTTTGCATTACGTTGAAAAGATTGTTAGACAACAATACCCCGAAGTTCTTGGATTTATTGACGAATTATCCAAGTGTCACGACGTTGCAAAGATATCCATTGAGGGGATAGCGGATGATTGTAAAGAATACGCACAGTCGATCAAGAACGTTCAAAGCTCTGTTGATATCGGTAACTTAAGTGACTTATCCAAGTTCCATCCTCAAGACCGTGTTTTAAAGGTTGTGCTTCCTATAATTCCAAGAGCCAAGAGAAAGGGAGAATTGTTATTGGATCAGTCCAAGTACACATTAACTGAATTTGACAAGGTTATGAGATACTTTGGAGAAGATCCTAGTGATTCTTTTGTGAGAAATTCGTTCATTACCAAGTTCGCTAATTTCATCAGAGATTTTAAGAAGGCGCAACAGGAAAACCTTGCTCGTGAGGAAGAATTGAGAGTTTATGAGCAAAGAAAGAAATTGCTCGAAACGCCAAAAAAACAAATCAAGAGCGAAAATCCTGATGAGGATCTTGAAGACAATGTTATGGACTCATTGTTAGAAAAGTTGAAAGCAGCTGGAACAGCAAGAGGTGAACCTTCTTCGGTTCGAAAGAGAGCCTTAATGAGAAAACACTTACTAGAAAATCAAAAGAAGATTGTATCGACTTCTTCAAGTAACCTTGTTACTGATATTAGCGAAGAAGAAGACAGTATGTCTCCTAGTAAAGGGCAGTCAAAGGAGAGCCTTGATTATAATGAAGAAAGTGCCTCGGAAAGTGATCCTGGATCTCGTGCAAGAAATTTATTGCAAGAGTTGCGTGGAGCTAATGATAACTCACCAAGTGAGCGAATTACTGCCGCTCAAAAGTTCAGACAAGAGAGATTGAGAAAGAAGATCAATGGTGCAGGTCTCGTTAATGAAGCTGGGTCCGTGTCACCAGAGGATGTTTCAGGGACTGAATCTCTCGATCAAGTTTCAACAACTAACATTGATGAATAATTGATATCCCATATTTAATTTAGTTCTCTTTGCATATGTTATCTTAATGGTACATTAATATATTATTAAATTGTAACTCTACTTCCAGCAATCCGACTTGCCTCGTCTAAATCGTAATCAATAACAACACCAATATTTGCCTTGTAATCAAAACTTGGTTTGTTGAGCGAAAAAAGACCTGTTCCACTTACTTTGTTAAAGAATGGTCTTTTCAATTTTGCAACATATTCCTCAAAAGTCGATGATTTCTGACTCTCGTTAAAATATTGAGTCAAGTGCTTTAATTCATCTGCTTCTTCAGATACTGCTCTTAACGCAGTAACTTCACCATTAACACCAACACATACTACCATACTATTCTGATCTTCTGATTCCCAGCATGGACTAAAACTTGCTGGGTATACCCGAGAGATATTTGAAGTTCTGTATGATATTCTTGTAGAATATTTATTGTTGTCATTGTCAATAATTGATATTGACGAGTGTAACTTATCTCCGGTGACAATCTTTGTTCCTAATTTGGCTTGATTGATGAAGTTATTGGGCAATGGGTCACTGGTAATATAACTCAACTCACTTTCACTATATTCAAACTGAAAGATTGAATCAAGCTTTGTTGTCACAAGCAACTTTTTATGCTGAACTGTCAACGACACAATGTCACTTGGAAGCGAAGCAACCTTTGAAACAGGCTGCAACCTTTTTTCATCTACGTTATAGGTAGTTAAAAAAAGGGCTTTTCCTGCAGCAAATATGATGTCATTTTCAATCTGGAAAATGCTAATAATGGGTTCTGGATGATCAAATGAAGTTAGTTCTATGACAGAAATCTGAGAAGATTCAGTGGTACGAGTTTTGCTGATGTCTAATACTTTGAAGGAACCTTTATCTTGTAACTCGTCTTCGTTTTTCTCTATTGTTGTACCAACCAAAAGTTTTTTAGAGACTTTGTCATTCTTCTGAATCGACCAGATACATGCTGAAATAGGGAACTCGTTTTTGTTAAATAGAGTCACCTCTTCTGTTTTTCGAATGCTCAATTGTTTATGATGCAACAACTTAAAGGATTTTCGATCGACAAAACGAATTCTGTTTCTTGGATGTTTCGAATGACATAGTATCGCAAAGCAATTTATATGGGTCATAAATTGGAGCTTTCGGGCATTATCACTAAGACTCAATTGTCGAATACTTGGTTCCTGAAATGTTGAAATTTCTGCGCAGACTAACCCGTCACTCCTTATAAATGCAAATGTTTTGGAGCAATTATTTGTAGTAGTTGGTAATTGGGTCATACTCCGAATGAGTCTTTCATAAGTTTCTTCAAAGTTTACTCTTCGAGGGTACTCTGATTCATATAAATTCAAAAGCCAAGCACTTTTAGAAAATATAAAAACCAAATTTGGATCCCCAGTAGTTGAACAAAATTTTACCAGGGTATCGCTCAATTTCAAACATGCAATGCACTTTAAATCAATATCCAGTTCTAAGCGAATCAAATATCCGTTGGCTGTACCGATAAATAACTGAGAATTTCTTTGGATGATCGCAGTAGGTATTGAAAACTGTCCTTCTTCTGGCGTCAAATGGTTTAAATCAGCCAAACAAGTCTGTTGTGGTTGTCCAATGGACTTGACAAGAAAAATCTTGCCATCATAGTCACCAATCAAAATAGCCAAATCTGGGGTCTTAATAATGCTCAATAAGCTTGGTTGTGTTTGTAGGGGTTGCGAAAAGGATAAATTTAAGAGCGAAGAGAATCCATGCTCGATGTCAAATTGATACTCGATATGATATACTTCAAGTAGAATCTCCCCAGACTCTAAACATTCTGTTATTACTGACAAACAAGCATCAACAACAGAGCACAACATAATCCTTTTGTTTGGAAATTCCTGTTGTATGAAAACATCAGCTAAATTACTGATCATCATTCTATCGGTGGTAATTTGGAAAACTAAATCCATACCGTTATCAGAAAACAGTGATACATGAAGTGTTCTTCCTTCTTTAATGAATGTCGCGTCATTGATTTCCACAAAAACCTCAGGCAGAGCTGGTTGATATTCAAGTAGAACAGATTTAAATGAGAACGAACAAAGTACGTAATGCTTTTGGTTAAATGGAATCACAAACAATTCCTCGGCTTTCTGAAGTTTGTCATAGGAGATACTTTTCCTCGTTGCAGTGTATCCAAATCTAAAATGATTTAATTTTGATCTTCTTTCGCCACCGGAGATACCCCATAGTTCTTGGTTTGATTGGTTGTCTGATGATTTGGATTTTGATGTGGGTAGGACTTCGATATCAAGTAATGGAGACCACTTTTTATAGTCCTTTGCTAATAATGCATTACTGTATACCAATTTTGAATGATCATCAACTGATCTAGAGTATTCGTCGGAAAACAATTCAGAAACAATCAAGTCCTTATTTGAGCCTGTGTCGCCAGAAAATATAAGGTTGTACCCAGAGTCTATCTCACAAAGAGAAAAAGAAGATATTGAATCAAAAACTCTAATGATTGGATTAACAAATATGTTTGTTTCAGTTATGATCACCGAATAAATAACACCAATGTCGGTGGAAATTAGTACCTCATCATAGTTTGCATCATTGAATCTTTTAATTGAAGTATCCAGTAAATAAAAACTCGTGGGAAATGCGTTCTTCCATGAGGGAGTTGCTTTGCGGAAGTCGTATTCTGCAGAAATAATGTGATGCACTGACACGATAACAAGCTCCTGTTGAGAAACAAATAAAAAGCCATTATTTCTGCCCAAGGGCACAATGAACACAGGTACTTTGAAGCTGTTATTCAAAGGTAAAGTGGACTTCAGAAAGCTGCGTCCCATTCCCTCGGTATTGGACCATGAGAAAAGGTTGATAACGAGACGACTGTACTCGGTAAAGATTAGGGTCATGAACATGTTGTGGTGGGTATTATTGTGCAATGGCTCCGCAAAACAAGACTGTAAAATCAAGCCGTCTACTCCAACATTGATATGTTTTTTAAACAGAATGCCTGTGCTGGTATGTTGCGTATTATAAATCCGAAAGCATCCACTGGCAGATGCTGAAACCACAGAAAGACCAGACTTATGGGCGCGTAATGCATAGCCTGATGACTCGATACTGGGCAGGGCGTATTCGCTCGAGTTATCCCACCATTGAACTATGAAGGGTTTAAATAATGAGTCTCCCTCGTGAATCACAGGAGTGTTAGTTTGGAGATTATAGTCAGAATCTTTAAAATGTCGTGGAACGTAAAACAAACGAATAAGGAAGATGTAACCAGACGTTAAGGATATTATAAGTGAGTCTTCCTGTCCATCATCGTGCATTCCTCGCACAACACAGGACGATCGTATTTCTGCTTTGGTTGGAAATTCAATATCATTGATCATCAAGGATTTGGATTTGACTATCACCTTTATCGGTTGTAATATTGGAGGGGTAAGTGGTTTCTTTTCGTTCTTACTTGTCCCCGAAAGTTCTAGAAGTAGTTCGTCGTCATCGGCATCATCAAATGCGTCCAACTGTGAGTCTTCCTCGTTCGGAATAAGAACTTGATATTCTTCGTCATTAAATGATGTGCTAGTTAACCCACGGAATGGTTTGTTGGTACATACGTGGAAATTGGGAATTATGTTTATAAAGATAGGTGCGTTCAAGAGTGTCTGCTTGATAAATTTGATGTTAGTCGTTGAGGGAGGAGGTTCCTTAAATGAGTCAATTCCAATGTTTGGATACTGAGACTCTACCATATCCATTATACCCAGTCCAAAATGTGAGAAATATGTTCAGAACGGTTCGAGTTTGTAGTGATGAATCAGAATAAATCGTGCTGCGTCCTTTTGGTAAATTGGCTCTCTCTGTAGTGCACATAAATCTATGGCTGCTAAATATATACTTAAAAAGCGATATTATCCAACATTGTTCAACACTGTTGAGTTGTTATCTGTAAGGTGATAAGATAAAAGGATAGAAGAGATGGTTGTGTCTGGAGAAATTGAACCCGTTATTGGAATTAAGGAGAATTGTTTAATAATTTTTGTTATTTAGCAATTTTTCTAACTTTTTTACAATCTATACTCCAAATGTCAATGAAATCACTGCACTCTTTGTTTTACGTTATTTATTTTCAAACTCCAAGGTAAACCAGCTGATTCCGAAAATAATACCAATTCTGATACAACGGGTATCTGAATGGGCCAATATAAAAAGTTCGAGTAAAACCGATGTACCTTTCCCGATTCCCGAAATTCATAAATCATTATTGAATACCTGATCCATCAACATTATTTTTAACACAATACTTCTACTAGTGAAAAGCTTTGTTTTTTTGAGAAAAGGCTTGTATGAGTTGTAGATTGATGCTGCTAATGAAGGTAGAAGGAATGATTTGCAGCTAAACTGGTCCAAGTGTGTGCAGGATCCGACAAATCCTGGCAAAACCTGAAAATGATTTATTGAGATCAAGTAACTCTTGTCTTTTAGACGCTACCGTCAATCACAATGTCTCACACATATAAACCAGTATTGGAAACGGAGGAGGATGTATGTAAGCTAGAGAATTTGATGAATGCAAATTATTAACAATCAGCCGACCTTTGATTATGATAACTTTATCCAACCAGACGGTAAGTAAATCAAACTCTACTGTTGGTAAGAGACAATACTAACGAGAATAGATTATGAAGAACCAACGACACTGAGAACCGTACCACAACCACTGCCAGGACCACACACCCAGGCCTCCACTCAGCCCGAGATAGTGACACCCACTATCCCCGTTGATACTAACAGCCACATGTTCCAGATTTCCTTCTATAGACGGTTTTTCGATTTGGACAGCGACGAGTTCTTCCAAAAGATAGCCAGAGCTACCAATCCCTTCAATCCATTGTTTGAAAACAATGGCGACGAAGGACACGTCACTGAATTGTATGGGTTCTTCTGGATTACTGGCACGTTGGTATTTCTTATGTTTGTCAGCTCAACCGCTTCCAGTGTATTGGCTGATTGGTTGAGAGGTGACCATAGCCTGCACAACTACGATTTCGGTCTTTTAACATCTTCAATATTTTTATTCTACGGGTACAACTTGTTGGTTCCTTTCATTTTGTATTGCGTTACTTGTTATGTCCTTAAGTTCCCTAACAAACTTCAATTGACGAGTTTGATGTCAATCTATGGATACACCAACATATTGTGGATGCCAATTACGTTGGTTAATTTAATTATTGTTGTTTTCATCAATTTCCAAACCCACGCTCTTATATTAAACTTTATGGAATGGACCATTGTGCTTATCAGTGGAGGAATCACTGGATTAAGTATTTTCAGAAAAGTTGGACCTCTTATCCAGAGAAATACATTGGTGATATACGGTTCTGACTTAGCAATGGCCAACAGACAGTATTACATTATTCTTGGTGCATTGGCAGTGGTACACGGCTTGTTTACGGTGCTAATTAAAGTACGTTTCTTTGGTATCAGAGTTGCAGCCTAGATGATGTTCTCTTTTTGTATAGCCCTAATCGAAAATCCACGAGGTCGTGCGCATTCACAGAAAGAAATAACGACTATAAAAAACACTCAAAAAATTTTCATCTCTTTTCTTCAAACAACCTAAACTGTTCTCCATGTTCCTAGTCATGCTAGATACAACGAGAGTATTTGAATGAGAATGAATAATGAAAGAGTAAGTAACAACACACAGAGAGGATTTTTGTTGTGGCGGTGATTATTTGCTTTTATACCAATTGTTCCAACTGAATGTTCCGGGTTGACAACAGCATTATCGTTAAGTTTCAGCCTTGTATGAGCCACAAACCCTCTAATCATGTTGCAGTAACATCAAACTAACATATAGGACAATACGTTCAACATGAGGAAACTTGTCGACCGGGCGGACATATGGCCCATTTGCCCCTTTCTTGTACAAATAAGGGAAGGAGTCGTGGCTCAGTGTACAAATTTTTGAGCTGCTGGTGAATGGGAGTTGATGAAAGGTCGTTGCTGATTGGATGTCTACTGTTTCATTCTTTATTTTCTTCAAATACTCTCCTTGTGTCATTACATTTATGATGATCCTTTTTTTATTCACACTGTACGAGGGGGTCCCAATGACTACAAAACCAAAATACTGATTTAATGATTCTGAGATGTAATACCCATAATTAGGAATATAGAACAAAAGAATTCAACACATAAACGAAAATACGCCAAATCAACAACCATTGTAAATTAATTTGTAAGAGAGGGGATGGATATATATACGCTTTCTAATGGTTATGGAAACATCAGAACCGCAATAGTAATTACCTGCACACAAATCAGATGATCAATTTTTCAATCAGACTACTTCACGAACCGTTGAAGGCTATCTAAGTAAACACCAGTCCCAAAAAAATCACCACACCATGTATATATCGGTGGTTAGAGGAAGATGGTTTAGGCCATGGCATCGAATTGAAAGGCGAATTCCAAATTTCATAGCCGATAGGCCTCATATACGGCGAGAGATGGTACGATGTTGCAGCATAATGACAATTGGAAAACGACACGGTGGAGTGAATTCACGAGATATACGAAGACTTCATATGGATTCACCAACATACCTACTTCCATTAAAGACGTCCATCGTGCTTGGGGAATCTTATTCTCAGATTGACAAGCTTATAATTGATGATAAATTGAAAAATCGATTTCTTAAGGTCATAGCCAACAAGAGCACGTTAAGCGAGAATGAAACCAATGTGATATTATCCAACTTTGTCAATATCTTGGACATAATAAATGGATATCCGGATCCTGCAGCACTCGCGTTGTTATTTGAGCTCTGGGAAGTGGTTATGACCAAAACGACTGATAATCCTCAAATTACTAAACTCCAGAAGCAATTCCTCAGCAACAAGGATAAGTTGACCCATATTCTTATCAATACTCGTAACTATCCAATTTATCAAAGTCACATCGTCCCGACTCAAAACAAGTTTAAAACTCCGAAGACGTGGGCCGATCGTTTAGCATCAACATTCCAACTCCAATACCAGCAGGGCAAACTTAGCGTTAATATGAACAGTATTGTACGTTTTCTAAATCAAGACCATCCAATAGATACTAAACGGAGCCTCCTTGCTACCTTACTCAAGACTGGGATCTTGAATGGATCTGATGAAGAAAAATATGAGTTTGTCGAACACTTCATCACTGGTCTCCGGGTATTGGAAGACGATCACTTACTCTTCACTACCCCAGAATACCAAGTTTATCATAATGTGCTACAGATCATGATGAACGGCACGCCATTTCTCGACAACATCGAACGGATCAGGACTATTTTTAATTCATTTGAGCTCCAACCCCATGCGTTTTACAACTTCATGTCTTCCTCCATGGCTGCTCTTGCACGTATCAGTCCCAATAATGTGTTGAATCTCTGGAAATACAAGGTGGATACTGCCGCTGAGCAGGACCTCACCGCTACTGTCTTGTACGACATTGACTTGAAGCATGCCATGTTGGCATTATGTACTCTCAGATTATTTCCTGAGGTGTTAGACTTATATCGATCATATCCTGAGTTGCATAGCGATATTCACATCGAGGTCTTGCTAAAAGTCAGTGAAAATAGTAAAGACTGGAAGTTGCTTCAAACTCAATTTGAAGACATGTATGGTCGTGGAGATCTCCCCTATATACTCCATTATGGTATTGTCATGAAGGCATTGGCCAGTATTGGTGCCCGTGGGGAGGTGGACAAGCTATTTACCCAGCTAATGAAGCGTAAACTCAAACCAGACATTACCATTTTTGCTGCCTTAATTGAGAGTCGTTTATTTGATAGCGATTTTGAAGGGGCTAGGGAATGCTTTCAGCAATACCTTGACGCATCGGGTGGATCTGCTCCCGGCTCTGCATATCTCTACGGGTTAGTTTTGAAAATTCACATGAAGCTTAGTAACTTGGATTCTGCTATGCAATTTTTGATGACAACGATAGAAGAGCAAAAGCGAACGAACGTTCAACTTATAGACGAATCTTCTATGGTGGCACTTGTACAATTTGCTACCGAAAACTATGGTCTCAAACAGATGGAGCAGATCAGAACCCTTGCTGTGGACCTCAACCTCCAATCAGAGAGATTTTACCACGGGTTGATTCGAGCATATATACGATTCAACCAGTTTGAAATTGCTGACAAGTTGATATACGAAGCACACCATAGATCTGCTTTTCCATTTACAGATGCTGAAGTTTATGCATGTCAATTGCATCTCAACCGACTTTGGATCAAGAGTCTTCCTGATTCGGCACAGAAGCATAGGTTGAGGTTGCGACTGAAGTTTATTGCGAAGCTCATGCTCTTAAAGATTCACGAAAAACGTATTCATCTCCGCAATAGCGGAGTACTTCTCAAGGAGATTATTGAGTACTACGTTGGACGTGACAACTTGGACCAAGCCAATGAAGCGATTCGTATAGCAAAGTCTCGGGAGGCTCTCCACGAAAATCATTTTCTTCCATTACTAAAGTACCATGCCGTTGCCAACAACTATGCGTCGCATGGCCAAATCTTGAAGTTGTATCGTCGCATGACTGATGAAAGAGTTGAAACCACATCGAGAAGTTACGTTTACTTGATGAAGGCATTGATATATCTTGATTCAAAGGGAAACACCGAGTTTGAAAGTGCATATCGTCTTTTGTGTACTGTGTTTGATATGAATGGGTTGACTATGAAACCTTCTGATCCTCGTCCTACAGTAGTAAAGCACGCTATCCTTCATAGTTGCGGTGACTTGTGTGAAATGGTTCTGTCATATGTCTTGGCTTCCAATGAGCAAACCAAGATTGATTTGTTGGTACATTTCCTTAACCAAATGAAAGAGATTCTTGGCGAAAAGCTTACCAACGAGTTCAGGTTTACCGTCATCCGATCCATGACGAGGATATACCAAATCCAAGGAAAGTATGATCTTGCCGGGAAGTTGGTGGATACCGGTTTGGACGATATTGCCAAATTACTTGCTGTTTTCAACCGTGACTACCCATTCAAGGACAAAGAGGAGTCACGTATCCCCCGTCTTTTGGAGCTGGAGTACCGCACATTGGCTGGTGCAAAGTATGCTTGTATCAAGGCTAGCACCGATGCCAGAAATGAGTATCTTGCATTATTGACTGCATCACAGGAAGCTCAAATACGTCTTTCTGGTACACAGTACAACAATTTAATCAAAAAGACGTTGCGTTTGGATACGCTTGCGCTTGTGCTTGGTGTTGTTGAACAACATCTTATCTCCGGTAACTGGGTGGAAGTTAAAATCCTGAGGAAAATGCAGTATTTGTACAAGCTCGTGATGCTTCATCTCACGGGTGGTGATGACTCGGTACTTCAGAATTACTCGGTTCTTAATCAGTTTTACGGCGTGCATAGCGGAGCTCAATTGAGACAAGAATTGGCTTCTATTCCTGATCCAAAACAGAAGTTTGAGGCTGAATTCTACATACACAAGCCACAATTGACACTGGAGCGTTGGAATAGTGATAGAGTGATATGGAATGTCGGTGCATTCTTTAATCCCGAGAAACGGATTGCTTCGCAAAACGTGCTTTCACCAAGCAATTGTAGTCGGATCTGGGGTGTTCTCCAGCAATACTGTGGTACCGACAAGCAAAGAGCATTTCGGTTGATGGACGAGTATCCTGAAACAATGGAATTCCTTCTATTCAACGATGTAGCTCGGACAAGACTTCAAAGATTCCGTCGGCGAATAGACCAGATTGTGGCTCCTCGGGAGGCCAACCAAGAAACATTCTTACAGAGACAGGCACGGACACTAGAGGCGTTATCGGCATTGAATAATAGCGATCACAATCAAACGTTCGAACAATATACTGCCGGTCTAGATCACCATAGATACGATCGGTATTAGAATAGCATAATAGTTTTTTATGGACCCTTTCATTTTCATTTTTTAATTGTACATAGTTAAGCAAAATAAAAAGTGTCTAATTTGTCTGTTTCTTCTGCTTCTTCTTTGTCTTCTTGTCCTTTGGCAATACAAAGTTAAAGTTCTCTGCAGCGTTGGTCTCGCCAAACACAAGAGGCCCGATATATGGCTGAATGTTCCATCCTAACTTGACGGTGGCTGGTCTTTCTCTAAAAGACTTTTCAAAATCCCACACAGAGTATTTGGATCTTTCACCTTTCAACAGCAAAGCAGCTTCATGCTTAGAGGTTATAATCTTATCCCAATACGTCACCTTGTTTGACGATCCGTCACTCTTACCAGGGTACTCGGCAGTCAAGTAGATAAAAATTTGCTTGGTGTTCCAGTTGAACAAGGGCGATAAATCAGCATCTAAATCAAACTCAATCTTCGAGTTTTCCTTGGGTTTACGGTTCAATGATCCATAGTTAAACGAGTACTTGACCGAGGCTGATGGTTTGATATTGGCAATGGTGGTCGTATCGAGGTTCCATACGTCGCCTTGAAACAAACGGAAAAACGTAATTGCAATCACAATCACAGATACAGCAATGGATGCAGAAAGTGCCTGGTTAGCAGCAACCTGTGCTCTGGTAGCAAGATTGAACATTGGTAAGAAGTGGAAACCTTTGTCTTGACGTGTAAAGTTAATGCGCGCAACAAAGGTTTCATCATGAATTGAAAAAAGCTCAACGCTTTGTCTTTTATATGCCTTACGGCTGCAAAAATAAATTTATCTATGTACGATTTTGGTACTCTTCATACAACTTGGTTTGCTGTTGCCATTGCTTGGTCAACTTCTTGCGCATACTCTTGGAGACCAACTCACCCTGTGCATCTTTGGTGGGCAATCCTTCTTCATCCCATTCCGAATACAACTTGGTGTCCTTAAACATGTCGCTAGGATTAATCTTCATCTTCGCCAAACGCTCCTCTTCCTTCTTTAAATCTGCCTGTTGCTTCTGTAACTTTTTGGCTTCCTTTTCAGCAGCCGCTTTTTCTTTATCCTGTTGTTGCTTGATCAATTGGTTCTTTTCCTGTTCGTTCAAGAATTTAACCAAGGCTGATCCATTGGGTCTATCATCCAATGATACTCCCAAATTAACCAACTCAGTCCGGATAGCATCGGTAGCCTTCAAGAATTCGGAATAGTCAGTCTTGCTGATGGCTGAATTACGGATAACATCACGGAACTGTGAAAATGCTTTAACAAATGGCATTGCCGCTTCTTCGACTGAGGCCGAACTGCTGGAGCTGCTATCATCAAACCAACCCAATTTGTCACTTCTGGTTTCAAACCCCAAGATATTCAAAATCTTAACGATATAGTAAGTAATCTGGAGCAATACATCAATCTTCAATTCCACTTCCCCAGAAGTCATTTGAATATAGTTGTTTGCCTTGGCCACCAAGTCTTGAATAGACCTCAATGCACTGGCTGTGCCTAAGTTATCACTGAAAGCAGCATGGACTTCATCTTGGGTTGCTTCCAATTGAACATACAACTGTTTCTCAACTTCAGTCAACTTTTTAGAGACGTGTCCACCTTGTTCCTGCAAATGCTTGTAATCGTTGGTGTGAGCCCGTACATTGGTGAAAAATTTGGACAACGTCGATTCGTATGCCTTAACTTCGGCAATTAAACTGTCCTTAAAGTCAAGTGGCTTGTCCCATGAACTGAGGGCAAATACCAATCTCAATTGTCTGGAAGTATAGTCATTCAAGGCTTCTTCAATAGTAATGAAATTCTTTAATGATTTTGACATCTTTTGGCCCTGGATATGCAAATGACCGCTGTGCAAAAAGTAGTTGACCCACTGTTTGTTGTCAAAGTAAGCTTCTGATTGAGCCAATTCGTTGTCGTGATGTGGGAAACACAAATCAACCCCTCCGGAGTGGATATCCAAGGTTTCACCAGCAACATCTGAAGCCATTACTGAACATTCAATGTGCCAGCCTGGTCTACCTTCACCCCATTGAGAGGCCCAGGATGGTTCGCCTGGCTTAGATGCCTTCCACAACGCAAAATCGGCGGCGTTTCTTTTGGTATCACCAGTAGATAATGAACCCTCCCCTTCAGAAATCAATGAAAGGTTACCCTTGTTCCAAGGTTGCAACTTGGCGTATACATGGTTTGGACTGGTCTCGAACTTAATGGTATCAAAGTATACGGAACCATCACTGGTAGCATAGGCAAACCCATTGTCGATGATCTTTTGCACGTAATCGATGATATCTGGGATATATTCACTGACCCTGGTGGTAATCGTCGAAGGTAATACGTTCAATCTGGCCATATCTTCGTCAAACTTCTTCTCCCAAAATGATGGCAACTTCTTGAAGATCGAGGGGTCGGTAACCTTTGAGCCGTATTCTTTATCCAAAGCTGGCATCGCGACCTCTTTGATACCAGCTAAGAAATCCGAAAGGGAACCTGGAGAGTAGATAACTTTATGAGCAGTAGTTGCTGCTTTCACGTACATAGGAAGTTTGGGAGTTTCCTTCGCTAATTCGGGAATGTCCAAAGATTGTGTCCATGTGATGAATTCAGACTTGACATCACCTTTGAAAGACAAGTTCTTTTCGATGTACGAGGCCAAAAACTGAGCAGATTTTGACACCAACGAATCATCGACGGCTGTGTAAACTTTTTCGATATTTTCTTCGAACAAGTAGGCTTGACGAGCAGCAATGATGATTTTATCGTCGATGTCGGTGACATTCTGAATAAACTTAATATTGTAGCCGAAATAGTCCTGAAGAATACGTCTGCATAAGTCAGAAGACACGTAGTTTCTGGCATGGCCCATGTGGGAGTGGTCATAGACCGTTGGTCCACAGCAGTACCAAGTGATGTGGCCTGGCTTGATGGGTACGAACTCAGTTTTAGTTCTGGTCAATGAGTTATAGAGTTTCAACTTATGGGTATTATCAACCGGCAGAGGCGTGTGCCATTGTGGCTGTTGTATTTTTGACGTCGACATGGCGGAGTACAGAAATAACCGATGGCTTCGCCTTAGCATATGTATTGGCAAAAGGCAGATGATTGACTCACCAACTTTCCAAAACAGATTGTCACGTGACAAGTTTCATTCTTTTCTAAAGTGTGAGCCTCTACAAAAGAGAGAAAAAAATAAACATTGGTCTGTAAAGCTACGCGACTTTTGAGATGCTTAGGGGCTACGAAGGAAAACGGTATTCATCAGACAAAAAGGTGGTCGCATAACATAAGGACTCCTTATGAAACTAGGCGTGTTTCAGAACCTTACTCTAGAACGCAAATTATAGGTCATCATTGAATACGTTATGGGCTTAATGTAAGCACCTGCCTCCACAAAGCTCATTAGTGTCTGTAGATTTAATGGGGGATTTGGGTTGGCTTATATACTCAGTGAGTATAATATATACAGGACTTTAACTTTTACCAGGTCAAGTGCATACAACATTTACCGTTTTGCCGTACAAGAATGATAAGCCAGTTACTATTATTGTCAATCAAGAGATATAATGTATATATAGATATTGATTCGTGGTTGCCTTTGTTATTTTCATTCTCTTTAACTTCTTTTATGGTACAGTAGGATGAAGTATAATTTTAGATGTTAGGGCTCGCGCCCTTTTCACATGACTAGATCCTTCCATAATTTGAGCTACCTGCACTCCAGAAAAAATTTCAATACTCACCAAATTTTCAATTATAGAAAAGAAAAGTTTCCACTCGGTTTCTTGTTATAACATATACCATATCAAACATGTCTACACACACCACCGTTAAAGCTTCTAACTGGAGACTCGTTGAATTAGGCCGTGTTGTCTTAGTGAACAACAAGGATTTGGCTACCGTTGTCGAAATCATTGACCAAAAGAGAGTCCTTATCGACGGTCCAAAGATCCAAAGACAAGCCATCGCTTTGGCTAAGGTCACCTTGACCCCAGTTGTCTTGCCAAAGTTGCCAAGAGGTGCTAGAACCGCCATCGTTAACAAGAAATGGGCTGCTGCTGACATCGATGCCAAGTGGGGTGCTTCCGCTTGGGCTAAGAAGTTGGCTTCCAGAGAAAGAAGAGCTCAATTATCTGACTTTGAAAGATTCCAAGTCTTGGTCTTGAAGAAGCAAAGAAGATTTGCTGTCAAGAAGGCTGTCGCCAAAGCTTAAGCTTAAAAAAACACCTCCATGATAAATATATAATAATAATATAACTTATTTCATTATATGTGTGTATTCTAGATGACGGGAGCTTAATAAACGGCCATACAGTAAACCGTTTAATTTGTAGAATCAAACTGATCTATTATATTTGATCTAAATTCTTTTATTTACAGTATATACAAGTTGTATTTTTCAAGAAATCACATTATCATCTTTGGAGAAAAGCCAGGGAGAGGGGCAGCAGGACTCGTTACATTATTCACTTCTTTTGAGCCTTTTCGTACTCTGCAATCAATTCTCTTTGTAATTGTGGAGAAGTCTGAGAATATCTCTGGAATTCCAAGGAGAATTCACCCTTACCTTGAGTACAAGCTCTCAAACTAGTTGAGAATCCAAACATGGAGTTCAAGGAACATTCAGCAGTAACCGTAAATTCATCTTGGGAGTTGACGGTTTCTAAGATCATACCACCCAACTTGTTAACTAAACCAACAACAGAGCCTTGGAATTCATTTGGTGCTGAGATTTCAACACTCATGATTGGTTCCAAAATCACTGGTTGTGCGTTCAAGAATGCTTCTCTGAAGGCACCGTGAGTAGCAGCTCTAAACGACAATTCAGAAGAATCAACCATATGGGTTTGACCATCGTTGATATGCATGTGACAGCCCAAAACCTTGTGGCCAATTAATGGACCCTTTTCCAAACAGTCTTCGAATCCCTTACCACAGGCAGCAAGGAACTTTTCAGGAATCTTACCACCAACAACGTGGTGGGTGTACTTGTTCTCACCTTCGATAGGAGTGAAATCACCAATAACTCTACCATATTGACCAGCACCACCACTTTGTTTCTTATGGGTGAAGTCAAACTTGGTTGGAGACGTGATAGATTCACGGTACGAAACCTGAGGCTTACCAGTAACACACTCAACACCGTATTCACGCTTGATTCTTTCAACATAAATTTCCAAGTGCAATTCACCCATACCAGAAATGATCGTTTCCTTTGATTCAGGGTCATACTTAACTCTGAATGTAGGATCTTCCTTTTGGAACCGGTTCATGGCCTTGGAGAAAGCACCATTGTCCTTTGATTTAGGCGAAATCGATAACGAAATAACTGCTTCAGGTACAAACATCGAACTCATGGCAATCTTTTGTTCGGAAGTTTGACTGATAAAGGTATCACCAGAGGCACAGTCAATACCAAAAGTGGCACAGATTTCACCAGCACCAACTTCACTGACGTCTTCCATATCATTGGAGTGCATTCTCACTAACCTAGCAACCTTGACCTTCTTTCCAGACTTGAGATGGGTCATGTAACCACCCTTCTTCAATTTACCTTGGTAAACTCTGATATAAGTTAATTGACCATAAGGACCTTCTTCCAACTTGAATGCTAAACCGACAAATGGAGCAGCTGAGGAAGGAACCAAGTTAACAGGAACTTCTTGTTCGGGTTTAGAAACATCCAAACCAGTGTTCAATACTTCGTTTGGTTGTGGCAAGTAATCAACAACTGCATCTAAAACAGGTTGAATACCCTTGTTAGCCAAAGCAGAGCCCATCAAGACAGGAGTAAACTTTCTACCAATAGTAGCTCTTCTAATAGCAGCCTTGATTTGTTCTACGGTTGGTTCTTCACCTTCCAAGTAGATATCAGCAATTTCATCGTCAACGTCAGCCAAGGTCTCAATCAACAAAGCTCTCTTTTCTTCAACCAAGTCGGTTAAGTCTTCTGGAACCTTGTCAACTCTAATGGTTTCACCTTGTTCACCTTCATTGTACAAAGCGACACGGTCGATGATGTTGACAGTACCCTTCAAGCCATCCTCAGCTCCAATAGGAACCTGAATAGCAGCAGCAGGAGTCTTCAACTTTAAGTTAATTTGTTCGATGGCCCGGAAAGGATCGGCACCCATACGGTCCATCTTGTTGATGAAGGTGACCCTTGGAACATTGTATCTACGCATTTGACGGTCAACTGTCACAGTTTGAGACTGGACACCGGAAACGGCACACACAACAAGCACAGCACCGTCCAAGACACGCAAAGCACGTTCGACTTCAATGGTGAAGTCAACGTGACCTGGAGTGTCGATCAAGTTGAAATGGTAGTTTTTGTCATCTTTATCCCACGAACAGTATGTGGCAGCCGATTGGATGGTGATCCCCTTTTCTCTTTCCAAGTCCATGTGGTCCATCTTGGCCCCGACAGAATCACGACCTCTAACTTCATGAATAGCCTTAATACGGCCAGTGTAGAACAACACACGTTCGGTAAATGTGGTCTTACCGGAATCGATGTGGGCAGAGATCCCAATGTTTCTCATTCTAGCTGAATGAGCCAAATCGGTTTCTGGCAAGGTTGTGTTGATCTGGTCAATGATGACTTTTTCTTCATCGTACGTTGTGGGAAGTTTCACAGCTTCATTTCTAAGAAGTGACGAACCGTGAAAGTGGCGTGCATGTCTCCAACCAACACGAAAGCTGGGTCTTACAGCGGGAATACGAAGGAAGCCCATTTGCGTTTAGTATTGATGGTGTGAAAAAAAAATCAAAGAAAAATTAATTTTCCAGCAAAACTAAAACTATAGAATGCAAGCAGCACAGGGCAAAAAAATTTATATACATATAAAAAAAATTCTAGATGTAAATCTCTCTAATCTTTTGGCTTGACGGAGCCCCAGCCGTTGACGTTTCTGAACATCATGACTCCCTTGGCATCATCCTTGTCGTCATCGACAAACTGACAACTTCTGACACATTTCCAGAGGGAAACCCACATGTTTTCGCCCTCGTAACGGTAGTGTTCACCCATGACCTTCTGGATGGCAGCACTGGCTTCTCTGGAGTTGTAGAATGGGATTCTAGACACATAGTGGTGCAAGACGTGAGTCTCGATGATGTCGTGGAAGATATGTTGGCCGATGAAACCAAAGTTACGATCAACTGTGGCAGCAGCACCACGAGCAAAGGTCCATTCACTGGGCTTGTAGTGTGGCATTGCTGGGTCAGTGTGTTGCAAGTAAGTGACGAAAGCCAACCAGTGGTTGACCCAGATCCAGGGCATGAACCAGCCAACGAACATGTTGAAAGTACCAAAGTGCTTAGCCCATTGGTAGACAGCGGTCAAGGTCAACAAGATACCAATGTCAGAGTAAATAACATACTTGGCCTGACCCTTGTCAAAGATAGGAGAGTATGGAGCATAGTGAGACTTGCCAAGCTTGGAATAACCAGGATGAGGTTGGCCAGTGACGTTGGTGAGCAAATGAAATTGTAAGCCACCCAATTGTTGGCCCAACAACGACAAGAACGAGAAAAGAGGAGACTCTTCCATGACTTCAGAAATCACCGACTTCTTGTTGACAGCCACGTATTCTTCCTTGGTATATGGTACGAACACGGTATCCTTAGTCATATGGCCCGTACCCTTGTGGTGCTTGGAGTGGGTGTGTTTCCAGGAAAAGTAAGGAACAATCAAGTAGGAGTGCAATACCCAGCCAACAAAGTCATTGACTTTTGGGTAATCGGAGAAAGCACCATGGCCACATTCGTGAGCCAAGATCCAAAGCCCGAAACCAAACAACCCAATGCAGTACGACATCGTGCACCACAACAAGCCTCTAACGATCGTGCTGGCCGTTTCGTAACCAACAACGTCGACAAGTGGAATGTAGGTGTGTCCCACGTAGCCGATAGCGATCATGGCAGCGATATCACGTACCACATAGTGCAACGACCAAGGAAGTGATCTCTCATAACAATGCTTGGGAATGGCCGAAAGAATGTCCTTGATGGTGTAGTCTGGAACATTAAATACCTTACCATAGGTTGTGACAGTAGAGAGGTTGGATCTAGGGCCAACAGCAGAGCCTTCGTCAATAACAGCAGTACTCGACATGGTGGTTAGAGGGAAAGAAAATGTCTTGTGAAAATCAAGAAAAAAAAATTACTACGTTTAATAACGCGCGAGGGTTTTTGCAATTTTTTCGAGATGCCCCACGATATTTTTTTTCTGATTAAATAATGTGATCGACCCATTGGGCACCCTTAATGGAGGACCGTATCATTAGTCGTTAGAGTGTGTCAACCATGTTAAATTGGTTACCATCAAATGGACCTTGTAATGAAGTATTCTACTATTAAGTATGTTGCCACCAACACTTTAAACAAGTAGCCGTTAGGTTTCAGCCACTCTCAGAAACCAAAAAGATAATTTCAACTGATATCTTATTTATTTCTTTTACCATTCGCTTATTCGGTCCTGAATCTTCAGTATCTTAGCAGCTGAAAGAAAACACAGTTACATTATCGATTGTTACTATTATTTTTATTACGGGTATTTGCTGTTTCATTTGTAGCGCTGCTGTTCACTTCATCGTACCTTTATTCACGAATTCGGTAATACCCCAAGATTTTACGCTGGAACGGCTGCTCATTTCCAAATTCAGGTACGTTTTTGGATGAATTACGGAGATGTCAGCGGGGTGGGGTTCTGTCATGTGCTTTAGCAGCGTAATTGCTGTATCGTTTTGTGATTTTACATTTACGCAGCCTCACCGGGGTACTAGCGTCCTCCTTTTTCCCTTCCAGGAACGTTACTAACATGCTATGTAAAAAAAAAGTTCCTGCACCATACTGGTCCAGTCTAAATTAGGAAATTATCAAAGTTTTACACACGAAGCTTGTTTAGCATTTGCCCCTAGGACCAGTTTCATAGTGTCACATTGTTTCCGTTTTACCTTGGGTCATTCTATATTTTGTGCGTGGGGCTATATCCTCTGGATTTTATTCCTTCGGTAAACTAATCTTTTGATAATATGGTGGTACTCTCGTTAGCTTGGTCCCATTAGACAAAAGAGTTGTTGTGTACATACTGAAACATGCATTGTTACTTACCATACTAAGGAATTTCTCAACTATTTTCATACATATGCATCCACTTTGGTGTCTTGACAGTAATGAAAACAACCTACCCACTACAAAAAAAATTCCTAATTAGGAAATGTGATAGGTTCCAAACTCACTTTCCTAATCGGGTAATGAAGGTTTTCTGGTTGGAGGTGAAATGTATTAGGAGAACCACAGGGCCATACTTTCCTAACTAAGTTAAACATAGTTTGGTCATAGCTAGGTGGTCCCAAAAATTGATTTAGGAGTAATAAATATAAATAGGAAGCGATTTCTGTCAACTAGTTCACTTTTTTTATTATCATCTACATTAACATCTCAACTATCCTCGTTTACAATCGACAATGAAGTTTTCACAAGCTACCCTCTTTGCAATCTTAGCATCCGCTGCATTCGTATCTGCTGCTCCGCTTGAAACCGCACAATCTGATTTCACCCTTATCAAAAGAGCCGACGCCAATGAAGTCTTGGATATCTTGAATGAATTGCAATCTCTTCACGCTAAGAGAGATCTCTCTTCTGGCGACGAATACATGGAACTTTCCAAGAGAGCTGACACAGTCATCGGAAACTTTATTTCTGCCTTATTAAACTCTGGAATTATTGGAGATGTCTGGAACACATTAACTACCGACCCTGCAGTTAGAACTGAAATCCTTGCCATCATTAAAGCCACATTCCAAGCTGCAATTGTTCAAGGCCCTGCCTTGATCAAGGCTATCTTCCAATCTGGTTTGCTTCCAAAGCTTTTCAACACCTTGGTTAACGACACTGATTTGAGAAGCGCCTTTTTGGGTGTTATTAAGGCTTTGTTCTCCAACGCCGCAAACCTTCTTGCTCATCGTACTGGTGGAACTGGAACTACTGCCGCTGCTCCAGCACCTGCTCCAGCTGCAACTCCAGCCCCTGCTCCATCTAAGCGTGAAATTATGATTGAAGGTGACTCTGAATACTTGGACAAGAAGGACTTGGTCTCTGTCATTACCAATATTGTTAACTTGATCAAGAGTACTGGTATTGTCCAGGGTTTGATTCAAAAGGTCTTGGCTGACCCACAAGCTTCTATTACTTTCTTGACCTCTGCCTTGAAGAATGGTCTTGTTCTCTTCGAAGATGTCTACGGATGGGCTAAGCAATCTGGTATCTTGCAATCTGGTCTTAACTGGCTCTCACAAAACGGTGGTGCTTTCCTCGGTGACATTGCAAAGATTGTTGGTAGTTTCTTGGGTTCAGGTACTATTTCTGCATCTGATATTAACAACGCTACTCCAAGTGCCACCACTACAACCAGGACTAGTGGTTCCGGTTCTAGTGGCTCTGGCTCTGGCTCTGGTTCTGGTTCTAATTCTGCTGCTCCAAAGGCTGCCCCAATCAATACTTCTGGTGTGTTAGCTGGTACTCCTGTTGCTACTGCTGCTGGTTCCGGTTCTACTGACAACTCCGTCTATGCACAATTGGCTGCTGAGTATGGTGGATCTGCCCCAACCGCTGCTGGTGCAGGTTCTGGTTCTGCATTCACTGGTGTTGCTGGTGCATCTACCTTAGTCCAGAAGAGAAGAAACTATTAAACAGTGGAGTGATACAAAAAAAATACCCTAAACAGTTGACATGATGATGACCTATGGTACTAATCCTAGTTTTCACCCATTCGTTGCTCGCGTAACCAATTGCTCCATGCACACATTTTTTCGGTCCATCGAAGATCCTAGCGATCTTTTTTTTTTCAAGGTGGTAGTACTTAAGTTCATTGCGTTTATATTTAATTCTCTATCTTACATTCTTAGTTTTATTTATTGGCAATCCAAAAAAATTATTATAACCCTTTCTCGTAGTCTAAGTTATTTCCATTTTAGTCTATCGAGGTAACCTATAAACATATTATGAACACATAACGCCCAAAATATGTACCCGTGGCATTAAATTTGTCTTCTTCGCCTTAAAACGTGCCCAACAACCAATGTGGTGCTTGGATTTATAGCACAAAAGCGCTTTAGAACGCCATGGAATGCATGCGAACGCCTGTACATTTAAGAGAAAAATATTTTATGTTGACATGGAATAAGGGATTTTTAAGCGAAGTTACCTAGACGAGAAAAGCTTACAAAACAGAATAATGAAGCCTACACTGCAGTAGATGCTTCCTACGTAATTAGTACCCTTTGCGTCATCACAAAATATCCAGTTTAGAAAGTACGCTAAAGGTGTCTCATCTTGTTGAATTTGAGTTTTAGACGAAATGTTGAAGGTGGAACGGACCGTGAATGGCGTCATCACACTTTTTTCTCTTTAGGCGTTCTTCGGTGGACAAGTTTTTGCTTGGTTCCGTGCATGTAAAAAATATTCCAAAATGACTTCAGGTCGTCAAAAAAAACATTCGCAAATGTTCCCAGAATCGAACCATTATCACCCCATATGCTACCTTTACATGATGATTACCACCTGTAGCATATCGGAATTATGCAGGGAATACATCCCACTTTACTCTTTACCTTGTGACAATGATCCTGAACCCTTTTTTAACACATTTGGAAGGGATATGTATGTGGTCACCTTATTTCATATAAACTAGACTCGATCGTCATAATTTTATATCTTCTTTTTCTAAGATTAGTTTCACCCAACGTATAAATACCATGTCAGTATCCTCCCGTCACCTCGAATCTTCTTCATATCCCAGCAACAACATGTTATTCGCTTTAGCTACTCCAGGCTCTGCCTTCCAGCCATCTTTAAAGAAGGTCTCCAACACTTGGAGATTAAAGAAGTTCAAGGAAGTCTACGAAAGTAAAGGTGGTTCTGCTAACAGCTCCAGAGATGGTTCAATTCACTCAAAAGATGCGTACGATCTTTAGATTGACGCGTCAGTGCTCTTTTGAATGTTTTCTTTTCAGGTTTTTTTTGGTACAGGGCTTGAATGTTTTTTCCCTTTCAATTCTACAATTTGTCTTTTAAAAATGAGGTTTTTTCTATTTAATAATAAACAGTTATGTTAATAATGCACGTAATTTTTTTTTTTTATGCTATTTTCTTTGTTTGTTTTTTTTTGGTTTAATTCATTTTGTCGTATTTGGATGCATTATACCGCAAAGCATTGTTCCTTTTTTTATTTTATTATTTCACGGCGTGGAACAGGACCCGGAATATTCATCATCGAGTTTTGTAGAATCATTGGCAGGATCCCATGCCGCACTTGGAACTCTCAAACCATGACCACTACCCTTGATTTCTTGGTTTCTTCTTTCCCTCTCAAATTCTCTCCACCGTTTCATTGTGATATTGCTGGCATCAAAAGTACCATCAACAACACTATGATCTCCCTTATCGTTACCAACCTTTCTAGTTTCACCCCAACTGAAATCGTCAAACTTCCAATAGGAGTATACAGGCAAAACAAAGTTCCAAATTGGTAATGCAAGAATGTAAATGAAAAAGTAGATAACATATGACACCGATGAAACAGTGATCACAATTAATACACCAGGTAACCCATAGATTACAGCCATAAGAACCAAAGACAAAATCGGAGTTGGCTTGGAAATAATGGCATAGACAATCACATAAATGGCAAAACAAATAGCAACTGGCAAAACCATGGTACCAACCAATTCAACCATAATGACAAACTGCATGGAAAAACAGAAAGTACCACATAAATCCTTCACCATAGCCAACTCCATCAAGTTATGCACTGTTGAGTTGATCCAACGACGACGCTGTGACAACAACACTCTGAACTTATCAGGAACAATAGTCTTACATGCTGCCTTGGGTACAAAGATCTGCTTTCTCTTGGGGAAAGTTCTCAACATCAAGGAAGTAAGGTAACGATCTTCACCCAATAACAATAAATTTTTCTTGTGCAAAGTGTTCACAACGTTATCAGAATATCTTTCAACAATATCAGGGTTTGCCAAAATTGGCACCCAGTAACCATCAGAACCCTTGGGTGCTTTGATACGGTATACTGAGAAACAACCAGGCAAACATGTCACACCACCAAAAACGGACTCAAATGCCTTGGACAGGTGATGTGAAATATAATATTCGAATACTTGGATTGCTGTTACCCAAGATTGAGATTTGTTCGAAATTTTTGTTTCACCACACAATCCCATAATTTTTGGATCCTTTACGATCTCGGCCATCATATGAGTTAATGAGTCTGGAAATACCTTCGTATCTGCATCTACCATCAAAACCGTTTCGTAAAATTCTGTCATCAAACCAGTAACACGCCAGATACTGTTTAATAATTCGTACTCTAACGCTGTCATTCTCTCATCAAACATCACTTTCTGAAGGAACGACATTAAAATAATTTGAGAATCACGCTTACCTCTGTTACCTGGTTTGGAAGATGCACTTTCCTCAGGAGTACCACACTTGACAATGGTAATAACTGGGACTCTCTGTTGTTTCTCAACAGGAACTGTGTTGTCGTCATACTTATAGAATCCAGCATAGATTTTGGCCATATTGTGACGCTTACTACCTTGTGCGACAGCAACATAAGAATTAGCCTTAACATCTTCTGGTTCAATAGTAAAATCAGACATCATTCCAATCACAATATCAGGAGTAGTCATTTCATTCCCATTCCCCTTAATCAAACCATCACAAATAACGACAATTAATTTGTGGGAGCTTGGGTAATCAGTCGTGGCAATCGAATCAATGGTGGTACGAATACCTTGTTCATCTTCCGAATAACAAGTCACCAAACAAATGGTATGAACCAACGGGTATCCAAAAGGCTGATACTCAACTGGAGGTTGAGGTACCACATCAGGATGGAGAATATCTGGTGATAACCCATTAACAGCAAAATCATCTTCCATGCCATCAAATGGATTGAAGGCCGACATTCGACGAGACAATAAGTCGGTAGAGGACCCTGCATCGTTGAGGTACACAGTTGACTGTCTGGTACCAGACGACTTCATACCGTTTTTCTTGGAACTATTTCCACCAGAACGACCCAAGAGAGATGCTTGGGTAGACATGGTGGTGTACTGAAATGATTTGGAAATGGCTTCAGGATTGTCATAGTATTGAGATAATTCAGCATTGGCAGCCAACGATAAACGGCCAGCCTTTTGGAAAACACTTTGTCTATTAGTCTTGTTGGCCTTGTAGTTAGCTCTGGCTCTTACTGGAACAGTTTTGATCTGATTCCCGATAACAGGATTGTTGTTGTCGACCCAGTTTTCAATTTCTTGATTTCTTCTGGCCATTGTCTTGTTGTCAACAGCAGTGGCACCTTGGTTTGGAGATATCCACCATCTAAAGTAACAAGCCATAATGAACTTGGCAAGAATAACAGATAAGATAAATACCAATGAAACATACAAGACAACTTTTGATGCAAGACACCCAATGGTCTCAGAATCAATGGTTCCAACCTTGATAATTTCTGTCAAGCATCTGGCAGCTTGTCTTTCGTGTGGTTTGGTGAGAACAAGTGAGATGTCGTGTCCCTTGTATGTGGGGTCGTCTCGCAACTTATCAAAAAGTTCAGGATAAGTGACGTCATCGGTTGAGATCCAGTTGATAAGATCAAGATCCAATACATTACCAGAGTAGACCACCAAATTTCTCGAGTTGTTTCTGATATCTTCCCAGGTAAAGTAGACTTCGGCGGTGGAGGCCAAACTGAAGTATGCTTCTCTAGCATCGTTACTGGTGTGACAAGCCCAGCCATCGTAATAAACTTTAGTATTGTTCACTTCAGTAGACCCATCTTGGTCGAACAAACGACAGGGCATGTACCATGCCAAGTCGTTTCCGTTTCTGGGAATAGAGCAGTTCTCTCTGGGGACAATGAGGTTCCTGCAGTTACCATTGACATTTTGAAAGAGAAACGATGCATCCATTCCACCGGCATAAACAGGAGCGTACAACACGTTGGAACCTGGAGCGATACCGACAGCTTCTGGGTGTTGTGAGTGTGTTAAGTCGTATGCTCTACCATTGACAATCAAGTATCCCGTGGAGATTTCGTTATTTCTAAGAGAAACATGACTACTGGAGCACACAGATCTGGTGAAACCAAATGCCACATATGAAACAAAGGTTCCCATGTACAAGATACAAGAGATCAAGCCAATCTTTTCTCTCCATGCAAACTGGCGGTCCTTGGTGGACAAGCCAAACAACCTCAATAAAGGTGCTGGTGCCCAAAATGTGAGGATGTAGCAGTAGACCTTCCAGAAGTATATATCGTGTTTCGGGGCTGTGTGTTCGATAGGTTTTGGTTTTATGACTTTAGTCTTGTTTTTGGCGGGAGATGCATAAGGTGTGTTGATTTCGTCATTTAATCCGTAGACTTCTCTTCCACCGTTCAATGGAGATTGATTGGATGGATTTTGTCGTGGTTGAGGTTCTTGCTGACGTTGATTTTTGCTTCCTGGTGACGAGTTGTGGATATCCATCAACGGAATGCCCTCGTCGTCGTCATCGATACTCGAGCGTCTGCTGGCACCCTGGTAGGATATTCTTCGGGGCTGCATATGTGGCTGTGGCAGATGGGAGTCAACGGTGTTGATCTGAGGATCCAAGCCGGTTGACGATGGTTGTATCCGTAGATGATTCGACTGTTTGTTGGCCACTTGAGTGTAGTGATAGCGCGGGTGGTTCTGGTCGATCCGAGACCTCTCTGGCCGAACGAGGGATCTCTTTCTATCCAAGTCGCCTATCTCAGGATCAAACTCATGATACTTGTTGGACTTGTTGCTTGGTCTGTATGACATTGTGGCACAGCAAAAAACAGACGCTTCAAGTCGTTATTGATTTCAATGAAAACAAAAAAAAGGTTTTGAATAGGAAAAATAGACAAATAGCTATTACACAAAATCAAGAAAAAAAAAATAAAAATAATAATAAACATCGCCGCGCAAACCGAAGCCTCCAACAGCGAGAATATGTTGCTGGTGAAAGAGAGATACAGGAAAGAATTAGAAAACAGAACACAACACCTAAATGTTTCTTTTAGTTTGTTTTTTTCTTTCTTGATTCTAAATCACCAATTTGTACCCGAAGCTTCGTCTCCCCAACATTAGGTTTAAGGTTTGTTTTGGTTGCAAAAAAAAAACATTAACAAACCCATTCTTGGGCTACGGTACAATTACAACGGATATAGTACAAATTATCTGTATATCATTTGTTCATTTATTTACTGTATTGTATTTTATTTCAGTTGAATTAAACATTAACTAGTGACGGTCACCAACCCATTCTCTGGCACTTCTGAACAACTCGATCCATGGCCCGTATGCGCCCCAGGACTCACCCTGTTCGGCAGCATACCACGAATTCGATTCCTTTCTGGTAACGCGTTCTGGGTGGGGCATCATCGCCAACACCCGGCCGTTGGCCGAACTGATCCCAGCAATACCCTCAGGTGACCCGTTGGGGTTGAACGGATACTGTTCGGTTCTACCACCGTAGTTGTCAACGTAGTGGATAACGGATCCAGTAAACGATTGGCGCTGTTCTTCGGTCTTAAAGTTGGCCCGGCCCTCACCGTGAGCGACAGCAATCGGTAACTTCGATCCCTTCATGTTCTTCAAGAAAATTGACTCGTTCTTGGCTTCAGCATCGACTTCCACCATCACGAATCTCGCCTCGTACTGCTCAGACAAGTTTCTCTCAAACGTAGGCCAGTTCTCGGTGCCAGGAATGATCTCGGCAATTCTGCTAAAGAACTGACACCCGTTACACGCACCAAATGCAAACGTATCGTCTCTTTCCTGGAAGAAACGCTGGAACTCAGAACGAGCACGCTCGTTCAACAACACAGACTTGGCCCAACCAGCACCGGCTCCCAACACGTCACCGTACGAGAACCCACCACATGCAGCCAAACCAACAAAGTCATCAAGCAGAACTCTGCCAGTCAAAATATCAGACATGTGCACGTCATACACTTCAAAACCAGCCTGCTCAAATGACCAGGCCATCTCCTGCTGCGAGTTGACACCCTGTTCTCTCAAGATAGCCACCTTTGGCTTGGTGGTATACTTGCGGTTCTCAATCACGTCGTACGTCAATTGGTACGACAAACCAGGGTTAGCATCGTCAACAATAGCATCGTACTCTTGCTTGGAAGTAGCAGGATTGTCTCTCATCTTTTGGATATGGTACGAGGTGTTGCTCCACAACTGCTGTAATGCACTACGGGTGTTGGTGTACACAACAGCACCGTCGTACTTGACAGTGACATCAGAGCCAGCAGCTGGCTTCCCAATGACCTTGATGTAGTCCGACAGGATCTTGTTGGTAGCAAAGATCTCAGTAAAGGCATCCAAATCCTTGGCTCTGATTTGGAACACAGCTCCCAATTCTTCGTTGAACAAGGTGGTCAAGACATCGTCACTAGCATCAAGATTCAACTCAATACCAGTACGGCCAGCAAACGCCATTTCAACCACTGTGGTAAACAAACCACCTTCGGAACGGTCGTGGTATGCCAATACATCAAATTGCTTGTGTAATACCACGAGCAGCTGTAAGAACGACTTCAAGATTTCGTTGGAGTGAACAGTAGGAGCAGAGTCGCCCACTTGCCCGTATACTTGAGCCAATGCCGAACCTCCCAACAGCTTCTTGACCTCAGCAGCCAAGTCAACCAAGACGAGAATAGTGTCGTCTTCCTTGATCAATTGAGGTGTCCAGGTCTTCGAGGTGTTGTCCACGGGACCAAACGCCGTGATTGTCAAAGCTAACGGAGCAGTGACTTCCTTGTCGTCCCACTTCATCTTCATCGACATCGAATCCTTACCAACAGGAATAGAAACCCCGAGGGCAGGACACAAGTCCATTCCGATGGCCTGAACTGCTTCGTACAACTTGGCCCCCTCGCCGGCGTGGGAAGCAGCGGACATCCAGTTGGCAGACAACTTGACGTGAGCCAAGGACGTGATATCGGCAGCAAAAACATTTAACAACGACTCAGCAACGCACATCTTGGCTGAAGCACTGGCCGAAATCAATGCCAAGGTTGGCTTTTCACCCATAGCCATCGCTTCACCGGTTGACAACACAGTGTCACCGAGAGACGTGGCTGTGACACCCACGTCAGCAACAGGGACTTGCCATGGACCAACCATTTGGTCACGGTCAACCAATCCAGTGATGAATCTGTCCCCGATCGTGATCAAGAAGTTCTTGGACCCAACTGAAGGTAACTGCAACACTCTCTCCACGGATTCAGCCACTAGTAATGATTCGGTGACAAATGGCTTCAATTTCAATTCTTGAGTAATGGCCGACTTGGACATCTTTGGAGGCTTTCCAAACAAAACAGACATTTCCAAGTCAATTGGTGTCGTGTTCAACAACGAATCGGTCAACACTAATCTCTGTTCAACGGTGGCTTCACCAACAACAGCAAATGGAGCACGTTCACGCTCACACATCTCGGCGAACAAGTCAAAGTTTTCTGGAGCAACCCCCATGACATAACGTTCCTGCGACTCGTTACACCAGATTTCCATAGGTGACATACCTGGTTCCAATGATAAGATAGCCCTCAAGTCGAACTTGGCACCCAAGTCATTGTCGTGGACCAATTCTGGCAAGGCGTTCGACAAACCACCGGCACCAACATCGTGGATCGATTGGAGCGGGTTCTTGTCGGCACCAAGAGAGACACAGGCGTCGATAACTTGTTGTGCTCTTCTCTGAATTTCAGGGTTACCACGTTGCACCGAAGCAAAGTCCAACTTAGCGGACCCTTCACCAGAAGAAATGGACGAAGCAGCACCACCACCAAGTCCGATCAACATCGATGGCCCACCAAGAACAACCAATTTTGCTCCTGGAGTGATCTTGGTGTCTTTCAATGCCAATTCAGGTCTGATAGCACCCATACCACCTGCCAACATGATAGGCTTATGGAAACCTCTGAATTCTGTCTTTCCTTTGTGGGTTTCGACTTCAGTGGTCAAAGTTCTAAAGTAACCATTGATAGCTGGTCTACCGAACTCGTTGTTGAAGGCAGCCGAACCAATAGGAGCCTCGATCATAATGTCTAAGGAAGAAGCAATGTGGCCTGGTTTACCAATATCTCTCTCCCAAGGCTGTTTCAAGCCAGGAATGTTCAAGTCTGAGACGGAGAACCCAGCTAAACCAGCTTTAGACTTGGAACCACGACCCACGGCCCCTTCATCTCTGATCTCACCACCTGAACCGGTGGCAGCACCAGCAAACGGAGACACGGCGGTAGGGTGGTTATGGGTCTCGACCTTAACCAAGGTGTGGACGCGTTCCTTGGTAGACTTCCACTGCTTTGTCTTGTAATCTGGGGTAAAGACGTAACCTTCTGGGCCTTCAAACACTGCTGCGTTGTCAGAGTAGGCAGAAACGGTGTATTGAGGGTTCTTTTCGTGGGTGTTTCTAATCATCTTAAACAACGACATGTCCTTCTTAATTCCATCAATGGTCCAGTCGGCGTTGAAGATCTTGTGACGACAATGTTCCGAGTTAACCTGAGCAAACATGAACAACTCGACATCGGTGGGGTTACGGCCAATGATTTCACCGAAAGCGTGGGTCAAGTAGTCAATTTCACCCTGATCCAATGCCAAACCAAGCTCCTTGTTGGCAGCAAGAAGATTGGCAGGGTCGGAGGTGATATCGACTGTCACCAAAGGCTTTGGGCTGTGGTGAGCAAACAAATCGTCGTACTGAGGAGCATGGCCGTTCAAGTAGAGGGTCTGGGTCATTCTATCAAACACCGACGTCAAGATCTCCCCTGTGGCCAAGTGTTGTTCCAAGGCGAACCCTGGCTTGACCTTGATCAATAACGACAAACCACGTTCAATACGCTCAATCTTGTCGCCTAATCCACAGATGGTGGCGATATCAGTCGCCTTCGACGACCAGGGGGAAATTGTGCCTGGTCTGGGCAATATTCTGATCAAAAACGTGTCATCAGCCAAAGAGACGGAAGTTGTCTGGGTGGAGTATTCCACCAACTGACGCGACAAGGCATCGGTACCGACAGGCGTGTCGTACTGCAACAAAATGTCAATCAAGCCCAATTGCTTGTCAGACACCGACTCCTTCAATGAAATGTAGTGGGTGTACGACGAAGCAACGTCAACAATGATACTCAGATTCAACTTTTTTTCAATTTCTTGAATCAAGTTGGTGACTCTGAACGGAGACAAAGCCTTAGGGCCTGGCAAAATGAGAAAGCTCATGGTAACGTAATGTTTTCTAACACTAACTAGTTACTCTTATTCTTTAGGAAGACCGAAAGAAAGCAGAACGGTTGCTAGAGAAAACTCTAAGAAAACTACATCTCTAAAAACCCCGAGTTAATTTTTTTGCAAAATTGTTTCTGACTCGTGCCTTCCTGCGGGTACATTATTATTTTTTTTTTCTGTGGGGGCACGACTCACTTATCAAATTTCGCGATGAGCTCATCCCCCTAAATCGACTGGTCATATCGCGGAACAGCACCATTATGGCTCAAGGAAAACTTAACCTTAAGGCGAAGGCACCAGCTAAAGTTAACAAGAAAGGTACACAACCAAAACGGTGTGCGCCAAAGATCATCAAGCCCAAAAAAGCCCTGGCCAAACAAAGCAACAAGCTCACCAAGATCCACCAAGGACAACTTATTTCATCTACCGAAAAGTTGATTGCGAGCAGAGTTGGTCATTTGGAAATCATTAAGGGTTCTAGAAGACAAATCGAGAAGGAGGAAAAGGATAAGAAGAAGTGATGAATCCACATGATATTTTGACGTGGGTGTCTCCTTCTCCACCTCCACCTCCACCAACTGATAACAAGACTACTGTTCAAGAAACTTTTCCATCATTTAGTGATCGTTCCAAGAATATCACACGCATTACGTCTGACGCCACCTTCAGCTCTCTCCCTCCACTTACAGCCATAGACCCTGACTTGGCCCAGAAACTCGATAAAAAGAGCCGGAAACAAAGACATTAATTGTATACTAGTAATAAATAATCCATATTAGTGAGGAATGGGACGAGGCATGGCTTCCTGTGCCTCTGCCTCCAAGCTTTTACGTTGAATCTTCAACTCCTGTGATCTGACAAACGTAACAAGTCCAATCCCAAATATCGCTGTTAGTACTGTTAAAATAGCATTGATGGGGATCGGGTTCATACCAAACCATTCATGGGTTGCTTTGTCCATGAATTGGGTCATGATATTACAGATGCCCGAAAATGCAATGATGGTTCCGTAAATGGTACCGAAGTTGTCGTAGCCAAACACTTTGGCACAGTAGTCACTTACGGCAGTATAATAAAACGGACGGTACACCACCAATAGTAAAATCCCAGCATATGTTCCTGGAAGCCAGGAAACCAAGCCCAAGATTCCAATCGCAAGTGAGATTGATGTTAAGACGATCAACACCGTTAACGTCGTGAAATTGTCAAGGATCAATCCAATAAATGGAATCAGGGCCAATCCACCCAAGGGCAAAGCCAAGTCAAAGAACTGGTTGATTGTAGTGGCAATGGCTTCGTCCCCATAGAGATACGTTTCCTGGATCTTGATAGTAGCCACAAAGTAATTGATCCGAAGCATTTGTATCGTGGTAAATAGCGTCATCAATACAAACCAGGTTGATCCCAATTGGTCTGTAATGGAGTAGCCATGCAAGATCCCAAACACCCCGCCCGATTTTTTGGTTAGTTTTGACTCGGCTTCGTGCTCATAGACCGATTTGACGGAGGTACGAGACGCAAACAGGGCCCTAGATATTGTTGATGATCTCCGTGAAAACAGCGCTCTTTTCAAGAGCAACGATGTTGTTTCCGAGATGGTTGGTTGAGGTGCAGCTTCAACAGCACAGTCACGATCTTCTGGAAGCCACAAGTCACCATCCAACGGCCTTCCTGTTTCATCGATACCAGTTTCAGCAATTTTTGCCAAAGTTCCCACGGTTTTGTATGAGTCGCGAGGCATAATAGTAAGTTGGCAGAGCAAGATGAACCCAGGGACTACCAAGTAGTATGAAAAAAATGTACTGAGACTCGCCTTGGTGACATTAAAGTAAATCAAGCGGTAAAACAAGAACAATGCCGATGACGAGTCGAAAGCTCCTGTTAAAAGGGCCAATATGAGGCCAGAATTCTTGGGGAAGGAGTTTGCAAGTTGGAAGCAAGAAATAAATACAAATGGGCCTCCCAATGCTAACAAAGTGTATCCTGCTAAGTAACTGTCTACCACAGTAAGTGACTGGCCGTATCTGATACAACTTGCGCCCAAGGCGAGAATAACACTGCCAACAATGCCGGTCACTTTAGGTCCATAGGCATCCAAAATCAGTCCAACTGGCAACGCTGAGATATTCGTGACCATGCATGCAAGAGTAAAGAGCATGTTGAGTGACAATTCCTGTTCATCGCAAGTATCTGAGGATGTCTCACATCTTTCGTGGTAAATGCCCTCACTGATAAGGATGGGTTTCAATGCTGCGAATCCAAACACAGGTCCAGCAGCCAAGAGACACCATACATTGGCACATACTACTTGTAGAACTCGTCTAGATAGTGAAGGTAAGTTGTCGGAAGTAGACATGGGTGTGTTTGTGGTGAGGTTTTTGGTGGGGAAACCTTTGCCTCATTTATATCTCAAATACGTGCGGCGGATTCCGAGCTCTCGGATATTTCCATAGATAACACCAACATATATTCTTATAAATTATTTGTCCCTATTTATGTACATCTAGAAAGGACTAATCTCTTGATGTATGTCACGGTAAGACTTGGCCGAATTTGCAAGACGGAATACAAGATGATGGACACAAATGGCCAACATGTTCAACAATACAATGGCAACTAATGCCATCAAGACTCTTATACCAGGAAGATCATACGCAGCTTTAGGCTTACTCGGTTTTTTCGAATCGCTATTATCCTCGTTATCTTTATCATCCTTGTTTTCCTTGTCATCCTTGTCATCCTTGTCATCCTTATTATCCTTGTTATCTTTATCATCCTTGTTATCCTTGTTATCTTTATCATCCTTATTATCCTTGTTATCTTTATCATCCTTGTTATCGTCATCTTTCTTGTCGTCATCTCTCTTGTGCAAGACTTCGTTAATGATTAATGGCGGACCATACTCACCGATCTCAACTGATCCACCAGTTGAAGAAGGAGAAGATGCAGCTATCACGACCATAGCCGTAATAATACACGAAAGAATAACTTTAGACGGCTTGGTCATGTTTGGACGCTAGAAACAGGAAGTTGATAGTAGTTTCAGCTTTTTTGATTCTTACCTATATTCAGACTATTGACAATTGCCCAATCGGGTAAATTAGCACGTGTGGATCATCACGTTTATAACATTGCTATTCGCCTTGCTCACTCGCCAAATCTTAAAACAAGGCAATGGTGAAGGTCTGAGACTGATCAACAGCATGCTATAATACTTGGTACCTGAATATTGACCCTGACTTGACTATGATGATGCTTTGCAGTATGGGGTCTTTATGAGGTACCCCTGAAACAAATAAAAAGTCACGTGTTTATAACGTGATTACATAATTATTCTATAGTTTTTACTTTTTTCAACTTGATGAGCTTCACCTAGGAATCAACCTACCAGCCATGTCTAATATCTTGTTTGAAAGTCTGTTCCACGTTGAAACCACTGATGCTGCTAGATACAACAAGGTTTCACGTATAACAGCCACAAGTGCGCAGGATGTCAAGATTACCTTGGATATAAATAGCGAGTTGTTTCCAGTCAAAGCCAATGACTCGTTGACGATCACTTTGGCTTCTTCCCTTGGAAATGAAGCTTCCATGAAGACTTCCAATGGTTCATGGAAGCCACCAAAACAGTATGATGACTCCTTGGCCAACGATTACGACTATGTCATGTATGGTACCGTGTACAAGTTTGATGAAAACCAAAACAACGATAAGATGTCGGTCTACATTTCCTTCGGTGGATTGTTAATGTGCTTGGAAGGAGGCTACCGTTCGTTGTCGAACTTGAAGCAAGAAAATGCTTATATTTTGATTCGTCACTACAAGGAGAATTAGCATGTATTATAGAGTAGTTCAATGAATGAACATAGAAACAGAGATTGTAGATTTTGTCAACGAGAAAAAAAGGTCCTTAGAAATAAAAATAAAAGCTAGTGTGAGTGAAGTTCGAATGGAAGATACAGATCAACGTACGTAGCTCAAGGGGGGAAGAAAAAAGAAGCAAGTTGGAGGAATTCTATAGATACTAACTTAATAGCTGATCCAACGTTACAGCAGGTGCCTCTTATAAAGAATCCATTGTACCAGCCACCCAAGGCAGTGACTCTAAATGCCAACTACAATAAACTCATACCGACTCTAAGCAAGACGGTACCTCCAAAAGTAAATATTGGTGATGACCAATTAAACCAGTGGCTCCATGAGATACAGGATTTAAAGAAACGAGCACAGGACCAAGAACCCAGCACTGCCTTTTCGACGTGGATCGCCGACCAGCAGCGCAAAGTAGCTCCTGGGTTCGATTTTGGGATCATGACTCCAAGCAGAAAATCTCCGCCCCCAGAAGTTAATGAGTTGGATAAGCTTTTTGGTAAGACATCTTTAGATCAATGAATAACGCGTTTGAAAGAACACTGTAGGAATTGGGTTTGCTAATTCGACTCCAATTTACCGATTTTCCACTTTTATTCGATCTCAAGTTTTTCGAGTCTTATCTTTGTCTCGAAAACCCTTGACCCCACCAATGCTTTCCATCCGACGCCTTTCTCGTGGGACTCTTGGAAACCGAGTAGTGTTGGTGTTGTTGATTGCAGCAGCAGTGCTATACTGTTTGATGGAAATTCGCATCAAACAGGTGGTGCATCTGCTTCCTAAACGATTAGATACCATTTCTCGACGTCACACCTTTGTTGATCCTGTCATCAAAATACTAAAAGATCCAACCTGCACCTCCTACTTTGATGCTTTGGCCCATGACAAACTGTTTGCTCCGTTTTCGTTGGATGAATTACAAAATTTCGAGTTTAATGGACATATTTACAAGGAAAAGAAATGGATTCGTGAACGTATAATTCAGCTAAAACGAGGAACTCACAAAATTGAAAAAGATTATGGGAAATCTCGTGGAGAACAGGTTCAACTTGAGTTCAATGCTGAGTGCCAGAAGGTCTCTTCTTACGAACACAAGACCTTCCAGAATTTTGCTCATACAAAAATATTTGGTCGATGCTTTATTGAGAACAAGACTGTGTCTCGACACTGCTCACAGTTTGAACAAATTTTGTATCCGTGGATGTCGAGAGTATTGCCTCAGAAATATCCTGATAATGTACTGACGCTTCCAGTAGATACACCACAATGTTTTGTGGATATAATCTTGCAGAATTCTCGTGGCAAGGGCATTGTTATTCCCCTACTTCCAACTTCAAGTATGGATAGACAAGTTGAGAATGTCAGAAGACTTATCAAGGTACTACGTGCATTAAACAATACTCTTCCTATTGAAATCACTTATATGAACAATACAGTCAACACTTATCATATTCAAAAATTGCATCGCACGGCAACTGAGGCACCTCTATCCAAATTAAAGCATAGATATAATGGCACACTTTGGAATCAACCTCTGTTTCCAAAACAAGTAGTCACTTTTGTGGACTTGAAGCCAGTTATTAATACAAGAGAAATCCCAGTGTTTGAGTCGTCGAATCTCTTTCAGAACTCAAACTTCTACTATACTTTAAGCACGATTTTCAATTCTTTTGATGAGTTCATTATAATGTCTCCTTATTCGATTCCATTGAATGCTGACTTTGAGAAATACTACTTTCAAAACGCCGCATACCAAGAAACAGGTAGTTTGATGTTCAAACTACCTTCCAAACTATCTTACAGAATGAGACGTCTCAATCCTGGGTTTCATGAAATATCAAATCTTATTCTAGAATATTTGATGCCCAATCGAGATGATCATAAGCTCTTTGGGTTGAATATTCGGTCTCCAGAAAAGTTTCTGGCAACTTATCGTATTTTTGAAAAGGGGTTCTACCGGATGGTGGACCCTACATTGATGGTATTTAAGAAATCAAAAGTGTTGAACGGGATGTTATTGGCAGTCAACTTCCAGCTTCATAAAATCTTCAATGCTCGCTTTGATTTCCATGAGAATGAATTAGCTCCTGAACTGTTATGGATTGGACAAGAAATTGCTGGAACCAACAAGCAGGTATCATTTAACCGTAATTTTGCGGTGTTAGCGGGGATCTTAACCCCAGAAGATGGGAAAGAAACCAGTATGATGTCTCACGAACTTTGTTCCGCTTCCTGGGCCCAAATATCCGATTTGGACGACGTCACTCTTCTTTACATCACCTCGCATCAACTAGAGAATTGGCGTGATAATGGGGCGGCCTTTCAAAGGAGTTTGGAAAGGAAATATACCATTGGGGATTTTGATACTGAAGACGGTGCTGCATCTGGTGCATCAGCAGGAGCACCCATTGATAGACTGGTTTTTGAAAAGATTGCTTCAAATCCACTTTACTTGGAATCTGTTTTGAAACCGCCTGCAATAGACAAAAAGATCTTTGTTAGAGGGATGGAGGAGCCGGTAGATGCATGGGTCGAGGATGACGAATTTGGCAATGGGGCGCGTGCACATCCGTTCTGGTGTGGATATGACGTTGTGGGTGATCCTACTTCAGGCAACAGAGGTGTCACTAGCACCATTGGCACCAAGCTTCAGGCACAGTATATGTTCTTACTTGATGTATGGTTTGAAAGCGAACAATATTAAATAAATACAAAAATTTCGCAATCAAAAAAAATGTAGAAAAAATATAGCGTCACAGACAGGATTCGAACCTGCGAAGGAAAATCCCAACACCTGAACCGCTGATGAATAGCAGGGTGTCGCCTTAACCACTCGGCCACTGTAACTTGAGTTAAAGAATTTGAGAGAGAATGTTATCATAATGATAAATAGTAATAACATCATTACCGCAACGTATTAAATTATTCTATAGAATCGACATTTTTATTTTGGATACCTATATTATGAATTAGGTTGGTGGTTGAGTTTTAGAAAGTTTTTACTGTATGTATGGTTGTCCAAAGTAGAAAGCAAAAGTTAGTTTAGAAATGGTATTTTAAATAATAATAATAATAAAAAAATGAAAAAATTCTAGAATAGCAGAAACATTTCTTGCAATGCACCAGCAAATGCAGATAGGAAAGATTACAATGTAAGTAAAAAGTACAGTAGAATAAGAATCACTAGTTTACGCAATAGACCAGAACACAGGGGTAATCAGTAAAGTTCTATGGAGAAGAAAGATGTCGATTTAAGACTTCTGGAAGAGTGGGGCCATTTGGTGAATCGCGTTACAATTGGATGCTTTTTTTGCGGTTGATTTGCTTCAGAGTCTAGTGCACGGGGTGGGGAGCCCCCCACAAATAAACGCAACATAATGTAAAATCAGTTTGTGGTAACAATTATTAGGGCATGCTATGTAGAGCAACAAACGTGGCAACGTATAAAAACCAAACCAAGGTCTATTTTTGGGGTAGTATGTAGTTTCCCCGGACGGAACGATCTCTTTCGCCGAGACGCCTCGTGACTTCCATCGATGTTACATTGCATTTGTTGGGTGGACCACTTTTTATGATTTCCGCGGGGAGGGGGCCTACTTTACTCAAACTACACTTTCTCGCACCAGACAAGTTCCCCTCATTAACATCAGATGATGGGACCTGCATCAGCAACATATAATACGACAGCGTTGTATTTGTTTTCTGTAAATACTGCCCGGCAATTCATGCGAGTCACCTGTCACCAGTTCCATGTTATATTTCCTCTCGTAAAATCTCGTCATTTTTCTCCCAAGTAAATTTTCCATCCGACTAGCTCAGACTACAGAACCTATTATTTTCGTGTACGCGCTCCTCCACCGCCGACACGACTTTCAGACATAAATTGACCAACAACTCGTGTCTCAAATCTTTTAGTAACTTCTTTTTATTTACCCTGAGTTAACTATGGCCTCCACGACCCCAAAGAAGCACATCAAGACCCAGTCGACTTATGTATGTATTACCAGCAACTCCATGTTCTTTGTTCTTTCGTTACATGAATCCTTTCCATGTGCAAAGTACTAACCTTTTTCTTCACAGGCATTCGACAACACGGCTACCACCGTGGCTGCCTCCCAAATGCGTAACGCATTGAACTACTTGGCGGACACACTTACTGATTCTGAAAAACAGATCAGATTCGAAAACGAAATGGACTCCTTCTTTGCCCTCTTCAGAAGATACTTGTCCGACAAGGCCAGCGGTAACACTTTGGATTGGGACAAGATTAAGTCTCCTTCTCCTAGTGAGGTCGTTCAGTACGACTCCTTACAAGGATCCAAGGAATCTTCCCTCTCCAAGCTTGCTGTCTTGAAGTTGAATGGTGGTTTGGGTACCTCCATGGGTTGTGTTGGTCCAAAGTCAGTTATTGAAGTCAGAGACGGTAACACCTTCTTGGATTTAAGTGTCAGACAAATTGAACACTTGAACCGTAAGTACGATGCAGATGTTCCTTTGTTGTTGATGAACTCGTTTAACACCGATGCCGATACCGCCAAGATCATCAAGAAGTACCAGGGCCACAGAATCAGAGTCAAGACTTTCAACCAATCTAGATTCCCTCGTATCTATAAAGACTCACTTTTACCAGTTCCTTCCGACTTTGACGATGATTTGGACTCCTGGTACCCACCAGGCCATGGTGACTTGTTTGAATCTTTGGTTCAATCCGGTGAATTGGATGCATTGTTGGCACAGGGAAGAGAAATTCTTTTTGTTAGTAATGGTGACAACTTGGGTGCCACCGTTGACACCAAGATCTTAGACCACATGATCGATACCGGTGCTGAATACATCATGGAATTGACTGACAAAACAAGAGCTGATGTCAAGGGTGGTACTTTGATCAACTACGATGGTCAAGTTAGATTGTTGGAAATTGCCCAAGTTCCAAAGGAACACGTTGAAGAATTCAAGTCCATCAAGAAGTTCAAGTACTTCAACACCAATAACTTGTGGATCAATTTGAGAGCTATCAAGAAGTTGGTTGAAGCCAATGCTATTGAAGCCGAAATTATCCCTAACCAAAAGACCATTTCCAAGGGAAGTTCAGACATCAACGTCTTGCAATTGGAAACTGCTGTTGGTGCTGCCATTAGACACTTCCAGGGAGCTCACGGTGTCGTTGTCCCAAGATCAAGATTCTTACCAGTCAAGACCTGTTCAGATTTGCTTTTGGTTAAGTCAGATTTGTTCTTCTTGGAACACGGTGCTTTGAAATTAGATCCAACCAGAGACGGATTCTCCAACCCATTGATTAAGTTAGGTTCACATTTCAAGAAGGTGAGCGGCTTCCAAGCGAGAATACCCCACATGCCAAAGATATTGGAATTGGATCACTTGACCATCACTGGTAACGTCAACTTCGGGAGAGGTGTTGTGTTAAAGGGTACTGTCATTATTGTTTGTAATGATGGCCAAAGAATTGACATTCCAAGTGGATCTATTTTGGAAAATGTTGTGGTTACCGGTAACTTGACGATCTTGGAACACTAGGGTTCTTGTCATTATGTTTATTTAGCTATAAATTTAGATCCCATTATTTTTACGCCACCAATGCTTGAGCTTCTGACGTGTCTTCGTCACCCTTGTAAGTTTCCAAAAACTGCTTCAAGGCATCTCTGTGATTCTGTATCTTTTTAGTGACTTCAGGTACCATTCTCTGTGACTCGTTCAATACTTCGATCTGTTTCTTCAACTCGTACTCGTCAGCATCATTCTTTTTCATTTGCTCAACATATTGTTCTTGTTCAGTGACTTCTTGTTTGTACAACTTTTCTTCCTTAATCAATCTCTTCAAGGCGTTAACCTTCACTTGTAAACTAGTTGGAGGCATTTAAGAATGTGGTGGAGGATATTTTCATTTACACGAATGTTTTCACCTCATTAAACAGGAATTAAGTGCAGGAGATCTGCTTTTATTTGTAAACAATACTTAAAAACATAAAATAATTGAGACAGGAAAAAATGGTTGCAACTCGCAATTTATCACAAACTATGAATTTCAAATTGCCCTTCCTTCTCATTCCAAGCACCAGAAACTCGACCTGATTCAATTTCTTTTCTAAAAACATCGGAATTGGTGACAATATACTTCTTGTGGTTAGCAATCTTGACAATAGAATTGTGCCATGGCGTAGGAATGTGCAACAAATCTGCAGTCTCAGGAGAATTGTAATCTGCAAGTGAATCAGTGACAGTACAAATCTTGGTACCTAATAATTGAATACCAAACTTTGGTCCAGAGTTTTTATGAGCATGGATGGAAAATCTGAGATGGAATGGAAATATAAGCTCAACCAAGTTGGAATAGGCATCATTTCTCTTAATCATATCAAAGGCAACTTTTGCAACAATCTTCTTGAACTTCTTTCTGGACCCGTTAACACAAACTGGATGTAGAGCCAAGTCTTCTTGCATAAATCTCAGGAATCCTCTAAACAAAGCCAATCTTGGATGACCTTCTTGCTTAATGTCTTGACGAAGCTGACCTGAATCAGTGTCGCAACTGGCTTCCAAAATTTTACGACAAAGTTCAGCCTCATCGTCAATCTTGGTACCTAAATGGTGCTCCAATTCAACGTTAATTAAATTCTTTTGAAACTCTGAAGCTTTTAAAGAAAAGATATCAACCAATGAATAGAACTTGATAGGGTCAAATCCTTCTGGTTTTAATTCATAATATAATTCCTTCAATTCTTGTCCATACACATCAACTTCATTATCATCAACTCCAACTAAAAATGTTAGTAATAATTTCATCACAATTTGAAAAAAATACTTACTGCAATCACTGAAAACATGGCCATCACTGACAATGTAAATAATAATACCTGGGGTATATATAGTTTTGATTTCCTTTGCAAAGTTAATAAGTGTTTTCAAGGCCAAAGCTTCTCCCTTGTCAGGCAGATTACCAGAAACCTTATTGGTGTTTGAGGACTTGCAAGGGAACGCAGGTAAAACAGCTTCGATTGGAGCATTGCGCGAGGTAAAGTTGTCAACAACTTGTGTAAAGTAGGCTTCACCTTTTGCACTCCACTGATCATCTTTGACAGTATTTTTCAACCCAGAGACAAACTTCTCAGCAATAAGCTTAGTGAGTTGCTTGTCAAACGTATTATCAATCTTTGGAAAAGAAATCCGAGTAGTGGAAAGCAAGAGTTTGATAAACCAATATTCAAATTCATCTTCCTTGAAATTTTCAGTAACAATACCACTCCAATAACTCTTTTGCACCAATTCATATGCGGTAAAGTTTTCATTAATTTCAATCTTGTTAACTCCATTTTCTAAAACCTGTCTTCTTGAATTGTTCGTCACAAGGCCAATTAAATTCTGAGGAACACCTCTGCTAAAATTTTTCTCTGAAGTAAACTTGGAACCAGTACGACAATATATTTTATGAATTCTTTCAAAGATAGTTTTTTTGTTTTGAGGAAGCTCAATTGAACTGGAACTGGAACTGGAACAGGATGAGCTACTATATATTTCTGTAGCAAACGTCATTTTTGTTTTAATCTTGATAAACCTTAAGCTTGAGATAAATAATTGAACAACGCCCTGAATTTATACAATCTTCAGGAAATAGTTTGAATTCTATTCCTTCCTTGATCTTATTGAATTATTGGAAGTAGATGATGATTATTATCAAATCTGTTGACGCAGGAACGTTATAGATCTTGATCACGTTCAAAAGCTATAATTGCAAGAAATTAAACTATTTTAATATCATTTATAACCAAAACTTACCAATATACTTGTAGCCAACAACTATCACCTGTATGCTCATTGTCGACATATTACCCCATAAGGAAAGTTCAATAAGCGCAATATTCACACTTACCTATAATTAAATTTAGCAGAAAATATGACGTGAGAATAAAAATACCATTTAGCGCAATTAACCATACTATTTTATTACAACGAGTATATTAAGGGACAGAATTCCACAATATTTATTAGAAACTATAACGTTAATAACATGATACTTGAGCGGTTATTTGATATCTCAGCAATTGTTCAATTAATTCTGATTGGTTTAATTTCCTATGTGATCTGTTTTTTCCTTAGTGTGGTCGTTCCACCCGTGAATTTCCCACAAAATATTCCAACTATCCCTTTCTATGTCTCCTTTTTGGGATCCTATACAAGCATGGATCAGGAGGAAATATACGAAAAATTTTTAAGGGATAAACTAGAAAAATTTGGTGCAGTAAAAATTTATTTTGCTTCGAGGTGGAATATAATGGTTTCAAAGCCAGAATATTTGCTCGAAGTATTCAAGGACGAGAACATTTATGCTAAAAGTGGAAACCAGAAAAAAATACCTTATTCAGTTTTAGCTCAATACACTGGTGATAATATTATAAGCTCACATGGTGAGGCTTGGAAATTGTACAGAAAAATTTTGGCCCCTAGTATTCAATTTCCAAACTTGGAACCAATCAATGGAAATTCAAAAAAATTTGTCAAATTACTAGGTCAGGAGCTTGAAGAATCCAGATCAATTACGGTAACAGATTTGCTACAGAGATTAGCTTTACAAAATGTGGGTCAATCAATTTTAGGAGTTGACTTAAAAACCCTAGAGCAAAAAAATAATGAGGTGCATAAGCGGATAAAGTTTGTCAAGATGAATGTTTTCAAGGCTTTTTACTTGAATTTTCCCTATTTTGATAACTTCATTATACCAAGTCGTCAGAAAGCAAGAATTGCCGTATCCGAATTTCGGAATTATGTTTGCAATATGCTTAAGAGTTCTTTTAAAAATATGGAAAACACTAATTACGCTGGATTTCGCTTAGTGCAGTATTTGGAGAGCAAGAAAATAACAGAAAAACAATTTGCAGACAATGCAATCATTACATTAGTCGCAGGACATGAAAATCCATTGTTGCTTATGTTAACTTTGTTTTACGTCGTTGCAAAGTATGATACTATCCAAGAAAAAATTCGCAGCGAGATTCAAAGTGCTAATACAACGGAACTTCCATATTTGGAATCTGTGATGTGTGAAGCGTTACGCATGTATCCGCCTCTTGGTCAAATTATAAATCGTTGCACAACACAGGAAGTAACAATGGGATCCAACATCAACATTCCAAAAGGAGTATATGTTGGTTACAACAATCTTGCTACAGGGAGAGATAGAAATATTTGGGGCAAAGATGCAGATGTGTTCTCTCCTGAAAGATGGGGCATCTCCCAGGATGAAATTTCAAAGGCTTATTCCACAGCTAAAAGAAGTTGCACACTCCCAGCTTTTCATGGTCGGAAAAGAGCATGTATTGGTGAAAAGTATGCTTTGTTAGAAATCAAAGATCTATTGGTTGAAGTTATTTCCAACTACAAACTAAAATTAGATCCCGCTTGGGAGGAAAAAATGACACCTGCAGGTCCTATTTGTCCGGTTAATCTTGCAATTGAGTTTACGAAAGTTTCAAATTAATATTTTATGCAGATCTTTCTATTTTTGAATATATGAGCATTTTAAAAGTTAATTGCGAGCACTTTATATTAAAATATACTCAAAGTAGGAATCATCTGAGTGCAATAATGATGTTATGCTTATTGCTGAATTCTATCTTTTTTTCGCGTATTAAACAGATAGGAAACCCATTTTTTACAACTACACTTAACGCATCATAATGAGTGATCCTAATTCAATGGAACTGTCCAAAGTGAGTCTAACAGCCACTCAAGATTTGGAAAAGAGCAAGGAGCAACCACCAAGTTATTCAGCTTTTTCCTCTAACAGAAAGAAATTTATTCTATTCATTGTCACGTTTGCCGGTTTTCTAGGACCACTTTCAGGTAACATTTACATTCCAATATTGCCCAGTTTACAAACAGAATTTCATCTGTCAGCTACTACTATCAATGCCACTGTTTCTGTTTTTATGATAGTGTTTGCATTTGCTCCTTTGATCTGGGCCCCACATTCAGATGTATGGGGAAGAAAAGCATTGTATCTCATATCTTTGGTTTTCTATATATTGGCCAATATCCTTTTGGCTGCGGTGCCTGCAAATATTGGGGCATTATTTGTTTTAAGAATTGTTCAAGCATTTGGATCTTCTAGTGTTATGTCTGTCGGTGCTGGGACAGTAGCTGACATTTATGAACCAAAGCACCGTGGAAAAGCAATTTCTTATTTTATGTTAGGGCCTCAAATGGGTCCCATTATGGGTCCAGTATTCAGTACCATTGCACACAATGGAAATTGGAGATGGATCTTTGGCTTCTTGGCAATATTTGGCGGTGTGGTTTATCTCCTGATTTTATTCTTTCTTCCTGAAACTTTAAGATGCCTTGTTGGTGATGGGGCAATTTGGAATGTAGCAAGTTCCTGGTTTGTTAAACCTAAGGTATACCAGAAACAAGTCGTGGAAGATGGAAAGTACCCAAAACCATCTGTACCCAGTTTGAAGAATTATGCTAAGTTGATTTTATTTAAACCCGTGTTGATATGCTCGATAAATTCGGGATTGCTCTTTGCAACATTCTACGGGATGAGTATCACATTTGCTCGAGTTTTAAGCAAAGATTATGGGTTCACTACTGCTGAAACCAGTATATCCTACATCTGTCCTGGATTGTCATTAATATGTGGTTCCATTACTGGTGGACACTTATCAGACTTTCTAAAACAGAGAAAAATCAAAAATGGTATTGAAAGCATCCAAGAACATCGATTTTCTATTCAAATTTTTGGTTTGATGTTGTCGATGGGAGGGATTATTGGGTATGGCTGGTGTGTTGATCAACATGTACATGTGGTTCTGTTGTTCTTTTTGACATTTTTGGCTGGGTTTGGAATGTCTTGGGTTTTTACAACTAGCACAACATACTTGACAGAATGTTCTACTGGACAACCTGCTACAATGGTGGCTATTGGGAATTTTATGAGAAATATAGCTGCAGCTATTTCTTCAGTTATTATTGATAAATTAATTCAAAAAATGGGCTTTGGATGGTGTTTTACTGGGTTGGGCTTGATTGATTTAATTGGAATTCTAAACGTCTTGGTCTTGATTAAGTACGGTCATAAATGGAGAAAAGAGGCAACCTCAAATAAATAGCTTTTTCTGTTCATATTAAAAAATTCGAAATATTCTATGTTGTAAATCATTCGAGTAAAATAATTGGCCACTGACATGTCATATCCGACTAAGGAAATGATTGAATTATACAGCAAGGATTTAGAGGTGTAAAAAATTATTCTGTACTAGGAATTGACAATGCTTCTACCAACTTGATCAACATGTGTTTTTATGATGCAAAAAAATAACACTCTTAAAGCAGAAAATATTTTTCTAGAAACGAAAAATTAAATTTATTAGTTTTGTAGGAAAGGAAAGAAAGATGACCAAAACCAGAGAAGGCTGGTGCTAATAAAGGTAGCTTATCTTAATAATTTATTAAACTACCCATCATTTCATTTATTCGTCTCACCCCAAAAGTCTAATAGATTTTTGATATTAACAGCCCTACCCGCACCCTGCGCAAAAAAAACTTCCAAGAGTAATCAATAACTTGCTCTTTTTTTTATTTTTTTTTGCAACTTTGAGCAATTAATTTTTGCAAAACCCCAGAATGAATTTTATCGGACTCGGTAGTGGTATTAAAAGAGTGCTAAAACCCCGTAAGTAGTTTAAGAATTGTGAAGCAGATGAACGAAATCAACCAACGCCCATTTCTGCAGTCAGACATGAATAAAAATGACGAAGATTCAACGGATACCATGAGAGTAAGTGACAATTCTGACACAGAAAACCAAAAGGAGACCATCTGGACTAAAAAAAGCATCTACAGGGCTTGGCTATTACTTTGTTACAGTACGGGTCCAGTGGCATCTATGTCTAGAACCTACGTTCCTGCATCAATTCAATCTATTGCTGTAGCTATTGGAAAGACAGCCAGGGGAAAGAAGTGTGCCAGAAGAGGAAATGATTGTTTTGTTAAGTTTGGTACAGGGATGGTTCATGCTAATTCTTATCTGTTATACTTGCAAGCAATTTCTACCGCAGTTGAAGGTGCTTTGGCTATTTTACTTATGGGTATTGCTGATTATGCCAATTACAGAAAATGGATCTTAATTGGTTCTATTTTTCTCTACGGTGTTTTTGCATTACCCTTCGCTGGATTAACAGGAAAAGATTATACGACTATGAGAGCATTGTCTGCGTTATATTCTTTATTACAGATTAACAATGCTATTTACCAGATATTAGAGGGTTCTTACATTCCTTTATTCATGAGAGCGTCATCTCCCAAAGGAACCGTGGCAGAAGATGTTAGGCGTGAAATTGTTTTAAAGAGAGGATCGGTGGTCAGTGTTATGGGAATATTTTTAGGCAACTGTGGTGGTATAACAGCACTTTTAATTGGTATTATTATATCCTACACTAGAGGTGGCCCAATTGAAAACGGTTATTTCAACTTTTTGTTGGCGATAACCATTGCTGGCGCAATAACCTGTGTGTTTTCTATCATATCAGCCTATTTCATTCCGAATATCCAAGGAAAACCTAAACCGGAGGGTGAATTCTTGTTGTTTTTGACGTTCAAGAGACTCATAAATTTGATTAAGGAGATACGCAAGTACCCTCATGCATTTTTATACTGTATTTCATGGGTTATTTGGAACGTTTCATACACCAATTTCTTAAGTGTTTTTGTCTTACTTTTCAGATCCGTTTTGGGACTTGGTTCTTCTGATGCAGAATATACCGTTTACACATTTATGTCATTTATTTTGGCCACCTTGGGGTCATTGGCTTGGATGTTCTTGTACCCAAGAACAAATCTTCACATCAAAACGTGGGGCTACGGATTCCTTGGATTTTCCTTATTCACTAATTTTTGGGGATGCTTGGGTATTAGTGACAAGACTGCAGTTGGATTTAAGCATAGATGGGAATTTTGGGTATTTGAAGTATTTTATTCTGCTTCAAGTTCAGCTATGAGATCCTTGAACAGAGCTGTCTACAGCACCTTGTTGCCCGAAGGAGAAGAAGCACAATACTTTGGTTTAGAGATTATGTTGGGTGTGGCTACAGGATGGATTGGCAATTTAGTGAATGCTACAATCCAAGATAGAACAGGAAACCTTCGTTACCCATTCTTGCCAAATCTTTTTTTGGTAGTTGTGGCACTAATTCTCTATTACATGGTTGATACAGAGAAGGGAATGCGTGATGCAGAGAAGCTTATGTCGGAGTTCAATTCGAATTCTGAGGTTGAAAGTAATGCAGAAGTTATTAATATTGAGGCTAATTCTAAATAATAAATTGAGAAAATAAAGAAACCATACTGAATGATAGTATTATTCTTTATGTAGCCTATAGATGATTTCAAACTTCAACAGCTTCGTTCCTCATGGCCCAATGGTCAAGGCGTCTGGCTACGATAGTAGTTACTTCTGTGGAACCAGAAGATTCCAGGTTCGACTCCTGGTGGGGAAGCTTTCTTTTTATATTTTTTTTGTTCAAGATTTTGTTTAGAAGTCAAGATAGTTGATCTTTCTGTAGGAATGGTACCGGATACGACCGGATACGACCGTATATGACGGGGCACGTAAGGTAGAGACTAGCAGACCACAACTTGCTGTAATCAGGTGATGAAAAAACTTGGTTGAGGATTTTTGTAGGTGAATAAAATCGGCCGTTTTGGTCTTCTCACGTTTCGAGGAATTATTAAGCACATTTTCCAGCTATGACTCTTGCACAACCAATCAATATCCAAAAATGGATTGAAGAGAACAAAGATTTACTCCAGCCACCAGTGAACAACTACTGTCTTCATCGTGGGGGCTTCACTGTGATGATTGTAGGCGGTCCTAATGAACGTACGGATTATCATATTAACCAGACACCGGAATATTTCCACCAACTCAAGGGCCACATGTGCTTGAAAGTGGTAGACGATGGTGTATTCAAGGATGTGATTATTAATGAGGGTGACTCGTTCTTGTTACCTCCAAACACCCCTCACAATCCAGTCAGATTTGCCGATACCATCGGGATAGTTGTTGAACAGGACCGTCCAACGGGTGTCAACGACAAGGTTAGATGGTACTGTCGTAACTGTCGGAAGCCAGTTCACGAGGTTGAGTTTTATCTTACAGATCTCGGGACACAGATCAAGGAGGCGATTCTTGCCTTTGATGCTGACGTCGATGCCAGAACATGTAAAGATTGCGGGACATTGAACTACTCCAAGCCGACATAGTGTATAATACTACTCTATTTAACTAAGTTCAAGCCAGCTTTTGTTTATAAAGCTGTTCGCCCTTGTCAAAAATCCAATCAACTGCGTGCTCGACTGGTTCATCAAAGATGTATGGCAATAAGGGAACGATCCCCAAACCGACTGCAACCGGACCATATGTTCTCAATGACTTGATACTGGAATTCTTGAAGAAGTAAGACGAGTAACGGACCGAGGTGTGAATGGTGAACGCAGGAAGCCCCATTGAAGCAATACTCTGGAAAACCCCACGTTTAAGACCAACTAATCTCCAGTCAGAATCAACGAGTTTATCGTGAGTGGAAAGGAATGCCTGCTGGGCAACAATATTGGGCTCGGGGACTTCGGTCGACCATGGCATCAAGCCCGGGGTGTAACGTCCTTCCGACTTCATCTTGACCATCCATGAAGCGTACAGGACATCGCCCAAGATATAGAGCCATGAGACTCCGTACCCAAGCTTGACAATGTTAGGATGGGCAACTGGACGAAACGACTCGCCGATATCCGAGGTGTAGGCAACATACCGATGAGATGCCCTCAAGATTGTTCTAACTCTGTTAGCATAAGCGGCGTATCTCAATCCTGTTTCGTCCTCAAAAGAGTTGTTGACTCCCGTGTCGTTCTTAGAAGCTGATTCCTTGATCTGATCCATAGTTCTAATGGTGTATATTGAGATTTCAGTGCCACGGAGACGGCAAAAGGTTGATGGCGACGGCAATAAAACTTGAGTCAGCTGTGTACAGGAACGGTTTGTATACTTTTTTTTGGTCCCTACACTTTGTTCGAGTTTCTATTCCAATTGGACCGATGTATCGTTGCCTTTCGAACCCTTTCACTTGTGGAAGATATATGAGCGTTTCAGAATCAAGAAACGATGTATATACTAATTATTATATGCATTTGTGTTCAATTTGGCACCGTTTTTTATTTCCATTGGCCACATCAATTCTCGAGCCGATAAGCACCTCAGATTCTAGATTTTCTTGGTACCTTGTTTTAGCAGAAAACCGGAACGAAAACAGATAAAATGTGATTGGTTGGTGAAAAATTTGGTAAACCAGACGGGTATATTATAATTGGAAATCGATAAGTTAAATAGAACCACGTTAGTCTGTTTTAAGAACTGGTCTTTGGTGTAGTGTGTTTATTAGCTAAGACGTTACACAATCAATCCACGTGACCTTAGAATAGTTTATGTTAACAATAATTTACAATCGAGTAACCATTTAAGTAATCTATTGATGAAGTACATATTTGTCATTCGGTTTACGAATGCGGTTTCTGCCACACAACAGATTCCAGACCTTGAGATTCCACTTAGCATAAATGAAAACCGAGATGAAATTAACAGGTTGGTGAGTGCCAGATGGATCAGGAGTATTATCCGAGACCAGGCGACTCATGGTAAAAGCAACCGGCTTCGGTTAATCTACAATGGACGTGTTTTGAACGAAAGTACAGATTTCAAGAAAGAGATATTTGATCCTAAGGCAAGACAACAACAACAACTGCAACAGCAAGAAGAAGATTCAGAGAAGATATATATCCATTGTGTTGTGGGGGAAGAGTTGTCTCCACAGCAGCTATCTGAAGAAAATCAGATGGATAACCGGGCACAAGAAGTGAGCACGACACCAGAAATCATTGGATTTGACCGTTTGTTGCAGCAAGGATTCAGTGCTGAGGATGTGGCAGATTTAAGGCGCCAGTTCTTCCTGATATATTCGCCCGATATGGCCGACAGAGCAGGCTCTAGAGCAGACCAGATTACCGATGTTGAAGAGGAGGAACAGAGACAACACGATGTGCGTCAATTGGAAGAAAGATGGATTGAATCCACCATGAATGGAAGCACAGCTACACCGAATGATACGACGAGTACGAGGCCGTCAGCACAAGAACAGAACCCAACACAACCCCCACCACCATCAACTAACTTGGATGACGTCAATGGTAACGAAGATTTACTCTTGGGTCTTGTTTTGGGGATATTCTTGGGGGTTGTCAGCATCATATTCTTAGTGGCAGACGATACTGTGTTCAATAAAGCACAAAAGATGTCGTTGATTGCTGGGATCGTCTTGAACTTCTCATTTGCTATTGTAAGAGGACAGTGGATATAAACCTACAAGAGAAAATAAACTGTTTGATCTACCAGCCCTCACAAGTCTCGATATATTCTGGCCCATACGGACCAGGTATACGTAAATTCAACAGATGAGAGGGCATTAAGATGATCGGTCTCCGAGAACGGATATTATTCTCGCCAGGAACTTGACGCTCGCCAACTCGTTGGGATATCTGAAAAAGACAAGCAACACGGTAATAGTTCTGGCTGCCGCACAAGGAGAGGATGAATTTTGGCGGAGCCTGGTCGCATTTATAGTAGAAGCGAGAGTGAAAAAATTTCCATTACCCGGACACACATTTTGTCCAGGGCCAGCTGACATTTTTTTTATATACAAGACATCAAATTGCTGCAAAAATTCATACCAAAACCAAACCACTACGTTGAACTAATCTGATATTGGATTTCCACCACCCGAAAAAGGTTGCATTTTAAAAAGGAGGAGAAGATGGAAAAACCGGAGAGTTTCGACTAGTGAGTGACCTTGATTGAAACTTGTGTATGGTCCATAACGTGAATGATCTTGAATAGAGTTTAGTTTGGGTTAGTAGTACTGTTCCCCTACAAAAGTATGGAGTTGTTTGGGGTAGTTGTTCCACACACTTTGGAGCTGTTTGTCGCTTGTGAAGTCAGGACTTTTATCAAAGAGAGAAAAAAAAAAGAAAGTAGTCGATATACACTCCCCTCATATCTTGCCGGAACCGGGATTATACGGGTATGAGTCAGGTGTCCAAAATACTGTACTCCACTTTTTAGGTTGTGGACACCTGATTTACACTAGTAATTTGTTTTTATCGTCGCTGGCAGTGAGCGTTTTGTGAGGTTTTTCAGTGCGATTTCCCGCATGGCTATAGGCCCATTTTTGTCCGGTGTAACCTCACCCAGATTTAGTTTGGCGTAGTATGCTCGTTGGACTATAAAACTCCTGTGGGGCACACCGAAAAATTTATCTACTAAAACTTTCTTCTATAGACCCCCATTGGTTGCATCCACCCTATACCCAGAATACACAAATGTCTGAAACTGCTCCCAAGCCATTGCCTTTCATCTACCAGTTCGCCTCCGGTGCCATTGCCGGGGTATCGGAAATCTTGGTGATGTATCCGTTGGACGTTGTCAAGACGAGACAACAACTTGATTCGACCAATGCTTACAACGGAACCATCAATTGCTTGAAGAAAATCGTTAGAGAAGAAGGCTTCTCTCGTTTATACAAAGGAATCGCAGCCCCTATCTTGATGGAAGCCCCCAAGAGAGCCACCAAGTTCGCTGCCAATGACAAGTGGGGTGAATTCTACCGTGACTTGTTTGGAGTTAAGACCATGACCCAGTCACTTGCTGTGTTGACTGGTGCCACTGCTGGTGCCACCGAATCGTTTGTGGTTGTTCCATTTGAATTGGTCAAGATTAAGTTGCAGGACAAATCCACCAAGTTCAACGGAATGGGCGAGGTCGTTAGACACATCGTTAAGACCGACGGGGCATTGGGCTTGTATAAAGGCTTGGAGTCGACCTTATGGAGACATGTCATGTGGAATGCTGGTTATTTCGGTTGTATCCACCAGGTCAGAACCCTCATGCCTAAACCAAAGAACTCAACCGAAAAGACCTTGATCGACTTGACCTGTGGTACCGTCGGTGGTACCTTTGGTACCATGTTGAACACCCCATTTGATGTGGTCAAGTCTAGAATCCAGGCCGGTTCTACCAGATACATCTGGACTGTTCCATCCTTGTTCACCGTCGCTAGAGAAGAAGGCTTCGGCGCCTTGTACAAGGGTTTCATCCCTAAGGTGTTGAGATTGGGCCCAGGTGGTGGTATCTTGTTGGTGGTGTTTACAGGATGTATGGATTTCTTTAGAAAGGTCCACGAAGGTAAGTAATACTGTGTAATACGTTTTTATTCTAATCTAACATTGTACATCTCGGTGAAAATACGTATCATGTTCGACTCAGGGATAGCTTCCTCACTATAGTCCTTGTTGCTGAATTCAAGCGTTTTTGCGTACCGTGGCTCGTACACGTCAACGGACCGGGTCTGGGTGAAACAGAACTCATTGATCTTTGCAATCAATTCGGGTGAATCGAAATCGTAGTCAAAGAGATCTAACTTATTGTCCTTGTCAGTCTGCTTTGACTCTTCTGTTAAATGAAGCTTCAGCTCAAAGTAAACAAGACACTCAGAAATAAGAGAAAACTTGAGCTCATATTGCTCAAGCAACGACTGGATCGTCTCGTAGTTCAATAAAATATTGTACACCAAATCATAGTTGATCGCTTTGTACAAATGGAAGCCCTTGTCCTTAGGATCAGGTGGCTTTGATACGTTCTGTTGAACATTTCCCGAAATCTGAATCGTCTCACTAAAATGCTTGTCTAACAAAAAGTCGAGTACAACAAAGATTTCTTCAACCATAGCCCTGATATCACCAAGTTGGTTCAATGACTGGAAATACTTGGACTCGTTGAAATTCTGTCTCTTGACAAACTTTAACAAGTTAAACATCAGCACATATAATTCGTTCCAGTGATACTTGGTCAATTCAACCTCTTCACGCTTCAACACATTCAATATCTGATACAACACATTAAGAGCCATACGGAAGTTGGTGACATTCAACTTATTAGTCAAATTGAACCGGATCAAGTTCTGAATAATATCCATAATATAAAAGAGTGCCGACTTATACCCATCGTTACCCATATTAGTGGGGATTATTGGCAACTTTTGATGCGCTAACTTCCATTTAAATTCGTTAATCTGGTAGTCCTTGAGGTTATTGACCGGCAAAAAGTCACCGTTGACCAGCTCGGAAGATGTTAACTTCAACAAAATCAGAAATGAAATCTTTGTCACCAATTGCAACTGCAACGACTTATATTGATACTGAGCAACATAAGACAAGACACATAACCAAATCTCCAATAGTTCAATATGTGTATCTTCTTGAATATTCAAGTCCTCGACCTTGAGGTCAGCAGGATACTGCTGAAGACTGAATTTGGCTAAGAATTTGGGACTCTTGCACAAAACATTCATCCATAAAACTATAGGAAGCAATTCCGAAAGCTGAATCGGCAGTTCATCATCCGCTTTTAATTGCAATGTCCTCAGTTTGTGTTCGTAGAGTATACCAATTTCTTCAAGAATCGGGTCCTCGCGGTCTTGCGTCAAGCTAAGTTCCTTGTAGTTATTCAGCCCGGTGATCACACCTGCCGTATCATACGTAACGTAAAGGTTATCAGCAAACCGGTTGCCTGTAATCCAGTTTAAAAACGAACTGTTTTGGATTTCTTCCACTAAGAGATCTTCTCTGTAATTGTATAAGTACTTAAAGTCCATGGCAAAGAAAGGAATAAGTTTCAGTTCAACTTCTAACCTGAAATGGTTTTCAAAGTCTCCATTAGTCACATAAGATTCGTAGACATTAGAAGAATCGCGGCTAAGATTAGTTATATCTGCCGAGAGGGTTGTCAGGGCCACAGGCATGAGGTTCAGTGGAATTTTGGATAATGTACCCAAAATAGTGTACAATTTAATTAAGGTCAATGGCGAAAGAACGATTGCTGGTGCCTTGTACTTGAGTTCTCCTTCAATGGTGGTTGCTGTGGTAACTTTAACAAGACTTTCAAAGCATGGAGTAAAGTCCACTGAGAAGAATGTGTACAATAAGCTCTTGACAATAACGTATTCATTGGAAGTATCTTCAAGATACAACACCGACGAATAATATGTTTTTAAGATATCGTACAACAAGGCGAGGATTTCCTTTGTAAGAATCAAGTCCTGGTGCTGGGTAACGTTGCTTAAAGATGACGAAAAGCACCACTTGATAATGTTCAAGAACTTACTGAATGTACCGTTGTTCATTTTTTGGTTGGTTCCTGGCAATGTAAACACCTTGGTGACCACGTCGTTCACTGCCAGGTTGCGTGGATGACGGCGGAGAAGAACATTGGTTTCATACAAGCTTTTAAACCATACCTGGAACGTACGGAGAATATTGACTGTCAACTCGGTCCTCAATTCCTCGTCAATATGGCTAAAGAGCCGGTTAGACAGTTTTTCAGTTGGTGGTAGTGGTGGGGTAGTAGTTTGTTGGGCTGGATTTTCGGTGGATTTGACTGATTTCCCCCGTAAACTGGTGATATCATCGCCGTCATCGTATGCATCAAAGTCCGGGGGGTTCAGAACACCATTGAGAACCGTGATATCGTCTCCTCCATCGTCCAATTCGGCCGGACCCGGAAAATCAGGAACTATAACAAAAGCCGAGTCGTCGGTGTCTGGAAAACGGGCAGCATCACTCAAAAGCATGCATCCAGATAAGAATATCTCACGACACACATCGATATTGTGGCTAGCGGTAGAATTGACTGCTACTGCTTCTAAATTGGCAACCAAAAGTGACTGTAACGCACTGGAATGCACTTCTGTGGTGAAAAGAGCCTGATAAAAAAGATGATCATGTGACGGTTCACTGAAAATCTCATTGTATATGGAGTTGACCATGGTGGAAGGTGGGTTTGGGGCCGGGTACTGGAAAAAGGCTAGGTGCTTTGTCGGCTTGCCAGGGCTTATAAAGAGAGCAACATGCAATACCATCTAATATGCAAACCAAATAACATGTAATATTGGCTAACATGTAACATCACACAAAACAACACCGACAAAAGATTGCAGCTTGGTTTCACCTCATTTCCTTAGCCAGCCAAATCAGGAAATAACGTTTTATGGCCTATATAACCGGTCAGTATCAACACAATTGCCAGGGAGATGCTACGAAACGCTTCTCACCAGGAAGAATACGAGATGGTTGAGCAAAATCCTGATTTGGAGCTGTCGATGACGCCACGGAGCTCACAGTCACTGTCTGTTGTTTCCCACATGTTTGAGGACATCGACGAATACACTACGCGCAATAAGCACGACCAGGACGACTTCACAACAAATTCCGTGTTTCAGACTGTCAATCAACGATATCTAGGCACAGGTACACTTTCAAAACGATTGTGTTCATTGACAGGGGTGTTGGTCGTGGTGCTTTGGGTAGTAGGGATCTTGGTCTACTCCCACCGATCAGCAGCACAGCTAGTAGGACACCTCAAGTGGCAAACAGACGTCGAGATCAGCGGCAAGAACATCACACTTAATCCATACAGCTCACAGTATAAGAATATGTCTTTGGAAAAGTGGAGACAAGGCAAATATTTGGCATACCGAGAACCCATCACTTGGCTTGACCCCAAGCAGTATCCCCGACAAGATTTCAAGGAAGGCGGTGGCTTTTATCTCACGCGAGACCAACATTCATTCTTTATAAAAAAGATTGATCTGCCTCATACCGATACCCTTCTCGAAACAGTGCAGTTTAGTTACCGCAACACGTTCTTTTATGCCACAGAAATCATTCTTAATCCAGCAAAACCAATTACACAATTGCAGGATAACTTCCATATCGTGGTTTCTGATAAGTTGGAACAATTCAGACATCTGAGCTTTGCCTTGTACTGGTTATACTCCCCATTGCTCTCCACTTACGTACCGATCCAGCCTCCAGAAAACTTGGAAAAGCTTAAACAACCGCAGAATCCCCAGCAATCACAACTCCTCGACAAACTACACTTTGCCGAGTTCTCTCCTCTTGGAGATAAGATCATCTTTGGGTTCGATCATGATTTGTACCTCCAGGACATCGCCTCTGAGACTATAACCCGTTTAACTAACGATGGTTCACCTCATATTTTCAATGGGAAACCAGACTGGATCTACGAGGAAGAAGTATTGGCATACGATAAGATGTACTGGTGGTCTCCCGACCAAAAACACTTGGTATACGCAAAACTCAATGATTCACATGTACAAGACTACGAGTTGGATTACTACATCAAGGATAGAACAGAGATTGGGGTCCAATACAAAGAATCAGATCAGACCAAGTACGAATCGGTTAACCAATATCCTATCAAGACTTCGATAAAATACCCCAAACCAGGTACACTGAACCCAGTTATTTCCTTACACTACTATGATATGGAAGATATGACCACCACCAATTTGGATCTTACGATAAAAGACACTATTTTGTACGATGCCAAGTGGATAAACAGCAACAACTTTTTGTTAAAACAAACCGATAGAACCAGCAAAGTTTTGTACAAGAAAGTATTTCTGCCTGGAGGTGAAGTGTCACTTGTTTCCACTGTGAACTCACTGGAGTACAATGGATGGATCGAAAAGATGAGCCCAATTGTTACATTGGGTGACGCATATGTTGATAAAGTCGTAGTGGGTGATGATAAGACCCATATTGCATTGTTTGATTCAGCTACCGCCACCAACTATTCAAAGCTCCTCACCAGTTCCGCTGATTGGGAGATTATTGCTCAAGCACCAGTAGTGTACAACAAGCAAGAAAATGTGTTGTATACCTTGTGCACCAAGCGAAGCTCAATGGATGCCCATTTGATAGCCATAGGCATGGACCAATCGGTGCACGAGTTAACCACCACTGACCGTGATGGTATATATGAAATCGAGTTTAGTCCCGACGGACAATACTTGAACTTGAACTATGCTGGTCCATTGCAGCCATGGGAAAGGTTGATCAACATGGCTGAATTCCACGCTATCGAAGGCGATGGTGACGAATTTATAGAGCGTCACAAGATGATCAACCATTTTGACATAACAGCCGGCAATTTAAAGGAGACCAACATTCCCACCAAACTATTCAAGACAATTAAGGTGGACAAGAATGTCGTTTTAAATGTTATTGAAATTCTTCCTCCCAACTTCAGTCCGGAAAGAAAGTATCCTCTCTTGGTGCATGCGTATGGTGGGCCAGGATCACAGACAGTTGATAAGACATTCACTGTTGATTTCCAGGACTTGGTCAGTGCCACACTCGATGCAATTGTCTTGATTATAGATCCTAGAGGTACAGGTGGCCAAGGATGGGCCTTCAAGTCGTTTGCTACGGACAAGATTGGCTACTGGGAACCGAGAGATCTAACAACAGTAGTTTCCGAATATATTTCGGTCAATAAGAAGTTTATTGATAAAGAACGAACAGCATTATGGGGCTGGTCATATGGTGGATTTACGACACTCAAGACATTGGAATACGATGCTGGAAAGACGTTCAAGTACGGAATGGCCGTTGCTCCAGTTACAAACTGGCTTTTCTACGATTCGATCTATACCGAAAGATATATGGGACTCCCACAAGATAATGAAAACTACGAAAAGTTATCTTGTATTGGCAAATATGAGCTGTTTTCCAGCGTCAAGCGATTCTTGATCATGCATGGTACCTCTGATGATAATGTTCATCTTCAAAACCTGCTCTGGTTGTTGGATAAATTCAATATGGCTTCAATTGAGAACTACGACGTCCATTTTTTCCCAGACAGTGACCATTCCATTACATACCATAACGCAAACTCTATCGTTTACGATAAGTTGCTCAACTGGCTCCGTGATGCCTTCATCGGCCGTTTCGATGCAGAGTAGGCAGTCCATCTCTCTCTCTCTAGTGAGGACAATTTATATGCACACCCAATACATAGATGCAGTACAAACACTATATACACAACCCATCACTCTCTTAATCTCATCGCTAAATTTTCAGGCCATCGGTTGGTTTTGAATACATCTTTCAATATGGGTAAAGTTTCGAAAAGTACGAAGAAGTTTCAGAGCAAACACTTGAAACATACGATTGAGCATCGTAAGGAAGTGCAGAAGCACAACAAAAAGATTGGATCTCGTAAAAAGTCGTCCTCCGACGGTGAGAAGCCAAACAAGCCCAAGGCAGGTGCCAAGGAGGTTTTCGAAGATATGAGTGTCGATGAGTTTTTTGCTGGTGGATTTGAAGTTCCAAAGGAAAAGAAAAAGGTTGAACAAGAAGATGACGAAGAAGAATCCTCCGATGAAGAAGATGCCGAAGCAATGCAAGAAAACTTGAAGAAGTTAGAGGAAAACGATCCTGAATTCTACAAGTACTTGAAGAACAACGATAATGACTTGTTGGATTTTGAGGCCGTGAATCCATTGGACGCCATCAGTGATGATGATGAGGATGATGACGAAGAGGAAGAAGCAAACGAAGACGATGAAGAAGACGGAGGTAAAAACGCACAGGAAGAAGAAGAGCCAACATTAGAAACCAAGGAGAAAAGAGATAAATACGAAATAACCACAGCGTTGGTTAAGAAATGGGACGAGAAGATGAACACACCAAACCCCAAGTTGTTAAAGAATATCGTGGTTGCATTCAAGGCCGCTGTCAATATCAATAACTCGTCGGACGAAAACTACAAGTATGCTATTACTGACCCTAAGGCATTCACCGAGTTGATGTTGTTGGTGTTGAAGAAATTACCAGTAGCCATTCAGAAATTGGTCAAATATAAGGTCAATTCCCAGGGTGTCAGAACGCTTCCAGAAAAGAACTCCAATGTTACTCAAATTGCATTGGTATTGAAGACCCATGCTGGCTCTTTCATCACATTATTGAAGGACATCACCAACACAGAAACCGCCGCCTTGGTATTGGCATCGATCCAAGAAGTCATTCCATACTATCTTTCGTACAGAAGAATATTGAAGGAGATCTTACTGTCCGTGGTAGATGTATGGGCTACCACTACCGATCTCCAGACTCAAATTGCTACCTTTGCCTTTTTGAACAATATCCTGAAGGAGTTCCCCAAGTCGGTATTGGTGACTGTGCTCAAGCTCACCTACTCTTCCTTCTTGCAGAACTGTCGTAAGACCAATGCTCACACTATAGATTCGATCAATTTCTGCAAGAACTCTGCAGCTGAATTGTTTGGAGTTGATGAGAAATTGTCTTTCCAGGTCGGGTTTGAATACGTCAGACAGTTGGCCATCCACTTGAGAAACAGTATCAATGCCACTTCCAACGCCAAGGAAGGATTCAAGACCATATACAACTGGCAATACGTTCACTCCCTTGACTTCTGGTCAAGAGTTGTTTCTCAGCATTGTAACCCAGAAAAGGAATTGAAACACAAGAGTAAGGAATCACCATTGAGACAATTGATCTATCCATTGGTTCAAGTCACCTTGGGGGCCATCAGATTGATCCCTACGGCACAATTTTTCCCATTGAGATTCTACTTGATCAGATCGTTGTTGAGATTGTCTCAATCGACTGGTGCCTTCATCCCAATCTTCCCATTAATAGCCGAAATTCTTACTTCTACTGCCATCACTAAGTCCCCCAAGGCAGCTAAATTGCAGGCAGTCGACTTTGAAACTAATATTAAGGTCACTGCTGCCTATTTGGGCACAAGAGTGTACCAGGACGGTTTAACTGAACAGTTTATCGAGTTGACAAGTGAGTTCTTTGGATTATATGCCAAGAGCATAGCCTTCCCTGAATTGGTGACTCCTGCCATCTTATCGTTGAGAAGATTTACTAAGAAGTCGAAGAATGTCAAGTTTAACAAGCAATTGAACCAATTAGTTGAGAAATTGACCACCAACGCCAACTTCATTACCACCAAGAGATCAAATGTTGAATATGGTCCTTCCAACAAGATCGAAGTGCAACTATTTTTGAAGGAATTTGACTGGGCCAAGACTCCATTGGGTCAATATGTTGTTGTTCAGAGACAAGTCAAGGAAGAAAGGTTGAGATTGTTAAAGGAATCATTAGAAGAAGAAGAGAAGGCACGCAAATTGAAGCAAGAAGCTGACGAAGAAGAGGAAGACGAAGACGTAGACATGGAAGAGTAGTTAATAAAAGATACCGAATGAATAAAAAAGAATAAGTACATATATTACACGACTTACGGGTCTATTGGGATAAAGTTCCCCACTATACAGCTCGGAATGTTGTATCGGTCACGGCGAATGGTGAAACTAAAACAGCAACTCTTCCTCTTGATACCATCTCGAGTCCGTAAGTTACAACTGGTCAATACAGCCTTCTGACCCTTGTCAAACGCAATGGCACCGTACTTTTCCCAGAAGTTGACTGCACTTTCTTCGCTCATCAACTCGTAGATTGCCAATTTTCCATCCTTCAAATCATCAGTCATGACACCAACCATCGAAGCAAACTCTTTGTTGCCACGATAAATTTCCCCTGTTCTACGCCACAAACATGCAGGGATGGCCATCGAAGTAAAAACACGATCGTAGTCCAACAACATTCGTTCAAAGCTTTCCTCGACCAACACCAAGTCTACGTCCTTCAAGGTACGAGCAATGGCGCGGAACGCAGGCCTAAAGATAGAAAGCGGCTTCAAAATCCGTTGCCTACTCAGCACATTCATATAGTTTTCCATGTATCCTTGAAGTCGGGCATACCCTTTGGCATAGTTATATGGCTGGAGCAACCCAGCCTCAAGCTTGGCCTTGATCACTTGTTTCAAACGTTCTTCAGGTGAGATCTCTGTCGTGGGATCCGCAGCGGTCAAGAAAAACTTATCTCTAGCCGAGTCCGATATCACTGGCTGATGTTCTTTAAAGTATTCTGCCAGATTTTGAGGTTGAGACTGGGATTGTGTGAGATTCTGTACTTGTTGTTGTTGTTGTTGCTGCTGCTGCTGCTGCTGCTGCTGCTGCGGTTGTTGTTGTTGTTGCTGCAGATGTTGCTGCGGTTGTTGATGCAGTTGTTGTTGTTGTTGGGGCTGTTCTGGTTGTTGAAGTCGATTTTGAGGCAGGAATACCTGGTCTCCGGAAAATGTTCTGGGAAACACGTTTGAATTGGGCGAAAACGCAAGCATATTCGATACACTGTTGGAGTTCTGGTTCGCTATTGCAACATCATTTTCATAGACTGGAACAGTTGCTGGAGGAATCGCAAACAGATTTAACATAGTGTCGTTGTCGTTCAATGCCCCGTTAACCAATTCCGGGTCATCTATCATCGACAAGAAATCGTTCAAGGAACTGAACTCACTTCCTGCGTGTTCCGAGTAAAACAACGGCTCTTGATTGTACGGAAGGGTTTGCGCCAATACGGAGTTGTTTGCTTTTGCTGCCGGTGGCGGGGGTAACGGCTGGGCTTTGGGCTCGGGACCGGCCAGGTACCCCGGAGATCCTTGGGTGGCCTGGAGCGACCGCAGCTGCAGTAAAGGTATCACCTTTGCGATAGTTGTATTTTCACTCACAGATCCACGGAGTGTCTCAGCCTTTTTGCGCTGTCTCGAGTTGGATGGCTCGTCATAGCAGAGGTGGCCAATGCCTCGTTTGATGCACCGTTGGCACGGACGCAAATCGTCACAGATCATGTGCGAGCGCCGGCAATAGACACAGGCAATCTCCACCTTCTTTTTACGGCGCTTTATTGGCTTTCTAGCAGATTTGAGGTCTTCTGGAGCGGGCGACGAGTCGCTTCTAGCATCGTTGTTGTTATTGTTGCCTGGTGCGGCCTGTTCTTCGTGTTTTACAAGGATTTGGCCGTCTGCATCGTCCTTTTTTATTTCGCCTTCAGAATCCATACTCAATCAACTATGCTAAAGGTCCATTCCACACTACTTTCAGGGCGATGGCAGTTTCAGGTAACACCACTGCTGTAATGCTTGATGGGGATGAATTTTTTTGGGTGATCGCTCACGTGAGTCAAACATAGGTTTTTTGTGGGGATTCCTCAAATCTCCGGGGTACTCATGAACCGGCGCAGAATACCTTTACTTAATACACTGAAGGGAGGGGCACAGTTACCAGGCCCAAACTATAAACAAAAAACCTGTAATTCTTGAATTTAATTGTATTAATTGTGGCTATGAATCTCAATTGTAGATTCACTAACATTATCGTCTAAATCCGTAGTATCTCCTTGTCTAAGATCGTCTTCATCTCCTTCAAGCAGCAGATGCGCAGTCTCAAAACCAGAATCGATACTGACACTCAACTCACGGCTGCTTTCGTTTGGAGCAGAGTACTTGCTAAGAATCGCCAGTGGTCGAGAAAAAAACGTTTTGTGTGGAGGCAGCGCCTGTTCATGGTTGTTGCTAGTGGCAGAATAGAACGACGCATCAGAACTTGTGCTAGTAACACTTAGCGTAGTCTGTGTCGTATTTGGCACAGCCTGTTCTGGTTTTGCCTCTTCTGCAATATCGGACACTTCAGGTACTTCAGGTGCTTCAGTCCCCGTATCGACCACACATTCAACCTCTGGCACGGTAACCACATCAAGCATAGTATCAACTGCAATACCACCACTCTCCAGCATTTCCATCTGCACCTCAGTCAAATCAGAATCCAGCTCTGAATCAACCATACTCACGTATCCTCTCTCCAAATCAACACTACCGTAATTGTCAGTTAACCCACTTAACAAATGACTGCTTTCTGTAATAGATGTATTGCACAAGGGACAACTTCGTTTAAAGTTGATCAACCAATTGGATAAGCATTTTTCATGATAGAAATGTTTACAGTCCAATATCAACACCCTCGACTTTAAAGGAATATACTTTTCAAGGCAGATCGAACACTTATAGGCCGCATAGCAATCATCAGGCATTGTCAATACATGTAAACTCTTTGCCGATTCGCGTATATCAACACCATTAATGATAATCTTTGTGAGCAGAAACGTTGACGACGTATTGCTGCTGTAGTTTGAAACATTACCTGTTTGTCCGGTTTGTTTGGTAACCTGGAGGTAGTGGCTGAGGTGCTTGGAATGTACCAAGTGGTTATTGTCGTAAATGAACACCGGCAACAGGCGGACCAAGTTTGAGTTGCGGATATTGGCTTGTCGTCTGCGGATCCTTTGACCACAGATGACCGCAGCGTAGAATATCAAGATCAAAAGAGGTGGTGATAAGGCGATTGATAACAAGATATTAAGCCAGTCGCCATTGGAAGCCGTTGAGATATCGATGGTTGGGCCTTGCTTTTCCATCTTGTTCAATATCACGTAAGCTTCGTTAGTGATAAACATAATGGGGATATTAAGAGAGCCATCCTGGTTGAAATTGGACAGGTACATAGTGACCAAGCCATGAGACGGTTCATCGTTGGCAATGATGATGCCCAGAGGTGATACGTTGGCAATCATGTTGGTGACTTTGGTAATGAATGTGCATTTTCCACGCAACACAATGATGATTTTGTCGTCGAGGAAATGGTCAGGGTCCTCGATTGCTGTACATGCATCAGAGGTGAGAATGGCGTACTTGCTGAACAAATGACCGTTTAAAACAGGACTAAACGATGCGTAGCGACCAATGAGTGTCCTGGTAGTAGTATTGCCACCCACAGTGAAGTTATAAGCAATGGCGGAGTCTATAGGAAAGAACGAGTTCATGGCCATATCAAATGGATACTCGATCTCCAGATGACCCGGCTGTCTCAAATTTGATGGATTGATCTGGGATCTAGTTCCCTCAGGCGATTGGGTGCTGAGGCCAAAGAGTGCAATAAGAATCAACAGACAAATAAAGACAAACTTTGGCTCCGTCAAACTCCTGGCCATCACCAGCATATTTAAAGTTGGTTGGTGTTGGTGTTGGTTTTTGGTGTTGATTTTTGGTTATTTAGAGCTACCAGATCAGTGGGGAGATAGTAAACCATTTTTGATTGTGTGGGTGCGCATGACCCCTCCAGCCTATTTTTGGCAGCCTATTTTTTTTTTTTGGCAGCCATTTACTGCAAAAGTAAAAAGAAAATTAATTTTGGCTTTATATTTACTCTTCTATCGTACAACTAAAACACATCACCCAACTTCAATCTGGGAGCAATGTTCATTGATAACAATTCCTGGAACAAGAGCTTTGCAGCATAAGGAATCGTCATCTTTATGATGTTCTCGGAACTCTTACAGGTCGTACACCACGAGTTGTAACCCATCAAACCACACTTGTTACAGATATCAACCTCAAATGCATCCGAAGAAATCATCAATCTTTCCAACAACAACTGCGAGGCACCATAAGCAATCACACAGTCTCTTTCCATCTCACCCAATCTCAACCCACCATCTCTCGATCTACCTTCGGTAGGCTGTCTCGTGAGCACAGCTCGAGGACCACGGGCTCTGGCATGCATCTTATCTAACACCATATGCTTCAACTTTTGATAGTAGATTGGTCCAAAGAAAATGTACGCCTGTAAACATTCACCCGTGATACCAGAATACAACATATCTTTACCAGAATAACTGAATCCCTTATCAACAAGAATCTTGGACATCTCTTCCAATTTAGATCCACCGAAACAAGTACCATACTCAAGTGTACCGTTTAACACACCAGCCTTACCGGAAATCAACTCAATCATCTTACCAACCGTCATACGCGACGGGAAACCATGTGGGTTCATGATGATATCGGGTGAGATACCACTGTCGTTGAAGGGCAAGTCTTCTTGCTGTACAATAATACCACAGACACCCTTCTGCCCGTGTCTTGACGAAAACTTATCACCTAACTCAGGTCTTCTTGTTTGTCTCAACAATACCTTGATCAAAGCCTGGTCATTATCACTAACAGACATCATAACTTGATCCACATAAGAAGGTTCAGGACCCTTGTAATAAGCAGGTGTTTCTCTGTGACTCTCAGCACTTTGTGACTGGTCATTATGACCCAAAACGGATTCTCCAGCATTAGTCGGAACACATTTGTTAACATATACTTGACCATTTTCCACACGGGCACCAATCTCACCCAAACCGTCGGGACCTAAGGCCTTGTGAGGGAAAATAGCATTGCCATCTTCATCGACTCTCATACCTGAAACAATATCCTTCGTGTGGTTTGGATATCTCTTTAATTGAATTGTGTTCTTACGCACAACTTGACATCTTCCAAAACCTCTATCAAGGGATGCTTTATTTAACACTAATGCATCTTCAATATCGTAACCTGAGTAAGACATAACAGCAACCGTGGCATTTTGACCAGCTGGCAACTTATCATACTCAATCAACTCAATTGTCTTTGTCTTCACCATAGGCTGTTGTGGATACACCATGAAATATAACAAGGTGTCAATTCTTCTGAATTGGTTATAGGCAATTGCACCGATGGCTTGTTTACCCATCGCACATTGATAAGTGTTTCTTGGAGATTGATTATGATGTGGGTAAGGAATAAGACCAGCGACAGCACCCAAGACGGTAAATGGTTCTATTTCCAAATGAGTAATGCTCTGTGATGGATCCAAATCCCTTTCGTATAATGCAATTAAAGAATCATTTTCTTCGTTGACATCCAAATATTCAACCAACCCATGGGTCAAGAAATCATCGAATTCCCATTCACCATCTCTCAATTTTCGCAAGTGTTCTGCTTGAACCCTAGGAATATTATTCTCGACAATAATCAATGGACGACAAATTCTTCCACCATCAGTGGCAATATGGACAGCAAATTGATGGTTGTTGGTATAAATACTCACAAACTCGGAGATCTTTCCCGCACGTCTCAATTGACGGAAACTACGAACAAACTTGGCTGGGAAACGTGTTGTACCAATAAGTGTACCATTCAAGAAAACACCAAAGTTTCCCTCAACATGCAAATTTGCCGAGTCAATCACCAAAATGTCCTCACAACCCAAGACGAAGCACAACTTTTTAATTGGTAACTCCTCGTCATCAGTGGTAATGTGTGTCATCAATGCTAAATTCTTGACCAAACCACAGGCTTCACCTTCAGGAGTATCCGAGGTACACAACATACCAAATTGAGAAGGTTGCAATGCTCTGGGGCCCGAAACTTTTCTCGATTTTTCAAACTGAGATGAAATCCGAGTCATCATACCTAATGCAGAGATGTAAGACAATCTGGACAAAACATGGGTAACACCAGCTCTTTCCATCTTGAAACGTTTCAAAGACCAGTTACCTGTGGAAATAGCACGATTCAAACCCATAGTGATGTTATTGGAATGAATGTTAATGGAAAGCAAAGCGTCGAACTCGGATGTTCTGCTTGGTTTCTTCAAAATCTTGTCAATATTTGCCTTGAAATCTGAGTTAAACTTCTTAAACAAATCTTCAAACAACAACGACATTAACTGACCGGCCAATTCTAACCTCTTATTACCCACATAGTCTCTATCATCAACCATTGATGGGTCATACATGGTCATCACCACTCTTCTAGCCATCGAAGTGATATATAATGCCTTCTCACGGAATTGTAAGTTGGAGACAGTAATATGGGCTATAATGGTGGTGGCAATGGCTTCAATACCTTCCTGTAATTGTGACAAATTTGGAGCACCTGCTCTTCTGATAGTCTTAACTCTCTTTCCGACATAGTTGAGTGCTTGCTGCTGGGTGAAAACTTCGAGTCTTGCAGCCTCTTCAAAATTAACCACAAACAAGTCTTGGTAACTAGGATTTGAACCACAAACCAATTGCAAAATTTCCAAGTCCGAAGTAATACCAGCAGCCTTCAAGACAATAACGATCGGGATATCCTCAGCAATGGAGTTATGCTTCAAGTAAATTTTATCATTCTTTGTGATGACGTACGTCTTAGACTTACGTTCGTGGGTAGAAGAAGTGACAGATGCCTGAACAATATTCTTCTTTTCGTCTGCTTCAACAATAATTCTGTTTTTTGACAATTGTTCCTGAACCAAGATCACCTTTTCCGTACCATTGACAATGAAATACCCACCTGGATCTATAGGACATTCATCAAACCTAGCCATTTGTTTCTCATCAATTCCATCCAAAATACACTTGTTGGACCGTAACATGACAGGCATTCTTCCAATTTCCAAATCTTTATGCAAGATGATCTTACGGCCACGAGTATATTCTACATCGACGTAGATTGGAGCTGAGTATGTCAAATCTCGAAGACGACATTCATGAGGCGGTAAGATAACTTCCTTGGTACCAGGAGCCGACGAGGACTTGTGACCAACTCTGATATCCAAGTATTTCAAGTAGAACTCGGGATCAACATCCGATAACACCAATTCATTGGCACGGATAATCTTCTTAAGATCAGTGTCAACAAAGTAGTTGAACGAATCCAAATGCTGCTTCACCAACCCTTTGATCTTGAGAAAAGCTGGCAATAAATTCCACTTGTCTTCGGCAGTGTTGATCTCATCGGTGAGCATCTTACCCTTGTATTCCGGCTGGAGCATCTCCTGGAATGCCGCATCGGACTCTGCTTCAAACTTCCGTTTACTCATCGTGGTGTCTTCTTCGGCTTTACCGGTATCGCTTCACCAAGACTGTACGTGGAATATGGAGCTTCAATATTACTAAAGCTCTTCTCAAATTTTTTGTGTATCTTGTTGTTCATGCTTATATAAGCACAAATACTAAAACTCTTCTGAAAGACAAAGACATACAAATAGGCCAGAGATACCACCCCAAATGTCTTCGTCATCAAACCTTTTTAAGGCTACGGTTAATGAGTATCTAGAGGGACTTCCTAAATCCATTCAATCAAAGCTTTATGAAGCTCCGGCAACCTGTTTGTCCATTTACAGATTGCTTCCTCCATTGGCGAAGTTCTATATCATGTCAATGATCTTTAACGAAAACCCAGTTGCTCTCCGTGATTTGGACAGGTGGTGTAAACCAATGGCCCGCAAATATCAGTTTGAATCACTCAAACGCTTGAACTCATTGCATTTAATTGAAGAAGACCTGACAGGCAGTCATATACGATTGCACGCTACATTCAGACAAAACTTCAGGGACTGTCTCACAGGCTCACAGGCAGCAAATGCGTTTGGAAACCTATGTACTACGTCAGATAAGTACAGGGTAGATGTTCATTCTTTGGATAGATTTGCTTCTCAAAAATGGGAAACAATTTTGCATTTCATGGTTGGTACAGAAGCTACAGCGACCCCTTCAACTTCTGTATTGTCTCTTTTACGACAGGGTGGTCTTATGGAAGGACCAGGAAACCGCGCAGAGAATTTGAAAATTACCAATACCGGGTTCCAATTTTTGCTTCAGGATGTTAATGCCCAAATATGGACATTGCTCTTACAATATTTGAACTTGACCCAGGATTTACATATGGATCCAGTTGATGTGTTAAATTTTATATTCATCTTGGGTTCATTGGAACTAGGAAAAAGTTATACTGTATCGTCGTTAAGTGCGACCCAAATCAGTATGTTGGACGACTTGAAGGATATTGGGTTGGTGTATCGTAAGTCGGACAATTCTGGTCGTTTCTACCCTACAAGATTAGCAACCACATTAACTTCGGACTCTGCTGCACTCAAGACTCCAAGCACAGCCATGAAACAGGCCTTGGGTTCAGATGATGCGCAATCAGCGGCTACAACTTCAGGAGGTAACCAGGGATCAGTTATTATTGAGACCAACTTTAAATTATATGCATACACCAACTCACCACTCGAGATTGCCATTCTTAACTTGTTTGTTAACCTCAAGACAAGATTCTCGAATATGGTTTGTGGCCAGATCACCCGTGAATCCATCAGAAACGCATTATACAATGGGATTACGGCCGATCAAATCATTAAATTCTTGGAGACCCACGCCCACCCCCAGATGAAGATTTTGGCGAAAGAAAAGTTGGACAAGAAGATTGAATTCGATACCAGTCATAATATCAACACCGCAGGTGGTGCACCCCAATCGCAGGCGATTTCTACGGATGGCTCTATTGCACAGCATAGATTGGAAGTCCTACCACCTACTGTTGTTGACCAGATTAAGCTTTGGCAATTGGAATTAGACAGAATCCAAACATATGATGGGTACTTATTCAAAGATTTTTCCAATACTCAAGAATTCGACGTGTTATCAAATTATGCATCTGAGGTTGGAGTGCTCATATGGGCAGATAAGAACAAGAAGAAATTCTTTGTTACCAAGGATGGTATTTCACAGGTTGCGGATTTTGCCAATAGAAAGTTAAGGAATAGACAATAGTTCGATTGGGGGAAGTTTCTAAAATTTACAAAGATATTAGAGAGTACTGTAATATATTATTATTTACAAGTTGGAAGTTGTACCCTATATCTATATCTTATTTACATTATCATAAAAGTAAATTTCATGCAGAACATGAATCGCAGTTTGTTGGATCAGTGATGTTGCATGCTACCGGAGTGGTATCATATATGTCTCTGAGGATGTCGGGAGACAATGGTTGGGAATTTTCTGGAGTAATAAGTGTCAGCTGTTCTTGTTTCTGCTTTTTTAGTGATACAACATTAGTTTCATGATACTTGATACGTTTCAAGTTCTTTAGATTGTTAACAGTGACACCAGAATTAGTCTCCTTTGCTAAAGTAGAATCCACTGTGAATTGAATGGCCTTTGAAGCTGCCTGGGTACGCAAGTAGTACATTCCAGTCTTTAGTCCACGTTGCCAAGCGTAAAAGTGAAAGCTGGTCAATTTCCCAAACGTGGGATTTCTGATGTGTATGTTCATACTTTGCAGCTGATCAATAAACTTGCCTCTATCTACGGCCATATCCACAATTACTTTCTGGGAGATCTCCCATACTGTTTTGTACAAATCTTTCAATTCCTGAGGAATACCAGGAATGTTCTGAATAGACCCTTCCTCCAAAAGTATTCGATTTTGCATTGACTTGTTCCAGAGATTCAAGTTGATCAAATCACGAACAAGATACTTGTTCACTACCTGATACTCGCCTGACAATACTCGACGAGTATAGATGTTGGAAGTAAACGGTTCAAAACATTCATTGAAGCCCAAAATTTGAGAAGTAGAAGCAGTGGGCATGGGTGCCACTAACAAAGAGTTCCTTAAACCATGCTTCTTGATGGATTTCTTGAGCTCATCCCAGTCATCATACAATTGTGAAGGCTTGTGATTCCACAAATCATACTGAAGTAATCCCTTGGAAGCAGGAGATCCTTCAAAGGAAGAATAAGCTCCCTCCTGGATAGCAAGCTCGACAGAAGCTTCCAAGGCTGCATGATATATGGTTTCAAAAATTTGAATATTCAAGGTCTTTGCCTTGGAAGAGTCGAATGGAAGTCGTAATTGACAAAACAAATCGGCCAATCCTTGTACGCCCACTGCAATTGGCCGGTGAGCCTTATTTGATCGTTCTGTGGTTTCAGTGGGGTAAAGAGTTATGTCAATGATTTTATTCAAGTTCCTGACCAAGGACTTTGTAACCGAGTGTAACAAGATAAAATCAAACTGCACCGAATCTCCGTCTGTTTGAGTAAACAATGGCAAGGCCAACGAGCCAAGATTACAAACGGCAGTTTCATCTGGTGAGGAATACTGAACTATTTCACAGCAAAGGTTGGACGATTTAATTGTTCCCAAATTCTGCTGGTTTGATTTTGAGTTGCATGCATCTTTGTATAGCATGTATGGTCCCCCAGTTTCCGTCTGGGATTCCAATATTGCAAGCCACAACTTCTGAGCACTGATTTTCGTCCTTTTCACTGTAGGATCTCGTTCATATGCTTCGTACTTGTCGACAAACTCCTGGCCATAGCAGTCAGCAAGACCAGGGGCCTCGTCAGGGGAGAATAGAGACCAATCCAAGTCTCCCTTGACTCTTTCCATAAAGAGATCTGGGACCCATAGACCAAAGAATAAGTCACGGGCGCGATGTTCTTCCTTACCGTGATTTTTCCTGAGATCCAAGACTTGGAAAATGTCTGCGTGCCATGGTTCCAAGTAAATAGCAAATGCTCCGGGTCGCTTATTACCTCCCTGATCCACATACCTAGCAGTATCGTTAAACACGCGTAACATCGGCACCAATCCACTTGAAAAGCCATTTGATGATGAAATATATGCTCCACTTGATCGGATATTATGGACATGTAAGCCGACTCCGCCTGAAGCTTTTGAAATCAACGCAGTTTCATGAAGAGTCCTGTAGATCCCGTCGATCGAGTCTTCTTTCATGGAAATAAGAAAGCACGATGAAAGGTAAGCAAACGGGGTTCCTGCGTTGAAAAGTGTGGGCGAAGCATGGGTGAAGTACCGTTGGGACATTAAGTTGTACGTTTCTACTACATCTTCTATGTTGTGGCCGTGGATCCCAATAGCTACCCGCAAGAACATATACTGTGGGGTCTCTGCCACGACTTTATCCATGTGGAGAAGGTATGCTTTCTGGAGGGTTTTTATGCCAAAGTAGGTAAGTTCCAAGTCGCGAGACGGAACCACCAAGTTGTCAAAGAAATCCTTGTGTTGCATAACCGTCTCATACAACAGCTGGGAAACAAGTCCATGACTGCGTTTAGAAACCTTACTTTTGAAGGTATTGAGACGTTCGATATTATCACTAAATCGTGGAGCTGTCAAGCGTTGGATACGGACGGCCTCCACTCGGCCTGCAAGTATAGCATAGTCTGGATGGTGGATGACCTTGGCAGCCAACGACTCTGCTACCAAGTCGTATAGTTGTTGCCGATTAAAATTGTGGGGAAGTCCCTTTTCGACCAGAGAGGCAATGGCCGCGATGTCGCATTCCTCGAGATCCAAGTCCGAGATATGGTCCCGAAGAAATCGAGTTAGTTTTGCTACATCGAAGCTCTGCCGTGTTTGCCGTCCGTCGGCAATGTCTATGAGTTGTGGAGCCATGCGTATATTATTTGTAAGCTATGGTTTGTGTATGATGGCCTGAATTTTTTTTTTTTTTTTTTGACACCAGTAGACACGACTAGCTGAAATATGTTAAGAAACGATTTACACATATTTAGGTACAAATGCTCGTGTGTGATCAGTGACACAATGTAAACTTCTAGAGATGTATCGAGGCTACTGTCCTCATTACTATAAGTAGAGCAACCTCCGTCGAGGGTTCTTGGAACAGATTAATTGTATGAATTATTACATAGCAACTTTCTTCCAACTAGTTGAAACATTTCTCTGACGATTCTAGGAGGTGGTAGAGAGTATCCTGCATGTATCACACTAGGAGGTGTATTCACCAGTGTGTCAAAAACTTGAATAGTATAGGGGTGGAGTGTGTTAGTGCCTGCATGCAATTATATTATCAGTGCGGTAAAGGTTACATGAAACATCTGATGTTTGACGAGGCTTATTTGTCTAGAACAGGATCAAGGCGGTCTAAATATGTATAGAGGTCGTCGTGGGTACTCGAGGTGTAAGAAAGTGGCATGGAAGTAGCCGATCTCACGACGACAGATTCGACATGTTTCACTATTTCGATTTGGGACAGGGACAACAAGTACTGTCGTTGGAGCAAGAAACGTGAGGCAAGAACGGCTACTGTGCTCCATTTGTGGATCAATGCAGCAATAGTCCGAGTTTTTTTAACGTGGGCCACCAAGAGTGCGAGGCGTCTTGTATGGATTTCGAGTTGGGTATCAAGGTCGTCAAGTGGCATGGGGAGCATATATAGAAGAAGTAGAGCTTATATAAAAGGATCGAGGTGGAGAAAGGCGTGAGACAGGTGCTGGCAACCCCGATGGTGGGGCTGACGACCATGTAACAAGAATGGTCTCAGTTTACAACCGGAAAAAAATAGCGAGCTTGCACTCAGGATTGAACTAAGGACCAACAGATTTGCAATCTGCTGCGCTACCACTGCGCCATACAAGCAGGAATCAAACCACACATTTTTTAATATCTTACAAATCACCAGACCTAACAAAAAAGAAAGAGCATCCTCTGCCCGAATCAAGATTACAACTAATTATTTATAAATAAGGGTAGCATAGAGGGATGGTCGTGGATTTCTATCCGTTGCGGCAGGGTTAACAAAAATAGACCAAATCAAGAAATTTCAGCCTCATGTGGCGAGTGAAACGATACAAAATAGAGCGTCACGAGGCGGTTGGAGGAAAAAAAATACCGAAAACAGTTGTAATTGCAACTTGTCTGGGGAAGGCGGGCCTAGGGGTAGCCACAACTCCACTTTACATGTCACATGCTCGTATCTGGACCAAAGGACCGGAAAAGATTGTAACGATCCATGATCTTCTGTCTTGATTTAACAGAACAGAACGGACCAATGAAATGTAGCTCAGTTTATATTTATGCTCTTGACGCAGGATGGAAACAAACAGCAAACAAATTCGTTAGTAATCACTGACCAAAAAGGTAAAATTTTGATTGGAGGCGGGCAAATTTGTAGAGGCGGGCGCGGGCGTGGTTTGAGGTTAAGTTAAAGTGTAAATGCGATGACTCAAAAAATACAATGCAAGCAAGATACATAAAAAAAAAATAAAAAAATTCGCAGCATAAGAAAAAAAAAAGCGTATTAAGTTATCTATTAGAATGCCTATTGATGCCAGCATCAGTTTCAGGGTTTGTTCCTGTGGGCCTGGATCACCAAGTTGATACAGTCCATTATGTAGTCGTAGTCGTTGCCCAACGGTTTGGCAAATGTATGGTCGATTCCGGCCTGTCGGTGAATCTCGCGGTCGTAATTGGTGGAGCGCGTGGTGACTGCAACAAGGGCGACTTTGGCATAGCGAGAATCACGCTGCCGCACGTAGTGAGCCAAGTCAAGTCCCGTAACGTGGGGCATCTCGATATCGAGAAACACCACATCGTAATTATGTGATTCTAGAAGCCAAGTGGCTTTTGTACTTTGTTGGAGCTTATGGATGACGGCGTTGGGATATATCTTGTTGAGAACCTTACTGAGAATAAGAAGATTGATCATATTATCGTCAACGAGCAAAAATCGGTACATTGACATGTCTGGAGCATTGTTCTGAACAATACGTGTAGCTGATGACGGCGACGACAGCGGCGTGTACAGCGGCATGAATCCTTCAAGATTCAGTGGTGTGAGTGGTGTAAAGGGTGTCAGAAGCGCATCATCATCGTCATCATCATCGCATTGGTTGGTGCCATCTTTATTTGAATCGTCCAGGAAATACTGAAAGTCTGGAGGTGCAAAGTCAACGCTGTGGTACATTTTGGTATGTCTGCCTGTGAGATCAGACGTGCCGAGCGAGAGCACAGGCTTTATGGAGAAATAATCATCGGTGGTCGAGCTCTTGGACGAAACGCTCGATGTGTCCAGGAGCAGGACAATAACGGGTTCTCTGTCCATTTGCAATATATTGTTTACAGGGTTGTAACCACCAACCGGATCTGGGGCCCTTTTATATCTAGAAGCCAAAAAAAAATTCAAAAATAAAAAAAATCCAGATTTCAAAAATATTTTTTGTTGCAATTTCTTTTCTGCATATTTTAGACTTGAGGTCCCGCCTTAGATGTAGAAGGGCATGTATCGTATCGTATTGGATATGAACATCCCCAAATTAGGTCATTGGGAGAGCAATCACCAACGTGGGGTTTGGTGTATGTATCTATGACAGGATCGTGGTTGCTCATATCGTGATGAAGCAGCTCCTACTCCTGTTACTTGCTCCTTACATTATTATTATTATTATTCTACTCATCGTTTCTGTACCTGTTTCTTTTTATATTATTACTATTGTTGTTTTTTTTTTTTTGCTTTCAAAATTTGATCTGAAACATGTAGGGTCAAAACAGGCTACTGTTATGGTTTGAGACTGCGACTTCTTCCATCAACTTGATACATCGTTCAATGTTCTCGCCCCGTTCGGCACACACAGGAACGATTTTCCATCCGCGGGCTGCCACACTTTCGCGGAGCTTACGGTAATCACCATCAGTCGCACTGAGATCAGCTTTTGTCGCAACCACCAAAACCCGTTTGTTTGCCATGCGCTTGGGCCCTACTTCAGTAAGCAACGTCTCTAGACTCGCCACAGGATCAGACTCGAGCGAAACCACAAACACTAAGCCGCCCAGACGTTCGATGTGCCGCAAAAAATCAAGACCCATTCCTCGGTTCTGCGACGCACCGGCAACTATCCCGGGAATATCGGCTACAGTGAACGGCTCGCGGTCCATGGCCGTACTAATTGTGCCGACGGTAGGCTGAAGCGTGGTAAATTCCCAGTGGCCCACGCGCGGGCGCGCCCGCGAGATCGCGCGCAAGAGCGTCGATTTTCCGGCGTTCGGTAACCCCACAAGCCCCAAGTCCGCAATAAGCTTGAGCTCCAAGAGCAAGAACATCTCTACACCTTCACGGCCCCGTTTCAGAAATCGGGGGTTGCGGATGTCACGTGTCAGGAAATGCATGTTGCCCATCCCTCCACGGCCTCCCGCTAACAAAAGTCGCGGTTCGCGCGCGCTCGCGAGATCAAGGCCCGCGAGCGGGAACTTATCTAGCGCCAATTCCTCGCTAAGAATCTCGTGGTCGTGTTCCTGGACGCGCGCATCGAGCTCGCTAAAATACTCGCGCTCGCGGTAGTACTCTTCGTCGTGCTCAGTAAAGATCCAGCCCTCGCCAGGACCATACCCGGGTCGCTGCAACTGGATATTGTCCCTATCGTCACACGTAAGCTCGAGCGTCACGTCATCTACCGTGGCACCCTCACGTCCACTCAAGTACTTGCGTAACACGTACGGATCAGGAATCCACCGCACCGTGGTGCCGCGCGGTACCTCCAACACCACATCGTCGCCATTCTTGCCGTCCAACTGCAGCCCTTTGCCTGGCGTCCCATTCTGTGCCTCGTACGTACGTTTGATTCGATGGAGCGAACTACCATGCCCATCCACCACACTAAGATACACGTTACCGCCACGTCCACCATCTCCACCATCGGGCGGACCTACAGGCCGGTTCGCATCGCGAAAGAACGCAACACACCCATTTCCACCGCGGCCCAGTTTGACTCTCACTACTTTAAGATCAACAAACGTCCGGTTTTCCACCTTGCGGCCTTGTCGTGCACGCAGCGCCACCGAGTTATAGAACACATGGTGTGTGTGGTGGAGATTGCCCCCAAAATAATCCGTGAGTGACATTGCTCGTTGTTCGTGGCCATACGCATCATGGCCGCGGGTTTCGTAGCGGATCTCGTCACCGTTGGCCGTCAGTTTTCCATTAACTTCTACCACACTTTGTGTGATACGATAGTTTCGCTCGGATCCAGACACACTTCCTGTCTCTGCGGCAACCCGGCATAAACTCAGCCGCGTAAACCACCGTTTGAACATGTAACTCATCGCACAAACAAACAAAAAAAAAATTACATCATCACCACGTTTCTTTTATATGTCGTTTGAAGAACTCGGCGTGGCCCGCTGGCTCGCCGAAGCGTTGCGTGCAATGCAGATCCATACCCCCACAGCCATCCAATCAGCATGTATCCCTGCTGTTCTCGCGGGCCGGGACTGTATTGGCGGCGCCAAAACCGGATCCGGTAAAACAGTGGCATTTGCAGCCCCCATGCTCACCGAATGGTCGGCCGACCCGTCAGGGATCTATGGCGTGGTGTTGACACCCACACGTGAACTTGCACTCCAGATCGCTGAACAGTTTGCTGCATTGGGCGCCCTGATGAATATCAGGATCGCCGTGGTTGTGGGTGGAGAAGATTTCGTGGACCAGGCCATCGCGCTCCAGAAACGACCCCATTTTGTGGTGGCAACGCCAGGAAGACTCGCAGACCATATCTTGAACAGTGGCGAAGAAACGGTGCGTGGATTGCGCAGCGTCAAGTACCTTGTGCTTGACGAAGCCGATCGGTTGTTGAGTAACAGTTTTGGTGCCGATTTGGAGCGCTGTTTCTCGGTGTTGCCTTCAGGAGACCGCCGTCAAACATGCTTGTTCACAGCTACCGTTACTGACGCCGTGCGGGCGCTCCAGAACCAGAAACACGAGGGAAAAGCACCGGTGTTTGTCCATGAAGTCGACAGTGTCGATAAAGTCGCGGTGCCCGTGACACTTTCTATCACGTACGTGTTTGTGCCGTCGTACGTCAAGGAGGCGTACCTTGTGAGCATCTTGCGATTGGCCAAGTACGACGCTGCGACGGCGGTGGTGTTTGTCAACCGTACCCACACCGCTGAAGTGTTGCGGAGAACGTTGCGGAAACTCGAGTTCCGCGTGGCATCGCTCCATTCAGAGATGCCGCAGCGCGAACGTACCAACTCGTTGCATCGGTTCAAGGCAGGCGCAGCTCGGATCTTGATTGCAACCGACGTGGCATCGCGTGGGTTGGATATACCGACGGTCGAGTTGGTGGTGAACTACGATATTCCTGCGGATCCCGACGACTTTATTCACCGAGTAGGGAGAACAGCCAGAGCAGGACGCAAGGGTGATGCAGTATCGATCATTGCCGAAAAGGATATTGAACGGATCCAGTCGATCGAGACGCGGATCAATAAGAAGATGGAGCTCTTGGAAGCGATCGACGACGACACGGTGATTGAAACATCGCTTCAGGCTGCAAGTACTGCGAAGCGCGAGGCGATGATGGAGATGGACAAGGAACACTTTGGAGAGAAGAAACGTATCAACAAAAAGAAACTGGGCCAGGATAAAGTGACCAAACCACAAAGAAAGAAGAAATAGCATTACATTACTTTTCAGCAGTATACCCCTCCACTATTAACGTAATACAAATACCAATAAGCACCACTGTTGTAGAAGATACCATCACTATACTCAAGTTATTGAAGCCGTACGTGTAGATCTTGTGCTGGGCATAGCGCAGCACCGAGACAAAGTAGTTGAGTGCAGCCAGCACCATCGTACACAACGAAAGTGCCAATAGCACAAACAGCACCACTGTTGAGTACGTGGTCATGGTATGGTCACGAGCTGGCGGTGTATCACCGCTCGTATCCAACCGGAAATTGAGCATTATGCCCATCGCCGTAAAGAAAAGCGTCGTACCAAAACGTATAAAGGTAAGACACGTCCGTTCTAGCTGGAGCACATCTCGAGGCTCCAGAGCCGTCACCTTCATCACCAAACTAAGACCACCAAGACCTCCCAGCATCCATTTTCCACCCTCAACCGCTTCGGTATCCATGTATGAAGTTTTGAGGAGCAAGTAAAGTCGATTTGACTTATCGTGCACGTGATATGCTTATCTTAACCTTATACAAGAAATTAGCAATAAAGAATCATGATTGGTGTGTTGAGGATTCTATAGATTTTCTGAGTTGTCAGATTGTATGAGTTGTTTGAGTCTGAGTTTGTCTAAGTTGATCTTTCTAATTTATATAATTACAGAAATCTAACAGAAATGAAAAATCAACTTTTCATTAAAAACCATTTAAAGTCGTAATATCCATATCTTCTTCACATTGCTTCTCTTTCCTTTGCTTCACTTTCTTCTCTTTCCTTTGCTTCACTTTCTTCTCTTTTGTTTTCTCTGTTTCGTTGATTCTTTGTTCTTTTCATTTTGTTAGTTGTTCTATATGTGCTCTAAACCTGCATATTTCACTCTTGTCACAATTTTGTTTACATACTTCATCACAACATCATGAACCGTGTACCCAGCTGTCCTGTTTGTGGCAACACGCACTTTACACGAGGCTTCACCTCTGCAGGCGATGTCTCGTGTTCGAAATGTGGCACTGTCCAGGAAGAAAACCCCATTGTCAGCGAGGTCCAGTTTGGCGAGTCGCTGCTGGGTGCTGCGATGGTCCAGGGAGCCATGATTGGCGTGGACCAAGCCCGAGTCAACTTTGGTGGGCGGCAGAACGCCATGGAAAGTCGGGAACAGACTTTGGCTAACGGAAAACGCAAAATCAAACGAATAGCCACGGCCTTACGTATCCCTGAATACATCTCCGATTCAGCAGGGAACTGGTTCAAGTTGGCCCTTTCAAACAACTTTGTTCAGGGCAGAAGGTCCCAGAACGTGCTTGCAGCATGTCTCTACGTGGCATGCAGAAAGGAAAAGACCCATCACATGTTGATTGATTTCAGTTCGCGGCTCCAGATTCTGGTATACTCGCTAGGAGCCACGTTTCTCAAGTTGGTCAAGGCGTTGTGTATCACCAAGCTTCCACTAGCCGATCCATCTATATTTATCCAGCATTTCGCTGAGAAACTAGACTTTAAGGACCAATGTACCAAGGTCGTCAAGGACGCAGTGAAACTCGCTCATCGGATGTCGAGCGACTGGATCCATGAGGGAAGAAGACCCGCAGGGATCGCAGGTGCGTGTGTTTTGCTTGCTGCCAGAATGAACAACTTTCGCCGCAGCCACTCTGAAATCGTGGCAGTGGCCCATATTGGCCAAGTAACGTTACAACGAAGATTGAACGAGTTCAGCAAGACCCATTCGGGAAAATTCAAGATCCAGGAATTTAGAGATAGCGAAGGCACCAAGGAGAGCGATCCGCCGTCGTTTACCAACAATCGAGCTCGTGAAGCCAAGTTGAAACAAGAAATTGCTTCGGACCAGCGCAAGCTTGAGCAGAGTCAACAGTTGTTACGCAAGCGTGGATGGACAGGTGAAGTAGATCCAGTGCAAGAAGCGGAAGTGGAAGAGGAAGAGGAAGAAGAAGAAGTGGAAGAACAACCAGAGGAGGAAGATGAGGAAGTATACGAAGACAATAAAGGTAAACGAAGCACGCGGTCGCTCCGAGAAGAACGAGAAGCAACTGAGTTGCTCAAGGCGATCATGGACGATGGTGACTTGACCAACGATATAATCGAGAGCGAGATTGTGCGTCTTGTGAATGCTCGTAAGAACAATCTCCAACAGGCCATATATGTCAATCCATCTGAACGTCACGATATGGATGAAGAAGATGTCAACCGGCCACGGGATTTGGTCAAGAATAATCCCACCACGAAGCAGATGTTAGATAAAGTGTCCGACTCGGTTGATCTTGGGCTGGATGACGATGACGAGGAAGTGCTTGAGTTTGAGTTGACACCCGAAGAGTCGTTGATCAAGGAACGGACATGGACCCACTTTAACCACGACTTTATCATTGCTCAAGAAAAGAAACGGCTTAAGCAAGAAGCAGATATTTTGGCCGGGAATACTTCAGGAATCACGCGACGGAAACGGACCAAGATCACTGCCAATAACACCAATGATTTGGGGATGGAAGATGCATTGCGGTCGATTGGCGTGGACGAAGTCACGGGCGAACCGTTGAGTGCTGCCGATAGTGCCAAGAAGATCATTCTGAAGAAACCATTCTCCAAGAAGATCAACTACGCGACGTTGGGAGACTTGTTTGACCAGACATCACGGTTGGCAGAGGGACAGTAGTTGTAGAGAGAGGGGAGTGAAATATTTTAGTGCTGTAATTTACGTCGGCGTGCGTACTTTTTAGAATATGAAATTATTGCGATGAGATGAGCATGATTGAAATAAGTTTACATCATTAGGGATGGGGAAACAAAGAAGAGCGGCCATTTTGCCCACGAACATTATCTTGCTTCAGAATGTGGTGAGACGTGATCCTGAGTCGTACCATGAAGAGTTTCTTCAACAATATGCACATTACCAATCGTTGCGGGACATTTTCGTGGCGAATCCCAGTGCGGTTGAAAAGGGGAACGAGTTTGGCGACTTGATTGGGTTTGTCAGTGCTGTATGTAGCTGTTATCCCAAAGAAACGGCCCATTTCCCACTGGAGTTAGCTGATCTCTTGTTGACGTGTCACCGTGACTTGAGTCCCGATCTCAGAGAGAAGATTATTCAGTGTTTGACGATGTTGCGAAACAAGGACATTATTACGGCCGAAACGTTGATTCAAACATTATTCCCGTTGCTCACGGCATACGGGGCCGGTGTTCAAGGTCAGCATGTCAAGGCGTTGAGACACCAAGTGTATTCGACGTTAATTTCGTTGCTCAAGAGTGTCAATAGCGGAGCCAAGAACCAAAAGCTCAACCGTAGCACACAAGCACTTCTTTTCAACCTCTTGGAGAAGCGTGATACCCAGGGATTGTGGGCTACGAAGCTCACGCGTGAATTGTGGAGACGTGGTATCTGGGATGATTCACGGACGGTGGAGCTTATGACACAAGCAGCATTACATCCAGACGTCAAGGTTGCAGTTGCTGGGGTCAAGTTCTTTCTTGGTGCTGACAAGGAGCGTGAGGACAACTTTGACGACGACTCGAGTGATGAGGAAGGGTTTGATATGAATTCGCTCAGACACAAGATGAATATCAACAAGAAAACAAGTAAACGAGGCCGGAAGTTGGAGCAAGCGGTCAAGACGATGAAGAAGAAGAATTCGGCGAAACATTCGGCCACATACCTCAACTTCAGTGCCATTCACTTGTTGCGGGATCCCCAAGGCTTTGCCGAGCTGTTGTTTGTATCGCTCAGCAGTCTGCTTGCCAAACGGTTGGACTTGGACCAGAAAATCATGTTCATGAACTTGATCTCGCGGTTGGTAGGGACGCATAAGTTGACTGTGTTGGGAATCTACTCTTATTTCCTCAAGTACTTGACTCCCAAGCAGCGCAATGTCACGCAGATCATGGCTGCTTCGGCCCAGGCAAGTCACGACTTGGTTCCTCCTGAAAGTATAATGATTGTGGTGCGTAAGCTTGCCGATGAGTTTGTCAGTGATGGGGTGGCTGCCGAAGTAGCCAGTGCTGGGATCAACACTATTCGTGAAGTGTGTGCGAGAGCACCGCTTGCCATTGATGCTGATTTGTTGCAGGACTTGACGGCGTACAAAGGGTCCAAGTCCAAGGCCGTGATGATGGCTGCACGGTCGTTGATCTCACTTTACCGTGAGGTTGCACCCGAGATGTTGTTGCGGAAAGACCGAGGCAAGACGGCGTCGATGGGGCTCCAGCTGGGCGATTCTCGGAACTTACAGTTTGGGGTTGAATCAAGTACGGTCACTGGAGTTCCTGGTCTTGATCTTCTTGCCAAATGGCGCCAGGAACAAGGCGATGAAGAACGTGAGGAAGACTGGGAGGTTGATCTGGAGGTGGATGACGTTGAAGGTGAATGGGTGACGGTTGAATCTGACAAAGAATACGACGTTAGTGATGATGAAGAGAAAGAAGAAGAGGAAGAGAAAGAAGTTTCTGATTTGGAGCTTTCTGAAGATGAAGAAGAGGGACCTGTTCGTAAAAAGAGTAAGAAACAAGAGCCTGAAACCAAAAAGAAGGTCAAGGAACTTAAACAAGAAGAGGTTTTGGCCCAAAAGAAGCAGCAGGAAGAAGAAGTTGCTGCGATGTTGTCATCACGAATCCTTACACCAGCCGACTTTGCTAAGCTCGAAGAGTTACGGACGGAAGCTGGAGTTAATAAGATCATGGGCCACAACGAAGAGAGTGTGGATTCGACGACGTTGGTGGGTAAAGTTAAGTATAAGCAGCTTCGTGAAGAGAGAATTGCTCATGCCAAGGAAGGGAAGGAAGATCGGGAGAAGTTTGGTCTGAGAAAGGGAAAGCGAGACGGAGCCCATTCGACCACCAACAAGGAGAAAGCGAGAAAGAAGAACTTTGTCATGATGATCCATAAAAAGAGTGTTCAAGGTAAACAAAAGTTATCGTTAAGAGAAAGACAGAAGGTGTTGAGAGCACATATCGATAAGCAAAAGAAGAAGGGCCATTAAAAATAAAACATCGTATTAATTTTTCAATAATATTATACATATAAAAATAACAGTTACAAAGCGTTTCTTCTCTCCCTCTCTCATGTAGACTTGTCCTTGGATTCTTTCTTGGACTTCTTGTCCTTCTTTTCCTTGCTGTCCTTGTCGCTCTTTCTCTTCTTCTTCTTGGGCTCGTCCTTTTCAGCAGCAGCGACCGTCTGTTCGGCTGTCGAAATGGCGTCGGCGATTTCTGGGGCAGAAGGAGCTTCTTCGTCGTCATCGTCTTCATCTTCTACTTCTGGTTCCTTCTTGGTGTCCTTCTTGGAGGACCCAGCACCGGCATCGGGGTTCTGCAACTTGTACTTGGCCTTTTCTTTCTGGTACTCTTCCAACTCACCAGCATACTTCTTCTGCCACTTGGCCTTTTCGTCCACCGTGATCGAGTTCCACTTTTCCTTGACAATCTCATTCATGTCGGTTGCCGAGAGTGCAGGCAATCCCCGTTTCTTTCTGTCCTCGCGAATGAGGGCCCGGGCATGGAACGAGAACGCAAAGTAAATCGTGAGTGGCTTTTTAGGAGCGTTGGGGTCCTTTGGTGCCTTCTTCTTTTTTTCACCAGAAGCTTCAGCATTGCCGTTGGCGTCCTTCTTATGGGAACCCTTCTTGGTTCCGGAACTGGCAGCATCGTCGCCAGTGGTGCCAGGCACCAGCTCGGCAGCCTGGGCGATAGTCTTGAGGGTCTCACCCAATTGGTGCAACGACTCAGGGGTGCTGGCTTCGTCGGCAGCAACCTTGTAGAAGTTGACAGTGGCCAGGGCCACGTCTTGCGCAGCCTTGGATAACTCAAAGAGCGAGGCGACAAGCGAGTCTTTTGCGGTTTTGAAGTCAGACATGGTATGTTTTTCGCTGGGGGTCTGGCGGTGGGTGCGGAGCTGTTGGTGGTAAATTTAGGGAAAGAAAACGTCGACGGTTCAAAACTTTGGGCGATTCTGGCGCGACGTGGGCGTAACCCGCACCGCCCTCGTCGCACCGCGGAAGGAGGTTCTGGCACGTGCACCAGCAAAAAAAAAAAAGGATTGTCTCAAAACGCGTTCGTGTTTGTCCCACCCATCAAAACATAAACTTCAGCCATGTTGCGTGCGGTGGCGTGTCCTGGACAAGGAATCGTGCCGAACGGGTGTCTTGCACATGTGGCCAAGTATCGACATCTTATTGGTCCATATCTCGACGCATTGGATGAGACTGTGGGCACGCGGCTCTCGGCATCGCTCTTTGATCCTGGTTCTACGCCCATCACTGCGACTTCGCTCGTGCAGCCCGCGATCGTCGCTAGCAGTTATATTTTTCACAAGCTCAACGCGCACCACGACGAGCGCCACGAGAATCAATCTGCGCTCGCGACAGTCGTGTTCTTGGGCCATTCACTCGGCGAGTACACTGCGCTCGTGCTTGCAGGCATGCTCGAATTACCAGCAGCGCTCCGTATTGTGCACCAGCGTGGCCAGATAATGGAACGCATGTTTTCAGGGCCTGGCCATGGGATGTACGCGCTCATGGTGACAGATTACCACTCGGTGCGTTGCGACGCCGCGGCGGCGGGCCTTCTCGCTAACGACAACTCGCAGCGCCAGATTGTGATTTCGGGCCCGTGCGCGCGTCTCGGCGACTTTATCGCAGCAGCCACGGCCGCGCGCCGCATCCGGCGCGCGGTGCGGCTCCCGGTAAATATTCCGTTCCACACCGCGCTTTTGGCGCCAATGGAGGACGAGCTCGCGGCGTGTATCGCGCGCGAGGACGTACGGCCGCCTGCCACGCCCATCGTATCGAACTTTACCGGCACCCCGTCGCGCCGCGCCGCAGATATCGTCGCCAACCTCGTGGCAGCAAACTCAGCGCCCGTCCAGTGGAAAAAGAGTATCGATGCTCTTACAGTACTGCAATTGGTATGTTTGGGACCTGGCACCGCTCTTCAAAGTATTAGCAAGCGGCCAGGATTAGATGTAAAAACAGTTTAATTTAAGTCACATGGTTTTGCGGGAGGCCCGAGTCAAAAAAAAAATCTACCAAAATTCAGATAAAACCCCAACACTTTCTTTTCATTTTATTCTTACTGTAAAATGCAACTCATCGACGGCAAGGCCGTGGCTGCCAACCTTCGTGCCAAGATCCTTGCTGATGTCACTGCGATTGCCGCTAAACACTCCGATTTCTCCGCTTCTTTGGCTATTGTCCAAGTTGGAACCCGTGAAGACTCGTCGACATATGTTCGTATGAAGCTCAAGGCTGCCCAAGAGACCGGCATTGGATGCACCGTATTCAACTTACCAGAATCTATCACTGAGTTTGAATTGTTGACGCAGATCAAGAAACTTAACGATGACGTTTCGGTCAATGGGATTCTTGTTCAACTTCCACTTCCGGCCCACATCAACGAGGCCAAGATCACCGATGCTGTGGTGGCCGAAAAGGATGTCGATGGCTTTGGACCATTCAATGTTGGAGAATTGGCCAAGAAGGGCGGCAACCCGCTCTTTTTGCCTTGTACTCCCAAGGGAATCGTGGAGTTATTGACCCAGTACGAGGTCCAGATTGCCGGAGCTACTGCCGTGGTGTTGGGCCGTTCCGATATCGTCGGTAAACCCATCGCCAGCTTACTCACCAAGGCTAATGCTACCGTTGCGGTGCTCCATTCGCAGCTGTCCGAATCACAGGTCAAGCTGTTCTTGTCGCAGGCCGATATCGTCGTTTGTGCTATCGGCAAGCCACAATACATCCGTGGCGAATGGTTGAAACCTGGTGCAGTGGTTATTGATGTGGGAACCAACTTCATCCCTGACTCCACCAAGAAATCAGGCTCACGCATGGTGGGAGACGTTGATTTCGAACTGGCTTCGACTGTTTCCAGCAAATTGACTCCAGTTCCCGGTGGAGTCGGCCCCATGACCGTGGCATGTTTGTTGGACAACGTGGTCATTGCTGCAAAGCGCCACTACGCCAAGAACAGCGCCACCCCCAAGTTCTCCACACCATTGAAGCTTACCCTCCAAAAACCGGTCCCTTCCGACTTTGAGATCTCGCGGGCCCAGCAGCCTAAAAAGATCACCGACGTTGCTGCTGATGCCGGGATCTTGGACAGCGAGGTTGAACCGTTTGGTGCCTACAAGGCCAAGGTGTCGCTCAATTTGTTGAACAGATTGCAGCACAAGGTCAACGGGAAGTACGTGTTGGTGACCGGGATCACTCCTACGCCACTTGGTGAAGGTAAGTCGACCACCACTGTTGGTTTGGCGCAGGCACTTGGTGCCCATTTGCAAAAGAATGTGTTTGCCAACGTCAGACAACCTTCGATGGGTCCTACGTTTGGAATCAAGGGCGGTGCGGCCGGTGGTGGCTACTCGCAGGTGATTCCTATGGACGAGTTCAACATGCACGTCACGGGAGATATCCACGCCATCACGATGGCCAACAACTTGCTTGCTGCTGCCATTGACACAAGAATGTTCCATGAAAACACCCAGAAAGACGGACCATTGTACAAGCGGTTGGTGCCTGCCAAGAAGGGCGTGCGTACGTTTGCTCCTTCGATGAAGAGACGTCTTGCTAAGTTGGGGATCCAGAAGGACGACCCAGACACTCTTACCCCAGAAGAAATCACCCAGTTTGTTCGTCTTGATATTGACCCTGATACCATTACCTGGAGACGTGTGGTTGACTGTAACGACCGTTTCCTTCGTGGTATCACAGTTGGTGAAGCCCCTACCGAAAAGGGCCACACCAGAAAGACCGGGTTTGATATAACGGTTGCCAGTGAGTGTATGGCGATCTTGGCGCTCGCCAACTCGCTCCTGGATCTCAGAGAGAGATTGGGTAACATGGTGATTGCCTCCTCGAAACAGGGTGTTCCTATTACTGCCGAAGATATTGGGTGTGCTGGAGCCTTGACTGCGTTGCTTAAGGATGCCATCAAGCCAAATATCATGCAGACTTTGGAAGGCACCCCGGTGTTTGTTCATGCTGGGCCGTTTGCCAACATTTCCATCGGTGCCCTGTCGATCTTGGCCGATAAAATGGCGTTGAAGTTGGCTGGAACGTCGCCTGATCTCAGTGAAGAAGAAAGAAGGGAGCAAGAAGGTTATGTAGTTACGGAAGCTGGATTCGATTTCACAATGGGTGGAGAACGGTTCATCAATATCAAGTGTCGTGCGTCGGGACTTGTGCCTGATGTGGTGGTGATTGTTGCCACTGTGCGTGCGCTCAAGGTGCATGGTGGGGGTCCCGAGGTCAAGGCCGGGGCACCATTGGCTGCTGAATATACCCAGGAAAACACCGAGCTCTTGCGTGCGGGCTGTGCCAACTTGGGCAAGCACATTGCCAACGCCAAGACGTACGGGTTACCTGTTGTGGTTGCCATCAACAAGATGTCTTCCGATACCGATCGCGAGCATCAAGTGATCAAGGAAGAATCGCTCAAGGCTGGTGCTGACGATGCGATTATCTCGAACCACTGGGAAGAGGGTGGCCAAGGTGCGGTTGATCTTGCACACGGGGTGATTGCTGCATCCAACAAGCCTTCGTCGTTCCGGTTCCTCTATGATACCGCTCCTAGCATCGAGCAAAAGATTGGCACGATTGCCCGGGAGATGTACGGAGCTGGTGACGTTGAGTTCTCGCCCGAGGCCCAGAAAAAGATCGATACCTACACGAAGCAAGGGTTTGGGAACTTGCCGGTCTGTATTGCCAAGACCCAGTACTCGCTCTCGCACGATGCAGCCTTAAAGGGTGTGCCTACGGGCTTTACGTTTCCAATCAGAGACGTGCGTGCGTCGATTGGTGCAGGTTACTTGTATGCTTTGGCTGCTGAAATCCAGACGATTCCTGGTTTGCCTACACATTGTGGGTTTATGAACGTTGAAGTCAATGAAGACGGTGAAATCGACGGCTTGTTTTAGAAAAGTAAACTCATAAATATGATGTGCGAGATGTCGGCCGGTTTTTTTTCTGGTTCCTTTATCGCGAAAAATTCTTTTATTCTCTCTCTCTCTCTCCCTCCCACCATGTTTACTGTACGGCTGCTTGTTCGTGGCAACAGACCATTGGCGCGTGCTGCTGTTGCCAGTGCCAGGTTTGTTCTGAGACCATCGGTTTCTTCCCATCTTTTGCCTCGGCTCGCTGTTTCCAGCCTCAATACTGCGCTGCGTTCCGTCTTTGCCTCCAGATCGTACTCGGTGCTCTCGTCATCGCCGGAAGCCACGCTCTACAACTATTCCGATATAAAGGCAATCGCATCAAACCCAGCTGCGTATCCGGAAACGATTCTCGTCGATGTACGTGAACCCGTCGAGTTCAGCGACGGCCATATCCCGGGCGCCATCAATATCCCGTTCAAGTCATCGCCGGGTGCCCTTGACTTGTCTCTGGAAGAGTTTGTCGACATCTTCGGGTTCGAGAAACCAGACACCAACAAGGAATTGATCTTTTACTGCTTGGGTGGCGTCAGATCATCAGCAGCAGAAGATTTGGCCAACACGTTTGGTTACAAAAAGAGAGGCAACTATATCGGCAGCTACGAAGACTGGATGGCCAACGAATTGAAGAAGTAGACTTTTTAATATACACCCGTTACTTATTACTATTACTAAACTCCATCGCCCGGAACTCACGGCCCAACCGTTTCTTTCTCTTTCTCTCCATAACCTTTTCTCTCTGCCGTCCTTTCATACCATCAAACTTGGCCTTTTGGAGCAACCGCCGCTGCTCCAGCTTCTTAAGGAAATATGGTGTGCCTCCACTCTTGATCTGCCCTTGCTTGTGCTCCCGCAATATCTTGGCCTCAAGGTCTCGGTTCTTCATCGTATCGAGCCGTGACTGGAGCGACTGCAATTCCATCTCCATATCTTGACGCTCTCGCTCAGAAATCTTTCGGCCATCTTTAAGCACCCGCTTCATCGTATCCACCTCCTGCTTACGGTACTCGTCCAAAAACGCATAGTCTTTCCGTATCTTACCAAAATCAGCCTTGCCATACGCCGCATCAAACCGAATATCGGTATGGAGCGTGCTGCTCCGCGTCGAAAGACCAGGAATCTCTCTTATCCTCGACACAGGCCGCTTAGACGAACTTTCCAGCGGCGCATGTTTGCTCTTTTTCAGGGTCTTGACTATGGGGGACCGTTTCTTGCGATGCGATGATGAATGCTCTTCGGGTGCCAGATCAGACTCAGATTCTGAGTCTGAGTACTCCCTAAGCTTATTCTGCGCCGAACTAAGCGTACCAAACGAGATCGTTGACAATTCGTCGTCAGAATCGTCTGTTTTCCTCTTGTTCTTCATGTTTTATAGAATCACAATCGCATCTCTTCTCCTAAATACATATATATATATAGTCACGTGATTATATCACATGATACAAAATAAAAGATTCAATTTACCAACAATTAAAGCTTACACCCACCACGATTATCGTATCACTGTTTGTCTGGTGTTGATATTGTACATCATCCACCCACACAACGCAATGACAAACCGAGGGACAAAAACCACTGCCGGGGGGGCCCTGAAAAAAAAATTTTTGTTTTGACGGTTCAAATTCGATCCTGCACATTGGTATCTCTCATCTCCCGGAGAATGAATCCGTGTCGGAAATCATGGAAGGGCGGGACCCCGGCGAGGTAAGGAAAACAAAGAAAAAGGAGAAAATGAAGAAAATGAAGAAAATGAAATAAAGAGAGAATTAAAGAAACAAAGTAATGTACCAAAGATGTGGTGGACCAATTGTGTAGATTAACTTTTGGCCGTGAGGTTGTAGTTCTTGTTGAAGCGTGTTAGGAAGTGAGATCCGAGGTGAGGGGCAGCAAGCCCTCGGAACTAGTCGGTTCAGTTCTGTCCGATTTGCACCTGCATGCACACGTTTTTTTTTGTTGCGGGAGCCCAAAAGGTTTGATTTTTTTGAATTTTGCTCGACAGAACCACGGTCCTTCTTTCTAATGTTGTCCAGATCCATTGCCCGTGCCTCTAGAGTAAGTATAGAAAATCAAAGTGTTTAGCGTGTTTTGTTACTAACGTATAGGCTGTTGCTCAAAAAAGATCACTTTCTCTCCACGAATTCCGTTCGGCTGCATTGTTGAAGTCGTACGGAGTCGGTGTCCCCAACGGTTCTGCTGCCACCACTGCAGAAGGCGCCTACGAGGCTGCCAAGGCTCTTGGAACCTCTGAATTGGTCATCAAGGCCCAAGCTTTGACCGGTGGTCGTGGTAAGGGACACTTTGACTCTGGTTTACAGGGTGGTGTCAAGTTGATTTCGTCTCCAGAAGAAGCCAGAGACTTGGCGGCCCAGATGTTGGGCCACAAGTTGATCACCAAGCAAACTGGTGCTGCTGGTAAGGAGGTCACTGCTGTCTACGTTGTCGAAAGAAGAGACGCCAGAACCGAAGCGTACCTTGCCATTTTGTTGGACAGAGCCACCTCGAAGCCAATCATTGTTGCTTCGGCCCAGGGTGGTATGGACATCGAAGGGGTTGCTGCCAAGGACCCAGATGCCATCAAGTCATTTGTTGTTGAAGACTTGAAGGCCGGTGTCACCGATGAGTTGGCTACCAAGATCGCCAACGAGTTGGGCTACACCGACGCTGCCATTCCCGAAGCAGCCAAGACGGTTCAGAATCTCTACAGAGTGTTTATGGAACGTGACTGTACCCAGGTTGAAATCAACCCATTGTCTGAAACCCCAGACCACAAGGTTTTGGCGATGGATGCCAAGTTGGGTTTCGATGACCATGCCTCGTTCCGTCAACAAGAAGTGTTTGGCTGGAGAGATCCTACCCAAGAAGACCCTCAGGAAGTCGAAGCGGCTGAGTACGGTCTTAACTTTATCAAGTTGGACGGTAACATTGCCAACATTGTCAACGGTGCCGGTTTGGCCATGGCCACCATGGACATCATCAAGTTGTACGGTGGTGAGCCAGCCAACTTCTTGGACTGTGGTGGTACTGCCACCCCACAAACCATCGAGAAGGCTTTCGAGTTGATCTTGTCCGACAAGAACGTCAACGGGATCTTTGTCAACATCTTTGGTGGTATCGTCAGATGTGACTACGTTGCCGAAGGTTTGATTGCGGCCTCGAAGAAGTTCTCGTTGGATATTCCCGTTGTTGTCAGATTGCAGGGTACCAACATGGCCCAAGCCAAGGAATTGATTGATAACTCCGGCTTGAAGTTGTACGCTTACGAAGACTTGGACCCTGCTGCTGAAAAGATTGTCCAATTGGCTCCAGCCAACTAAAACCGTTGAAATAAATGAGAGTAAATGAATCAAGTGTAGATTTTTCTTCTTTTTCTTGTGGTGATGTTTTCCTGTACGCATTTTTTCCGCCACCAACAATTCAATTCAATTCAATTCAATCAAACACTTTTACGCCACTGATGTTTCTTACCAGATCCGAATACGACCGTGGTGTTTCTACGTTTTCTCCTGAAGGACGTCTTTTCCAAGTGGAGTACTCGCTTGAGGCCATTAAGCTTGGATCGACGGCCATTGGCATTTCTACCAGTGAGGGTGTAATTCTCGGGGTCGAGAAGCGGGTGACATCGTCGTTATTGGAACATTCAAGCATCGAAAAGATCGTGGAAATCGATAAACATATTGGCTGTGCCATGAGTGGACTCACAGCCGACGCTCGGTCCATGATCGACCACGCACGAGTATCATCGTTGACCCATAACTTGTACTACGACGAAGAGATCCAGGTCGAGTCACTCACCCAATCGGTGTGTGACTTGGCTTTACGGTTTGGTGAGGGTGCCGGCGGTGAAAAGCGCTTGATGTCTAGACCCTTTGGTGTTGCCTTGTTGATTGCTGGGTTCGATGAGGACAAGGGACCCCAATTATACCACGCAGAACCATCGGGAACGTTCTACCGCTACGATGCCAAGGCCATCGGATCGGGATCGGAAGGCGCCCAGGCAGAGTTGAATAACGAATACCACAAGTCGCTCACCCTTAAAGAGGCCGAGCTTTTGGCATTGAAAATCTTGAAACAAGTCATGGAAGAAAAATTAGACTCCAAGAACGCCCAGTTGGCATCAGTGACTCCAGACGGCGGCTTCAAAATCTACCTGGACGACCAAACTGAAGAAATCATCAAGGCTTTGAACGAACAAACCATCGAGGAAGATTAGATTATGTTTTATATGTAATTTTTTGTTTTGTTATACTATAACGGGAAACTCGCCTCCAACTTCTCACTAAGAGCAAGAATCTTCTTGTTCTCAGTCTCGCCATATCTTCGTACCGTTACTATAAACAGCGTAAGCAGCTCACCAAAACTATCAAAATGCATCTGGAGCAGCTCGTCTAACCGAGTGTATCGTGCCTCAATCAGCGCCGGGTCCATGTTGCTGTCAGCAAACTTGTCGGGATAATCCCGGACAAACGACGCGTACAAGTCACGGTGGCAAAGGATAAGCGTTTTCTTCAAGCGAACCAAGTAGTGGTTGTACAGAATAAGCACATCAAACATATTCTTCATGACATTTAACAAGTCCGGCTTGGTGATCAAGGAATCGTTGATTAACGAGTTGAGATACTCGTTAAGATGCGTATTCAAGGATGCTATCCCCAAAGACGTTTGTGGATGATGCTGGTGTGCTCCGCGCGCTATCTTGTGGTCAAATAAGCTGTTGCTGGCATTGTAGTTGCTAAAACTCGTACCAGCACCTTTGACATCTGACCCCAACTCTGCTTCCCGTAGTTTGCTGGTGGTCTCCGCCATGTACTTGCGGACAGGCGCATAGTTAGCCTCAATCACCTCATAGTTGATAAACGATTGCAACTCGCCCAAAAAGTCCCGCATACGCTTGTGCAACAGCCGTGCCCGCAAGATCCACTTGCGGATTCGCGGCTCAAAGCGGAACTTCCACACCACCGAGTTGTTGATCTCTTTCCACGTATTATCATTGAACTTGGCAATAAACTTGATGACGACTTGAAGCTTGAACATAAGCTCGTAGTGGTACGATAACTCACGATTCACCACCAAGTTTAGCGGGAACGGAAGCTCAATAGATAAGTCAAGCGATGCAATAGCATACTCGTCCAAGTGGTTCTGGTCGTATTGTGCAGAAACGTTAGTATTGGCGCTCGAACCACGATCCAACGTTTTGTTCAAGAACGCCTGGAAGTTTTCGTGTTCCAACGCTTCAGTTTCAAAAGACTGGACATTCATAATCTCCTTGGCAACTTCGTAAAAGTTGGTGGCACTAATAGAAAACTTTTGGTTTTGGTTCAAGATATATGATATCATGAGCTTGGGCTGGAGCCCAGAATCGTACAGGAAGGAATCGTATTCATAAACATCGTGATATTGTTTTTGTAATCGTGACACCGATATGGCGTACCGGTTTCTCTTGAGATCGTTAAACAGCTTGTCCAAGAAACTATCGATCTTGTAAGACTCGTTGAACAAAAATAGCGACTGGTACAGGTCAATTACTTGTGGGAGCTTGAATCCCTCAAATAACAACTTGAGAAAAAGCTTATTGGCTCGTGTATGGAGCTGCTCGACCTTGAGCTCCAAGTCGTGGGAGAAGATCTTGCTGATGGGCTCGATGGTTTCGGCAAGGGTATGGAAATTATGGATGCCCGTGCTCGTCTTGAACACATTGAGGTACTTCCCCGTGTTGAGGATCTTGATCTGGGTATCTATGCTGGAAAACTGGTCAATGAGTCCATCCGATCGCACCACAAAGAGTTCGTTCCAGTAGTGTTCGCTGCGGGCACTGAACATGTCGATAAAGTTTTGTGGGACTTGCTTTTCACGGACCAAGAACTCGTCAAACTGGTCCTCGATCTCACCGTTTATGAGCCAGCTGTTGAGCATTTGTACGTAGTCGATGCTGACGTTATCGAAAAGTTCAAGTAAGAACTCGCTCGATGCCGCGTCACCCTTGTATGCATTGATCCGGTTCTGAATGATTCTAAGCACGAGACCACCTTTGCACGCATTAAACGTGCCGCCATTGACCGACGTATCGACGATCCCACGTTGTTCCAACGTCTGCTTGACGTTCAGTAAGAAATCTTGGAATTGGGATGTGTGTGACTTGGCTGTGTGTTTCCTGTCATTGTCCACCCGGTGGATTTCGGTCACGATCTCGTACAAGTGTGCAAGTTGGTTAGCCAAGGTGTGGCACGACGATTCAAAGGTATTGAGGTTGAAGCTGGGATTGTGGCTGAATTCGTGTTCGAGTCCAATGATGTGGGTATGGTAACGTTGGAGGAATGTGTTGATGCAGTGGCACAAGCTCTGGGTCACTTTGCCGTACTCCAGTGTATTGTAGTAGCTGATAAACGCAAGCAAGCCCGAGTATTGTTTGCCGTACCTGATGAGGCGTTTTGTGATGGTCTTGAGACTGATATCCAAGTGTTTGGCGATCTTGAAGTCGGGTCCTGCCACGCTTTCATCGCGGCTGAGCGGGTCGTACTTTTCTGAGTAGCGAATGTATCCGCCTTCGTGGCCCAATAATGCAAACAACAAATCTTTGATGATGAGCGCCTGTTGCACGCGAAGATCGTCGATTTCGCCCACGGGATACGGTCTTGTGGTGGGTGGTCTTCGTCCAGGCTCTATGTACGCCAGACCCACTGGTTGTTGGAGAAGATTTATGTCCATATTTATTTGTGTATTTATTTTGTGGTTTGTTTGTTTACGCGCTAATTTATGCCATCATCATCATCAAACTCATCCATCAAACGTTGTGCAGCGCGTTCGGCGTCCTCCTGCACCTCTGTCAAGCCGCAGAGCTGTTCGAGAAATTTGGGTTCCGCGAGGCAGCGACGCACAAACGGCCAGCCGTCGCTAGCGTAGCGTGCAAGTACCACCGGCGCGCACGCCGAGCAGCGCGGGTACCGTGCGGCCGTGAGGCGGGTCTGCGTAAAGTCGCGGAGGGAGCCCCGGATCTGGTGCGGGACCGCGCCGAGCAGCAGCGACGTGGCGGTGGCCGGTGCACGCGCGCCGTCGCGGTGCTGGAGGAGCGCCACAAAAAGTTCCACCGCCAACGACGCCGCCATGAGCGCGCCGCCAGGCCGTGTCACGGTACACATCTGGTCCAACGTACGGTCTGTCAAGCTGTCGTCAGGAGCCACAACGTCGTTGCAGTAGTAGCAGCCAAGCAGCTCGGTGTCGCTGACCCCGTGGCGCATCACCACGTACGAGTCGAACCCGAGCGCGGCGTTGATCACTGTCTTGTTGTGGGCGTAGCCCATCACCGTAGGGAGCCACCGCGACTCGCGCGAATCCATAAGGAGAAAAATAGCGTCGTGCTCGCTAAATAGCCTCTCAAGCTGGCGGTAGTGTGTCTCGCTACTGGTATGCCCCACCATCGGCACTTCCATCGTAAACCCGTTCGCCTCGACTCCAGGGAAAATCTGTTTAAGAGCTGCTGCTGCTGCTTCAGCCTTGTACTTACCTTGACCACCGTCACTGAAACAGTCTTGGAACTCAAACAACGGCTGCCGTATGGGATTCAGGTACGAAACCCGGCCGTTATCAACAAACGTAATATGGCGCACGCCCCATCCCATCAACGCCCTCGCCACGTAGCTCCCCAACGTCCCTGCACCAAGAAGAAGCACGCGCTGTTTCCGGATCGTATCCAAATCAAGCTCAGGCGCAATACGCCACTTCATCAACTTGAGATTAAGATCCACCGCCTGTTCTGCCAATTGGTGCGGATCAATAAGTGCACCAAGATCAGCCAACTTCGGCCCGAGTTTTCCCTGATTTGTACGTTCCCATCCGACAATCTTGGGTGGCGTGGCATACTCCGTAAGTTCGAGTTGTAGCAAGTACGACCCGTTGCCCTTGTACACCACCACTTCGATCTCCTTGTATCCCTTTGAGGCAACGTAGTAGAGATGGTTTTTGAGCTGCACCAGCGGATTCGGGCCCAAATGTGTCTCTATAAACACAAACAACGGGGAGCTATCGGCAGCTATAACCTCCTCCAATCCGTCAGACCGGATCTGGTAAAAGAGATTGGACAATTCGTGTAATTTCTGCTGAATCTTGTTGTCGTATTCGCTGGTGTCGCGGCGACCATGGACCTCCCATGTCGATGCAAGTGTCGGGTACGCCATCCAGTAATAAAACTTGTACTTCTTCAAGTCACAGAAACTTAGGATGTAGAAATCACCAGGGCCACGTCCAGTCTGTAGCCGCAGCCATACTTCGTGGCCCCATTCCGTCAATAACCGATGCTTATCCACCAGCCGAAACTCTTCGATGGTATTGACATTGTGGATGTATCCATGATAAACAAGATTATCGTGATCATCATTGGTATGACTGAAACTCTCACTATCGAGATTCAAAACAGGGGAGTCGTTAAATTTGGTAAGACGCAACGGATGGGTTCCAAACGCCGTGATGGCATGTTTCGTGGCATCGAGCTTGAACTCGTCAAGCTTAAGCTCAGAAAGCTTGGTAAAGAACGTAGACTCCACGAAAGAGTGTACGGGTGTATATTTAAGCAGTACCATCAAAAGTAAAGTGGTTTGATAAGAAAAGTGTGGGGAGTTATATGTAGGAGATAAGAAAAATGGAACTCTTCTACACTTCGCTTCTACACATTATTCTTTCATCATTTATTTATGGCACTATTCCTCCATGGGCTGATCTTCCAATGTCATATCGTCCAACTCATCCAACAACTCATCAATGCCTATTTCCGGTGCGTCCACGTCATCGTCGTCTTCATCTTGTGCTGCTGTTGCTGTGGATGCACCCTGCGTATTTCCTGCCTTGTACAAGTTGATGGTGTGTCTCAACTCTTCGTCTTCTTCCAATTCCTGTAAGAACAACTCGTAGTCCTTTTCAGCACGCTCCTGTTCTTGTCTGGCCTGTCTCGAGTCGTCGTTGGCGACAATATCGTTGTGTTCTCTCGCCATTCTCTTCAACTTCCACTGTCTGTTCTTCGACTTCTTGCTCTTTCTGGCGTAATGCTTCTTTACCAACACAACATCAGGCACATTCGACGTATCTAATGTATCCCAGAGATCGGAGTTGAAGTTGGTGTTGGCTAAAAAGTACCCCATACATGAATCCCCTGGATGCAAGATCCCTCCCAAGTGCGTTCTCACGTAGAAACTGGTATCGTTGGTCCCGAGATCGCTAGCTCTGGCCACTTCAACGTCCGCTAACACATGCTTGCCTCTGATATCACCCGTGGGCTCGACATCCAACACTATAAACTCAATCATCTGTGTCACGTCCAACAACGATGGGAACCCCGTTCTCCAGTACATTGGTGCAGCCAAGTCTGCAATTTGAAGTGTGCTAGGATCGATAAACTGGATCATGTTCGATATCTTGGAACACAACACAAGACGCGAGATGTTTCCCATCGAATTGGCCAATTTCTTCGGCAACACCACGAGATCGTCACGACACACCGGGGCAATTTCCACCGAGAACGAGAACTTGTAGGACGAGTTACCAGACTGGGTATCGATACTGATCAACTCTTCCGACTTCTTGCACTTGATGGGAGCGACTGCTTGTAAGAAATCCAACATCTTGACGGCATGGTTCTTCTGGGCATAGTAGAAATCTAACCCGTCCTTCGACTCCTTGATGGACACGGTGTCCACATGTGCATTGTGTTTCAAGATCAACTGTTCGAGATACAAGAACGTTCTTTTGTGGGGCACCTTTTGTCTGATCTGAACGGTAGCTCTCCATGTGTTGGTGGTGTACGACTTGGCACAGTCGGGACACTGCATGGCCACCACCACGTACTCAACCTCAAACGTCTGCTGGACAATGGTGTTGGCCATGGCCTCTCCCTGGACCGTCAACTTGATCCGGACTCTTCTCGAGTGCGGTTCGGTCCAGATAAACGACGCATCGATCAAACGGACCTTGTTCAATCCCTTCAACCGGCGCAAACAGAGCGCCAACAACTCTCTCGACTCCAACTCGGCCTTGACCCACTGTCCTGGTGGCTGGAGGAAACGCTCACAGTTTCTACAGAACGAAACATTGGCTTCTCGTGGGATTCCTTCTGTGATATCCACCGTCAACTTAATACAGTCGTAACACATTACCAACCCTTGTGATCCATCCATGGGCACACCACAGTTGCAACACAACACGGTGGCAACCGGTTCCTGGTGCACATGCTGTAACTGGCTATAATTCGACATTGGTTTGTAGGTATTAGTAAGTGGGTAAAAAAATTACCGAGATGAGATGCGCAATGTGCAAATCAATATCTAAACCACAGGTCACATGATCAGAACTCCAACAAAGAATGATCAACCACTTTTCTCTGGGGCCCATGAAGGCAGACAAGAAACAAGTGCTGTATTTGGTTGGTTCTTCCATTTATTACTTGTAGCTTGTTTCTATGCTTTTTCTTGTCTCTTTCTATTTTTATGTAATGTGTTGTCTCTGGGTCTGGTAAACTTGGGTAGTGTTTCACGTGACAGAATACTATTTCATTTATCAAAACAAGTAACTTGGAGGACGTTGCAAACAATAATGGTTGATAAAAAGCGGGTGGCGTCCATATCCGACGACGACGATGATGATGATGTTCCATTGAGCAAGAAGGTTAAGATTGAAGATGAAGAAGAAGAAGATGAAGGCGATGAGGATGAAGAAGAAGAAGGTGAAGGTCCAGAGGCAGAAACCGAAGGTGAATCCACCGTAGTCAAGCCCGAAGTCAAGGAGGAAAGCAATGAAGAAGAAGCAGAGGATGAGGAAGAAGATGAGGCGGAAGAGGAACGTAAACGGATCACGCAGTTCAATTTTGACGGGGTGACGTATTCGTTCAAGGAAAGGCCGTCGGTGGTGGAGGAAAAAGAAGGCAAGATCGAGTTCCGGGTGGTGAACAACGACAATACGCGAGAGAACTTGATTGTGTTGACGGGACTCAAGAACATTTTTCAGAAACAGTTGCCCAAGATGCCACGAGAGTATATCTCGCGGTTGGTGTACGATCGGCTGCATTTATCGATGGCTGTGGTGAGGAAACCGTTGACGGTGGTGGGTGGGATCACGTATCGACCCTTTAACAACCGAGAGTTTGCTGAGATTGTGTTTTGTGCGATCTCATCGACCGAGCAGGTGCGTGGGTATGGGGCGCATTTGATGAACCACTTGAAGGACTATGTGCGGGCTACGTCTCCGATCAAGTACTTCTTGACGTATGCCGACAACTATGCGATCGGGTACTTCAAGAAACAGGGTTTTACCAAGGAGATCTCGCTTGACAAATCGGTATGGATGGGATATATCAAGGACTACGAAGGAGGAACGCTTATGGAGTGTTCGATGTTGCCTCTGGTGTTGCGGTACTTGGACCTGGCGAAGATCTTGTTGTTGCAGAAGGCTGCGATCGAGAAGAAGATCAAGATGCGGTCCAAGTCGCATGTTGTGCGGCCGGGACTCCAGGTGTTCAAGAATAAAAAGAACGTGGTGCTTGATCCGAGCGAGATCCCCGGACTCGTGGAGAGCGGATGGCTGGAGGAGATGGACAAGTTGGCACAGAAACCAAAGCGTGGACCACACTATAACTTTATGGTGACGTTATTCTCAGAAATGACGAACCATCCGTCGGCCTGGCCGTTTGCGGTGCCGGTGAATAAGGAAGAGGTGCCTGATTACTACGAGGTGATCAAGGAACCGATGGACTTGGCGACGATGGAGCTGAAGTTGGAGAACGATAAGTACGAATCGTTTGACCAGTTTCTCTACGATTGTCGTTTGATCTTCAAGAACTGCCGCAGCTACAATTCCGAAAGCACGACGTACTACAAGAACGCCACGAAGTTGGAGAAGTTCTTGAACGGGAAGATCAAGGACCTGGCGGAGTATGCACACCATTTGGACTAGACTCTTTTTTTCGGCTGGTGCGCACAAATGTAATATATAAATTAAACAAAAACGTTGAATCAACTTTTATCAGCAATGACTGTTTATAGTGGAGCTACTTCGGCGGACGTGGCCGAATCTGTGGGTCAGCACATAGTTAAGTTGCAGGATGCGGCGCTTGCGCGTGGCGACACGTTCAAGATCGCTGTTCTGGGCGGTTCGCTTGGTAAAGTGTTGAAGAAAGCGCTCATTGATAGCCCCCAACTTGCTGGCCGTGTTGAGTGGACGCGGTGGCAAGTGTACTTTAGCGACGAGCGCCTTGTGCCATTGGACCACGCTGACTCCAACTACGGTTTGTTCAATGAGTGTGTGTTGCTGCACTTGAACGAGCAGAACCAGCCGCAGGTGTTTGCCATTGACGAAACGTTGGTCACAGGTACCGATGGGTTGGTGACGGGGGCCGATCTTGCGCAGGACGCGGCCATTGCCCGCAAATACGCCGCACACTTACCGAGCGACGCCGTATTGGACTTGGTGTTGTTGGGCTGCGGTCCTGATGGCCACACCTGTTCGCTCTTTCCCAGCCATGCGTTGTTGGCCGAGCGCACGGCGTTGGTGGCGTCCATCAGTGACTCGCCCAAACCACCGCCGCGCCGGATCACATTTACGTTCCCGGTATTGGAGCGCGCCCGCGCCATTGCGTTTGTCGCTGAGGGCGCCGGCAAGGCGCCGGTTTTGCGGGAGATCTTCACCGAGCCACAGAGTACCTTACCGTCAAAATTAGTGACGGCTCTCCCTAACGTCTCGGTGGACTGGTTTGTTGATTCCAGCGCGGTCGACGGTGTAGATGTGCTTGTGTCCAAGTATTAAGTGCGAACAAATAAAAACCATCACTACTTTTTATATATCTTGTAATGGGCGTTGCATTGTGGCTCTGTCCACGCCCAAACACGCCGCTTCATGATAAGCTCACCACACTCATGAGTTCGCTCAACACACTTTTTCCTGGACAACCACCGCGCTTCGAGCCTCACATCACCATCACTTCGCAGATTGGCGTCGATCTTGACAACTCGGCCCAGACGCGCGACGACGTCGACCGCATCCTTCTGGCGAGCGCCGTGGCACTCAGCTCGCTTCCCCAGAACCATACTGACTTGGTGATGCTTGGTAAGGTCGATTCACAACGCCAGTACTTCAAGAAACTCTACTTCCAGGTCGCCCGCGACCCAAACTTGGTTTCGTTCGCACGCATCATCCGTGAACTCTTTGTCATTGTACCGCAGGACGTCGAGGCCGCTACACGTACCCAGAACCCGCATCTCTACTATACCGACAGCCACGGCGAGGTGCGGCGCCGCAAGTCAAAGAAAACCAGTCTGGTGCCAGTGAAACCCGTCGACCATGAGCCCATCAGACACGCCGCAGCAGCCAAGGCCGCGGCATGGTCGGACTCGGAGTTTGACCCGCACCTTTCGCTCGTCTACAGTGAAATACATCCGATCGATAATGCACTCTGGCGCACCATCAAAACCCGCATCCAGGACTACTTGAACGTCGACGGCGACGACGCACGGTTGCTGTGGGACGGTGGTGTGCTCAAGCTCGTGTTGTGTGAGGGCGATGTCAGCGACTGGATCGTTTTGGGCAACGTCGATGTCCATTAAAAATGTACTATTTTTCACGCGAAAAAGCTCATCTCTTGTCTCTATCTTAATGTACACCTGTATCACCTGTTCAGAGTCGTTTGGGGCCGATTCCATCGCGAAACATCTTGGTTCTACACGCCACAAGTCCGTCAGGGTGCAACAACTCGACGAAACGATCGAGTGTGAAGAATGTGCCGATCCAAATATCCACCAGTTGGCCATCTACCGTTACGGACTCAGCGACTTGGCATTGTTGTGTTCCCAGTGCGTGCTGGTGTCGCCAGATAAACCCACAACACTGTACCTGTTATCTAACGGCGCTCTATTTTCCAAAATCAACCAGTACTTTCGCTTCAGAGACATCGAGTGCACTTACTGCCACACAGACTCCAACCTCTACGTCGGCAAGTCTGGATCGAAACAGGTGGTGGTATGTTACAAGTGCAGAGACCAGACCTCAGCAACTAATCTCGTCAGTGAGCATGAAGACACGTTTCTTACCGAACTCTTGGGGCTCAAGGAATCGGGCACAGAAACACCCCGACGGGCCAGAGGCCGCAAAACTGGACGCAAGGGCGGCCGGTTTGCATCCAAGAGACCACCACGGAAGGTCCATCCCGATGCAGTGGCCAGAAAGGCACATTATATCGCCACAAAGGAATCTGCATCCCAAATCAAATCAGGGCACACAGTTAAGGCAATTGGAACAGTGACAACGCAAGTAAAACCGGTACTGAAACCAGCAAGGGGAACAAAAACACCTCCATCTCGCAGCTCGCGTGCCTCTACTCCAAAACCAAAGACCCAAAGAACTCAATCTCCAATAAAGAAAGAGAGGGTGGAAAAGCTGGAAAAGCTGGAAAAGGCAAAGCCTGAAAAGGCAAAGCCTGAAAAGTCTGGCAAAGCAAAGAAGGAAAAGATAAATCCTGAAACTGTGAAGAAGTTAGACAAACCTCAAAGTGAAACGAGTTTAAAGGATTTAAAGAAAGACCCAAAGAAAGATCCAAAGAAAGATCCAAAGAAAGATCCAAAGAAAGATCCAAAGAAAGATCCAAAGAAAGAGTCAAAGAAAGAGTCAAAGAAAGAGTCAAAGAACGCAAAGGATTCAAAAGGAAGGAAAGATTCTGTCAAGGAAGTAAAGAATGAGAAAACTGGACCTAATAAGAAAGCTTCTGGTGACAGTGAGTTTGAGTTGCCTGATTCCATCACCAAGTACGAACCAGCAGCTAAACCTAAACTTACGTATTCTGATTTGAACGCTTATTATAGAGAAATGTCTTTCAATATGTTCTTGGAAGAGCAATTAACGAATGAAGATTTAATGATTGATTCCAGTGATGTGATTATTGAATGGTACGCCGATCAAGACAAGAAGAACACCCAATTCAAATTGACTATCCCTACCAACAGCGAAGTGTTGAAGAAGTTCATCTCGGAAAAGTTAAAGTCGGTGAAGAAATCACCGTTTTCGGTGGGCAACTCGATGTTTTTGATACTCAATAACGAGATTCCTTGGTATGGCAGCGTGGCGACGTTGGATCTTGTCAAGGACAGACGGAAAAAGAATGAAGTTACTGAAATGGTTGTCAAGTTGTATCCGTGGAATGATAAACCGTTACCAAGGGAAGTCAATGTCAAGTTCCTACGGATCTTGCCTGCGTCTGTTCCTGTGAGCAGAGTGTTTCTGGCCATGGCCAAGTTATCAAACCCAAGTTTCAAAAAGATGTTGTTGGGTAACGAACCTATCAAGCAGATTGTGTTTAGAAACTACTTGAAGTTCACCAGAGATACATTTAACGACTCACAAAAGGTAGCTATTCAGTCCGTGTTGAACAATGCCATTACGGTACTTCAGGGTCCTCCTGGTACTGGTAAGACTTCTACGATTTATGAGATCATTCTTCAGTTATTGGACTCGTTGAACACGTACCCAATTTTGGTGGTTGCTGCATCCAACATTGCTATTGATAACATCGCCGAAAAGTTGTTGCCGACTCATGGTAAGAGTATCTTGAGAATCGTTGCTGGTGAGAAGGAAAGAGAATACAACAAATCGCATCCCTTGGCGTCGATATGTTTGCACCACAAGATATACAATGCTCTTCCACTCAAGTATCAAGAAGTCGTTGATGATATGAGAAGAGGAAACCTCAAATTGGGTGCCACGGGTTACAAGAAATACATGACGGAACAGGTTGCTGTGTCCCAGAACTTGGTGGCTCAAGCTAGAGTCATCTTCACTACCACTGTTGTTGCGGGTGGAGGACAATTGAAGTCGATTCCTAAATGTCCTGTGGTGATTATGGACGAAGCGACCCAGTCTTCGGAACCTACTACTTTGATTCCATTATCAATGCAGGGAATAGAGAAGTTTGTCTTTGTTGGAGACCAGAAACAGTTGAGTTGTTTCTCGTTGATTCCAAACTTGCAACTTTCGTTGTTTGAAAGAGTGTTACTCAATGGTACCTACAAGAACCCGTACATGTTGGATACCCAGTACCGTATGCACCCTAAAATCAGTGATTTCCCACGTAACCGTTTCTACGGTGGATTGTTGAAAGACGGTATCAGTGACACTGATCGTGTCTTGCCTGGTATTCCAGCAAATTCAGTATATTTCTGGGATACCTGTGGACATGCTAGAGAAGTAGCTGTCCGTAACCGTCTTCGTGAAGACAGAGGATACACATACACCAATCCTGCTGAGATCAAGTACGTGTCCCAGGTGCTTAAATTGTTGATTTATGAGAAAAATATCAACAGGAGCGACATTGGGGTTATTACTCCGTACAGTGGTCAGAGAGACTTGATTTCTTCTACTCTTGTGAAGGACGATTTGATCAACCCTGAGGGCGGTCAGGTTAAGATTGAGGTTGACATCGACGATATCTATAACGATTCGAAGCCCGTCACCATTCATCTGGTGTCGGATATTATGATTGCTTCCATTGATGCATTCCAAGGTAGAGAGAAGAATTTCTTGGTGATGTCGTGCGTTCGTTCCAACGTAAAGAAAGTAATTGGGTTTTTGAAGGATGAAAGAAGATTAAACGTGGCCTTGACCAGAGCCAAATTTGGTTTAATTATCGTCGGTGACGTGGAATGTTTGCGCAGCGATACGTTATGGAAAGAGTACATGGATTACTTGGATGAAAAGGCTTGGATTCATAGAGACAAAGAATTCAAGTACTAACAATTATTATTTAATTAACTATAATTCTGACCCTTAACCCCACTACTAAAATTAAACTTTTCTAATTAATCTGTTGTTTGACGGGTATAATCCCAGATCGGTGACGTTATGCAGGGGAAATTTCCACTCGCATTTAGTTTGGGGTCGCATATAAACTTTTGAGTTTGAGATGTGGGGAGATCTCACAAAACCTACTCCGCTACAATTTAGGTGGGTACTATGCCGTGTCCGTTGAGATAAACAAGAATTAAGTTAGGTTTGGTTTTATGGGGAAACTGCGAGGAGGTGGGACAAGCTTTTTTCGTATCTGGTGCTGGAATAAACTATTCAAAATGTTGGGATATAGACTGGATGTAGCAACAACACTATTCACTATGATGAATCTTTGTGATGTTGTACTAAGCATAGAAGGAATACTAGTAAATTGTTGGAATATTGTCGTCCTCAAACTCCCCTTCCCCCTCCCCAAATTAAAAAATCATAATTTTAGTTGCAAAAAAAAATATGAAGGTACCAAATCGATTCCAATTTTATCATGTAAGTTCTCCAAAATTAAAAATGGAAGGCAAAATCTAAAATATAAGTATAAATTCACATCCGTTTCCTGAGAAGTTCAATAATTCTGCTTCTATTGACAATGATTAGTGAAATCAGTAGATCTTCAGTCCACCGAGTTTCAGTCGAATCCGGGAAAAAAATTACTCTGCACGAAGTTACTTCTCCAAGTGTTGGATCTGTGAATGAGCTTGCTAAACTTGACAAACCATGGTGGAGGTAGGGCTTTATGTGGCACTTACACTTGTGTATATTTTTGACTACGTTAACATCCACCATCAACGGGTACGATAGTAGTATGCTTAATGGTTTGCAATCTCTACGTCAATGGCAACCCCAGTAGTGACCCATCAACTCGACTCCATTTCTTACGTTCTTCGGATGACAAATTTGCCCTTGAACATATTGAATCCAACAGTGAGCTCTCTGTTAAGGTTGTAGCTAAAGTTTGATTGTATACTGTTGCTTTTATATGATAATAGTAAATGGACACTTTGATTTGTCAGGGTGTAAAAAAGTTAAGCGACAACTGCAGGATTCGAACCTGCGCGGGCAAAGCCCAAAAGATTTCTAATCTTTCTCCTTAACCACTCGGACAAGTTGCCTTTGATGTAGGCTTTTGGACCCAATATTTTTTTAAAGATATTACGAAAATACTTCTCTTCTCTCATTGGTAGGTGCATTCACTAATTGGACTTTTTCATTTATTTAAATAAAATCAAACGTGAAGTTTATGTATTAATGGAAGTTTTATTTTTATCTTTTGAATTTTTTGAACTTTTTAATTAATATATCCAAATGTTTTGCAGCATCTTAAAAAAAATGAATAAATAATTTATTCATATTTTTTTTGAGGAAATGATGTCTGAAGAAATAAGAGTTATGTACTACTTGAACAGAATCGAACCATCAAAAGTAAAATGGTTTGTCGACTGTTCTTTTGTATTTGTAAAACAAACCTTTTATTGTGGTTACATCAAATGCTATTGTACTGCGGCGAAGATTTTTTTATTGATTGATTTGCAGTTTTTCCAACCCGCAATATCACGACGTGTTTCTTTGTATTTACATCATGACCAAAGCAAAGAAGAAGACAAAAAAGGTTGTCGAAGAGTCCAATACTTTGCCTAAGAAGACTGTCCTGAGAAGTACATTCAAGGGTTCGCCAGTTTATGATCTTTTGCACAACTTTGAAAAGGCCCCTGATCAATGGGCTGCTCGTTACATCTTGATTATGACGGCGGTGATACTAAGAACCGCCATCGGGTTGGGAGGGTACCTGGGACAAGGAACTACTCCGATGTTTGGCGATTTTGAGGCTCAGAGACACTGGATGGAATTGACTATTCATTTGCCATGTTCCCAGTGGTACTTTTTCGACTTACAATACTGGGGATTGGACTATCCGCCATTGACGGCGTATCACCTGTACATCCTCGGGAAGATTGGACTGTTTATCAACCCCGAGTGGTTTGCGTTGAACAGTTCTCGGGGAATTGAAGGTCAAGAAGTTAAATTCTTCATGAGAATTACCAGTTTGATCAGTGAATTGATATTGTATATCCCAGCTGTTATCAGCGTCGTCAACTTGTTGGGCAAACGATTCAATTTGAATAGGATGGACCAAATCATTATTGCACTTATCATCATTACCCAGTCCCACTTAGTACTTATAGACCATGGCCATTTCCAGTATAACTCAGTTATGTTGGGATTTTTTGTATATTCATTGATTGATTTGGTCAAGGAAAACTACGTGATGGCAAGTATCTGGTTTATCTGTTGTATCAACTTCAAGCAAATGGGCTTGTACTACTCGACGTTTATTTTTGTTTTTATCTTGAGTCAACTTAAGAGCATCAAGCAATTGTTTGCCGTGGGATTTACTGTCTTGTTGACTCAATTTGTCATTTTGTTGCCATTTATCAACGATTTCCAGACACTTGCTCAAATTGTCATTCGTGTGTTTCCCTTTAATCGGGGACTCTTTGAAGACAAGGTCGCCAATTTCTGGTGTGTCACTAATACTGTGATTAAATATCGTCAGATCATTGAGGGCCAGATGTTATCGCGGGTTTCGTTGATAACCACCGTGGTTTCGATCTTGCCGATCAATGTGATTCTTTTCTTTAAGCTACGCAAGACTAAGAATATTGTTCCAGGCATGATTTACGGATTTGCAGGTAATTCGCTCGCGTTCTACTTGTTCTCGTATCAAGTTCACGAAAAGAGTATTTTGATTCCGTTGCTTCCCATCACACTTCTCTTATTGGTTGAGCCTGAGCTAATTGACTTTATCCAGTGGATCAACAATGTTGGGTCGTTCAGTTTGTATCCTCTTCTCAAAAAGGATGGATTAGTGCTCCAGTACTTTGTCGCCAACTTCTTGATCAATGCTCTTATTGGTCCAAAACTCTTGTTCAAATCCAAGGGATTGCGTGGTTTTATCGTGAGAACATCCTATGCTATGATCTTGTTGTATCATTTATTGGACATTTTCGTATCTCCACCCACAAAGTATCCGGATTTATGGGTCATTTTCAATATTACTGTTTCATTTGTTGCATACGGCATTTTTTGGCTATGGTTGTGCGTTCGGGTGTATCAATTAGGCGCGGGAAGTAAGCCTTTTTGCAACATGGCGAGAAAAAACAGGTAAGAATTTTCTTAGGCCAATTTAAGATGTCGCCTCAACCGATCTTCAACACGGGCTACAATACCTTCGGATTTAGAACCTTTTGTACTGTAATCTGAGGAAGATAAAAAAAATGTACATGAACGAAAACAGGGTTTATTACATAGAATAAACTCGAAGGCTTAGTTCATATATCGTATTACAGCACTCTATAGTTCTGATTGTTTCTTAAACGAGTATCATACTGAATACTCGAAGAAGTTTTCTTGCTGAAAATATTGACTTTCGTGTCTGCGCGACCAATATATTTTTTATCCATTTTGAGCGTGTTATCGTGTTTTCTATCAAAAAATAACTCTGACTACATGCAAAGATCGTTAGACCAAAACATTGAGATCGGCCGCAAATCACTCAATAAATACCACAACTTCTGGTGACAAAAATTAATAGGTTTTTCTTTCTAGCTCAACTAATTAACTTTATACATTCGTTCTTGTTTTGGTAGTTCACCCACCTTAGTCATTCTTTTATTATGTTGTTTTCTACCAAGTTCTTAGTAGCCGTTTCATCGGTTATTGCATACACCAATGCTGCCTCAAATGTAGCCGTTTACTGGGGCCAAAATGCCGCCGGTGATGTTGCCACTCCACAACAACCTTTGAACACATACTGTGACGACAGCAACGTCGACACGGTCATCTTGTCGTTCCTCAACAACTTCCCAAACATTGGCCTCAACTTTGCTAACCAATGTGGTTTGACTTTTGCTGACGGTACTCTCCACTGTCCTGCCATTGGTAACGACATCAAGTACTGTCAATCCAAGGGTAAAAAGGTCTTGTTGTCCTTGGGTGGCGCTACCGGTACCTATGGCTTCTCCAACGATGCCGAAGCTACCCAATTTGCCGACACCTTGTGGAACAAGTTTGGTAACGGTGTCAATGCAGAAAGACCATTCGATGATGCTGTTGTCGACGGGTTCGACTTGGACATTGAACATGGCAGCACCACTGGTTACCCAGCTCTTGTCAATGCCTTGAAATCCAAGTATGCCTCTGACTCCTCAAAGTCCTATTACGTTTCTGCTTCTCCACAATGTGCTTTCCCAGATGCATCTCTTGGTGAAACCTTGTCTTCTGTTGCCTTAGACTTTGTTTTCGTCCAATTCTACAACAACGAATGTTCCTTAGACAAGTCTTTCAACTGGAAGACTTGGGCCGACTTTGCCAAGTCTGCCCCAAACCCTAACGTTCAATTGTATGTTGGTTTAGCCGCTTCTAATTCTGTTGCAGGTTACGTTGATGTCACAACTGTTGCCTCTCAGCTTAGCGAATTCCAATGCTCTCCAAACTTTGGTGGGTTTTCCGTCTGGGATGCCTCCACTGCTTGGTTGAACGTCCAAAACGGCGCTAACTACGTCGACAACTTGAAGAGCCTCCTCGCCCAAAATGTTGGTGCTTGTAGCCAGCCTTCTGCCTCTACCACTTCAGCTGCTGCCACTTTGGCCACCCCAGTTGTTCGTGATCCAGCTTCCTTTACCGGTTTCTCCAACGACACCACTGTCATCGCTAGCCACATTGCTACCACTGTTGTCACTATTACTAGTTGCGCTGACAACAAGTGTACCGAGGTTCCAGTCACCACCGGCTTAACCACAGTTACCGAGAACGACACAATCTACGTCACTTACTGTCCTTTCACAGAAACTGAAGCTCCAGCTTCTTCTACCCCAGTTGTCCCAGCTCCAGCTTCTTCTACCTCAGTTGTCCCAGCTCCAGTTTCTTCTTCACCAGTTGCTCCAGCTCCAGCCCCAGCTTCTTCTACTCCAGTTGCTCCAGTCGCTGTGACTACCCCTAAGCCAGTTGCTCCAGCTGCTACTAGTGAATCCATTTCTACCAGTACCACTGTCAGCGTTGTCTATGTTACAAGTAAGCCATCTTCCACTCCAGCTGCTCCAGCGGTTTCTCAAGTTTTGGTTAACGGTGCTTCCACCAATCAAGTCGGCTATGCCTTTGCTGCATTGATCGCTGCTGCATTGATGATGTAAGCGCAAGCTACTTTAGTATTTACGACTAGTTAAAATATACCCCTCAATTGAAGAGAATCGATTGTATAAGACTTATAGAAGCACAGGCAGACGAAAGATCAATTGTAAGCATTTTGATCATGAATCTCAATGTACATGCCATAATTGGAAAATAAGATTTTCTAGAATAGGAAGTCGGAATTAACTTCTAACCAAAAATGGAAATTAGTGCGACCGAGCAGACGCTTTCAACTGCAAAAAGTACGAAAGTTCTATTGCAGTGACATCGGCTTCGGGACTAGTTTTATTTTGACCATGTAACTCACATGCGGAGAGAGGAATTCGACTAATTTCACAGGGAACAGCTATAAATATTGCATCTGGACCGCCCTTAGTGTCATTTCCAAGGCCCACACCTAAATGAGATTCACATTCAACTTTTTCAGCATATTTGCGTTAACATTGCTTGTTGGTGAGGGGCTAGCTGCTACCCTTCCACCCGTGGCAGCACCAGATAAAGATCCATTTTACCAACCAGCAGATGGTTTTGAGGACAAGGCCCCAGGCACATTGTTGAAATGGAGAAAAACCCCTCGTCACGTCAGAAGTATCTATTTCCCCATTAATGTCAAAAACTCATGGCAAATACAAGTGAGAAGTACTGATTCATTAGGGAACGCCACTGCTATCGTGGCTACTGTCTTGGAACCATACAACGCTGATCCCAAGAAATTATTGTCGTACCAAATTGCCGAAGATGCTTCCTCAAGCCAATGTGCTCCTTCTTACTCGATTTTGCAAGGTACCGAGTTTATTGACACATTAGAAACACAATTTGAAATGATCGTTTTGCAATCTATGCTTGAAAAGGGGGCTTACGTTGTAACACCTGATTATGAAGGACAAATCAATGCTTTTACCGCAGGAAGGAATGCCGGACATAGTACTTTGGATGCAATTAGAGCAACTTACTCATCTGGAAACATAACTGGTATTGATCTAAATGCAAAAACAGTGATGTGGGGGTACTCAGGTGGCTCGTTAGCCAGTGGTTGGGCTGCTGCATTGCAGCCAAAATACGCTCCGGAGCTTAAGGATAAACTCATTGGTGTTGCATTGGGTGGATTTGTCACTAACATTACCGGTACGGTCGAGGCACAAGATGGAAAGCTTTTTGCTGGCTTAATTGCAAATGGTTTAATAGGTTTGTCACATCAGTATCCAGAACTTAGTGTCATGCTCAAACAGCATATCTCTCCCACCGATTACGAAGACTTTCTTTATGCGGCTGACCACTGTATTATCAAAAGTGTCGTTCATTTTGCTTATAAAAAGTTCTTCTCTGGAAATGAAAGTATGGTAAATGGTGGATGGAGTTTATTCCAACTCCCAGCAGTAAAGAAGATGCTTGATAATGAAACGTTAGGATTGGTCAAAGATGAAATGCCTGAAATACCCGTTTTTATTTTCCACGGATTGCTTGATGAAATTGTTCCTATTGTTGGGTCAGAGCGGGTTTACAAGATATGGTGTGACGCAGGAATTGATTCGCTCGAGTTTTCTGTTGATTTAACAGGTGGTCATTTAAGTGAAATGGTTGCGGGCTCGCCTGCTGCACTTGCTTGGCTTCTCGACAGATTTGATGGAAAGCCAACGGTTAAAGGATGCAACAAAACCGAGAGACTTACAAATCTCTTATACCCAGGAGCAAAGAATGGCTCCTCATTGTTATTACATACAGAGCTCGACAGTGTGTTTGGTGACGAAATAGGACCAAATGGAGAATACCTTAATGTAACCAGAGTGAAAAGAGAGTACGATTTCTAGTCTTGAGACTGCTTGGTAAATACTAGAATTCAAGCTTTGTTGCATGAAAATCCCAAATAATTGTGCAATGGAACGTTTTGAGCTTCAGCAGAGGAAGAATTTATCAAAATTAGGAAATTCTTATTGAACAGATTGCATATGTCAAAAGTGTATTTTTATCCCAATGGGGAAAATACTGTCCCATGTGAAAAATGCCAAAGAGTAATGCATGATACATACATTTTACCTCTCTAAAGTTGTTATTGTAGTACAGCAAGTTCAGAGTAAGTACATATAGAATGAAATTAGTATAAAGTAAGCCGCCTAGTTCATATTGAATCTGAACAAGAGAAGAGCTATCAATCAATAGCACATTACCGTATTATTCAATCGTAATGTCGATGTCTGGAACTAAATGAGACTCAATATATATCCCGTTTAAGGTATCGTTTTGATCTACCCTTGTATAGGCACTTTCAAGATCAGCCTCAATTCCTGATTCAACATGTCTTTTAGCAATTCTTGACCTTGCTTCATTAATGTCAAGTCTCATAAACCATTTAAGGTCCACCATCTGATAAATTTGATTCCACGGCTCGTCATTCAACAAAACGTACAAGCCCTCAATAATCACAATGTTAACTTCTGGTGAAATAGTTGACCCATTTGGAACAGGGTCCTTCAACTTGTGATCAAATGAAGGGCATGATAAGATAGTTCTTTCGTGTTGTGGTATTTCACAACTTTCCTTCAAGAGACGAACAAACTCAACTGCACCAGTAGCATCAAACGTAAATGGAGCGCCTCTGCGTCTAAATGCCAATTCAGAATCCCTTGATTGTCGTAATTGCTCTCTCGTCAAATGGAACCCGTCCATTCCCACCACCACACATTTGATATGTTTTAATTGCTTTTCATTGACCAAGTTGCAAATACGGTTCGCGTATGTTGATTTTCCCGAGCCAGGAATCCCTCCAAGCGCAATCAATATTCTATCCTTGTGAGTATCTCTGAGACACGAAATTGAGATTTCCGCAAGTTTCTCACAAACATTTCCTATTTCAGATGACATCTGTTACCAATTCGCTACTTCACCCAACCAATTACACATTTTTTTGGTCTGCCAGACGACCTTTTCGGACCGGATTTATTTTGTTCGAAGTAGACATTAAATTCCACCTCAATTAAAAATCTAATTTAGATTCAAAGGATCGTTACTTTTCTGAATTGTAGCGAGTTTTTTCAGCTATTGAATATTTATGAATCTTGCATAAAAATAGAGTGACTTTTCTAACAATTATTTAGTTAGGTTAAAGGAACTCATTACCGGTATATCACTAGACTCATGGGGTTCTCATCTACAAGTTAGATTCCAAAAGCTGATCATTCAAGGTATATTATACTACAGATCATCTTATTCTATAATACCTTTAGAAATCTAGTTATCATTTTTTTTAGTAACATGTGCATATGCTGTATTCAATACTCGGAAGGTTTATTGTTGGTATCACCACAGCAACAGAATTATGGTTGCTGACATATTGCTGATGGGGAGAGCAATTCAAATCAATTAAAGTTTTATAGTTGGTGCCCCAATTGCGCCTTTTCTTGAAGTGTAACTTCCCAAATTGTTACCAATATTTATTCATCCGGCAAAACTAGACACTATTAGACGATCATTTCTCGGTGGTCAAACTTCAATAGCCAAATGGATGTTTTTAGAAGCGAGATGCCGTTAAAAATAGCAATTCTGGCAATCACTGTTGCAAAAAGAAAAAGATATACCCTGGTAGTAGTTTTATCTAAACCTATCAATTAAGTTTAATTTATAATAGGGATTTGAAATTTTTTTGCTCTTGAATAATATGAATCAGAGGCGACCTTCTACCTCCCAATATATCCATGTTTCGTTAGCTCACCAACAAGGTTGTATAATAGTGAGGGGCTTATGATTTTATATATCAGATACTAAACCACATAATCTCACCTTGGTGGATCTTAAAATTGAGCCGTGTCGAGATATAAGAATACTAGGAGATATCATCGAACATGCCTGTACAAATAATTCAATTATTTAAATATGAGTGCCACTGAATGGAATGCAAGTGACATCTCTCTCGCTGACCCAGATGTTCCTGATTCATGGAAAGTTTGTTACATCAGTGGAGCGTTTGATGGAAACGATTACAATGGCTCATTAGGTGCAAGAATTTCATCCATCTTCGTAATAATGTTTGTTTCCACATTTGTTACCGTTTTTCCTTTGTTAGCAGTCCGTTTCAAGAGGCTCAAGATTCCATTATACGGCTATTTGTTTGCAAGATACTTTGGTACTGGAGTGATCATTGCTACTGCTTTTGTCCATTTGATGGATCCGGCCTATGGCGAAATAGGACCAAACACATGTGTTGGAATGACAGGAAATTGGGCTCTGTACTCGTGGCCACCAGCGATAATCTTGGCTTCGGTATTTTTTATATTTCTTGTTGATATCATATCGAAGGTCTGGGTTGAACATAAGTATGGAGTTGGTGCCGCATCACACGATGTAAATATTGAAAATGCAATTATTAGAGAGCAGGCACCCGCCACCAACCACGAAGCTGATGTACGTGTGCCCCGCTCTCGTGATTTGACTTCAAAAGAAGAATTTCAAACTTATGACGACTCGATTACTGATTCGGAAAGCGAAATGGATTTTAAAATGCAATTTTCAGCTTTTCTTATTCTTGAATTTGGAGTCATTTTCCATTCAGTTATGATTGGTCTTAATTTGGGTGCAGTTGGTGACGAATTCAAAACTTTGTATATCGTGTTGGTCTTTCATCAATCATTTGAAGGTTTAGGCATAGGAGCAAGACTCTCTGCTATTCCATGGCCCAAAAACAAACCTTCTTATATTCCATGGCTATGCTGTATTGCTTATGGATTAGTGACTCCTATTTCAATTGCAATTGGCTTAGGGGTTAGAACAAAATATGCCTCCAATTCGTATAATGCTAACATCGTCCTGGGTGTGTTAGACTCAATATCGGCTGGTATTTTGATCTATACTGGTCTTGTTGAATTATTGGCTAGAGATTTTATCTTCGAAGCTGAAAAGACAAAAGATCTCAAAAGATTAAGTTTCTCAGTTATCTGTACAATTATCGGAGCTGGCATAATGGCCCTTCTTGGAAAATGGGCTTAGTGAAACGATTGTTAAACGTGATTCCTATCAATCAATTTTATTACTCTCCAATAAAAATGAATAAACTCTATCATTATTAACAAGAGATTTGCAACCATAACACTTCGGCCAACAAAAATACTGTCTACATAGCTATCATTTACTGAAAATTGAATCACTTGTAGAAGGATGCTACTTTTATTAAATGTTATCATTATAGAAAGTCTTCGTTACAGAGAATACAAAGCAATATACTTGATTACATAATGTGTTACAGAGACAAATCTATTTTTTTTTAAAAGAAACTGTTCCTTTCTTCTAGGTTCCAACAATCCCTCTCTCTTCATTTTTTCAACGAAAAGTTTAAATCTGAGCATCTCTAACTATGCATATTGACTTTACTTGAAATAAATCTACAAGCCCTTAGAAGAGTGGCTCCATGCTTTTTTTTAATTCAACTGTTACAGCATCAGAATAACACGGTATTTTTACCATCGCCGCCGCCATTCTGGATTTGTTTTGGAACTTTGAACGGAATTTGAAAACAAGAAATTGACCAACAAATTCAGAAAAGAGAATGATTATTTAAAACCAAATTGTTTGAATACACATCACTATTACATCACGAACAAATCTTAAACAAAGGGCTCTGTGGCCGAGTGGTTAAGGCGGTAGACTCAAGTTCTACTATCGTAAAGATGCACGCGTTCGAACCGCGTCGGAGTCATTATTTTTTAGCCATTTTTATGGCTTCAGAATCGCCTCTTTTTAATGCTTATGAGAGAATCATTTTTCTATCATATTTGCATGCACTATGCCGAGATAAAATCTGTTGAAAGGTTACATCCACTTATTTGTACAAGCAATTTTTATAAATTTCATCAGGAATTGACAACGGAAGAGTTGTGAATATTCAGTTGGTTGATTTACAAAGTGACTTTGAACATTAGAGATATTGAAAGAAAGGTAGATCATACGAGAAAGTTGCACCGACTTTTAGGAATAAAGATTCAGTAATGTAACTGGTTTATTAATATTGGCTTTGAATACAAACTGGTATTAAATTGCGATCACTGAGCGAAGTAGGTCTTTCTCTTAGATCTTCGGTATTTTAGCGCCACTTCTTTGGACTACTAGGGGCTAGGTTTATGCTTGTTGACCATGTCGAAATGCCTCTTGAATTGAGTTTTAATTTTGCTACATAATTTATGTTTGCAAGTACAAAGTTGATTATGCTTTAACTAAATAGTCTTTTAAGTACAATCTTTCTTGACTCGAGCTTTGTCTATAACTCAACAAGCTATAGCATAAATGTCAGGAACCAAGCGTGTACTTTATAAACTATATACAATTTTTATTTGATGATACTTCCTTCTGCGAAACTCAGTTATCTTAATCTCAGCAATTCCAGCCTAATAAATTACTTTCAAATTACTACATAAGTGGAAAAATATAAATCGAATATAATGCATATAACAAACTAAGAATATTATACTAATATAAACCGAAACCATAACAAATTCCAATTGAAAAACAATCAAATTAAAGAAACATAATAATCGCAGGAAAGTTGCAATAGAAGGAAAATAAAGAAAATTATAAGTGAAATGGTTATTGATCATTATTGTGATCAAAGAAAAAGAACAATGACTCCTAAGATGGAACCAACAAGAGTGAACAGTTTAGGTACTAATTTGTTGGACAATCCTTTGTAAGCTGTGGCACCTGAATTGTGCCCAGTGCTTTCTGGTTGGGCTGAAATGGAACTTGAAATTGTTCTAAATCCGGTATCACTTTCCACACTCACAGTACTCGTGTAGCCAGTTTCAGAACTCAACGACTCATAACTCTTAGTAGCAGTGTAGTGGAAGCTTGATGAAGTATCAGTTTGTCTGAAACTTGACTTCACAACTTCAGAGGAGATAACAGATTCTGTTGCACTTGTTTGAATAACAGATGAGACAGCTTCACCAGAAGTGGTGGATGCAGTCGTACTATCATTTGGAGCAACAGATGAGGTAGCTTCACCGGAAGTGATACTAGCTGGAGCAACAGATGAGGTAGCTTCACCGGAAGTGATACTAGCTGGAGCAACAGACGAGGTAGCTTCACCGGAAGTGATACTAGCTGGAGCAACAGACGAGGTAGCTTCACCGGAAGTGATACTAGCTGGAGCAACAGACGAGGTAGCTTCACCAGACGTGGTGGATGCAGTCGTACTATCATTTGGAGCAACAGACGAGGTAGCTTCACCAGAAGTGGAGGATTCAGTCGTACTATCATTTGGAGCAACAGACGAGGTAGCTTCACCAGAAGTGGTGGATGCAGTCGTACTATCATTTGGAGCAACAGATGAGGTAGCTTCACCAGAAGTGGTACTAGCTGGAGCAACAGACGAGGTAGCTTCACCGGAAGTGATACTAGCTGGAGCAACAGATGAGGTAGCTTCACCGGAAGTGATACTAGCTGGAGCAACAGATGAGGTAGCTTCACCGGAAGTGATACTAGCTGGAGCAACAGACGAGGTAGCTTCACCAGACGTGGTGGATGCAGTCGTACTATCATTTGGAGCAACAGACGAGGTAGCTTCACCAGAAGTGGAGGATTCAGTCGTACTATCATTTGGAGCAACAGACGAGGTAGCTTCACCAGAAGTGGTGGATGCAGTCGTACTATCATTTGGAGCAACAGATGAGGTAGCTTCACCGGAAGTGATACTAGCTGGAGCAACAGACGAGGTAGCTTCATCGGAAGTGATACTAGCTGGAGCAACAGACGAGGTAGCTTCACCAGACGTGGAACATAATATATTACTGCTACCTGAAAAAGTGGAAAGTGAAACGGAGTCACTGCTGCTAGTATTCCATGGGACGGTAAAGGAATATGAATATGATGAGGTCAAACTTGCCGAACTCATATTGATGGAAGGAAATGTGGAAGACGGTTGATGGAATGTCGAGGTGGATGTAGTCCATGATCCGTTAGAATCAGTCGAGACAACAACATCACCAGATTCTGTGGATACAGATCCGTCACTGTTGGTGGTAGTGAACGTCGTGGTGTATTCAGTAGAAGATGGTGGAGCTGGTGGGAAGATAGATGTCATAGTGGTCCATGATCCGTTAGAGTCAGTCGAGACAACAACATCACCAGATTCCGTGGATACAGATCCGTCACTGTTGGTGGTAGTGAACGTCGTGGTGTATTCAGTAGAAGA